>OX383975.1:18254914-18854914 GCA_947532105.1 Athrips mouffetella | reverse complement strand
GAGACCTAGCTTCTTGCCAAATTTCATAATTTTAGGTCAACGGGAAGTACCCTGTAGGTTTTGCATTTTTGAATAAATGTATGGAGATGAGGACATAAAATGCCATATCTTTTGATTGCGTCGTTGTAAAAAATTGAAATTTTCAGATCTTGTGTGGTTCATGGATCCTAATATATGGTATTAATTTCAACCTGATAACTTCACCCGTTCGTGAGATAAAGGGTCTTGACAGACAGACAGACAGACGGACAACAAAGTGATCCTATAAGGGTTCCGTTTTTTTCTTTTGAGGTACGGAACCCTAAAAAAGCATTGAGAATGCTTGGTTTTGTTATTAGGAATACTAGTTCAAAAAACGAAAGTCCAAAATCATTCTTTTTAATGCTTTGGTTAGAAGTCATTTGGAGTACTGGTATCAGGTATGGTCTCCCTTCTATGAGTGCCATAAAATAGACTGTAAGGAGTGACGTTTTTTGACTCATTTGTTTTTTGACTCATTTGTCATTTGTCGTTTTTTGACTCATTTGTCATACTTTTTTAAACAACATCGTTATCTTAACTCCTACAGTAAGCGACTTAAGTACTACAAAATGGTTAGTTTAGATAAAAGAAGAAAGCTGCGACTTGGCGTTCTTTTACAAGATACTAAATAATCAGATTGATTGCCCAGATATCTTAGCTAGGATTTTGTTTTCGACACCTAAAAGAATGCCAAGACGACAGAATTTTAAATTATTTGGCTGTAGAAGTTACAAATCCAATCTTGGTCGGAATTCGCCAATCACCCGAATGGTTAAACTCTTCAATTATTTTCCCGAGCAGCTCTGCATCGATATATTCCAAGACTCACTAGCTACCTTCAAAAATAAAGTAAGATCTCACGTTACCGAAAACTGAACTAAACCAAAATATAAGAATAGAATAGAAATTATTTATTTGCAAGAATACATGTTACATAATAAGTTCTTAAAATAGATTCCAGTACAGTATTCTGCTTGCGTCAAGCATGCAAATTTTTGTATAAAAATATTAATTACATCCACAAATCCAATAACCAAAACTATGCTAATTAAAGTCCGATTTTGTATTGTGTGTATAATATTGTATCAGTATATATTTGCATCATTGTAATTGGCTCATGTGTAAGTTGTGGTTACCTATAATTGGATGTACATATGTATAAGATCCTTTTTATTTTAGTGTATAAAACTTTTGTTTGATATGTATTATCTGTTGGTGATCCTAATAAAGAAAATAAAATATACGGGGAATTTTGGGGGAGAAAAATCGATCTAGCTAGGTCTCATGTCTGGGAAAATTAATTTTCCCCGTGTTTATAAGCATTTTTTTTAAATAACGCATTTCAGACAAAAACCTACATCGCGATATGTCGGCGAGTAGCAAGCTAGCTTGCAAAGGTGGCTATTATAAAGCGAAGCTCGGTCGCCCAGGCACTACCTACTTAATACTTTATTCTTTGGACGTGGTGATTGCTGCGTCAGCCAAGGTGGACATTATTGAAGAATTATGTCAGGTGAAACATAAAACCTGGTCAAAAATAATTTTTATTTAATAAAAATACTTAACAGGGACAGCAAGAGATCGAGAGACATTTGTGAGAGGAAAAGTGGTCATTTTATTTTTGGTTTATACAAGGTTCTTATAAGTTCAGTATTATTATAATATTTAAAGAGGTAGTCTAGGAAGAACATAAGTTATAACATTTAGCCCTTAGAATAAGCAGTTAAAAGGTTTCCCTCCAATTTTAAAGCCCTGTATAAAGAAAAGAGACACCTCCGATAATCTTAAATCAAGATTATGTACAGACACGCTGAATTTTAGAAGATGTCCGTTTAATAATAAAAGAAAATTTAATTTTTTTACAAAATTACGTTTACTAAGTCAACATTTATTTCTTAAGTAGATACGTGTAACCTTTCGCTAAGTATTGAGACGTTAAGTTAAGAAAATTACCTTTTCATATCATCTATTCGAAAAGGACGACTTGGTTCGCCTTTTAGTGCACCCAAAGGTGGTGTTTTCTATGAAACTTGATAAGTGCGCCGCAAAGTACTTTTCCGCGCACAATTTGAATTTGGTACATCTTAGTGTTCAGCGCCAAAGAAATCGAACGCAAATATTGTAAGGCGACTAAGTGACTTAACCTTCCCTTGTGTCATAAAAGGCGACTAAGTTTCTTAATCTACCCTTGTGTCATAAAAGGCGAATAAGTGTCCTAATATTTCACTAAGTGTCTTCATCTGCCCTAGTGTCTTCAAAAGCGACTAGTGTCTTAATCTACCATTGTGTCATAAAAGGCGACTAAGTGTCCTAATTTTCCACTAAGTGTCTTCATCATCTACCCTAGTGTCTTAAAAGGTGACTAAGTGTCCTAATCCTCCACTAAGTGTCTTCATCTGCCCTAGTGCCTTAAAAGTCGACTGTCTTAATATGCCCTTGTGAGATAAAAGGTGACTAAGTGACTTAACCTTCCATTAGGTGCTAAAAGGCGACTAAGTGTCTTAATCTAAGCATATTTGATAAAAGGCGACTAAGTGATATAACCTTCTGACATACTATTTTAAATAAGCCTGTCTGCTAAATTTAATTTGGTCTTGATTTTATCAGTTGCTTTGCTATAAATAAAGTATGAGGCGCCTTTTTTTTTCTCATAGTGGGTAATGAAAAGTAGATTGTATCCCTCGGGCGCAAATATATTTTTGGCTCGGGCGACGTACTTTGAATCCCTCGCTACGTTCAGGATTCTACCAAAGAATCCCTCACTTCGCTCTGGATTAAAAAAAGTTCCCTCGCCGTAAAAATATTATTTTGCTCCCTTATAATACAATCTACTATTTCGTGCCTGGGGGTCAAAGTGGATACTTACTACGCGTGATGATGATACCTATTTTCTCCCCGCAACGAAACGAAAAATGGCATACTGACCACGGCGACGAAATAAAGAATGTTAAGATCACACGTTTGTTCTCCTCGGCTTCGCCTCGTGTCGCAATACCGGTGTGATGTAGAGTATTCTTTATTTACCTCTCTAGGTACGTAATCTACTAGTTTGAACGAAAATTCTTTAAAAAATATATGCGTCATGTCAAACGATAATCCAAGGTTTTTTGTGCGTGTGTTATGGTTGTAAACGTGTTGCCTGTAGAATTAAAGAAAAAACTCTTTTTGCCTGCAAAATGTTTGTCATATTCTCTCGTAGCATCCACTTTAGTATATGTAGGATTTGTGTCAGTCAATCAAGGGCTTACGACACAAGGGGGAAAGGAAATGTGCTTGTATCGTGAATTACGTGAGTATTGTCCTAGTGAAGTACAATGAGCTTAGGTATTAACCTACCGTTAAAAGGAATTTCCATTCGAATATTTTCAACAGCCTTCGTGGTCTAGTGGTAAGTGTTCGGCTCTCGATTTCAGGTTCTGGGTTCAATTCCCGGTGGGGACACTGTCAAACAAAATTTACTTTGTGTGAATTCCCCGGTTTGGCTAGGAGATTGCTGAATGAATCACCTTATTGTCCGAAAATTAAGGTGATTCCGTGCTTCGGAAGGCACGTTACGCCGTCGGTCTCGGTTACTATAGTCGTTAAATAAGCCATGTCAGAGGCCTTTGGCAGCTGAACAACTTTGACACCTGGGTTTGTTGGGTTGGTCATCGATGTTACAACCTACAGGATATGATGATGATGATGAAAAAGGATTAAGAAAGTTGGAAGTTGAAAGGATGAAACTTGGCAGGAGTCATGTACATATCCATAGGTAACATATTAGAAGTGGTGCTCCCCAGCAGGACGCGACTGAGATGCTCAGTGGGGCATAATGTCGAAAATGTGTAGTTTTTTACTAGGTTGAAAATTGTATCTGATGAACCGACATAGGTATAGTCTATACAACATAGCTTGATCATTTTGACAGATGTAAAATTGGTGACCGACATAACTTTGCAATGACGAACATAATATTTTTTTATTTTATCAATTTCAAAAATTGTTAAAACTTTAAAAATAGACACACAACACACAAAAGTATCTAATATTCAAACATTTTCCGAAAATCTTAGTGGTTTTTATAGCTTCAAAGTAAGATTTAAATAGAAAAACTGAAAACAATGAACGCTCGTGCAATGTTACGTCGTTTGGTCGGATGGGACACAAATAACAGGCAGTGACTGTTACAAATATCGGTTACAAAGAAGCCTTATTAAAAATCATTTTATCGAATTATCGCATACATATAATAAAAGAGTAGAATCGGCGTGTCTGTAAATTTAGTTTTTTTACCGAGGGAGTGATAAAAGAAGAGTAACAGAATACAAAAAACCTATTTTTGGAATTCTTTTCTAAAACCAAGGTGGCAACACTGGCTGGTGTCGTCCACCCGCCTGGCCGGTTACGGTTATATAGTACGAGTGCGACAGCCTTGTATGCGTCACGTCCTGAGTGTTTTGAATTATAACCTCAAGCTACTTTGTTGTTCTTTTGTTTTGTTGTGTTGTTATTTAATATTTGTTAAGTTCTTATTGTTGAATTTTAGTTTTCGTTGTGAACTTTTGTTAATCATGCCTAAAAGGGTGAAAAAAACTGTGCTTAACAGTGAAACGCGTGAGTTTGTAATACGCTTACGCGATTATTTTGAGCGTGAGTGTCAAAATGGCGGACCTTTACTGCCATTGTCTCAAGTGCGGCAACGTGTAGCTGACGCTTTGGGAATTGGATTAGCTACTGTAACACGAATATCGACTGAAAAATTTGGCAAAGAAGGTGATGAAGAGAACAAACTATCGACTCCAAATAAAAAACGAAGACGTATCCAACCTATAGTCGATATTGACGATTTTCAATGTGCGGCTATACGAAACCACATTTATGGGTATTATTCAAAGAAATAATTGCCCACACTTAAAGAGTTGCTGGGAACATTAAGAGAAGCTGGTTTATATGACGGTGGTCGAACTTCGCTGTCAAAACTATTAAATAAAATTGGTTTCCATTACCAAAAAGCAAACAAACGCAAGATCCTTATGGAAAGGACGGACATAGCACTCAAAAGATTTACTTTTTTAAGAAAAGCTAAAAATATTTCTGATTGGAAGAAGGTTGTGTTTTTAGACGAGACGTGGTTGAATGCCAATCACACTGTGCAAAAAACATGGAACGATGGTACTGCCCAATCATCCACAAAAGTACCAGAAGGAAAGGGGGAGAGACTAATAATTTGCCACGCAGGTACTGCCGAAGGTTTCGTGTCAAACTGTTTAATGGCATTTAAATCCCAGAAAACGAATGAATACCATGAAGAGATGAACTTCGAAAAATTTTCAGAATGGTTCTATAAAATGATGGACAACCTGGACGGTCCTCATATAATAATAATGGATAATGCATCCTACCATTCCGTGCAACTTGACAAGGCTCCGACGACGGCAAATAAAAAAGCCGATATAATAGAGTGGCTTATGAACAAGGGCGTAAATGCCGATATGACAATGCTCAAGTGCGAACTGCTTGGGCTGGTGGCCATACACAAACCAAGGGAGCCAGTGTATTTGCTGGATGAAGCAGCAAAGCAACGTGGTCACACTGTTATCAGATTGCCACCCTATCACTGTCAATATAATGCCATAGAACTCATATGGGCACAAATCAAAGGTTAGTGAAAATGCGTAAATATTTCTTTTTTTCTTGATAAATATTTATTTTTTTCATGAATACTAAAACATATACTGCATTAAATAGTATTACTTTATTCATCATTTGTTTCATTCACAGGACATGCAGCCCGCAACAACACATCTCCTCCCTTCACCGCAAACAAAATGCTCCGTTTGTTGGACGAAGCTTGTGGTCAGGTGACCGCTGAAAACTGGGCGAATGTTGTTCGACACGTGAAAGAAGAAGTTTTGTCTGACTGGATGAGCGATGTGCGCTTCGACAACTTCGTTGAAAACGAATTAATAATTCAAGTTGGATATGATGACACAAGTTCTGAAGACGATTCTGACGATGAAAACCTAGGTTGTGTTCCTCTTCCCGATCAAAAACTATGCTTTAAAGATAAAATTTTGTTTTATTTTTCAACCTTGATTTTAACTCAATATTATAATAATATAACCCATCGTCGCATACATACCCAATATTTTTATGTCTAGTGAAATAAAGTGGATTGATTAATGAATTAATTTATTTTGAATAGTTTAAAACATACAGCCACACCATCTCATCACACTTACAAGTACCTATATAAAAACGTTATTTTTTGTACTACTAGATATTGCCTGTTTCCCATCACTAGACCCATCTGTCAAAACGATCAAGCTATGTTGTACAGAGTATAGTTGGTTAAAAATTTCACAGAATATGTAGTTTTTATATTATTTTTTGTAGTTGTTATATTTATATTCATATTATAATAAAAATAAAAAAATAAGGGGGGTCGCCATACAAGAAACGTATTTTTTTGTTTTTGCTCTCTCGTCAGAACGGTTAGCAATTCGAGTGTCAAACTTGGTATGAGTATAGTTCACTAAAATGTCAATAAAATAATATGTCCTGACTGACTAACTAACTGACTGACTGACGTCTATCCGTCCGTAACCGCTTTACCTATACGTGTGAAATTTAGTATGGTAATTTATTGCATGCCACAAACACCATCCAAGAAAGGATTTTCCAAAACTCATCCCCCAAGGGGGTGAAATAAGGGATGAAAGTTAAAGCTAAGTAAAAAATTTTGTAACATTCCTTGGGAAAAGTGCTTACATTTTGTACAGCTTGTATTTCATCAACAATGCCATAAAGCTTTATACTAGTTAATAATACTTTCATATAACATCCATCGTTAATGCATGCAGCCACTGTTCTACCGCCCCTTATTAAGCTCCCGAACTACATTAGTTGCGAAATATTCAAAATGTCCGCCCATCGTCGCCGCAAGCGAGGAAAGCTTTCATGAAAATTTTTTGACTGACTTACTTTATATTTTACGAGTCTTTTCCGTCTGCTTATGAGAATAGATAGATAACTTAGAATCCTATATAATACTATTAAACGAGCAATATTTGTATATATAATAGATACTACTCAAAACAAAATAAGGGCCAGCAGGTTTTTTTGATATATCATTAAAATGATAAAAGTAGTGTCTTTTTTACGTAAGTTTTAGGGCTCCCGCACACGACCGAGAATCGGTGACCGATTTTTTATCGGCATCCCGCTCTGACGTGTTATCACCTGAATCTTCCGTCCTTGTCCTGGCCGATAATCGCCCACCGATTCTCGGTCGTGTGCGGGAGCCCTTATTTGGCTTATTATATAGTTTACAATTTGAACTAATAAATGTTTCAAATAATGCTTAGTGGAAATTTTTATCGAACTTTAATTCAAAAATTACAATTAATGATATATCAAAAAAACCTGCTGGCCCTTATTTTGTTTTGAGTAGTATATCTATCTATATATATAAAAGAAGAAGGTGACTGATTGACTGACTGACTGACTGACATATCAACGCACAGCCCAAACCACTGGGTCTAGAGATTCCAAATTTGGCATGTAGGTTTCTTATGAGGCCTAGGGGTGCACTAAGAAAGGGTTTTACAAAATTCCACCCCTAAAGGGGTAAAATAGGGGATGAAAGTTTATATGAAAGTCTGTCAGTTTTAAAGTTAGGATCTTCAAAATTTGTATTTAGGCTGAAGACTAAAACTTAATTATTACGTGTCTCAGGGTTTTTGAAAATTTCTACACCCTTAAGGGTGAAATTTTTATTTATTTATTTTTATTCAAAAACAGAATTTCTGTGTGCGAAATATTTACAGTATATAGTTTCTTAACATAAATAAAAATTACTGATTGTAATATAAAACTAAAATAAAATTAATATATGGAAATGTCAAAAGAAAATTAATTAAAACAATAACCACTTACAAACAAAAAGAATTAAAAGGTCATTAAATATTAAAATTATAACAAAATGTCAATTTTCATAAAAATCATTAAAAGAATAGCAATTTTTTTCTAGTAGTAATAACTTCAATTTGTTTTTGAACACACTAACATTATTTATAATTTTTAATTCTGTCGGAAGTCCATTGAAAAACGCAATAGCTTGATATTTATAGCAGTGCTTCACAATATTCAAACATGGTTGTATCACATGATTCATGTCTTTGCGCCTAGTACCTTGGCGAGTATTCATCTCGTCTTCCGTTTCATATACTGATTTATGCTTGACTAAATCAACTAAAATAATTAGAATATAAAGACTGGGAACTGTTAAAATTTTATAGGTTTTAAAATATTCCCTACACGATTCCCACGGGGGAATGCGAGCTATAGTTCTTATTGCCTTTTTTTGAACTGTGAAAGCTTTAACCAAATTATATTTATAACTGTTTCCCCAATACTTTATACAATAACGTAACTTTGATTCAATTAAAGCAAAATAAACCGAATTTAATTGGTCTAATGACAGTACGTCCCTAAGGCTTCTTAATGCAAAGCATGCAGAGCTTATTGAGCTTTCTAAGGTTTTTAATTCCGCTTTCCAATTAAATAAGGAGTCTATATGGACACCTAAAAACTTAACTTCATTTACTAACTCTATGTGTATATTATTTAAAACTAAGTTAAGAGAGTCTTGATTTCTTGAAGTCGTTTTAAACAGGATTGCATTAGTTTTCTGTAAATTAAGCCTTAGGTCATTTGCCAAAAACCAGTCTTCAAAAGCTGCTAATGTTATATTTGCCTTGTCGTTGAGATCTTGTATGTTAGGTTCTGATAAAATTGCGTTAGAGTCATCAGCAAACAGTACTAGTTTGGCACTCGGTTCTTTGGAAACAACATAACTAGCTAAGTCATTGACAAATACTATAAAGAAAACTGGTCCCAATATGGATCCTTGTGGGACACCTCGAGTGATATTAACAAGTTCAGATGTTTCAGTTGTTTCTGTGCCTTCAATTGTTGTTGATTTTATTTCCACAAACTGTTTTCTATTCATTAGATAAGATACTAACAATTTTAAAACTGCATCTCTGACTCCGTAGTGTTCAAGCTTTTCTACCAAAATTTTGTGATTAACCATGTCGAAAGCTGACGTCAAATCTAAGAATAACCCTGCTACTTTTAATTTTTCATTCAAATTTGTTACTGCTTCGTTAATTAAGGCATCAATAGCATCCGCAGTACCCATTCCTATCCGAAAGCCAAATTGTCGGTCATTTAAAACATCATTCTTTTTGAAATGAGAAAGTAGTCTAGATTTTATAACTTTTTCAAAAATTTTTGACAAAATTGGCAACAATGATACTGGCCTGTAATTTTTTGGGTCAAGCTTACAATTTTTCTTAAAAACTGGTAGTATCCTAGCTATTTTAAGTTGGTCAGGAAACGTACATTCTTGTATGCATTTATTGAAAAACATGGCAAGGCTGTGATCAAATAGATCTATGTTATCTTTAATTATTGAGATCGGCATTTCATCATATCCATATGAAGTTTTTGTTTCCATATTTTTTACGATTCTAGCAACTTCTGTAGCTGTTACAACCGGGAAATCTAAGTTATCCTGAACCCTAGCAGTATTTTCGCGTAATATATTCAAAGCGAACGTAAGACTTCCAGAAGAAGGCAAAACGCTATGGTCAAACTGTTTTGAAAAAATCTTAGCTATTTCTGCAGCATCCCTTATAGTATTACCGTTTATCTTAAGCACTATGTTGTTCCTCTGACTTGAAACGCTTTTTCCTCTTTCCTTGTTCACGACTTTCCAAACTCCCTTTGCCTTATACTTTTCTCTACAAATTTTGTCCTGTACTGCTATATTCCTAGCCATTCTAATTATTTTCCTGTAGATATTTAAGTATGCCTTCCTATATTTAGCAATACTAATATCGTTGTGCTTACTGTCTGTATTACACAAAACTCGTTTCATCATGCTAGAAACCTTGATACCTTTCGTGATCCACTTAACTTTTCCTAATTTCTTTAAATTTATCTTTCTCTTCTTTTTTCTGAAGCTTTTTTTAAAAACGTCTATGATGTTTTTCATATATCCATTTATTCCTAAATTATTCCAATTTATTTCTGTAACATTTTGTCTAAAACCGTGATTATTTACACTATTAAAAACTCTCCTTTCAACAAAAACTACTTCTTCTTTCCATTGTCTGTGCTTAGAGCTTTCTAAGTTCAAGCTACACATTATAGCCGCATGACCATCCGCAAGTCCATTATGATCAACTGAAGCGCCTTCAACAGACTCCGTAGCAACGTTTGTTAGTATGTTGTCGATACAAGATTGAGAATTATTTCTACTAAAATTATAACTTTTTAATAGATTAAGGAAGTCTTCTTTCTTACAATTATCATTAAGGAGGTTCACATTGAAGTCACCCATTATTACAACTTTTTTGTCAAAATATTTTTGAAGCAACAATTCTAATTTCTCAAGAAATAACTCATATTTTTTATCATTTTGATAACAACAGAAAATATTTAAATTAGTGTCTTGATCTTTAATGCCACAAATCTCAAAGCTCTCATCGGAAGCAAATTTTCCGCAGTCAATTACTGAATACTGTTTATTATTGAGTCCAAGAATAAGTGTGCCTCCTCTTATTTTATTACTTCTGGCATAAAAGGAAATTACATTGTACTTAGTAAGTCCGAAATAAACGACAGAGTCACAATGGAGAAAATGTTCGCTAATGCATATATAATCTTGTGTATTCTGCAGACCCTCCAAGTACAACTCTAATTGATCCTTTTTAGTGTTGATTCCACAAACATTTTGATGAAATATGTTCATATAATATATCCCATTAAAACTACATTTACTACAACTTCCATCTCCAATTTCAGATGATGTTTCAATTTTTCTCTTATGATTATGGTTCATTGCTTAGAGTGATATTCAAAAATGATGAATCTACAGTTTTATTCGCGAAAAAACGTACTTTTTTTTTGTTTCAATCTCACACTGCTTATGTACAATGGCTCTCCAAATTGACCTACAAGTTTCCCATTTATACAATTTATATTTATCGAAAAAGACTTCAAACCCGCTTAAGTTTGACGTTTTGTGATTTTTCATATTGTCGATGACATTGGTTATATCAAATAAATTATCACTTATAAATACATTTGTTTTTCTTATCAGTTCTGCAATTTGAAATGAATGAGACTGGTGAGATCCATTGTTATTTTTTTTACCTAGTATAATAATAAAGTCTTTGTCCGTAAAATCACTACAGTCAGCAGCACATGTTTCCATAATTTTATCCACACTTGCATAGGGAAAAGGGGGATGAAGTTGAAAATTCTTTATTCTTAAAGTAAAATCCACATAATTTATTATTTAGGCCTTAATGATGTAATTCTATGCAACGTTCATCACTGTTATTGAAATTCCACCCCAAATTTAACCCCTAAAAAAGGGAAATGGGGTTAAAAAGTCTAAAAACCAATATGGGTATCGTTTGTATGGTTTATCGGGTCGCTGATTACGAAAACTACAACAATTTTGAAATCAAACGTGGTGGACGTGAAATACCATCATCCCCCTGGGGATGGAGTTGGGGTGCGATAGGTTTGAAATGTCTAAAAATCAATATGGGTGTCGTTTGTATGGTTTATCGGGTCGCTGATTACGGAAACTACAACAATTTTGAAATCCAACGTGGTGGACGTGAAATACCATTATCCCCCTGGGGATGGAGTTGGGGTGCGATAGGTTTGAAATGTCTAAAAATCAATATAGAGAGGTAGAGTGGTAGAGAGGTAAGAGAGGTAGAGAGGTAAAGAGGTGGAGAGGTGGAGAGGTGGAGAGGTGGAGAGGTGGAGAGGTGGAGAGGTGGAGAGGTGGAGAGGTGGAGAGGTGGAGAGGTGGAGAGGTGGAGAGGTGGAGAGGTGGAGAGGTGGAGAGGTGGAGAGGTGGAGAGGTGGAGAGGTGGAGAGGTGGAGAGGTGGAGAGGTGGAGAGGTGGAGAGGTGGAGAGGTGGAGAGGTGGAGAGGTGGAGAGGTGGAGAGGTGGAGAGGTGGAGAGGTGGAGAGGTGGAGAGGTGGAGAGGTGGAGAGGTGGAGAGGTGGAGAGGTGGAGAGGTGGAGAGGTGGAGAGGTGGAGAGGTGGAGAGGTGGAGAGGTGGAGAGGTGGAGAGGTGGAGAGGTGGAGAGGTGGAGAGGTGGAGAGGTGGAGAGGTGGAGAGGTGGAGAGGTGGAGAGGTGGAGAGGTGGAGAGGTGGAGAGGTGGAGAGGTGGAGAGGTGGAGAGGTGGAGAGGTGGAGAGGTGGAGAGGTGGAGAGGTGGAGAGGTGGAGAGGTGGAGAGGTGGAGAGGTGGAGAGGTGGAGAGGTGGAGAGGTGGAGAGGTGGAGAGGTGGAGAGGTGGAGAGGTGGAGAGGTGGAGAGGTGGAGAGGTAGAGAGGTAGAGAGGTAGAGATGTAGAGAGGTAGAGAGGCAGAGAGGTAGAGAGGGAGAAGGAAGGGAAGGGGGAGAGGGTGGGAGAGAGGGAGGGGGAGGGGGTGAGGGAGAGGGAGGGGGAGAGGGTGAGGAAGAGGGATAGGGAGGGGCAGGGGGACAGGGAGGGGCAGGGGGACAGGGAGGGGCAGGGGAAGAGGGAGGAGGGTGAGGAGGAGAGACAGAGGGACGGGCAGGGGGAGAGGAAGGGGGGAGAGGGAGAGAGAGGGAGAGGGGTTTAGTTAATCTCAATTACTTCTGCGAATTGGCTGTTTTGAAATATTACATAAAGGTGTCTCTCATCTCTCTCTTTACATTTGTTAGGATACTGCTGCTAAGTTCCTCTGTTCTGAGTAATTTATGAGTAACGTCTGTATATTATATAAAATTCAGCTGGATCTTGAATTATACTCATTGATTTGCGCAGGGTTAGTCCTGTTTTTCCTTAGTTTAAAATTACCCCGAAACGACGGGAAAATATCTCATTGCTTCGGAAAACCGGTAACAACATAAATACGAAATCCACGCGAGCGAAGCCGCGGGCAACAGCTAGTATAAATATATTTGTAATTGGTTTCTCGAAAACGGCTCTAACGCTTTTGATGAAATTTGGTATCCGGTGGTTTTTGGGGATGAAAAATCGATCTAGCTAGGTCCCATCTGTGGGAAAAATCGTATTGCCCGTGATTTAAGGCATTTAAAACAAAATACCGCGTTTTAAACCTACAACGCCATCTGTTAGCGAGTAGCATAGCTTGCTCACCCGATGATATTTTAATGTTGATTAAATTATAGAGCGAAGCTCGGTCGACCAGGTACTACTATGTATTAAACAAGCAATATTTGTACATACATATATTTGTAATCGGTTTCCCGAAAACGGCTTTAACGATTAATTGCATTTAAATCTTACTTTCAAGTTAATAATATAAGAAAACTTGTCAGTTGTGGTTCCTCCAGCCTTGCTGACTGGATCCTCTAAAACTTCTAAGATACATTGAGTTTGTGTTTATACAGGAAGAGAAGACATTTTTAGAAAACTATATTTGTCGATTCTTTCGTGGGAATTTTTTGTAATTTGTGAGGTATACCGGAAACACCCAATTTTCACACAATGTGCCACGCGACGCGACAAACTAGAATCTGTTGTAATAGCGCCAAGCTCAGTGTTTTTATACGTAACTTTTAAATTTACAATACTCTAATTTTGTTGTTCTCGGTACCTACCTCAATTAGTAATAGATTAACTGCATTTTTCATGGACAATGCCGTGGCTGAAAAAAACTCACCATAAGGCAGGTACATAAAAGCAGGTGTTATGTATGCGGCGGTGAGACACAAACTCTTAATTTCCAGGATAAATGGATAATATAATGTTTAATAACATACTAAAAGTTGGTAGTGGTATCACAGTCCCGTGTGGTGTAGGCAAGGAATAGTACCAACCCATACATAACCGTGGGTGTCGTAAGAGGCGACTAAGAGTTATAAACTGGAGGATGGGAAGCAGCATCCTCCTTTGTATCTTACATCTTACTTACTGCGGTCACCTACAACCCGTGGTCTATGGTGCCAGCCGTAACGATAATAAGCGAGGTGACTATGGTACTTCCCCTTTAAATTTTTCCATCAAAAGCTGGAATACTGGAGGGAGCTCCCTGTCCTGTAGTGGACGTTTCATGGGATGTTATGATGACTTAAAATAAGGAAACTAAAACCTTTCTACTAATCTCATACTAAATGTATGGGAGTGTTTAAAATCAACATTTGGATATTTCTCTTTTTGTTTAAAAAAGTTATTGATGTCATTTTACTCATTAGTTAACGTTCTTTCGATACTTATAAAGTTTTTTGATATCTGTCATAGTTACGGAATAATCGCCTACACCCAAATAACAAATGAAAAAAAAAAAAACTGAGTAATTTTTTTTTACTACACATAATAAACACACATACTAACATAATCTTAAAAATTAAAGTTTAAGTTGAACTTTGTCGATAGTCAGAACTCAGATGCCGGATGGGTGCCCGCTACTGGTTTAACAGCTTCGAACTAACAGGTCTCGGGTACTTTATCTTCGTAAAAGGTTATTTGGTGACTTTAAATCTCTAACATTCATCATCATCATAATAATATCGTGTTGTAAAGTTCGATGATAGACCTCACAAACAACAACAGAGTCAGTTGTACTAAAACTTATTTTCAAAATGCATTTTAGTTTTCTGACTCAGTTTCCACGTTTCACAATCTCGTCTGTATGCATTGCACGTCCCAAAGTGAAGCCATTTTCACACGCCGCCGTTGTGTCTAGTCTGAGTGACTAATCATGTACAGCACGTGTGTGCTGAATAAACCAAAACATACAGAGTAGTCCGGAACGATAGCAAACCTTGAAAACTATTCTGAGCACTCATAAAACTCAACCACTTTTTTCAGGATAATATATTCTTCGTTTTCCTTTTTAAAAAACAAATATATTCTTGGTTTTCCATTTTAAAATATTTTACTAAGTGAAGTGTCACTTTATATTGAGAGAAAACAGTAGGTTTTACAACAAGTGCATAAAACATGACTATTATACACAAGGCTTACGTATTATAATTAAGCCGCGGATAAAAAGTGTTTTATGGTCGAGTTATAAACTCAGCTTTTCAATTTGATTGCGAGGAAATAAAACTCCGAATATATTGGGGGCGATTCTAGCGTGGCCGCAAAATTTAAGGCTATAATTTGACAGGTCTAAAAATGTAGTCATCTTTGTTACTGCCTATAGGCTGAAAAAAAACAGCATCACTTTTAGACCTGTCAAATTATAATCATAAATTTAGCGGTCACGCTAGAATCGCCCCCATTGTATTTATAAAACGAAATGAGAGGTTATTTCTTAAGAGCTTTATAGTATGACTGCCTGGAAAGTCAATCTAGAAGAAGAAATTACTTTTTTGACCGAGTGCATAAAATACAAATTTGCCTATACTAGTATTGTAGTTCGCTGGCCCATACCCATAAACTACTACTTTTCTAGCATGAGAAGTGAAAACAATATTTTGATTAGGGCTGGCACATGGCCGGTTTTTATATATTAATTTATATATCCCCAGTAGAAACCCATAATTGATATTCCAGAACGAAATTTCGTATGAAGGCAAAGTTAAATGCAGGCCACCCATATCAGGTGAAAGACGTTCACAATTTGAATTAATGTCTAAAACTTATGTAGCATTTAGTCTACAAACATTGAAATTGTTTAAAAACCCATGTCCTAACCAAAAATGGAAAAGTTTCCTAAAGCTGGCTCAAAATTTCATGCGTAATTTGCATTGCAAAGCAGGTGGACAATCTGCCGGATTTCTGGTAGCCGGGTTTGAAGTAAACAGTATCAACTGACTACGTTCTAGCGCTTAAAAGTTTTATGATATTCATTTTGTATTTTATATTTTCATTAGGAAAAGTAAGTGACCAGCGCATGGACTGTAATACCACTACCAACTTTTAGTATGTTTTTATATTATCCATTTATCCTGGCAATTAAGAGCTTGTGTACATAGCACCTGCTTTTTTGTAAATGCGTCATGGTGGGTTTTTTCAGCCACGGCTTTTTCTATGAAAATTGTAGTTATTCTATTACTAAGTGAGGTAGGTACCGAGAACAACAAAATTAGAGTATTGTAATTTAAAAATCTATTTACATAGGTACATATTCCAGAACGGAATTTCAAATGAAGGCAAAGTTACATGCAGGCCACCCTTATCAGGTAAAAGACAGGCTTTTTTGTAACATATCTATGTCACAAAAAGCTTGGCCACAGCCATGGCGCTATTATATCAGATTATATTTTGTCGAGTAGCCTTCCAGTATATCCAATTTCCAAAAAGTTGTCACGAAAGTAGTTCAGTTTTATGATCTGAAGTCACAATTACAGTTTTCGAAAGATCGCAGGCAAATTTATAATTCGTCAATTTACATTATGCCTTGGCGTTCTACAAAATTCCGAAAATTTTTAATTCTTCAATTTACATAATGCCGCGGCATTTAAAAAAACGGCGCGTAATTTGTTGCTCGCTTCGCTTGCTCGTAAGATAACCTAAGTAAGATAAGTCGAAATAACCTAACCCGACCTAACCGATCCCCGCTCGAGATCGGCAAGGTTAGGTTTACCGTGGCTAACGGACTTAATGCACCAGAGATCTAAACCCGTTTACATTTTGCCGATCGTTTATAGTTTGCCTGCCGTTTGTAAACGGAAAATTATACGATTCGCCTGCGACATACACAAACTCAATTTAAAACTTAAAAGTTTCTTTAGGCTTGTCTTGGTGACTGGCTCCTCGCCAGTCACCAAGGCAAGCCTCTAAAAGATCAAAAGATTATGATTTCGTTATAAAATTGAGAGTAAGATTCAAATGCGATTACTTTACGGAGTATGCGCCGTTTTCTGTTGTTTGTTGTTCGTAAACAATGGGAATAACGAGAATAACAAATGAAGGAAAACAATTGGACGCGAATTCAATTTAAATAAGAATCCAAAGATTTTGGAAACTACGCGGCGTTTATTTTACGTCAATGTAAGAATCCAATCGCATTCTTTTTGTAAGTTTAAGATTTAAAGAGCATAAATCTATTTGTTAATTTACTGTGATTCTTAAAGTGAAAAAATGATTAAACATATTTATCATATCCTTTTTTGTCCACCTGCGGAAATTCCGTGTCAAACCGATCCGCAACGGATCTTTCCTTCAAGTCTGACATAGTAGAGCGGAATTTCCGCACGCAAGGTCTTGTCTCTTTTGACATTTGCTTTGTGGTTGCCGATCGTGCCGACTCGGATATTTCACTCTAGTGTGTCATCATTATTGACGGAAACATCCGTCGCGTATCGTTCTGATGCGGAACTTTCGCTGGTGTATCACTACCTTTAGATTATTAGTAGGACTCTTCTTCTTCTTTTTACGCTCTTGTCGGTGGAGTAATGATTGCAATGTCTCTGGAAAAGGGCTCACCTTATTTACAATACCATCTTGTTCATTATATGAAGGCAATAAATGTATTGAGTAACTTCCACGCCTTCCAATCCTCTGCAATTTTCTTAACTTTCTGATTCAACACGACATTCGTCTTTTATTTATTCTGGTCCATGTAGCAACGTCTAGGCCTTCCTCTAGGTCTACCTCTCCTTTCCTTAAATTTTCCCTTTAAGAATTTTTAAGAATTTTTCATGTAGTATTAAATGTCCTAACATGTTCCCTCGTCTATTTTCAATAGCATTTAATATGCTTCATTTTTCTTTGACCATGTTTAATACCTCTTCATTATTATTATATGTCCAGCAGATTATATCCATCCTCATTCAACTTTTTCAGGTATTATGCAGGATCTTCTATAATCTAAATTCTGTTGTAAATTTTAAAGAACAATATTGCTACTTGTTGCTTGGGGTGCTATCATTTCGAAAAAAAAAAAAACTGTAGTTTGAAGACAAATTTCTGTAGATACCAGAAATATGTACCTATCCAGAAACGCTCACGAATGTTTCTTGGGTGTATTGAAGTTTATCATTCATGTATACCTTTTGCCTTTTGGCGTGTATAACTTTTGCAAAAAAAAAATAACGTAATCACGACTAAGTATACCGAGTAGTGATCTAGTGATGCTCTTTGCCTGCGTATAAATTATACGATGAAGCTCAGAAATTTGCAGCCCATAATGTCCCCGTAGCTTAAAATGTATTATCAGGCGTTTAGAAGCACGAATTTAGCGCACTATGCACTTTATATCCTAATTTGTGTCATCCCCACACATTGGGGAGCAGGGGGTGGAATATTGGATAAAATTTACTTTACCCACCTCCTACATTCTATTATCTAGCGGAAGTTGAAATAAACGGATATAGGTGACTACATACTTCTATTATTAGAAAAAAAATAAAAAAACTTATCGAAATGTGGTGTTAAAATCAAATACCTACTGACAAAGTTTAAAATCACATAAATTTAGTACTTTGACGAAAAAAAAAATGTAAAGTAATAAAACTCAGTTATTTTTAATGCGTAACGAAACTATGTAACAAATGAAAATACGTTCATCGTATTGTGAAAAGAAAAAGTAGGACAACCTTCCAAAATAATTAAAATTCTTTCCAAATAATAAAAATTTCTAAGACGATCGCAGCAAATTCTCTAGGATGTTTTCTATAGGTCGAAAATGTTGCTCATGACTAGGTTGGAAATAGGCGGATTGTGCTGCAGCTGTAGCTGTATCACATTTTGAATGATATTTTTAAATGTAATAGACAAACAGTGTCAGTGCGGAACGAACTGTGTTTGATTAAAGGGTAAAAACGTTTTTCGTGTCGTTCGGAGATTAGTGCTCGGTTGCATAAAGCCGATGCACTCACCCTGATGAAATTGTGGCAAAATAGTAGTAGGACATTGTGTTCGGATATTTTTTTTTATATATACAACGTGATTTTGAAATGTCTGACTATACTTGAGTATCGTACTTAGGACATGAAGTTAAGGGGAAGCCAAAATTTTTTTTCATTTTACAACCTATGTTTCTTGAGGAAAGTTGTTCAGTTTGATGTACTAAGTACCATATTCAAGTATAGTCAGGCATTACAAAATCACGTTGTATAAAGAAATATACACCCCGCGCGACGAGTTTAGGCCGCTTGGCGGGAGTGGAGGGGGTATGTGCAGTAGTATTTTTCTTACAAATATTGCAACTGTGCATACCCCCTCCACTCCGCCCAGCGGCCTAAACTCGTCGCGCGGACTGTACATACATACTGTGAGAGGAACACGAGGGTCCTTTCTTAGGCTGCCCGCACACGACCGAGAATCGGTGGGCGATTATCGGCCAGGACAAGGACGGAAGATTCAGGTGATAACACGTCAGAGCGGGATGACGACAAAAAATCAGTCACCGATTCTCGGTCGTGTGCGGGATCCCTTACACATGTTCGACTGTACGGAGTTGCAGAGGCAAGACTAATAAATAAATAAATATTGGGGGACATTTCTCGCAAGGTCATCTGATCCCAAACTAGGCAAAGCCTGATATATGGGTTTCAAAGACTGATATACGTACATAAGTAGATAAATAACACCCAGACACAGAACAAACACTCGTGTTCATCAGTTTATTTGTATACAATAGACGATCTGCGAAGTTATTTGGGTATACCTAACCATATCCATGAAAAATAATTATACAGTCAACAGCACGTCAGAGGAAACATTTTTAACTCTATTACTATGCCATAAGGTTCAAAGTGTTTGTACTGACGTGCTGTTCGGTGTAATGGGTATCCTTGAAATATCTGAAATACGAGTAAAAAAATTCTAAAAATGAGACTTGGAAGTTGAGAGGCAGTTTGGAAAAAGAGTAAGCGCCAGAATTTCCGGAACATGGGGTATATGAATTGAAATAGTACATTGTGTATCTAGGGCGGAAAGTAAGCAATTTAGACAAAGGGGACATTCAAAGCACGAGCGGCAGCGAGTACTTTAATGCCCCGAGCGTCGAAATTGCACTTCATCACATTTGCGAGGAATATAAAAAACAAGTAATCTTAGAATATTAATTCAAGAAGAAAAATCACGCAGAAACTGTTCACTTATAGGAAAACAGAATTATGGTGCTATTTATCACATGCATATTTTACTTCATAACTTATAGTTTTTGGAAGGTAAAAAAAACACATGTAACCTAAGCAAAATTGCAATATATTTTTTTTTACTATTGTAAAATGTGAAAACTAATTGAAGTTAATTAATGGTGTCTTCATCTGCCCTAGTGTCTTAAAAGGCGACTAAGTGACTTAACCTTCCCTTGTGTCATAAAAGGCGACTAAGCGTCTTAATCTAAGCATATTATGTGATACAAGGCGACTAAGTGATATAACCTTGACATAACATTTTATACAAGCCTGTCTGCTAAATTTAATTTGGTCTGGATTTTATCAGTTGTTTAGCAATAAACTATAGCTTACCTTTTATTTTCTCATAGTGGGTGATGATAAGTAGAGTGTATCACTCGGGCGCAAATATATTTTTGGCTCGGGCGACGTACTTTGAATCCCTCGCTACGTTCAGGATTCTACTAAAGAATCCCTCACTTCGCTCTGGATTCAAAAAAGCGCCCTCGCCGTAAAAATATTATTTTGCTGCCTTATAATAGAATATAGCTTGTAACGGAAAGGTGTGATAATACCAAAGGGTGTGAATCTGCCCATGAAACTGAACAAATTTTCTCAAGGAACAGAGGATAAAGAATAAAATCAATAATAGACCGTCCATAGAAACTGCATCAGCTGATAGAGCATTTTGTATGGGAGGTCAAATTTGGTTTTTCGTATTTCGACCTATGTTCCTTGGGAAAAGTTGTTCAGTTTCACGGGCAGATTCACACCGTTTATCACACCTTTCCGTAATATGCTGTAGAAGTTCGTTCCAAAAACATAGGTAGTGTTCCAAAAACACACCTGGTTAATCGTGGTTAATTGAACGACATTACCAAAATAAAAAACGTTTTTGTTTTGGTAATATCGTTCAAATTACCACGATCACCCCCTGCGGAAATTCGGATCTTCTCGTCAAGTGTGACACAATAGAGCGGAATTTCCGCGTCGGGACGACCCGAAACTACAAAGCAAATAGAAAAGATAAGCCCGGCTTAGTAAATGTCCTGTTATATGTAAATTTCTATTTGTTGATTGCGCAAAAAAGAATATTTATTTCTCATAATAGGTGCACTGAAGGAAGAAAAAGAGGTTCTTGTAAGCGATCACACATTTGATAGGAATTACGTCCGTACGTAGGAAAAGACCCTAAAAACCTCGCCTAAAAACCCACTAAAGAACCTAAAGTAGTACTGCTTGAAAGGTTGGTCCTAACATCAGGGAATTCTCTTTTGTATAAAAAAAATAAAAACCTGATTTTATACAACAAATAAAATATATTTTCCATTAAGTTCCATGTATAAATTTAAAATTAGTTTTTAAATAACATTCATGACAACAATATCTCAATAAGTTATTTTACAATACTCTGGAAGTTGAAAACTCGAAATCACAATTGTCTATATAATTTTATATAATTATAAGTTACATTTACTTTTCTATATAATCAAATTCATTAATATGTATAATATGGTATACAATAATTTCATAATTTGGTAAATTTTATGTAAGTACAGTCAGCTACGTTATTATTTACATAAAGATGGTCGGTGCAGCGAGATTTTAATGTTTATTTTTATTTATACAAATATTCCTTATTTATGTGCATTCTTATAGGATATTGATTCTAGAAAACCCGCTTCACGGCACATGAAAATACTCTTATTTCGCATAAAAATAAAAATATTACAACCTGTAATACCAAAGGTTGGCAGTTCTATCCATGTATCTGAACAACTTTTGTTTTACAACTTTTGGTAATTAAAATTTAAAAAAAGTCGATTCTCCGTACAAAATGAAAATCTGATCCGGTCAATTTGTATGGAGATGCAATTTTTTCATTTTAATTTCCAAAAGTTGTAGAACAAAAGTTGTTCAGTTTCATGGGTAGAACTTCCTCCCGAGAGGTTTTGCGTATTTGGAATTACACGTAATAATTGTTATAATTTTAATGTTACAACAATAAAAAGAAGGTATGTATGTATTGCCATGCCAATTCTTTAATCAATATCCCATATTTAAGAAAATACTTATATTTTCAAGTGTTTACACTAGATTACTTTAAAAACATCGAATAATGGTCCACATGAAATTTTAACTTACATACTGTAAAGCATTTAAAACTCTTATCTAAAAAGTAAAACAGAATACTCAGGGCCCGTCTCACCGCTTGCTGCTAAATTTCCCGATAGTAAACTGACAGATAAAATATCTGCCAGATAAATATGTCTGACTTTTGCCTGTGTTAATCTGTCAGTTAGAGTAACTAAGCACTTGTGAAATAAAAAAAACATTTTATGACAGAAGTAACTAGCAGATAGTCTATCTGGAACTTCAGCAAGCGGTGAGACGGGCCCCTAAAGATACTAAAAAAAAAACTGACAACATTTTTATACAAACAAAAGATCTATTACGGAATCGAAGACTAAGAATACAATTTTACAGAATTTTGCTATTGAGTAAAAATATCATCAATAATATATTAATTAAGACGTACTTTCTATCTAGTATAGTTACAGCTTAGTGAACAAGTCTATTTTTTATCTTAAAGTTATTTTTTCACCTGATACACAATTTTACTCTTAAAAATGCGCAAAAAAAAATCTCTTTAAACAAAATAGGAAAGGAAAGTATGGGAATTCGTTCTTTTTTTCCGAACGTATATCAGGTAAAATAATAGCCATGTACCTATAGAAGATGTAAATGCAAAACCGAGCGCCAGCTCAAGGGTGTACTCAGACCACGAAACTAAACAACTTTTCCAAAGAAACATGGGTCGAAATCGGAGATGTTTTTTTGGCTTCTCCATAGAAACCTTCAACAGTGGACAGTGTATTTTATATGGAGAAGCCAAAAAAATATCTCCACTTTTGACCCATGTTTCTTTGGAAAAGTTGTTGAGTTTCCTGGTGTGAGCACACCCTTGAGCTGCCGCTCGGTTTTGCAATTACACCCTGTAGAAGATTTCTGTCACAATACTAATTATTTATTTAGCTAACCTAGAAAACACACAAAACTGTCTTTTAAAATCCGTGACATAACAATTCTCATTTGCAAAAACAAAAAACCGGTCAAGTGCGAGTCGGACTCGCGCGCCGAGGGTTCCGATATACCTATAGTATTTTTGGAAGCAATAAAGTCCATTTTCAGGACCGCAAAACTAAATTTGTTTGTAAAGGTTTTTTGCAGATTTCTGAAAAACTGTGCAACTTAGAAAGATCGTTTTATTTTTGCTGTAAAGTTTACATAAACCTCTGTCAACTGTAATTAATTCAGATTTTCCCTTACTCAAACTTCGGAGATAAGGGGGGGGGAATGGTATTTTTTTTGACATTTTTCATCATAACTTGAAAACTAAGAAACTTAAAAAAATACAAAATTATATTTTAAAATGTACAAGTAAAGCCCTTTCATATGATACCCCACTCGACCTAGTAGCGACAATTTGAAATTTGGCCCCCCCTATTTTGGCCCCCTTTACATTAATAATCATACTTTTTTCAAAAAATTTTCATGTGCAATTAAGTTGGGCAACTATATTCTAAAACTATTCCAAATTTCAGCTCGATAGCGTAAGTGGTTGCTGAGATATAGAGGTGTGACAGACAGACGGACAGACAGAGCGGCACCATAAGGGTTCCTTTTTTTTACCATTTTGGTATCGGAACCCTAAAAATGACAAATAAAGAAAAAAAATATGTAAGTGACTGTACTGAGTGCTTCATAATTTTTTTATGACACGGAATTTTTTTAATAATTTAATATTTATAAATTTATTAAATAAACAATTTATAAATTTATTATTATTATTTATAGGTATCTACACGAGAAGTTAACACATTATACAGCCAATGTGAATGTTTTCCAATCATGGCGTCATACACAAAAAAAACACAGTAGGTACTAAATATGAATATTCGGTTCTTTTTGGAACCCTAGTCAAATTTTAGTGCGATACTTAAAACACAAATCTGAACAGCTTTAACAAAAAAAAAAAGGATCGGAAATTGAGTTTTATTGGCTTGTATAGGAGCGGCGATAGTGGGATTTTTATAT
Organism: Athrips mouffetella; assembly: GCA_947532105.1. Taxonomy (NCBI): domain Eukaryota; kingdom Metazoa; phylum Arthropoda; class Insecta; order Lepidoptera; family Gelechiidae; genus Athrips; species Athrips mouffetella. The sequence continues at coordinate 18,830,706 of OX383975.1, read as the reverse complement.
CACGATCAAAATTTACTTAATTTTTCCTGTCTGATGAGCTACTTTGGGAATGTTCACATAAATGTTTGACTTTTTAGTGGTTTTGCTCTCGAAGTCCAGTGACTCTACTTATGATTACAAGCTATTATCCCGATGAAAAATCTCCATAGTGGTCACGTGATCGTCTCATTTTGTATGGCAAGGCGAAAATTTTATTTTCAATAAAATTTTTTTCTTTGGAAAGGTTGCTTGTTTTCAATTTGAGTAGAATAACTGGGCTTCAGGAGAGAAACCAATAAAAATTCATGCTATATAGGGTGACATTTAATTAGTTCTTGATAGAAAAACGTATGCATGTACTCATGATACTGAACAACTTTCCCCAAGGAACATAGGTCCAAATACGAAAATCAAGTTTTGACCTTTGAAGTTTTTCGTATTTCGACCTATGTTCCATGGAAAAAGTTGTTCAGTATCATGAGTACATGCATATCTTTTGCTATCAAGAACTAATTAAAAGTCACCCTATATAGCTAGACAGAAGTCCATGGGAACGAGCATAATAAAATTTTGATTTTTATACATAATTTACCTACATAATAATTATATTTTATTGTATAAGTATGTTTAATTGAGGACTGATTAAGGTTGTGCGTTTATATTCGTTAAAATTCACTCAGTAAACATATTTTTAATAAGTATATTTATACTATAAGAAGTTTATAGACACTACTGAACTGTGTAATTTAATATAATCTGCCAAATTAATCCATACTTTTGCATAAATATCAAAAAAGAAATAGTAAAAATAAAATCATGAATAAAATTATTTTTATATAGTTGAAATTTTCTTCTAAAGAACTAAAAACTTATTACTAAATGTTTTATATAATAAAATATTAATGGAAGGACAACAATACTAAATATTCTGAGCTATTTAATGTTTTTAAACTAACCGATTTTGGAAGTTGTACTTAAATACTAAACAGGACTTTAAGCCCTTAAATAATAATTTAAAAGCTAATTTTTTAGGAAAATATTTTTATTTTTTTGTAGAAACTGTTTGGCACATCAATTGTTTAAATCTTAATAGTGAATAATTTAATGGTTAATATAATATAATTACTAATAAACCATATATGCACTGACTAGTAAATAACTGGAATAAAGGGCTACAAATTCATAACATCAATTCATTTCATTTTTAACACATTACAAAATATATTTTAATTTATAAATAGTATAAGCACTAAACATTTCTCTGGTTAAAGGTATTGGTGGAGCTCTTACTTGCTCGTTCTTCATAGCAACCATAGCTTTGGGGCTAAATTGGTACATGTTTCTGAGAATATTTTTGTAGTATACCTAGCTACACATTATGCCCACACTAACTATGCAACGACTAAGTAAAGATCCTTGCACAATGAATCTTGAAGCAAAATTTTAAATTGTACAATTCTCAGTGTGCACTGACCCTTGGAAAAGCAGGCGCCAAAAAACCATGACATAAGCTGACAAGGGTACACGTTAATGAAAGCTGTACTTTCCGGTTTCTTGCTTTAGACTATAATATTTATGCTAATGGAGGCAAAAAAGGGTCTCAATTTGACGCTCGCTTTCCCTAAAATGTAATTAGCTAAGGGTGACCCTGTGTCAGTCGTGGACTGCTACCGAGGCGCCTGAGGCTGCTCGGGATCAACGCTATCTAAGAGATTTAGAATCTACGCTCTACGCACGTAGTCGTTTCAGGCACTGCCTACCTAAACGTACGACAACGAGACGCCGCTAATACTTAAAATTTTAGAAATATTAATACATTAGACGATCCCTTTAGAAATTTGGCAGTTACGGTTAGGCGAAGACTAGGGTTTCACTACATCGACTATATTGAATGAGAAGTAAATTCGCCATCTCTAGAATATGAGCGGGTCCGCTATACAATATATACCTACATCGGACCCACTAAAAGTACCTATCTTTATTACAATACGAGTGTCTAGTTCACCGAATAGGAGATGAAGTTTGAGCGCGTCGACAGGGGAGAGGAGAGTGCGCGAGTGGGCAGGCGGGGGAGCGCGCACGCGGCACGCATGGCGCCGCGGGGAAGGCACGAGGGGGGACGCGCGGCGGCGGCTGCGGCGCGGGGCGGGGGCCGGCGCCGCCGCGCGCCATCAGAGCGGGAAGCAGCGCGTCGCACGCCGGGGCTCGCTCGCACCGCGCCGCCTTCGACCCACGCTCGACCGAGACCGAACGCTACTCGCATCGCCCTCACTACCACGACCTCCGACCAGCCGCTCTGGTGACAGCGGCTCCAACTTGTGCATCGAAGGCCGGCTGGATAGTTTCGCGCTATCAGCAGCGGGCGTCGACGCCGGTCGTTCTGAAGAAGACTCATCATCGAATTCGATTCGCCCGAGTCTCAACGCTAGCGCGTATTCAGTTCGTTCGATGACACTGTTGGGATCGTCTTCGATGACCGTCGTGTCGGCTACTGTGGAGTCAGCGGCTGCCGAGTCTGCCCTCAATGAATCACTCTGTGCCGTCAAGTAGCGACGTGTGTCTGCAGATGAAGGTGACGTCTCTACCGCACGCTTTTCCGGTGTCGCAAATACGGAGTCAGACGCCCAGCTTCGTGATTCAGAGTTCTGTCGAAGAGTTTCGTCCATACTACGTTGCGACGTTCGACGGCTAGTGCGTGGGCTTTCGTCATCGATTGCACGAAAGTCTAAGTTGCTCAAGTCAACATGACCGCTTCGCATTTTAGAGCTGTCGCGACGAAACGACGGTCGATGAGACGAAAACGCTGCGTCATATAGTTCACAGAGACTGGTCCGGTCAGAGTGTGGCTCTTCATAGAGCGTCAAGTTTCGCGTTTCCGTCGCATCAGAGGGTGTCTCATCGCGGTTAGAGGTCACTTCGCTACGTTCCGAGATATCAAATGTGAAACGATCTTCAAAACGGTCGGGGCTCAGCAGTGGCGCAGATCGCGAGCAATCGTCAATTTGCTCTTCATCGCGATTTGCGATCGAAATTGCTCGTGGCATAGAGCGACGCGGTGATGTTTCTTCAGAGTCCGTTGAGCGGTCGGAGCGAGCCAAGTGGCAAGCATGTCGGCGAGTGAGCGCGGGCTGGGAGCCGCATGGGGCGCGCCTACAGCACGGTCGTTCGTGGCGCACGTCTGATCCGCTGCTACCAGTGGACTTCGAGTGGGGCGGCCTTTTGCGTCTATCATCCTCGCGTCCATAGAGTGACGTAAAGTCCTCGGAACAAAACTTTTCAAAAAGTTCTTGTGAGCTAAGACGCGTAGAGCCCGTCGCATTATAGAAAGCCTCTGTCGGAGATCGTTCCCGTTCAGTGCGATCGTAAAGAGCACTAGAACTGGCTCGCTTAGACTTGTCCATGAGGCCAAACTTGTATATTCTTGGCAATCTGCGCTCAAAAACTCCTTGGGATTGGGCGCGTGATGGACCTCTGTGGGCGAGCATTTCGCGACGTTCGGCCAGCATCCGCTCCGATGAAACACCACGTGACGGTGTTCGAGGATCTGACGATTGTGGCTCTATGGGAGGCGGGGAGGTGACGAACTCCGGTTCGAAATCAAACTCGTCCTCATCAGGTGTATCTCCGGACGGCCCCGAGCGTTCGAGTGACGTATGCGCGCACGAACATTCGTGGTCATCGTGCTCGTCACTGACGTCACCTTCATCGAAAGACGGCGCGCGAGGGCCGTGACTGAACACGCGACGACGCTCCTCGACTGCGGTCTCATCGTCTTCCAGACGTATGGAGCGTCGTAGAGGAGGGCGGTCGCGGCGCGGTCGTCGCGGCGGAGCTTCAAGCGTGACCGCGTGCGCCACCGGCGGCCTCGACATCGATGGCAGAAGCCTGTCCAGCGACAAGCCCCGACGAGGACGCAGAGGTCGCGGCAGCTGGCGCTTGTCCTTGGGCGCCGCCGAAGGGCTGGTCTCTTCCGGCGTGGTGGGAAGCGCCGCACCGCGCCCAAATTCGATGAACCAGAGCTCGTCCTTGAGTTCGCACTCTCACTTCTTTTCATTCATGTCCTTGTTTAAATAGTGCAGCACGTAATGGAGCACGAGATCGTAGCAGTATTTGTATTCGGTCTGTGGAAAGAAAATAAAGATCAAATAAAAATCTTATAATTAAATCTTATAATATCTTATTACTTTAGTTGCGTGCATTTTTGAAGTGTTTCCTACTCACCATATTCTCAACAAGTTGCGGTCTATGCCGACGAACAGTTTTCACGGCTTGGAAGACGTCTACCTCTCCATGTTGGATAACTTGTTCTATGCAGGCGTTTGCTGCGCAGTACACACCTGCACGACTGCGTCCGTCTCTAAAAACAGATTTAAGCATCAAAAACCAAGGTATTAACTTAATGATGCGAGTCAAATCTTTGCTTTTGAAGAAACTTACGGTGAGACCACGCAAACAGGTCCGTAGTCAGTACGCTGTCGCCATCGCTCTACCATGTTCATGAGCTCTACCAAAGAATTAGTCGATGATGGCACCTTATGACCCATTGGCCAGCATGTCAGTTGAAACAGCTGAACAGTCTTAGGGGGAGCTTTTACTCCAGCCATTAGTTCTGTTAGCGAAACAATCTGGAAACATATATTTTTTTATTGTAATTCAAGCACGTAGAAACAAAACCAGTATAAGCTGAACCAGCGCTACGCTGCAAACGCCCGAAACCAGAGACCCGCCCAAGGGCAAAGTTTTTCTACCGTAAAATTGAAAGTAGTATCTACCTTTTTATTAATCCTAAATATCCAGGTCTTAATGTTAGTATAGTGATTGTGTGAAACGTGGTCAATTGTAAACACTGGTCCATATTTCTTTGGATGCCGCCCTTCTGGCCAGAATGGAGGGTATTGTTGCTGTAACAAATCCTTTCATTACAAAGCTGCTTTTATAACAGGTAACAAAGAAAATCATCGCTAAGGAGCTTACCGAGTTTTTAGGAGGAACACATAAAACGACGACAGCCGCGCACTCGTAATCATAAACCAGCGACCAAAATTCACCCTGAGTTATTATTAGGGGCCATTCTGTTACTATGTATTCTCGGGGTTTCGTGTAACCCTGGAAAAGTTAAAGACACTTAATATAAAGCTATCAGTGTGGATTGCACGGCAGCAAGGAAGTGGAAACAAAACCAGGTATAAACTGAACCGGCGCTACACTAAATACACCCGAAACCAGAGACCAGCTCACGGTCAAAGTGTTTCCACTGACTTGCGGCCGTATGTACTTTAAAAATTTGTTCTGTTTTACTTACATCTACGAACACAGCGTTAATGTAATCTGTAAAACTGTTCCCTTGGAAGGACGTTAAGTATGGACGAAAGTTATCAGCTGCAACAGAGATAAGAATTCAAAATTAGTCATTTTCCTTTAGGGAAAATCTTTCTGTCGCTATCAAAAAATACATCCATAAAAAGAAAATCCGTCTTTTTTTTTCACTGTAGATAGATAAAATCGATAGAAACTATTTATTGTACACACACAAAAACATAACATAAAAAAACGCTAATCACTATCTTGAAGAACAATATTAGGTATGTCCACAAAACAACGGTAATGCATCAATACTTACGAGGAACCACTAAAACATCTCTATTTTTCTCCCTATTGTCTCCTCTATGGCCACCAGCGCAGTCCCCTATAGTGAACCTTGGAGTTTGTTTACATATCTGCTGATATTCCTTCTGGTACTCGTTTAGTTTGGTCACTGGGTCCCGTTGGGATTTTTGCTTCAGTCTTTGGGAGAGTTCTGACACGGGGAACCACGAAACTCCACACACAACGTGCTCTTCTAACGTGTCGTACACAAATTTGTATTGTTCCTGTCACAAAAAAAGGAAAATTTTAAAATTCATGTTAATTTCCAAGAGTCACAAATTTTTGCTTATGTAAGTGATAACACATACTAGTGGCCCATCCACACACATGGGCGAGAAGCACCCAAGAAAGCCGTGAGCGTGAATGTGGATAGGTTTTCTCCAACTTCTCGCCTGCCTGGTCTCGTGTTCTCGCGACACTTCTTGGCATGATTGTGTGCGTAATATGATACGATATTTTTTCTAAGACCCAAGGTAAAAAGAGATTCATAAAATCTTTATTGCGTAATATGCCTGTGGTCATACCGTTTCATAAAATTTATGAAAATATATATGGAACTTGCCTCGTTTTCTATAAGGCCTTTCCTAGATTGTCTAAGTTTCTTCAGGTACCCAAAAACGTCAAAGCAGTCTTCTTCCTCTGCCAGCTCCAAGTTTGCGTCGATAGCCAAGTAGACTCCTGATCGACCACCGCCGTCACTAGGAAAAAATAAATATGCTTATTCCTATTGTACTTTTTATATAGAAAAATATAATTGTCTCTTTTAGACAATGGTACGGTGAAACGCACATCGGTAGAAACTTTTTCAACTCTATTACCACGCCATAAGGTCCAAAAGTATTTCTACTGACGTGCGGTCGTGTGTACTGGGGTTGTGGAGACAATGCGCCTTTTTCTAAGGCACATGTCGGTAAGATGATAATATTTAACAAACAAAATAATTCGACTGCACTTGTTTATGGTTTTGAAAGGATATTGACTAGGTGTGAAGGTGGTGTGAAGAAGCGTGGGCCACACACAGCCTGTCTTAAAGAATCCTGAATTAAATTCCCTGCAAAATGAGGAGTGAACTCATTTGCAATGCACGATCATGTTCCCAACAACAGTCGTCCGCCGACCACGGCTCACTCGTGTCCTGAACTCCGGTAAGGCATTGCTGAATGGATGCATGCGTGAGTGCCACTGCATGTTGTGGAACTGGAGGATGAATCGTTCTTCTCTTACACCTACAAGAAGGGTTACAAAAAAGGAAGAGGGCTTACTTGCAGTGCACGATCATGGGCCCAGCAGCAGGGTTGGTGGCCAGTCGTCTGCCGACCACGGCTCTCACTCGTCTCCTGAACTCCAGCAGAGCGTTGCTGAACGGACACGTGTGTGAGTGCCATTGGGTGTAGTGGAACTGGAGGATGAATCGTTCTTCTACTACCACCTGGGTAGGGTTACAAATATTTATGTTTTAATTTAATTAATTTTCAATGCTTATAATAATAATTTTTATTAATGATTTACACTCTACAATTTCTTTGTATGAACGTATTAATAAATAATAAAGACATATTAAAAATTAAGGATTGGCAGCTTCTGCGTATCATGTCACGACGATGCAAAACGAAATGAACCAGTAGTATTTTTTGTTAAAGTTTTACTATGCTTTGTGGAGATTTTTCTGAAACTATGTTGACGATGCATTTACAATAAAGTAAAAAGTTAATAAAGTTAAAAAAAAAATCTTTTTTAGAAAAAAAAATAAAGGTGCTGTAATCAACTGCATCTATGTCCATATCATTGTTTGTGTGGCGCCGGCTAAAAACCACCCTATTTTTACCCATGTATTTCGTAAAAGGCAACTAAGGGATTTTGAATGGATGGGCAGGCATTTTATATACTGCTGTCACCAACAACCGCTGTACAGCCGCAACGCAAAGATTAGTCCAGAATTTTAGCAGTGGATTTTTAATGAGATGCTATGATGATGATGACTTTAACGTGACTTTAACCAAGTGACACGTGTAATAAAAAGTAAGAAGAGGATACGTACATTTCTCTCACTCTTATACAGGCGGAAGGTACGTATGTGGAAGTTGGCCAGCTCTTCTTCCTGGACGATGCCGACACTGATGTCTCCGTACGTCTCGTCCTTCTCTTTATTTGGAGGCCAATATTGGACACACATAACCTGTGAACGAAAGAAAACATAAATAATGTCAGATTATTTTATCACCCGACCATCCCCTAGACAAACTTTAAGTATGTTACTTCTGACATTGAAGTAAGTTACTTCTGAACAACTTTAAAGTTTTGAAGTATGTTACTTTGAAGAATGTTACTTCTAAAATTGAAGGATGTTACTTCTGAACAACTTTCGCTAAGGATCATGGTCGATGTAATCAGATAGTTTTCTTGTCTGCCCCTTACAAATGTTTCAAAAGTAATAGAGGAATTAATACACCCCGGATATTTAACAGGTGGTTCTGTCCATACCATAGATCTGTTTCATGTATTCTATGGTTCTGTCCATAAAACTGAACAACTTTTCTCAAGGAATAAAGATCTAAATGCAAAGAAAGATTTTCGACTTATCATGCGAACTGCATGCTGACAGGACATTTTGTATGGGAGGTCGATTTTTTTTTCATATTTCGACCCATGTCCCTTGAGAACAGTGCTACCTCTTAAAATATCCGAGGTGCTATATAACGTAGTATGGGCATAGGCGAACCATAGTATGGGACAATAATAATCTTTTCTCGTTTTTTGACCCACGTGTCTTTGGGAAAGTTGTTCAGTTTTATATCTTGAATAACATACTAAAAATTGGAAAGCGGTGTAATAAATTCAGTTATTGCCCCCGAGTCAAACAGAATTTCGAAAAACTTTGATCACCTTATTAAATTTTACGCACAAAGATACATAGGCGGACTAAACGCTTATAGGCATTATCTAACAATCTTCCTTAGGGTGATGCAGAGACAGATTGGTATATAGGTGCATAAATAATTTAAAAAGAAATGAAATGAAATACAATATCCGTTTTATACAGCTAGTCCTAGTCAGAAATATTCACATTTTAACACATTTTACATGAATTAAGCTTTTTTTTACATAACTTGACGATCTTTCGTGAACTCTGGTGGACTATAAGCTAAATTCAATTTTTCTTTCTATAACTGGCTTATAACCCTCTCACCGCATCGTCACATCCTATAAACTATGAAATAACCTGTTCAGAAGAAAATATGACGAGAAAAGTCACCTCCAGTTTATAGGCAATAAGATAAAGTGAGTTTTATAGCTTGTGCTACTTTGGGGTCGTTGGCAGGACAAGTGGGAAGAGTTACGGAGTCTGGAATCTGTCAAGTTTGTGTGGGCGTAAACAGAGAAACGACCCGCCAATAAATGAAATGAAAATAACCCCTTTCCGCCTTTTTATGGAGAAAATGGAACAGACAGCCACACTAAACAAAAACCGGTCAAGTGCGAGTCGGACTCGCGCGCCGAGGGTTCCGATATACCTATAGTATTTTTGGAAGCAATAAAGTCCATTTTCAGGACCGCAAAACTAAATTTGTTTGTAAAGGTTTTTTGCAGATTTCTGAAAAACTGTGCAACTTAGAAAGATCGTTTTATTTTTGCTGTAAAGTTTACATAAACCTCTGTCAACTGTAATTAATTCAGATTTTCCCTTACTCAAACTTCGGAGATAAGGGGGGGGGGAATGGTATTTTTTTTGACATTTTTCATCATAACTTGAAAACTAAGAAACTTAAAAAAATACAAAAATATATTTTAAAATGTACAAGTAAAGCCCTTTCATATGATACCCCATTCGACCTAGTAGCGACAATTTGAAATTTGGCCCCCCCTATTTTGGCCCCCTTTACATTAATAATCATACTTTTTTCAAAAAATTTTCATGTGCAATTAAGTTGGGCAACTATATTCTAAAACTATTCCAAATTTCAGCTCGATAGCGTAAGTGGTTGCTGAGATATAGAGGTGTGACAGACAGACGGACAGACAGACAGACAGACAGACAGAGCGGCACCATAAGGGTTCCTTTTTTTTACCATTTTGGTATCGGAACCCTAAAAACTAACTAAAGATTGAAGGAAACGTTAGATAGAACCGCAATCACACCTTCTTGAATACAAAGACTAATCCGGTATATAAGGTCCTGATGAAATAGTTTTTATTTATTTATCGTATGGCGTGTTCTCTACTTAAAAATTAATAAATATATTAGATTTTAAATATGTTACTGCGTCCGTTGTAAGTGACAGAAGGTCCTCCTCATTCCCGTCAAACTTAGTAAGCGGGCAGTCAAACACAATGTGGTGCACGGTCTGTTCAGGACAACCGCACTGACATGCAGCCGACTCGCACCAGCCCCATTTATACCGCTGAGCAGCACAGTTACCAACTCCCGTTCTGATACGGTTGAGAAGGCACCACACCCGCCGGTGTCATAGCCAGAGTTATTTCGTACGACGTATACTTATTAAAGAAGGGTTATACCAGCCTTGAAGGGTGTGAATCTGCCCATGAAACTAAACAATTTTTCCCAAGGAACAAAGGTCATAGAACCAAATAAATTTTTGACCTCCCATGGAAACTGCATCAGCTGATAGCGCATTTTGTATGGGAGGAAAATTTTTGTTTTCCGTATTTCGACCTATGTTCCTTGGGAAAAGTTGTTCAGTTTCATGAGTAGATTCACATCCTTCAGTATAATAACATCTTTCTGTTACACGTAGGAACTTGGTGATATGCACTTTTTAAATCGATTTGACTGAAATGTTTGTATTTAGCAACTTCCGCTACAATAGTTTCAATGTTTGGTAAGGGGAAGGCATCTAGTTCCGTGTATTTATTGATAGTTTGGGAGTAATCTATTACCATTCTTTTTCTGTGCATTCCACCACCTGCTACCAAAACTTGTGCACGCCACGGAGATATACTCGGTTCAATGACTCCATCTTCAAGCAACTTATTGATCTCAGAGTTAATAAACAATTCATCGTCTTTACTATGACGTCTTGATCGAACCGCTATCGGTTTAATATTCGGTGAAAGATTAGTGAATAACGTTGCGGGTGGTAGTGATGCCTCCATTACATTGCAGATTCGCAATGGCTCTTGAGACCCTCCGAAATTCAGTTCAAGTGAAAAATGATTTTTGAGCATGTCATGGCCGATTATTACGTCTGCGCAAAGGTTGTTAACAATAAGTAAGGGTTGCTGTTTGTATTTATAATCGGCGAGTTTTATAGTTGCGTGGCAGATACCTTCGACAAAAGAAACGTGACTCAATGAAGCTAATGTCACAGACTGATTGCATGGTCTTATTTTCAGTTTGATGTCCTGCACAAGTTTCCTGTCTATAAAACTTACGGAGCTTCCTGTATCGATAAGAGCGTCCGCTCGGTATTGATTTACAAAAATGGGAACAGTAGCTTTACTGAGACTATTTGGAGAGGCAGCGGAGATTGTAGACAAGACGTTAGTGTCCTGAGACTGGTTATCGTTTTCTGTTACAGCATTAGCTCGTTGTGATTGTTGGGGATGACCACTTCTACACACATTTGCGAAGTGCCCCTTCTTCGAACAAAGCTGGCATTCAGCACGATAAGCCGGGCATTTTATTCGCTGATGTACATTTCCACCGCAAAAGAAACAGCGACGACGCGAAGTTGATCGAGAAGCTTGAGTTTGAGGCGTGGCTGCGAGATTTTGTTCCACCTCCGGCAGGGCATTGAGATTCAAATGATCGTTGGAAGTAGAAGGGTTTGAAGTGAATGCTTGAGTGTTTTCTCGGCATTCTCAAGTGTAATAGCTAAATTGACGGCTTCGTCTAGAGTCAAGGTTAACTTTTCGAGAATTCTTTCTCTTATTTTTTGAGAATTGATACCGGCAATAAACGCGCCTCGCATAGACTCATTCTGATGATCAATCGCGGACACTTGTTTGAAATTGCACTCTTGTGCCATGAGTTTCAAGGCTTGAACGTATTCTTTCACAGTTTCGTCAGATTTTTGCTTGCGCGTGTTTAATAAGTGCCTTGCTAGAATCACATTCTTAGGTTTGGAATAAATGTTATCTAGTATTTGAATAGCATCAGCGTAAGTTGTTGATTCACGAATGTGTGAATATTTAGTAGGGGATAAATGATTTACCAGTAATTTCAGTTTTATTGAGTCCGGTGTACCTTCGATGCATTCTTCCGACAAAAAATTTTCAAACGTAAATTTCCAATGCGACCATTTTATGTAAGCCGCCACTGAACTTGGTTCTTCTGCGAAACGTTCGGGCCGCAAATAACGGGCTATCGCATTTTTATCCGAAGATTTTATTTCTTTGGACTCATTCCCCATTTTGCAAATTATTCTTTTGATATTTTATGCTGAATAAATTGATACATTTAACAAGAAAATACCATGAGGAAAATTGGCTTTATTCAGCATAAAATTGACAGACAAATCCACAGATAAAATACATGTCACATATCTTGTGAATATTGAAAGAAAACAAATAGGCAAGGTCGTCATATTCTCTTATCGATAGTGTAACTTTCAGTCATCTTGGAGTACCATCAGCTACCTACTTTACCAACTTTCTGATATAATACAATATTGAGTATTCTGCTTCCCTCTCCTTTTATGATACACAAACGATTTCGAACTTCCTTGCTTCGCTTGGAATAGATACCGTGCTAATTTATTTTACAGTGGGATTAGTCCGGTCCCTTATAGTCTTATATAGCTAAATTCACCAAATTGCACTAAATTTTTTCCAGGCTTAATTGTTGATAGGAGCCAATTCTTGAATTTTCTATGGATTTTTTTTGAAATTAAGAATTGGCTCCTATCAAAAATGGAGAGCTATGTTACCTAAATAGTACCTGGAAAAAATTTGGTGAAATTGTAAGGCGTGTCTACGTGAAACAGCTAACTGACTGCACTAGACGACATCTGCCAGCATGTAAAGTCTCATGTGCTATGCAATGTCACATCATTATCGTTGATTATGAAATATTGAAAGAAACCCTACCAAATTAATAGAACGACGCCTTCGTTGCATTTACAAAGACAATAGGATTATATAAATTCTTATGCCTTTACATCACACATCCTCAACTAGTGACGAATTATTTCTTTAATCCTACTTCAATAAACCTTATTTTTCTGAGCACAAACCTGATTTATGTTTTCCAAATTCAAAAGTAGGTAGGTACTATTCGTATTTTCCTGGGAGAAATATTGACGCAAAGCTAACATTCCTCTTGCTTCATTTTAAAATGTCGAGTTGTTTCTCGTTCTTATTTTAAAACACTCGAGAGCGCCTTTAGGCAAATAGAGCATAAAATATGTACCGGATTTCACATCGCTTGAACGCGCGACTTCAGTAAGGCCCTTAACGCACACACGAGTTCGGGTAATTCGGGTATAAAATAAACAGTTCCGTGCACGGTGTTCTAATGTATGCTAAATTAAAAGGAGTTTTCACACGAAGCTACTTTCGTCCGTTGCGGCCGTGGTGTTAATAGTCTGTTATGAAGCTTTTCAATCGTCTTTACCTCTATGAAGACCTTTGTTTGGTCATAAAATGGAAAAAGTCGTAGAAGATAAATTGCTAATGTTGTTGGCCTGAGGCTTCGACAAAAGAATTTAGTTTATCATTAACATGACAAGCATAGTTGGTCAGTAAATAAATGAAAAAATACAAACTATCGTCTTCTTTTTCTTTATCGTGTAGTCGACGAACTAGGCTCACACCAAATTTTTTATTAACAATGTCTTCTCTTGCCACACCACTCTTCAAAAGCACTAGCTGGTTGGGCACCGCAATTTTGCTGTGAACGCACGACCCAAGTACGACACCGGCTGATTCAGTAGTGACCACCAAAGATTTCGGACCTACTTGCTTCGCTTGGAATAGAAACCTAACCTTGCTAATTTATTTTAGGCTCGTAGCCTGGTGGTCGTTAAGGCCATTTTGGCCTAGAAGTTACAAGCCCCTAAAATCATGACTGTGGGGGTGATGCATCGTCGTACAGGGGTACGCCGGCTGCACCTGCCCACAGCTAGGTTTGGGTGTGGATAGTGGACGATGGATTTGGGTGAGCGATTGGCAACTATACAACTCATCGAGGTCATAGAAAAAAATCTTACCTTAATGAAATCGAAGGTTTTTGTAAGCATGACGATGGCCGCCGCTCTTTCTTGCCACACCATCCTCCAGAAGTTCACCACCGTGTCTTCCGTAGGCCCTTGCGTCACTATGTACGCGTTTGGCTTTAATATACTCTGTGAACAAAATATCAAAATTAAATAAGAACATCATACCATCACTATACCATCCTATGAAACGTCTACTGCAGTATAGGGAGCTCCCTTCAAATACCAGCAAAAAGGGATTATGAACCGGAGGATGGGCTTAGCGTTCTTCTGTGTATTGTACCATCTTACATACTGCGGTCACCAACAACCACGGTCTATGGTACTTTCCCTCCGAGTAAGAACATAATACCTACCTACTAATAATCAACAAACTTGTGGCAGATAAGATAAGATACATCAAGGGTAAAGGTAAAAGCAGAATGGGCCCACTAACTTTAATGAACTAAGTAAACGCAACAATTAATTATGTGCGAACCTGTCCAAAACAGTATAACAAAAGGCTCAAAATTATTTCACGCGACTTTCTCAAAAATCTGACGTAACGTAACTGTAATATAAAATTCAAAAAAACTTAGTATATCTCGTAATTTTTGCAAAACATTTGTGAAGTATCATGGTCGTTTATTTATGGAACAGCACTTCCAACATTATCCACTTGATATTCAATTCTCAAGCCTATCTTTCACAACTTTGACTGAATTTAACTCCCTTGGCAGCTCTTCCGAGGGTCCCATACAAACTTAAATGGATTTCAGAGCACTTGATAAAACAATCAACGGAGATCCCACAAAGGAAAAACTTTTCCATTTCAAATTAGAAATTTGATTTGAGCTAAAACAGTAAGCGGTTAAGGGTTGACTGGACTCCATTCTGAGGAACTTGGTCTATTATTGACATTATACCTGAGAGCAATATCGACGGAGGTCAATTCGCTCAGTAGATTACGGCTTAATGGCCGGTCCGTTGGTCCCTTACCTAAAACGTTTTGGGCAACGAATTACTTGGTCCTTTTGCTGCGTAGCTGATATTTGATCTTGTAAAAAGAGAGACTTATTTTTGTCAAAAGTATGATATAGGTAATAATTTGTATAGTCATATTTTTGCTATGACCAGACAATTTTATTTTATTGACAGATGAAGGTCAAAGCAAGATAAAGAAAATAAAAATACCTGGTATCGTAAAATAAAATAGTTTAAAAAAATTATGTATACGTACTGGGTATTTGTTTCTAGGGTTTCCAAATAGGTACCTATCTTGGTTGATGGTATGATTGGTTATTTTGCCACTTACCTGCGGCTATTTTGTACTTGAATACTATAACACTGGGCTGCGGGGGCGACTGCTTTAGTGTAGCGACACACCTGCGGAAATTCCGCGTCAGAACGATTCGCGACGACGGATCTTTCTATCAAGTCTGACATACTACAGCGGAATTTCTGCGTCGGAGCTTACCGCAAGGTCGTCATTTGTGATATTTTCCTTGTGGTTGCGGATCGTTTTGACGAGAAAATTTCGAAAGTGTGTCGCTACACTTAATGCAACAGTCCAAGTGCTTTCACTCCAAAATAGATGCTGGTTGCCTATCTTAATTGAAAGAACAAAACTTTTAAATGACTCTCGGCTCACGCAATGTAAACCCCTCTCCTATAAAATTGTTTTATTCTTAGCACGTACAAGACCGTAAATCATTGTTTGATTTAAATAACTGGATACTATTCAAAAGTTCCTTTATCTAATTTAGATAAGTTTGTTTTAGTTTTAAGTTAACGTAGAGTTTACATAACACAGTCATGGAACCTGTGGGACCGCTACAATTCCTTTGACACAGTAACGAGAAAATATCACGTAATATTCAAAGAGCGTACCTGCTCAATGTTCTTATGCGAATACCTTTCATATTACGACATGCGTTACCTGAGCAAGCAATTTATAAAAAAAAGGGAAACATAAACGATACGACCTCTAGGAACCTCTCGAGGGGTGCGATCTACGGGGTGTGACATTTCCCATTGATACTGTACATAACTATATTAGATAACCAGTATTCTAAGAAGAAAAAATATTCCTTTTAAATAACTTGATTTTCTAATAGAAATTCACCCTTTGGAAAAAAGGAATGGAAGTTCTGGGTTCCATTTACGGTAGCGACACTGTCACACAAAATTAACCACTTTGTGAGAGTTCCTCAGTTTGGTTACGACATAGGATAAATCACCTAGGGTGTGATTGTGGTAATTTTAACGATATTTACGAAACAAAAACGTTTCTTAAACATTACGTCAAGCCTTAACGTTTTTGTTTTGGTAATATCGTTGAAATTACCACGATCACCCCCTGATTGTCCGAAAACTAAAAGGATTTCGTGCTTAAAAAGAAACGTTTCCAAGCCCTTAGTCCCGGCTACTATCTACGGAAGTACTCGTAAAAGAGTAGGGTCAGAGGCCTTGGCAGTTCAACAAATCTGACACCAGCAGTCGTACTCCGAAGTGACAGTTCGATTATATCGCGCCGATAATTAGTATATGGTTCGCCCTTTAACAAGGAAATTCCCATGCAAAGTAAATTTCCGAACATAATTGTTGTTGTCAATCCATATTGCTCCGGAAATATCGGAGCTCCGACAAAAACTTCGGAGTACCACTGCTGCTGCCGTATTCCGAAGTGAAACTACGATAATATCGCGCCGATAATTAGTCTATGGTTCGGCCTTTGACAAAGAAATTCCCATACAAAGTAAATTTCCGAACGTAATTGTTGTTGTCAATCTGATAATATCGGAGCTCCGACAAAAACTTCGGAGTACCATTGCTGCTGCCATATTCCGAAGTGAAAGTACGATAATATCGCGCCGATAATTAGTCTATGGTTCGGCCTTTGACAAAGAAATTCCCATACAAAGTAAATTTCCGAACGTAATTGTTGTTGTCAATCTGATAATACCGGAGCTCCGATAAAACTTTGGAGTGCCACTAAGAGGTCATCGAACTTACAACCCACACGATATGATGATGACATAATGAGCTATAATGCATGTATTCACCTTTCTCACCAGATATAACCAGACTAAGAAAAACTTCACGAAACGATTTGTCACGAATCCCACGAGAGACATGTCCGCGGGATTCGAATTACGTGTTTACATGACGCTCAAGATTTATTCATATTTTTGTATTATATTTCATTTATGTATTTAACTCTATGCATAAAGGTACAAAGGCGGACTTAACGTCTTTTTGTAATGTGGTAGGGTCTTTGTGCAAAGTCCGTCTGGTGAAGTACCTAGCCTTTTTCTGCCGTAAAGCAGTAGTGTTTGCACTGCTGTGTTTCGGTTTGTGATGAAGGGTAAGGGAGCCAGTGTAGCTATAATTACCAGCACATAAGACATACCAGCTTTTTTTTACTGTGTATGGGCTTACTCTTGACCTAGATCTAGCTCTGAGGACAGAGATGAGGTCGACGATGGAACGAGCTTGCCCAGAACAAACCAATTCACTCGCAACTTAAATAGATTCGGGTTATAAGAGCTCGGGAACACAGACGCAGGCAGAGAATTCCACTCCTTAGCCGTGCGCATTATAAAGGATGTTTCAAAGCTCATTGTGCGGATGTGTGGAATATCAACCAAGTATGGCTGATATCCTGCGGTTCGTCTGGATTCCCGATGGTAGAAGGGGGATGGCGGAATAAGCTCATGGAGCTCTTGGGCACGGTCTCCGAAGTACAATCTGTAAAAGATCGACAGACATGCAGCTTAGTTCTGAGGGTGGGTAACGCGCTTTGCTGTCTTACTAGTGTCAAATTATTTCACTAATAAGTCTGTAAGTGTCATGGGCGGTGGTGACCACTTACCACCAGGTTAGGCACACCTGCTCGTTTGCCCACTTGAGTCATAAAAAAAATTTAACAACCTACCTTAATGTGATGCAGAGAAAAGTTGGTAGGTGCATAAAAAGAAGCGACAATAAAAATAAACGACAATAAAAATAAACGACAATAATGAAGGTATACTCACATCTATATAGGAAGCATTAATGTAATCGGAGTCCGGCTCCCGGTCTATAGTTTCTAGCACCACTCTGTTGTAGTCGTCTGGAAGCAAACAATATCGTGTTACTGCAAACAACGATAGGCAATACTAATATAAATATAGGATATTATAAGGATATGTTACAGTCAAAACTGTTTTTGGTTTAGATTTGTCGCAATACAACCTAATTTGTCTTACCAGTACTAAAAACTAAAACATTTTTGACAGATTTTCGCAGTCAAAAGTAAAAAATAATAATAAATAAATAAATAATGTTTTTTATTCAGATAATAACACCCTATTTACATGTGTTATACTTCTGCCAAACTGCAGAGCAGTTTGTTGGCAGAGGATACTCCCTTAAATTACCAGACGGGTAAATATACTTACACATACCCATTTACGCACGGCAGCAAGTAAGTGGAAACAAAACCAGTATAAGCTGAACCAGCGTACTAAGCCACAAGTTTCTGAATCCGGAGATTAGTTCAAGGTCAGAGTGTTTCCACTGACGTACAGCCATTCGTACTAATAACGATACAATTCATGCGTCAGATCAATTAGTTATTAATGATATGTTGTGTTACGATGCAAAGATTAGATACATTACATTTTCAATTTACTTTTAATTTCTTTTAATAAAAATCCTTTAGTTTTAGACTTTAACAAATTGAAAGTTTTAAGTGGTTTTGCCTGTTATGAGATACGTGGTTCCTTGCTCAGTGGTTATGAGTTTTCAAACGATCAACTTTCACGAATAAATTTTTTTTTTTCGATAAAAATTCTGTTTTCTTGGGGTAAGTTGCTTGTTGTCACAGAATCACTGAGATTCGGGAGCTAAACCAATGAAAATTCATTTTATATTGTTCTCTTCTTCGTAACAGCTCACAAAAGTCAAGCCAAGATTTTCACAAGAAGTTCGATTTGTTTTGAGGACCTTGACCACTCTTCTGGTTATCTGCCCATTGTCTGGTTTCACTATTTCAATTAGCCTTCCATACTATACGTCTACTTGGATTGGAGTGATTTTCTGTTAATATTTAGAATAAGAAAAATCATAGTAAAATCGACCAAAACCAAGCGACCTAACGAACGATATTACTTAGAGTGAAAAAGCTGACGAAAGAGATCTACAAGGTGAAGGTGAAACTCGGCATAAGTTCCAGGACTAAATCCAGGGGGTGATCGTGGTAATTTTAACGATATTACCAGAACAGATATGTTCGCCTAAAACACTTAGTAAGGGCTTAAAGTAACGTTTTAGATAAACGTTTTTGTTTTGGTAATATCGTTCAAATTACTACAATCACCCCCCAGAACATTGGTCAAAGGAACGTTAAACCGACGAGTGAGTATTAAAGGGTTGATAAGTGAAAAGTAGCGTAGGTAGCGACGGAAGAATTAAGACCGTAGCAACTCGAAGGTTGGGTATATTTGGTAGTTTAAATTTTGAATTCTTGAGTGATATTTTTTTTGTATATTTTACTATTATATTCAAGAATTGGGCTCCTGTTGCAATGTTTTATTCGATATTGTTGGTTTCTTTTTAACCTTTTTGTATCCCATTTTAGTAGTTTTACTTATATATCAACTAAACACTATGTTAAACTTCTGAACTTTACCAAGTGGTAAAACTTTGCTTTCATAGTGGCCTTCGTACATTATCTATGGATTATGTAGGGAATGTTCGGGAATTATGCAGAACTGCAGTAGGTATAACATACTAGCATAGCCTTGTCAAATATGATAATTTAATTTGGTTGGCTTTCGATATCAAGTCAACATTTTTCACTTATATTTCCTTATCCAATCGTGGCCGACTGTCCTTTCCAACAAATGTGAAAACAGGAATATGAAAACAGGATAAAAGCTCAGTTTGTACATACCTAGTATACACCTCCTACAGGGTTGAACTGATATATAATAGTTAGTAGACAAATATTGCGCTGATATGTATGGAGACAAAAAAACAACAAAGACAAACAAAATAGAGACAAAAAATTGTTTTAATTATAATTTAAGGGACTATATTTTCATGAACACTCAAATAAGATAAGGTAAAATAATGTAAAATTACAAATACTTAATAACAAAAAGTTTTCAAAGCTTACATTGCCCGAACTAAAAAATATTTACGCAGTAAAACGGAGGCTGTGGAGGCAGTAATCGTAAGAAATTGTGCCAGATTTTTCTAAACTCTTACGTATTTTCGTGCCACTTTTTGTTACGATCTTTTGGCGCTAAATCCAAGCACGTCGCTACAGAGTTTGCCTCTTGAGTACCGGACGTGATTTATTTTTATAGTCAGTACTCAATTGATTTTCGCATAACACGTGTAATTTTGACAACTTTTTTAGCCTATTCCGTTATTATGAAGCTACCTTACCTAAAAAGTTTTACAACACAGAGTGAAAGAGACTTTCCTTCACATTAAATCTATAACAGTCGATTTATACCATGAAACTAGATAACTTTCAACACTCAATTTACGATACATCGATACGATACTATTCGAAACATTCAAATACACAACTTCCTTCATTGAAAATACAGTAGAATATTGGTTGAATGACAATCACTGGTAATATGATGAATTCATTGAACCCTCAGATAAAGTATACTCACTGAAGTTCGTTTATACTCATATCTCTGATCTAACCTATGTTGTACTCGTCAGTGAACGAAGTTTACAATTTGACTGTTTCGAAGTAGTAACGAATGATTTATCTAAAATCTAGAGTAGACCCCCAGCTCTTAACCAACACTCGCCTACAGGTGCCTACAGGCTGTTCTCACAAAAGCGCTTCAAGCGAGAGATTGTTCGTTCGTGCTTTGTCAACACTCCGTATATAAAGCAGCTACTTTGCTTCACATACAAAGAGAAATAGTTTTTGCAGATTGAAAAAGCGTGCTTTATAAAAGAAAATTGTGCTTTATTAAAGGGACTTATGGAAAAGTAGATTTGACTTTTATATTCGTTATTATGTTCTTCGTAATTGTTTTATTAAAACTTCTTTAAAGCATTTTCATAAAGTTTCATCTAAATAGCGTTTTTTTTAACAATGTACACTCAACAGTCATATATTATAACTGCATGCTCAGTTCCGTACGTCTATATAAAGACACATCATAGAGATCTTTATTCACTAACCTGTAAATACCTGTGATGACGAAATAAATGAAATGAACAGCACGTCAGTAGAAACACTTTTGGACCTTATGGGCGTGGTAATAGAATTGAAAAAGTTTCTACCGACGTGCGGTTGACCGTACAAGGGTTGAGTATTTATAAATAGAGAGTTACAAAAATGTAATTTAGTTAGCAAAACGTGACAATATTGTGTACTCTGGTATGCAAATCTCATACATAATTATAACTTTATTTAAGAACACTGCTACTTTAAAATTTCGCCAAAACTTTGTAAGACTTATACTAATCCTTATGGCACGGGAGCCGAGGAATTTTTTTTTCCTCAGTTTTTCATGTGATATTCAGGGTGAAAACGAGATGTCTCAGGAGATAGGGGACAATGAGAGGATAAAAAAAAACTATGTTAGAACTTCTAGACTGGAGCTCGGTGTTCAGGAGGCCTCTTCTGTATTTTCAGGCTGGTCTGTTTTCACTAAAGTCCTTTCTTGTCTGGAAAATGTTTTAAGTATCACCATAACTCTATATGGGCAATCACTTTTGTTTGCCCTGATATCGCCATTATGTTTAAACAGACTAGCCTGAAAATCGGAAATAGACAATTTCGTTGTGATGTGAGTAGCTTATGGTGATACTAAAAATTTGCCTGACAAAAGAGTCGGGGGTTTAACGAAAGTAGACCAGCTTAAAAATCTGAGAAAGGGCTTCATCAAACATCTTACATAGTTTTTGTGATCCTCCATGACACATCACATGAAGACATTGTAATAGTCTACCTAACTTTAACTTTACATCATGACTCACGGCACCAGATTGTAATAGTCTAGGCCTTCTAGAGGCTATTAAAATAGAAACCCTAACCTATTTCTAGATCATGGGCACAGCCACCAGTTTGTAACGTCTAGATGCCTGTATCCTAATGGCTTACTTAAACTTTACTTACTAGTTTCCTATCCTGGGCACGAACCCAAGCATCAGATTTTAATGTCTCCTAACCCCTAGAGCTATCCTAATAAGATGTAGGTGTGTATATGTAGTTTAAAAGTTTATGAAACTGTAAGGAATAATTGAATGTGGTAATGTCTAAATTTCTAACTATCCTAGCTGAACCTAAAGGGAAATCTAAGGAAAGTCCTAATGTTACCTAATGCTTGTCCTTTAGTTCTTGAAGCCTATGTATTGGGATTGTCCTAGTTACAAAATGGCCGATGAGATGTTAAAACTGCTTTTTGGACCCGACGACGTGACCAACGAGTAACCCTAATTCGTTTGAGTGCGGACCATGAATAAGTTTAATTCCTATACAATTAATTTCCTAGAATAAATGTATTGATTAGTATGAGCCTATAGGTACTGTAAATAATTTGTGTGAAAGGAAGCAGGTAGATCCGAAGGCTGTAAATGGTACATGAGAACATCAAAATAGTACATCTAAACTTCTCCAAGATTGATATTTGACTTTCTTCAAGAAAATATAGTTTATTTTTAACAATGTAAAGGCCTGAAACATATCCAGTCCTTTCAGCTCAATCTTTCCATATAGATAAAGGTGTTTTATTACTTTCTATGTGCGAGATGACTTACAAACTGACTCCTGTTGTATTTGCAACCCCGATATGGATGTATTGCAATATACTGGGTTTTGTCTTTCCCAAAGTCGAATTTATATATCATCAGCCTTGTATCTTAGCTTGTGGCATAGAAAAGAGTGAGTTTATTAGATGAATCATATGCATTTTTCATTTGCAGCATTTGAGCCAAAAAGACCTTCTTTATAACAGACTTAGAATTGAATTTTATATTGAAGTGGGTAGTAGCTTTCAGTTGTAGCTATACCTTTTAAAGTTAGTAAAATTGATTGTATAGAATCCCAGAGAAGGATAGATATGCTCAAATAATTGACTGGCATAAATCGTTCAAAGTAGATTGGCAGATTTGAGAAGTAAATATTAAATCTTCTTACCCGTCTGCGACTGGCATACTGTAATGATGACTGGGTCGTCTGGACTGCTGCTGGCTTGGAATTGGACGCTCAGCTCCCCTGCGCTCAAATGGTTTGTAGTTTTTTTTTGTTCCTATTTCACATGGTCCATAGACCTCCTGTAAATTTGAAAGAGAAGATGAACTAAGCACTAAGGCATTTAGTCCCCCTTCGGGTAAAACTACTCTATAAATATTGGGTTTTATTCTTACTCAACACGCGTTTTGACGTTTAGAGCTCCAAAGGTCGCTATAACACAAAAAATTTTTAGTAAAATAATAATTTTCTTGACAAAGATCGCCATCGGCGGGTAACTTAGGAAAGCGTCATTTAATCGTAATGTCGAATTGAACTTAATTTACTAATTGGGTGACGAAATGCCCTAGATACTTAGCTTTTGTCAGTTGTAGCGACGAAACTCGGCGTACGGTTACTTTTTTTGAAGAATTTTCTCACATTTTTTTGGAGTCCATCTTGTACTCGTGCGGTCGCAGCAAGAAAAGGGCGATGTAGCTTCCACGTTCCACACGTTTCGAATTTAGAGATAAGACCGCCCAAACCAGCCAATCAGAGAGCTACAAACCAGCAGCTACGGCTAACGTCACCAATCCTACCTACTTCCCTCACACATTTCTATTTCCTGTTTGACAAGTAGATTTTTAACCAAGGAGGTTTTAATATGCGCCGATTCGCGGCGCTAGACGAGTATTTTCAAGCTATTATTATAAGTAATAATGCATAATCAGGCCTTTATTTTCATTACGAGTCGAACAAAATCTATGATCATTTATATTAAGATTCCTATTGTATTATTACTCATTTTAAAACTCCTAAAATAGAATTTACTCTATTATATTCTTCGTGTAATTCCGTATCGGACCATCGGCCCGTTACATCCACCCCCCAAATTTGCGCAGAGCATACGCGTTCCCGGAGCAAATTTTCCACCATTTGAATTTCACGAAGATAATCTAACATTTATTAACCTTTAACCCATAAAGTGGACACACGTAGATCCTGTTGTAGTGTAAGTTTTAAACCAAAAGAAAAATGTCTTCAATAAGAGTTCAAGAGTTAAACGTCGAACATATTGGTTATACCCCAGAAATGTCGAGAATTTCGAACAAACAATATCCACACAGGAACACTGAGGTCTCAAACTCAGCCCGTCAGAAGGACAGCTCATGAACACATCCAATCTAAGGCAGGTTGTTTTGTCTTTCAACGTTACCCCGGGATAGACACATAAACCCCCCGTAATGAACAAAGTCAGCCCTGTCCCCTAATTAACTGTTATATAACCAACAGTCGAAGTCCAATACTTGACTCAATATCGCTTCCATTTCTGTTTTGGAGCATGTGCAGTGTAGTTTTTGCATAAGCTGTCAGCTTCTTGTAGAGTAGAAGTCATTTACAGGGAGTACATCAACACTCACATCAGACATCAGAGTAATTTTCGTACCCGAAGTCTCTTAAAATTAACCTAGCACCTATGATCCCATAAATACTTCGTTGTAAGTGTAATGTACAGGGTCAACAGTTAATAAATTTTTCCATCGGTTGAGAATCCATTAGTTCATTGCAACCCTCCATTCTTATAACCTCTTTCATACCCATTCAATAATCAACATTTATTGTTAGTTTCCTATGACTAACATTCCCTCTCGGCAAAATCAATCGGCCCTTTCTTCCTTTCAATATTCATATAACCTTTCTCTTTTTCTTCCTTCCACGTTTACGCTGTTACTACGAACCACTGGTCTCCCCAATGGAACTTTTGAGATTAAAACAATCGATTATGCTACTAGGTGAAACCCGCTCAGGAAAACGCAACGGCACCGCGCAAAATTAGGTTAATAATTTTTTTTCCAAAACTCCTAGTTGATTCCATTGGCCTAATCACTTACAATGCCTAACTTACTAACTCCTAAGCGCAACTGATGCAATAATTCAAAGAGAAATATAACACCAATTGTAAATTTACCCCATCAACCCTTGATTTACACCATACAAATTGATTTGAAATGGAAGAAGTATTTTGCCAGGAAGGTTGGGAATGCGGCTATAAGTCCGTCCACAAATCAAAATGATTCCTAGGAAAACATCTTTCTTTCCAAAGACTTACGAGTCGGTCCCCCAAAGATCCTTTCAAATAAAACTCCTCGACAGCTTGTCGCAACGGATTACTCACGTGTAAACAAGTCGTCTAGCACAATACTTTAAAGGTGAATCATCGAACTCTCTCTCTCTCAAACCCTTCCTATCGAGCTCTATTTTCGCGATCAAAATTGTTTTACGACACTTCAAAAGTGATGGATCTTCTCATTTTTCACACTGGGCAACTGATTCTCCAACACAATCTAGGTGTCTACATTGTTAAATTATATAACTGACCGGAAATTTAACCGTGAATTACGAAACTTTTTACTATTCAATTGAAATTCACTGTTTACCCGAGCCATCATTACCTGCTCACCGCCGAGCTTACTCGTACCTAAACAGCAAAATTCAAATAAATTTCAATCGTTCCTACACAAACAAAGAATTTATCATAAAAATATTTAAAATACATAATAAAAATTTTACCTGCGAATAATCGTATCACTTAACCCCGAAGGAGTATCTATCTTAAGGAGGTATATCTCTATGTCGTAATTTAACTACCCAATTTAAGTACATTTTCAGCTAAAACCTCAACCTCGAATTTAACTTAAAATACCCTAAAGTAAAGAAAATTAATATACACAGCAGATGTTTCCCGAATCTCGGAAGGTATACAAAATGCCTCGCCCCGTTTAAGAAAAAGTACGCCTAAGATTACCTAAGAATGTTCGGTGACATTAGAACTTCAGCTACGGTACTAATAAAATTTATAATTACGCATACATGCCAATGTGTTTTACGTATTGCAGCTTACGCATCTATGATAGTCTTACACACACAAATAACTTATTATGGCATCTTGGTCATTACGCCCCTGAACGTTATTTCTTACGCATTATGCATTTAATAATATGAAATTTCTCGCTGTACGCATACATGCCTTACGCCTTAAACACTCTACGCTTTACGCCTTATGTATATAATAATATAAAAACTCTTGCTGTACGCATACGTGCCTTACGCCCAACAAGCACAAGTCTTACGCAAAACTGAATCAGTGCCTAAGAAATTTAAATGTAGAGTATTTTTATTCTATTCTTCCAAAAGACTACGCTTAAGCTTACCTACGACAAGTGAATTTACTAATATTATAACGTATGTTAAATGGTATTCTTCATAAATATAGACCCCCTTTTTATTTGATTTGGTTTAGTTTAGTTTGGTTTGATTTGAATTGATTTGATTACATTTTATTATATTACATTTTATTTAGTTTTATTATATTATATTACATTTTATTTTATTAACCTTGCTAGGTTTCCAATCAAACCTTCCCAACAAAATTTTTACTTTAGCCGGAACCGAATTGACAAACACCCATATACAGGAATAGGACATGAAATACAACTTAACATTCTCGACCCCACTCCATATGTCAATCTCAACCTTACTTGAACTAAATTTATTAAATTAAGTTAAAACGAAGACCCCTTAAAATAATATTTTCATATCTACACGCCTACTACCCTAATTGCCCCAATTCTTTTCTTATCTACACATAGATCCAATTTCCTCAATATACATTTCTTAACTATTTCCTAAAGGTTACTTAGGAAAACCCCCCTGTATGTCCTCACTTTAAGAGTATCAAAGTATATAATTATGAATTCAAAATAACTAAAGGTAAGTTTTTTTTTTAATCATTACTTTATTGTTTGGCATATTATTATAATCTCCATATTGGTATGCAATTATTTAATCCTGTAAATTATTTTGTATAACCAAATTATTCTTCGTTGACTCACTCAAACCTTCTAAAACAAATCCTGACCCTATGCGTATCACAACTGAATAGATATGCTTTATTATTTAACAGCAAGTCATCATTATCATAACATTCCATACAACGTCCCGTGCTACCAGAGAGCCTCTTCCTAAACGCTAACAAATATGACTGCTGTTGTTGGTGAATACAGTGTGTAAATTCAAAGGAAGGTGCTACTGCCCAACCTCCAGTTCACGAGCCATTAGTCGCCTCTTATAACACCCATCTAGCTGGTACTATTCCTTGCCGGTACCGCACAACAGCTGTAGTAAGTATTCAACCCTAACACATGATTAACCGTCGACCTGTCTCACCCCCCATCCTGTTATGAAATCTACTCTGTCAAGTAACCGACCGAACGAATAATTACTAGAAAAACATTGAAAACTCCTACCCCAGGTTTAATAGGTTGGTCCATGACCCAAGAGTCTGTTATATAAATATTTCCATAATGATTATGCCATGACATTCCGCAAAGGCCCCAGTCGACCGCACTCGCCCCATAACAGCCTCCCTAACAAATAAGGTGTTACTATCAGTTGAGCAAGCTCTGCTACCCGTCAACAGATGGCGCTGTTGGTTTATGACTAAAACGCGATATCTACCTATCCTGACCTAACTTAAGACCTAGTCTAACCTTCGCACTGAAAACCCCGCAAGACGAAACTTCATTTAAACCGCTATAGCCGTCTCCTAGAATCAAATTGCAAGCATATTTATAAAGATTACTCGCTCAATAGTATAGAATTTAGTCATGACTTACTTGTGTAAATAATCTAAAATAAGTATTTAGTATAATTTAATCTTATAAACGAACTAGCTAAAGGTTTTCATTTTTTTCGAATAAGCAGGTATCAATTATTGTTCTAATATTATTCTACTGTAAATATTCCAAATTGCAACAAATTCCAACCTGAAATTTATATTAGCATAGCTGGTTCCCGCGACTTCGTCCGCGCAGGACAATTGTACCCTATGTGTTACTTTGATGTATCAGCTATATCATTGTAAAGTTTAATTAAAATCCATTCAGTAGTTCTTACGTGAAGGAGTAACAAACATCCATTCATACTTACAAACTTTCGCGTTTATACTATTAGTAGGATAGGATAAGGATTTAAAAGCTTTGAATTTTATAGACTAAATCTTTTAGCATTTTGTACCCTAATGTTCTAAACAAATTACTACTAAACAACTAAGTATTCAATAAGATTTAAAACTACTAACCAGATTCATACTTTGCCTAACTCATCTGATTCGAGCCCTCAACTATTTTTCTTTGAATCTCACTGTTAAACTTTAAATTTTACACCAAATACACATTTCCTAACCAATGTAGTACGGTTGAGTTCCTTTTATCACTATTTAGTAGGTACAGTTTTTCAGGTAATTTAACTATCATAACTTAAAAATAAGCGATAAACAAAAAGTATATTCTGACAGTCAGCTGTCCATCGCGTTCAGAAATTAGTCACATAGTTGTTCCGTTTCGAATAATAACTACCTTTTGACAGCAGTCCGTCTCGACCACACGTATGAACGTCACATTTGCTACCCTCTATCAGCACAATCTTCGCCCGATCTGGAACGTGCCCCACCAAACCCCCCGTGTAAGCCGTCTCTTATACGTTAGTATTATATAGTCTAAGTGCCCCACGGTCGGATGTATATTCCTTTACTTCAAATTTTTAACGCTAGGGCTGTCAATTCAGTTGTCGACTAAAATATTAGGTCTCGATTTTTTATTTTAAGGTCTCACCCCCCCTACAAAACGATCCGACTACAACCCGCAGATAAGACATAGATTAGGTAAAGCAACGAAAAATTTTTATATCTTAAAATTTTAGTCAAGCTAATATTAAAATTTCATTATAGGTATTTATGTTTTATCTAGTAAGATTTTATTTGAAACGTAACTTGAAAGTATCCACGCATTTAAATTTCAATTATTTTTTCTACGAGTATAACTACTACAACCCTTTAATTTTTCCTGTCATTTAGCTAATCCAAATGCGAATCTATATATCTTTTTTTTTCTCACCCCCCCCCCCCCCCCCCCAAGTCTCAAACTATTGAAATTTCGTTGAACTTAGACTACAGTACTATCCCTGTTAGCGAATTTGCGAAATAAATTAACCGAGCAGGCCTATAGATATGTGAAGGACAGATTATGGGTTTTTGTAATAGGTATGAAAAGTGGACTGTATGGAAAGTAAAAGGTGCGGTTCGAACAATAGGGAAATTTAAAGAAGCGGGAAAACACAGGAAAGCACGCGTACCTGGCTTTATCTAGATGACTGGATCCTCTCTTCTGCAGAAAAATCAAGCAGCTTCCGGAATCTTCTTTCTTGGTCTTTCAGATGGCCTAAGAACGTCCAGCTAATTTTTGCCGGTACCGGCGAGCATTTTACTGTCTTTATTTTAATGTAAATAACACCAATAACTGTTTAAAGTTCACAAATCTAGAACCTCGTGGTATTTTGGGTTCCACGAGAAGCACAGCCTTGCCCGTGAGCCGTTTAGTAGAAGACTGGTCTGATTTGACCAAAACCATCCATTTTAATTGCGTGGCACCGATGTGTCTTCTTTTGATTGAGACGACGAATGCACGCGTGCATAAGGATAGGTGGGAGGGAAAGGGATGAATAATATTCGCCTATAAACGTATTTAAATAGTACACAAAAAATTTATAGATGGCGATAACATCCCCCCGGCCTTAAAGGGTTGCCTTTAAAAAGGTTAAAAAATAGAGTCATCTAACCATACGCGAGAAAGATGACTTAAATCATCATTATATTACTAAAAAAGAGCGCTATCACTTAGCATAAAATAAACAAGTTAATATCTTTACTTAAGCTGTAAACAATAAAACTAAACTATCAACTTTTAATTACCTAAATTTAATTTTATTGAATTTAAGTAAAAACTCTACTGAGTGGGTAAGGGACATAAACGAACCGTAGGCCGCACATAACTACCCTTAGCGGTTCTAACCGTGACTACACGAATTGTCCCATCCTTAGACGGGTGTACCTTCTCTACAATTGCAAGTGGCCACGAAAACGGTGGACTATTGTCCACGATAACAACCACAACAGTCCCAACTTGAATAGGAGCTGCGGGTGTGTTCCATTTACTTCTTGTCTGTAATTTATGTAAATATTCCATGCGCCAACGCTGCCAGAAAGACTGCACAAGTTGATCGAGCAGCAAGTGTCTTTCATTTAACGAAACTGACTGGACCTTAGGCGCAGGAACCGAAAGGAGTGGCGCGGTATGTAAAAAATGAGCCGGCGTAAGCGCTCTAGGCTCTGATGGATCACTGCTCAGTGCAGTAAGTGGACGCGAGTTAACGAGAGCTTCAATTTGCGTTAAAACTGTAGATAGCTCATCGAACGATAAAATCTGCTGCCCAATCACTCTAAACAGATGCGTTTTTATTATTTTCACCATGCTCTCCATACATCCTGAAAAGTGTGGAGCCGCGGGCGGAGCGTGCTTCCAATCAATGCGGTTTTCAGTTAAGTTCTCTTCCATTTTAGATTGAAATTCATCCAAGAATTTATAGAGGTCTTTCAGGTATGAACGAGCACCTATAAAATTAGTTCCTTGGTCGGAGTACATACATCGTACTGGTCCCCGACGCGAGACAAAGCGCTTTAAAGCGTTTAGAAAACATGCGGTTGACAAATCAATAGCCATTTCAATGTGAGTAGCTCGGGTTGTTAAGCATGTAAATATGCATAACCAAACCTTATGACTTTTGACACCTCTGCCACGGTAAGGAGTACATTGCAGAGGTCCTGCGTAATCAACCCCAGTATGCGAAAATGCCTTTTCACACTGGTTGACTCTTTGACTAGGCAGATCAGCCATAAGCGGTAGATTCGGACTTGGCCGAAATTTAAAGCACGTATTACATTTGAAAATACGATGACGAACGATACGTCGTGCGGCGAGAATCCAGAAGCGCTGCCTCAATAAGGACATCAACAGTTCTGGACCGGCGTGTAAATTCTTCACATGATAGTAGTCAACTATGATATCGACTATATGGTCATGGCGCGGTAATACCAACGGGTGTTTATACTCATATTTCTCAGCCGAATTAGACAGTCGTCCACCGACTCGAATGAGGCCCTTGTCATCTAGAAACGGTTTAAGTTTGAGCAATGCCGCTGAACAAGGCTCATCGCGCTGCAATTTTACGATGTCACTAGAAAAGTAAATCTTTTGTAAAACTGAAAGCAGCTTTACTTCTGCAAATTCAAGATCTGAAGTGCTAATTGAGTTGTTCTGCGGTAAAATCTTTATAAACCGGTAAATGTGCACAATAATGCGCAATAACTTAGCATACGATGATGTACGTTGTGCGAGTTGATATAAGAGTGATTCGGTATAATCAACCGTCACAGGGTGCGCTAGCAATTTTTGCTCTGGCACATCGATCATTTCATTATGATCCAATTTCTTAATCGGCCATTGTGATGGGTTGCGAGAGGCCCATTCAGGACCATGAAACCATAAAGGATGTTCCACTAATTTGTCGGGGGTAAGCCCACGCGACAAACAGTCTGCGGGGTTCTCAACTCCTGCTACATGAAAGAAGCATTCAGCAGGAACGTTGTCTGTAATAGTTACAACCCGATTGGCCACATAAGTTTGCCATCGGTGCGGGGATGCATTGATCCAACAAAGTACGATTTGTGAATCGGTAAAAGCATAAAGTTGATTTATCCCGTATTGAGAATTAAAGCTGTCATAGACGATGCGCAATAATTTAGACAGTAAAACGACTCCCAAAAGTTCCAATCTCGCGATCGTAGTTTGTTTAGTTGGAGAGACCTTAGATTTAGCGCAAACCAATTGCACTGTATTGCTACTGCCGTTGGCAACGTGTGCGTAAACAACGCCACCATAAGCGCGCTCACTGGCGTCTGCGAAGCCTAAAAGGCTGACAGTGGAACCTTTCATTATTCCCACATGCCTTGGTATGCGAATTTGATTAAGTCTGCCAAGTTCAGAGCAAAACTGTTCCCAGGCAGCGACTATGTAGTGCGGTGGTGTGTCGTCCCAATCGCATTTCATCAGCCAAAGTTCCTTTATTAAGAGCTTGGCGAATAATACGGTGGGAGCCACAAATCCCATTATGTCCCATAGTCGGGCAATTGTCGACAATATAGTGCGCTTAGTGCACTTGTCACTTGGGTCAACGACCTTAAAGTGAAAACAGTCGTCAACTCGATCCCAGCATAAGCCGAGAATTTTGTGCGTTACCTGTTTCTCAAATTCGACTTCAGGGGAAGCTCGGTGCGAAGCAGGAATATTTTTAAGCACGTTTGCGGAATTGCTGGCCCATTTCACTAAGTCCAGTTGTCCATCCTTGAATAACTGGATCAGCTCTCTGCTTGTAACGATAGCCTCTTCTTCCGTCATAACGGAGAAGTTAATGTCATCCATATACAAGCTGGAGTGAGCTTGAGAAGCGAGTGAATATTTGTGCCCTTCGTCTTCAAACAGTTGCTGAACGACACGTAGAGCATGAAACGGGCTCGATTTTAATCCAAAGCAAACTCTATTGAATTGGTAAGTAGTGATCGGATCTTGCGGATTAAATCTGTACAAAATGCGTAGAAATTTCCGATCATTTTCATCCATTCCGATTTGTAAGAACATTTGTTTACAATCGGCGGAGAGCGCGATAGCGAAAAGTCGAAACTTTAAAATTATTTTAAATATGTCACCCTGTAGATTAGGGCCCGAATGGAGCAAATCATTAAGTGACGGACCAGGTGCATATGGACTAGTCTCATCTGGGCTAGCGCATGTCAAACTGGAAGGGTCTAGCACAATTCTTAATTTTTGTATCTTTATCGTTGCGAACTACAGCAAAATGTGCGATGTGATATGAGATATCAGATGTGTCCTCATTTGACACAGGCGATAAATAGCCCTTGTCCACATACTCGCGTATAACGTCATTGTAAGCCGTTCGAAATTCAGGCGAGGCTTCCAACTTTTTCTCCAAGCATAGAAAACGTCGCTTTGATGCGGTATAGGAATCGCCGAGGTTATAGGGATCGTCGCGGAAAGGTAACGAGACCGTGTATCTACCATCGGCTTCGCGAACGGTTGTAGAACGGAAGTGTTCTTCACATTCAATATCATCTGGACTTTTGTATGGCGGTACAGAAACTTCTTCCAGCTCCCAGAAGCGTTTTACAAGCGTTTCCATGGGGTCGTGGACAACGGCACAACACGAAGTTGTATAATATTCATTGCGTTGTAAAGTAGGCGCAGTGCCCATAATTATGTACCTACCCTAAGGTAGTCTCAATAGCGGGCGGCAAGCCAGCTGTCTCGCTTTGTATTATGCCAGGCATAAATAAATGCGGCACTATGGATGCACCGATCAGCATTTGAATAGGTGCAGAAGAAGCAAACTCTTCGTCTGCGAGCGGAACGGAACATAAGTAGGACAACGCTGTCGTATCCACTGATGCCGTCGGCAAATTATCAGTTATACGATCTACGACAAGCGCGGTCATATCGTAGCGCGCATTGGAATTATGGCGCGAATGAAATTTTAAATAAATTATTCCCTTAATCGTCTTTTCTGAGCCCCCTATGCCCTTGACTTTAAGGTGCGATTTAACTAGTCCCTGCAATCCCAACTGTTTATATAAATCGTATGTTATGAAATTAGATTGCGATCCATTGTCAATGAGACACCGAACTAAAACTGGCATTCCATTAGAATCGTAAACTATGACTTGCGCCGTAGCGAGCAGAACGGTAGTAGACGCATTACATTGACCGTGCGTCATACCCGATGCACGCGACACGAGCGCTTGCGACCCGGCAATGGATGTGCTACATAGCGAGACGTTTGCGTTCCGTGAGGTGCCTTGCCACCCAGTCGCCTTATCCGCGCTGTGCGGCGCAGTCGCGGAAGCACAGTTATTTGAATTCTCCGGGTTCGATTCCGTGGTTTGCGAACTTTTATAATTATCGAAATGAAGCAAACTATGGTGTTTGCCTTTGCAAGAATTGCATTTTGCATTAGATTTGCAAGCCATAGATTTGTGCATAAGGCTTAAGCAATTAATACACGCATTATTTTCTTTTACACACTTGAAGCGCTCTGAAGGTGATAGCTTCATAAAAGCAGGGCATTTGAAGAAATGTTCATGCGTGATATTTTCACACAAACATTTTTTGTTTGAAGAAACACTGACATACGATTGTGGACTAGGTATTTTTCCACTTTTGCGCGTTTTAGGGGTGTTGGGAATGTGGGTTTTATTTTGCGTGCTTTGATAGATTTTACACTGGCTTCTAATAAATTCAATTAAATCATCGAGATTTGGCATATCCTTATCGCGATACTCCATTTCAAATGCGCGAATTGTATCAGGATCGAGCTTTTTCCGTGCAATATGCATAATTATAAAATCTGCAAGATCTTCAATTTTGAGTCTTTTTAGCGTATTTGCTGCGGTCGCTATCTTGTCAATAAATAGCTCAAAGTTTGACAAAGAAGCGCCACCCGACAGCTTAATATCAATTATTTGATCTAAGTAGGTAGAAGCGAGTGTGCGTACGTCTTGATATTTATCAATCAAAGCGCGCAAGATAATTTTATAGTTATCACCACTCGGCACGATTCCCGCGAAAACTGACTGCGCTTTACTAGACAGTTTGCCAATTAAATAGTAAAGCTTTTCAGAGTCTGTCAGCATCTTATTATCGTGCACGGTGGATTTAAAGCTGGCGTAAAATAATGGCCAGTTGCGAATATCGCCATCAAACTGCATTATTTCGATAGGCGGTAAGCTAGGACGCAGAATGGGCTGATGTGAGTCACCCTTGTGAATGTCCTGCTTTAATTGCGATATCACTCTCTTTGAATAACTATATAAGTCCTCAAAGGAAAGTAAAAAATTATAATCAGGATTGCGTGTTGGGTTTTCTTCTAACCACAACATGTTATAGTTATCCAAAACATCCCTGAATTCGCTACGAATTTCAGATAAGGATTCAGCACTATTCAGCAAGCTTTCTAGCGCAATCTCATTCGTATTAGCGATTCTAGCTTTATCGTAAATAGTTTGCATGCGTTGAAATAAAGCACTACGTTTCGCCTCTAACACCTTTAATTGCATTTGCCTAGGAGTCCACTCTGGCGGAGATTTTCCTTCCTTCTCCGTGGACATCTTGAAATTAATAAAATGCGATAAACAACGGTTACTTTATCGCTGCCGAGGCGTAATTATGTGCGATGCGACAAATGAAGGTAGGCGTAGAAAACGCGCGTAGCAACAAGATACGTGGTACAAATTACCAACTGCGATCTATAAAATTTAGGTAATGATTACTCAATTTAATCAGTTGCTTGCGTTGTAATTAATAATGCGATTATGTAGCATAAAAATATTAACTTTGTGAGACAACAAAATTAAAAATGTATTGCGTTTTTTGAAGAAAATATATATACCTACCTAATCTTCTTTAAACAAATTTAAAATAGCGTGATAAAATTGATGTCCTATAAGTTTAAGCCTAAAAGGGGTGCGTTTAAAACAATAAAATAAACCCTAAAGACAACCTTATAAGGACGCGAGCGGAGAAAATATATAAAATACCTATAAGTTTACCTAAATATAGGGTGCGGTTTAAACAATGAAATAAACCTATATTAGGTAACCTAGAAGGGTGCGAGCGTTCTGATATAAAGAATTTATCCAATTAATGGATAAAAATCCTACAAGTTTAAACCTAAATAGGGTGCGGTTAAACAATGAAATACCTATTAGGTACTTGTAAGGATGCGAGCGAGATAAATTATAAGAAAATAATCCAATTTATGGATAAACATGGAACAATTCCATAGGTAGGTAGGTAGCGGGTTTGGAAAAAACCGATAAAATCCGGTTCGTTTGGACCAAATAATGTTAGCGAATTTGCGAAATAAATTAACCGAGCAGGCCTATAGATATGTGAAGGACAGATTATGGGTTTTTGTAATAGGTATGAAAAGTGGACTGTATGGAAAGTAAAAGGTGCGGTTCGAACAATAGGGAAATTTAAAGAAGCGGGAAAACACAGGAAAGCACGCGTACCTGGCTTTATCTAGATGACTGGATCCTCTCTTCTGCAGAAAAATCAAGCAGCTTCCGGAATCTTCTTTCTTGGTCTTTCAGATGGCCTAAGAACGTCCAGCTAATTTTTGCCGGTACCGGCGAGCATTTTACTGTCTTTATTTTAATGTAAAATAACACCAATAACTGTTTAAAGTTCACAAATCTAGAACCTCGTGGTATTTTGGGTTCCACGAGAAGCACAGCCTTGCCCGTGAGCCGTTTAGTAGAAGACTGGTCTGATTTGACCAAAACCATCCATTTTAATTGCGTGGCACCGATGTGTCTTCTTTTGATTGAGACGACGAATGCACGCGTGCATAAGGATAGGTGGGAGGGAAAGGGATGAATAATATTCGCCTATAAACGTATTTAAATAGTACACAAAAAATTTATAGATGGCGATAACAATCCCTATAACATATTCTAAGATTTTAAGCTACTTAACTTTTGTTCATTCCTATTCCTAATATAACTA
Organism: Athrips mouffetella; assembly: GCA_947532105.1. Taxonomy (NCBI): domain Eukaryota; kingdom Metazoa; phylum Arthropoda; class Insecta; order Lepidoptera; family Gelechiidae; genus Athrips; species Athrips mouffetella. The sequence continues at coordinate 18,794,200 of OX383975.1, read as the reverse complement.
TTCCTATTAAATCACTAACCCTAATAACATAACTTATCATGGTCCGCACCTTCCATTCCACAGCAACAGATTGTGGCCACGATAGTAGCCACTCTTACAGACCAAGACAATCCCAAAAGTCAAAATAAACCCTACATTAATCTACAACATAATTTATCGATAAAATGCTACACTATTTATTCGCAACTATTCCTACACTACAATAGACAAATCTTTTTCCCTTTTTTTTCTTATGATAGTGTCATGTATGTATCCGAAATTAGCAAAAATCAGAACGTGTATTCGAATTCGTTAATCACAATCGGAACTGCCAGGCACATTAAAATTCTGCATACTATTATCATTTTTCTAACTATGCTTGAAGCACTTTTATTAAATTCCTACAGTAATAAATTTCCTGAGATTAGCTGAAAGAGATTTATGTAAAATATTAAGTATGACATTTTAATTTTCCTACCGCTTGTTACTTCAAATCCTTAATAAATCATCGATATTTAAGGATTATATTTTCAAAAGTGCACAAAATTTTAAATTGAAATAAGTAAGAAAATGTGTGAGCTATTCTACCAAATATGTAATTATAATTTGTTATTTATTAAGAAAAGATAGAAAATAAAATTAGTTCCTAATCGCGGCGCAAGTTCTATGTCATAAAATTAATATCTAGTACATCAATTGGAATTTTCACACAATTCTATTTGCTAATATTACTTTCTAAAATTTTACCTTTTTAAATTATTTTTAAATTCTACCGTTTTTAAAATACACTATTTGGCAACACTAATTATCATGCCAACCCGTGACATGCGAAAAAAATATTGATTACAATTTAGATTGTTTTGGTAAGAAATTGCCCTTTAATTTCACATTCAGATTTTTATGTTTCTTTACGTTTCTTAAAAGTGCCTTTCCCTACCTGTTTAGCTACTCTTTTATGTTCAAAAGATCCCAAAATTTTTTATGCATTGGCCTATTTTTGTAAATATAATAACTTAAAACTTTAATCTGTTATTTATTTATATTTTATGTATTTATAATTGCAAGCTTTTCTGTGTTCTTTTTTTTATTAAGTTTTTTCTTTTTTCTTTTTGCTCTTGCTCTCTGGCAGTGATACTCTTTTAGAGTAATTGCCATAAAAAAAAAAAAAAAAAAAATCACTTTTAGATGCTAAAATGTGTTGAAATTACTTCCTCAATCATTGCATAACCTAAAAGTACTAACAGACGATCGGATCGGACTGCTCTGAATCTAGCTCCGGACCACGATTATGGTACGCGCCGACTTCAGACCGTACTAGTTTCGAACGTGTGGAGGGCTGTCCGCCGGACATTATTATTATTATTACCTGGTCTGGCGGTCCGATGGTTTTTCCCATCGGACTTCCGAACAAGTAATAATAATAATGGTACGATCCGATCGTGTGTAGGGCGCACCGGACCATTTGACGTTTCGTTCCGAAATTGTAGTTTGCGCTGCGTTCCAAAACAGTAAAATATTACCCTGACAGCAGGATAGCTATATAAGACCTCAATATGTGTGAACGAGACGAGACAGACTGCTGTCAAAGGTGATGTTACTATTAACCGATATGGAACGGCTTGTTGTTTGTATTTGTATTTTCTTGCCATATCAACTTCAAAGATCGAAAATGGAGAAGTAGAAGGATCAGATGAAACCGACAGAAAAACAATGTATTGTTGAATTGTTGGAGCTTTACAAAAAGCTTCGCGAGATTTTACCGCAATTTTAGTTTGTTTTGATAAAACGGTAGCCATGACGCGGAGAAGTGGGTTAACAACGGAAAACATACTTTATCTTATCTGGTTTACCTTGACAGCAGGATAGCTGATAATAGACATATATACTAATCTGTGGACTGATGATAGATTGCTCGGTGCTGCCAGTGCCTATGTCAAGTTTCAGAAAATTGGAAATCTGAGTCTGGAAAGGGACGATTTTTGGCCAAAAGGGACGATCACCATGAATATGAATAAATAAGAAAGTAAACCTAAACATGTAAACCGACATCGGAAGGGCGATCTGTTGCCAAAAGAGACAAAAATCGTTCGTTTCGGGACAACCAATCTGTCAATCTGGCAACACAATCGTATGTCCGGTGTACGGTCCGATCGTGTGTTGCGCAGAGCGGATCGGACGGTCGGTGGTCCGGAGCTAGATTCAGAGCAGTCCGATCCGATCGTCTGTTAGTACTTTAATTATATTTATTGTTCGTTTTTTTCAGATTTCCCATCGCAATAACCCTGAGTATGTAGTACTATTATTAATTCCGTGCCCTGAGGAAGGAAGCTTGTGAACTAAATTATAAAATGGCGCTCAATTTCAAGGTAAGATTTGTTTAGTAAATGCCGATTTTAATTCTACTTGTTTACTTTTAACTAAAATTTACTTTCTCGTTTTGATTTTTTTCAGGTCAAATAAGAAAACTGAAAATTTCGCAGCTCGCCGCCTCAGAATTACAATGGTCCACATTTTCAATTTAGAAACAAAGATTGTTTACTTATGCGTAGGTAAGTCTATAACCGTATTATAACAAATAGATTTTTCCCTGCCTAATTCCCTCTCAAGCAAATAATTTTCATTATTTATTCTTTACATATTGTTTACTGTAAAAGAACATAAAATTCTACTTTTACAACTAATGTATCCTGATAGTAAAGTAACCTATTAATTTCTATTTTTCAGTGAAGTGTAAACTCAAGAAATTCGACAAGATGCAGCCCCGGACCTTATCAACAGCAAGATATAACGACAGCACAATGGACCCATCAGATATATCTCAACCCCTAATTCCTGAAGCTCTGAAGCTAAAATATTTAGTGCAAAAGTGATAAGAATTGTTTGTGAAACTAAATATTTCAAGTGTCTTTCTGTGCAAGAAAATAAAAGTGAATTGTGTTCTGAGGTGTAATTATTATCATTTATCATTCAATAAGTAAGTAACTGGGTACCTGATAAGTAGCAAGTCTAGGTATGCTAAGCTTATCTCATTTAGTCAAACCTAGGTCAAATCAATTGCAAAATATTCAATATTTATTTCAGCTTTTAGAATACCTATCTATTATCATTCTTTGGCACAGATATTGACTGAACTTTAATAAGCTTTATAATAACATAACGGCAGTAAAATAAAAATTCTAAAATCTAGTCTAAACTCTTACATTTAGTGATATAATCTAACCTAGGCCATTTGCATATATCCTTAGTAACATATCTAGTTGTACCCTAAAGTCTAAATCCAATTTTTGCTAATAGAATATATAAAATTCTCCCTAATAAGCTAATAATTAAATTCTAACCTAGCAACCATATTAAAACAAAGCCTAAAATATTCCCTACTAACTAATATAATATAACTAACAGAGGTTCATAATCCTGGTCAAGGTATCTTCAGATTGTAGTAGTCTACCTAACTTTAACTTTACATCATGACTCACGGCACCAGATTGTAATGGTCTAGCTGGGGGTCTAGTTCTAAGCCTGGTCGCGGCTAACCAGATTGTAATAGTCTAGGCCTTCTAGAGGCTATTAAAATAGAAACCCTAACCTATTTCTAGATCATGGGCACAGCCACCAGTTTGTAACGTCTAGATGCCTGTATCCTAATGGCTTACTTAAACTTTACTTACTAGTTTCCTATCCTGGGCACGAACCCAAGCATCAGATTTTAATGTCTCCTAACCCCTAGAGCTATCCTAATAAGATGTAGGTGTGTATATGTAGTTTAAAAGTTTATGAAACTGTAAGGAATAATTGAATGTGGTAATGTCTAAATTTCTAACTATCCTAGCTGAACCTAAAGGGAAATCTAAGGAAAGTCCTAATGTTACCTAATGCTTGTCCTTTAGTTCTTGAAGCCTATGTATTGGGATTGTCCTAGTTACAAAATGGCCGATGAGATGTTAAAACTGCTTTTTGGACCCGACGACGTGACCAACGAGTAACCCTAATTCGTTTGAGTGCGGACCATGAATAAGTTTAATTCCTATACAATTAATTTCCTAGAATAAATGTATTGATTAGTATGAGCCTATAGGTACTGTAAATAATTTGTGTGAAAGGAAGCAGGTAGATCCGAAGGCTGTAAATGGTACATGAGAACATCAAAATAGTACATCTAAACTTCTCCAAGATTGATATTTGACTTTCTTCAAGAAAATATAGTTTATTTTTAACAATGTAAAGGCCTGAAACATATCCAGTCCTTTCAGCTCAATCTTTCCATATAGATAAAGGTGTTTTATTACTTTCTATGTGCGAGATGACTTACAAACTGACTCCTGTTGTATTTGCAACCCCGATATGGATGTATTGCAATATACTGGGTTTTGTCTTTCCCAAAGTCGAATTTATATATCATCAGCCTTGTATCTTAGCTTGTGGCATAGAAAAGAGTGAGTTTATTAGATGAATCATATGCATTTTTCATTTGCAGCATTTGAGCCAAAAAGACCTTCTTTATAACAGACTTAGAATTGAATTTTATATTGAAGTGGGTAGTAGCTTTCAGTTGTAGCTATACCTTTTAAAGTTAGTAAAATTGATTGTATAGAATCCCAGAGAAGGATAGATATGCTCAAATAATTGACTGGCATAAATCGTTCAAAGTAGATTGGCAGATTTGAGAAGTAAATATTAAATCTTCTTACCCGTCTGCGACTGGCATACTGTAATGATGACTGGGTCGTCTGGACTGCTGCTGGCTTGGAATTGGACGCTCAGCTCCCCTGCGCTCAAATGGTTTGTAGTTTTTTTTTGTTCCTATTTCACATGGTCCATAGACCTCCTGTAAATTTGAAAGAGAAGATGAACTAAGCACTAAGGCATTTAGTCCCCCTTCGGGTAAAACTACTCTATAAATATTGGGTTTTATTCTTACTCAACACGCGTTTTGACGTTTAGAGCTCCAAAGGTCGCTATAACACAAAAAATTTTTAGTAAAATAATAATTTTCTTGACAAAGATCGCCATCGGCGGGTAACTTAGGAAAGCGTCATTTAATCGTAATGTCGAATTGAACTTAATTTACTAATTGGGTGACGAAATGCCCTAGATACTTAGCTTTTGTCAGTTGTAGCGACGAAACTCGGCGTACGGTTACTTTTTTTGAAGAATTTTCTCACATTTTTTTGGAGTCCATCTTGTACTCGTGCGGTCGCAGCAAGAAAAGGGCGATGTAGCTTCCACGTTCCACACGTTTCGAATTTAGAGATAAGACCGCCCAAACCAGCCAATCAGAGAGCTACAAACCAGCAGCTACGGCTAACGTCACCAATCCTACCTACTTCCCTCACACATTTCTATTTCCTGTTTGACAAGTAGATTTTTAACCAAGGAGGTTTTAATATGCGCCGATTCGCGGCGCTAGACGAGTATTTTCAAGCTATTATTATAAGTAATAATGCATAATCAGGCCTTTATTTTCCTTACGAGTCGAACAAAATCTATGATCATTTATATTAAGATTCCTATTGTATTATTACTCATTTTAAAACTCCTAAAATAGAATTTACTCTATTATATTCTTCGTGTAATTCCGTATCGGACCATCGGCCCGTTACAACATCTCGTTTTCGTCACGTGAAAGAAACCTCGGCTCCCAGTCTATCACTATCATTGTTAAGAAACTATTATTTTCTGTCAAAGAAGCAGTACCTAACTAGTTTGAGTTTAGTTTTTGTAATGAGCTTAATTAAAACAGAAGCAGAGAAGCAGATTGCATTTCACAACTACGTACAAGTAACTTACTACGAAGTTCGTAGCACTTCGTAGCTGCAGCGTAGCAGTTACTACGACTAAGCAGAAATGATTAAAATCATGACGTAGTTTTACTGTAAGGCTAAATTAACATTGGGCAAGTAAAAACGGGTCAGTAGATGTACATTGCTTGCTGAATTCAAGTGTTTTAGTTCATACAACATATGAAACAAGCAATGTATGTCTTTTGACCCCATTTTACTTACTCCGTGTAAATTTAGCCTAAAAGGAAGCGCTCATGGCCGAATCGTAGTTGCTCTTTCTTTCCAATTGTGAATCGAAAACGTTGGCCGTGGTCAGAATCTAGGTGGGTGACCGCTAGTGGCACGTTAAGCTATTGGTTCCGGCGACTGTCCCTAAGATAGAGACCATTCGGAAAACTGTCAGCCAGGTTGGCCACTGACCTAGCAAAACCTAAGGATTCTGTCTAGTTTCCCATCTAGTTTGCGGAGAACTATCCCCTCGTCAAATACCCTAAGTTAGGTAGCTAACTCCAGAATAAGGCTAGGGCCAAGATGATGTTTTTCTACGTAAGGTGCAAGCCAGACAGAACGGGCGCGGCGCGCATCGGGTGTGTCTGTGGCACGCTACGAGCGCACATAGTTTGCGCCCGTGGCGCGCTTCGGGTGCTACATCTGAACCGGCGCGTCACTCACAGCAGACTGTGTTGTGCAGCGGCATGCACTACCGGCGCGCCGCCGGCGTAACCGCCGGTGGTGCACCGACAGTGCGCCTTTGGCATGCCGTCTCGTCGCCTGTTCAAATCACTTGCATACAAAATGTAGGAGAACGACGCGGCGCAGGCCAGACAGAAGAGGTGCGCTGAAGGCGTGCCGTACGGCGCACCGCTGCTGTCTGGCCTACGCCTTAGGATCGATTTACATTTTCGCTTGGCATCTTATTACTGTTTATCTTATTGTTACGATCCTGGGTGCGTACTCCGAAGTTTTATCGGAGCTCCGATATTATCAGATTGACAACAACAATTACGTTTGGAAATTTACTTTGTATGGGAATTTCTTTGTCAAAGGCCGAACCATAGACTAATTATCCGCGCGATATTATCGTAGTTTCACTTCGGAGTACGGCACCTGTATGTATTCATGTAAAAAAAATCATTTTTATTTCTATACACAACATTAACATTTTTATGAAATATTTTAATATGCATATGTAGATATTATATAAAAAATAACTATAATATTTTATCTCCATAGTTTTTTGAACTTGTTGCAACTTTTTATTCTCACTGTCACATGATCCCTCTTCCTGGGTTCCAGATGACGTTTAGGTGCGGCTAAAAATCAGTATTTGTCTCTCCTGAGGCAGACATTATGCTGAGCGGTGTCCTTTTTTTTGTTGTGCAACGTTGCACACTAGACTGTTTTAAAATTTATTTGTGATGGCAATTTGTAAGTTCATAATATGTTTATACATCATTTTAGTGTGAAATGTGTCACAATGTTTATGGAATCAACGTTATATCTCTCCCTCTCTCTCATTTATAAAATATCAGGCATATCTATAATCTATAATCCTTTTTTCAACACATTTGCTCATATAACAGCTCTATTTGCATCGTATTAAGGTCCATAATCCAGCTAATTAAACACGCGTGTTTTTGTCATTACCTATATTATTTATCTAGTGTTTTATTTTTGTTTTTTCTTAAATCGGCCAAGAGCAAGGAGTTTCTATGCTTATTATGTTACAAAAATTTTCAAGCTTACTTCGAGAAAATATCATAAATTAATGTTGATTTTATGAAATTATTTATAGTAACTAACTAATTAACAATAAATTTGTCATTTACGTAACAAGGTATTAAATTTTTGATAATTTACGGTTAATGGAATAGGATGTTTGGGTACCGAGTGACAACTACTTTTTTTTATAGCTTGGTTAATAGATTTTTTTTTCGTTTATTCCTACGCTTCGCAACAGATTTTGCAGACATGCCAGTAAAAAGGAAAAGAAAGAATAACATTGTTTTACTAACTAGTTTTTTCTGTCAACTTTAGCCGATTGCTCTTAATATAGCTGCAAAATGTGTTTGTAAGCGTTGGAATAAAGGCAAAGAAAATGGATTTTACTTTGAGATGCAAATAGCTTGTATTATAAAACTTAGTTCACGTTCGGTTGAACGATATCACTTTACGATGTCAGTCGTCGCTTCGCTAACAAAGTGGCACCGTGTGGGAAAAAAAATCTAAAGCGAAAAATATTGCTTTTATACAAAAACTGTTATGAATAACCTCTAAAGAAAAACCCGATAGTTTTTAATTTATATTAGTTTATAAAAATGTAGGTACACTTACAAGGTATAACTTTCTGGTTCTGGTTTTTGTGTGCGTTGCTCTTTTTGGTCGCGTGTCGACATGAGTGTGTTTCCACCTTTACCGCCGTCTGTAAAAAAAGACAAATTACAGCATGAAAATAATACACTAAATTATATCTTTCCTACTTTGTCAACGGAGTTCTTTTGTTGTAATTCTTATTCGAATCTTTAATTTATTCTTGTAAAAGCTATTTGTGACATTGCCATATTTCTCAATGGTAATGATGAAAATTGTTCGTTAATCAATTGGCTTTACCTTTTGTCTCCCACGAGTGAAATCCTCGTAAATGCGCAATGATATCCAACTAACATTTGAAAGTAAGTGTAGCGATACAATGTCTATTTAACCATGAATATGTAGGTACATTAGCAAAATCTCTTATTCTTATTTGTACTATTAATACTTGTTATGCTACTTTTATTTTGTCGATAGTATATTTCTCATAGTACCTACGTAATGATAAATTTTAACGAAGCAAGGAGCCCAAATTCTTTATTTATACTCCACGGTACGAACACTGTCTCCCAAGACACAGAATATTTTCTAGTTTGGGCGACAGGGTTTTTTATAAAATAAACTAATTGCTCCGTAATATGTTAATATAGTTTATAAAATGTTACTTTTGGTGAAATAAAGTACTTTTGATTTTGATTTGATTTGATACACCTGCAGAAATTCCGACACGGAAAGATCCGCTTGTTACGCTCGCAATGCTTTTAGGTTATCTATGGCACATCTGACGGAATTTCTGTTGTTGTTTCCGCATCGGAATTTCCGCAAGTGTGTCGCCAAACTAAAACCTTCCTTCTTTTATGTCTAAATCTTCCACGTTGCAATTTATTTTCACCGCTTTTACGAGGTTTTCTTGTATACTCCAATAATAAAAGGAAATTAGGAAAGTACAGTGTAAGTTACATCGTTTGTGGGGAGGCACTCATATTTGTTGTTGGATATTTCATAAAATCCCCACCGACAGCTCACACAAACTGCTTTGTACTGACCGACCTGTGTCAGTAGTCTGTTTAAGAGATTCCAGATCAGTATAGACAGGTTATGTCTAGGGTTTCGGCTTAAATTTAACAAGTGATTGCTAATCATCTCGCAAACGACACCTCCTATGTGAAACAGGTACTGTAAAGGCTTGTCAACTAGTGTCTTTAAGCGTTTGAGAAAGCTGTTACGGCTTTTTAACCTTTGCGTTACTTGACGGTGGTTATGCATGGGGTTTAATTATATTTGAAGGTTTACGTACCCAAAGGGTGTCAAAGCCTACGTCGTCTGTTTGTCTGTCCGACCTTTAAAGGGTCTATCATTTGAACGGTATTAGCTACATGGTTGAAATTTTTGAATCGTATTATTCAACAAATAATAAAAAAAAACGATCAAGTGCGTGTCGGGTCATGCGCAGTATAGGGTTCCGTAGTTTTTTTTACGATTTTTATTGCAAAGCGGGTCTTGAGTTGATAACGTTTATAAAATAAACTTTTTACTTCCTTATGTCAGCGAGGTCCTTATTTCTTTTGCTATTTTTATTATTTTTAGTTTTTCGGCTATAGCTCATTATCCTGTAAAGCCTACTTAGCTGTGATAGTTTTTCTTTTAATTTCATCATATACAAGGTGTACCAGAAAGGGTATATCAACCCAGAAGGATGTGAATCTGCCCATGAAACTGAACAACTTTCCCTTAGCAACATAAGTCGAAATACGAAACAATTTTTTTGATCTTCCATAGAAACTGAATCAGCTGATTGCACATTTTGTATGGGAGGTAAAATTTTTTTTTTTCGTATTTCGACCTATGTTTCTAAGGGAAAGTTGTTCAGTTTCATGGGCAGAATCATATCCTTCAGGGTTGATATACCCTTTCTGTTACACCTTGTATACGACTACTGTGTTTTTTTTTACATTGCCAATAACAATAGTTTACCCAGCAGGGGATATCTGCTTCTTGATGACGTACAATGTTAAATATATCTTTGGTTATACCTTATTCCATGGCTTGTGTATGTTTGTTTCTTGAGTGTAGCCTCTATCATTACTACTCCTCATGTTTTCAATTTCTAGAAAATATCTTTCAGAATCAAAATCTCTGTTAAATGAAGCCTCTAGCCCTGAAAAGGTCTGCCTATTTATTTTCAGCTGATTCGCTCAATATTAACTTTCCCCCGCCCTCAACGGCTGAAGTTACGGGCCCTTTAGGGAGATCAAAGGAACTTCAAAATTAATAAAAAAAAACGACAGCCCTGAGCATTTGATTAACGGCAATTTGATATTTTTAAAAGGAATTTCAAACATCCGAAATGCTTTATTATGTTTCATTCTAATAAAGTTTGAAATTTATTGTGGAAATAAGTTTTCTCTTTTCATGTCAAACAAGGTGGAATTTTTAAATGGATGTTTTTGTTTAAATGACGAGGTTAATAGAACAATAAATTTTGCTGTACAACTTTGTTTCAATAAATAATGATTGAAAAAAGCGGAAAAAATCATTCGCAGTAATGAGTTCATCATTATCATCTTTGTGATTTTCATAAGCCCGGCTAAGATGCGCATCGCTACTTGGTCGAGTCGCGCGCAACTGTCACTTTTCATGTATCGACGGGAGTAGACAATATAACCAGTTTAGCCTGGTTTAGACTATGAAGACTCGATTTGTCGAGGTGCGCGTGCTCGACCTGTTCCTAAAAGAATTATTGTTTTTATGTGACCCAGGAACCTATTACTAATTCTACGCCCATCCGTCTACCTTTTCACATAATATTATAGCGGATTTCGAAAGAAAGGGGGAGGGAAGGAGGGAAAACATAAAAAAAGTGAAATGATAGAGCATACCTAGTTTATTGTTTGCACAGTAGTTTGTTGAAATTGTGTCAGAAACTAATATTTGGTACAGAACTTTTGGTAAGCGAGCCCGATTTACATTTTTTCATCATTGCATATTTTAAGCCAAAATTTCCTTATCTACAAGTAAACATTGACACAATTTTCTTGAAAGTCATCCAATTTTGCAGCTATCACATTTATAGCTTACCTATACAATATAATATATTCTTTAATGCACAAATTCACATACAGATATTTACATATATAAGGACATTAACAAAGGCGGGCTTATCTCTTTAAGAGATTTCTTCCAGCTACCCCATTTTGTTTATTAGCGGCGCGAATAAAATTAAGAAACAAAAATTCTGTAACAAAATCTATACAGTTTTTGCATGTTTGGAGTCGAAACAAAAGCAAGGGATTTAAAATTTAAATCAGTAAGAAAAACATAGGTACACCCGTCTGCAAATAAGTGGCAACAAAAACAGCATAAACAAAAGCACTACGCTACAAACCCCAACAACCAGAGACGGTGCAGCCGACTGTACAGGTCAAGCTTGACACTTGCAGTGCAATCTAACGCACAGAACACTAGAAATAAGTAAGGTACAAAGTCCCTTTCAAAGTCCGACATGTCTAGCTTGACGCGTTCTTGGCTGGATGTTCGTTCCGTTTACGAAAAATAAAACAAAAAACCGGCCAATTGCGAGTCGGACTCGCGCACCGAGGGTTACGTACCACCCTATAATCTTAATCTATTAGTTGATATTTCAGTTAAAATTAGTTGAAATTTCAGTAAGTTAATGCGCTAGATTTTTTGAGTCCGACACGCGCTTGACCAAATTATTTTATAGCTTATGCACTATGAACATACCAATTTTTAAGTTTGTAAGTGTTCCCGTTTTTAAAATAGAACTAAAACAAAAATCGCCTCCGCGACCATTCAACTTGACCCCTCTCTTATATAAATGTTCTTGAAACGGGAGCTCACCTCAATTGGTTTTCATTAGTTGTGAGAAAAGTTGTAATATTTAATGATTTCAGACTTTTCCCTTTATTTGTACTGTGAGACCTAGCTTCTTGCCAAATTTCATAATTTTAGGTCAACGGGAAGTACCCTATAGGTTTTGCTTTAGTGCATAAATGTATGGAGATGAGGACATAAAATGCCATATCTTTTGAATGCGTCGTTGTAAAAAATTTATATTTTCAGATCTTGTGTGGTTCATGGACCCTAATATATGGTATTAATTTCAACCTGATACCTTTACCCGTTCGTGAGATAAAGGGTCTTGACAGACAGACAGACAGACAGACGGACAACAAAGTGATCCTATAAGGGTTCCATTTTTTTTCGATTGAGGTACGGAACCCTAAAAAGTAGGTAATGATTTTGTATCTTAAAACAATAAGGTACTTCCTAATCAACTGCGTTCCTGCAGATGATAGAACTGAACAACTTTCCTTAAGGAGCTTAGGTCGGAATAAGACAAGAAAAATCGACCTCCCATACCAAATGCACTACCAGATGATGCAGTTTCTGTGGGACGTTGCAACTTTTTTTTTGTTATTTCGTTTTATGTACTTTGGAGAAAGTTGTTCAGTTCTATGGCCCGAGAAACACATTCAAAGGAACGTAGGTGATTATAGAGCCCCTATACAGCGTGATTTTTATTTACCAGAAAAAAATTAAAGGATGATTCTGCCCATGAAACTTAACAACTTTTCCCAATCAACATAAGTCGAAATACGAAAAACCAAATTTGACCTCCTATACAAAATGAACGTAGCGTAAAATGCGCTATCAGCTGATGCAGTTTCTATGGGAGGTCAAAAATTTTTTTTCGTATTTCGACCTATGTTTCTTGGGGAAAGTTGTTCAGTTTCATCGGCAGAATCATCCTTATTTTTTTATGGTGAATAGAAAATCACGCTGTATACATTTTATTGCTAAATTCTATAGGCAAAGTACAAGCGTATAGATGTAGAACAAACTAACAACCATATACTGGAGCATCGCTTGGTTTTTATTGTTATGATTGGCGATACTTGAAATCAAGTGTACCTAGATTTTTCATATAAAACACAATTCTCTGCCCATTTTACTTCTGGAAGACCTTTCTTCGGTCTACATCTTGTATGGGATGGCAATAAAGTTTATTTTATCTGACGTGCGATAGTCCCTCCGAGGTTTTATGTGCCCTCCACTTGATTGCTGGCTTGAATTAGACCGCCCAACACTTATAGCATGCGGGCTGAGTATATTGGAAATGTTAGAGAACAAACAAAGAAAGAAACCAATTTTTTTTAATTAAGAAAACAATTTTATTAGGATTCATCGGAGACCGAGAATCAGAAAGTTTGAGCGATTAATGTTGGAAAATTGTTAATGTTTTGAAGTAGGTATTTCACCAGCGACTATGGAACTTTTTGCCATTTGGTATACTCTAAACCTTAGACATCTTTTCCTAAGAAAATAAAAAATGAAGAGCGACTCCTTGTGCTATTATAATATCAAACCCTTTCCACTTTTTGAAGGTCTTTTGTGCGAAGTTTATACAAAAATACGTGTGTAACAAACGAAAAATTTAAAAACATCGTATCTAGGTACCTAGGTAACTCCTAGGTAATCCTTATGGTACGTGAGCCAAGATTTTTTTTCCCTTTTATTTCAAGCAATATTCAGGGCGAAAAAGAGGTGTAGTGTAGGTTTAACGAAGCAGTTGACCCCAACATAATTCTCTCAGACAGAATTTATTTGATAGGATGATAAAGTATGATGAATTAAATGTAAATTCAAAATATCCAAAAAAAAATTAACAAAAAATTTTTTCTTACATTCTTTGTAATTTTTGTATGAAAAAATTAAAAGAATCGTTTTTTTTTGGATTTTTATACAAGGTTTGTCTCATATAGTGTGTTACCTCAGTAAAGTTTCATCGACTGAGGATTTAATGCGGGGGTCTTCATACAACGATCCGCTTCGTTGCCTAGAGATGATCTATAAAACCCATGTGAGAACTTCTTGACCGGAGCCTGGTGTTTAGGAGGCCTTTTCCAGATTTTCAGGCTGATCTTGTTGTCTGGCAAATGTTTTTTAGTACGAGTATCACCATAAGCCATTCTATATGAGCAATCACTTTTGTTTGACAATTTCTTTGTGAATCATAGTGATATTCAGGGCGAACAAATGTGACTTACAATGGTGAGTAGGTTATGGTGATATTAAAAAAAACATTTGCCAGACAAGAAAGTCGGGAGCTAAAACAGACCAGCTTCATAATCTGAAAAAGGCCTCCTGAACACCGTGCTCCGGTCTGGATTATCCTACATTATTTTTTTAAATTCTCTAATCATCCCATATCTACTAAGACATCTTGTTTTCGCCCTGATTATCACGTGAAAAAAAACCTTCTTGGCTCCCGCTCCATTAGTAAATGCGCCATTCACTGGACACATTTTCAAATGCTGATTTTGACAGCTTAATTCAATTTTCAAGCATAAGAAACTTTCAACTAATTTTGATTGCTTTCTAACAAGCTAAACTAAAGTTGCTATGAAAACTAGTTAATGAATTCATGCAAAGCAAAGTACTTATATGTTGAAAAACAATTTGAAAAGGGTAAACTTGTATTTATGTTGTGTTAATTAGAAAAGTTACACTTTTGATGTAAGTGACATGTTTATTTATATATTTATTCTTTATTGTACACATACATAGTTACGAAAAGAAGTTCACAATGGCGAGCTTATCCCTTTGAAGAGATCTCTTCCAGCCAACCACACGTTGGTAAGACAGAGGATATAGACGGCGACAAGAATGCGTACACAAATATAGAAATAATAGAAATAGTAATAAGATTAAATAAACAAGTGATGCAAATAATACATTCTAATAAATACTAACTATTTATTAACTTTAAAGTTAATTTATAATTTTTTATGTAGATATGGAGTTACTTTTGACCCTTTAACAAAACATTGAGATTTTGTCGTCAAACACATCGTTTATGCGTGTTCATGTTTGAATTTTTTTTTAAAGTTTATGTTTCTTTTAAAAATATGTTCTGAAATGTAATAAGAGAAATTGGCGCGGGGTTACAAATATCTAGATTTTTATTATAATCGTATATTGAAAGAAAATGAGATCGTTCAAAGCAATATACGCTTACTTAGTTATTTAAATTTAATGATTGTATTATAAAAAATCAGTTTTTTCTATCTCGAAGCAATATTTTATCCTCTTTAATATTAAAGATACTTATATAGCTACTTTATGGGCCTTCAAGAGTATTAAAATAGATCTAGCTTAAATTCTATTTAGTGCGCCAAAGCTTAAGTCGCATGATAGAAGAAAACCTAAAAAGCTTTAAAAAACACTCAAATTTTTGTGTTAAAATACCTTCAAAACTTTTTAAACTACAAAAAAACTTAGTTAAAATACCTACAAAACCTTTCTCCAAATTCGAAAATCTTAATAAAGTAGCCATTTTAAATTAAAAGAAAAAAATATGTTTTCTTTTTCAAGGCTACTTTAAATATATTTTCGGCAATAACAACAGCCAATATCTTTGAGATGGTACCTTGCTCGGGGTCATTCCTTGCCCAGAATTCATTAGCCAATCAGCAAGGCATCTGGGCCAACATGCGCAAGCGCGCTTTTGGTCTGGGAGCACTGCGTATTGTACTCTATGGCGTCCAGTTAAAAGCTAAATAAAAAAAAAAGTTAACAAAAAAAATTCTAAAGTTAATCTACCTACCTATATATTTTAAGTTAAGGGTTTTGCCAACGGCATTGACTGTGAAACTGAGTAACTCTGTAACCACTTTTCAGATTAAATAAGGCACATTTCTCAACGAAACCCGAATCTATTTAAGGCGCAAATGAATAGGCTTCTTCCGGGCAAGCTCGTTCCATTAATCGAGGTCAAGAGTAAGCTCGGACTCGCGCGCCGAGGGTTCCGATAAACCTATAGTATATTTGGAAGCAATAAAGTCCATTTTCAGGACCGCAGAACTAAATTTGTTTGTAAAGGTTTTTTGCAGATTTATGAAAAACTGTGCAACTTAGAAAGATCGTTTTATTTTTGCTGTAAAGTTTACATAAACTTCTGTCAACTGTAATTAATTCAGATTTTTCCTTACTCAAACTTCGGAGATAAGGGGGGGGGGGAATGGTATTTTTTTTGACATTTTTCATCATAACTTGAAAACTGAGAAATTTTAAAAAATACAAAAATATATTTTAAAATGTACAAGTAAAGCCCTTTCATATGATACCCCACTCGACCTAGTAGCGACAATTTGAAATTTGGCCCCCCCTTTTTTGGCCCCCTTTACATTAATAATCATACTTTTTTCAAATTATTTTCATGTGCAATTAAGTTGGGCAACTATATTCTAAAACTGTTCCAAATTTCAGGTTGATAGCATAAGTGGTTGCTGAGATATAGAGGTGTGACAGACAGACGGACAGACAGACAGACAGACAGAGCAGCACCATAAGGGTTCCTTTTTTTACCATTTTGGTATCGGAACCCTAAAAATGAAAAAAGAAACATGTTATAATCTACGACACGTGACAAAATTGAATGACGTGGTCTGCCTCGAATTTTAACTGAATCAAAGTATAAGTTTTTAAAGGTGGTAGGGCTTTTGTGCAAAGTCCGTCTGGGGACCCACCACCCCCTTGCTTTTTTCTGCCGTGAAGCAGTAGTGTTGGCACTGCTGTGTTTCGGTTTGAAGGGCAAGGGAGTCAGGGAAATTACTGGCACATGAGACACGCCATCTTAGTCCTCAAGGTGGGCAACACGCTTTAGTCTTGTTAGTGTCAATTATGCTACTAATAAGACAGTGGGCGCTATGGGCTGCGGTGACCACTTACTATCAGGTGGCCCACAAGCTCGCTTGTTCACTTAATTGTTACATAAAAAAGTATAAATTACCTAAACGACTCTTATTTTTTCCTTTGTAAAAATTTGCAATTTTAATCAAAGATTTGAAAATTTGCAATATTTCAGACAAAACAACGTTAAATGATGTGGTGTTTTTACTATTTTTGAATTATTTACCTAGATATAAAAACACAATTTTTACACTAGTTTCACTATTTTACCAATAGTATAATGCAGACACTGTCATCTTGTAACCGCTAATTTTAGGGTAGTATAGGGGTGGGTAAACATACATACATACATACCATCACGCCTTGTTCCCGTCGGGTTAAGAGTCGTTTAGGTCATTTATAAAAAAGGTAATTTATAAAAAAAATTCCCTTTGTAAAAATTTACACTTTTTATCAAAGATTTGAAAATTTGCAATATTTCAGACAAAACAACGTTAAATGATGTGGTGTTTTTACTTTTTTTTAATTATTTACCTAGATATAAAAACACCATTTTTACACTAGTTTCACTATTTTACTAATAGTATAATGCAGACACTGTCATCTTGTAACTGCTAATTTTAGGGTAGTATAGGGGTGGGTAAACATACATACATACATACCATCACGCCTTGTTCCCGTCGGGGTAGGCAAAGACCACATTTCTCCACCTGCTACGATCTTGACATACTTCCCTTGCTTCCTGAACTTTCATCAATCCTTTCATACATGCTCGTCGGCTTAGGGTACTTTTAACCTGGCCTTTATTCAGAACGTCCTGAATTTGGTCCTGGTACGTTCGCCGAGGCCTTCCCGTTCCAACGTTTCCATTCACTCTCGCCTTGTAGATCTCTTTCGTCAATCTTCCTTCATTCATCCTCTCCACATGACCAAACCATCTCAGCATCCCTTTCTCAATGTTATTCACTACATCTTCTTTTACGCCACGTAAAAATGTATATTTTCACTAAATTGCGGTGCTTTTAGCGTCAAAGCTGCAAGGAATCTGAAAGGAAGCTGAAGCTGGAAGGGTGCTGTAAGGAATACTTTTTCAGTTTTCGATTCGATTCTTTTATCCTATACTATGAAACGAGCAACATTTGTATATATATAAATATAAATAAATAAATAAATAAATAAATATATATATATATTTTATAGGTTAAAAGTACCCTATGTAATCAATTTCTCGAAAACGACGATTTCGATGAAATTTACTATACGGGCGTTTTCGGGGCCAAAAAATCGATCTAGCTAGGTATCACGTCTGGGAAAATTCGTTTTCCCCGTGTTTTTAAAGTACCGCGTTTTAGACAAAAACCTACAGCGCCATCTGTTGGCGGGTAGCATAGCTTGCTCACCTGATGATACTATGTTGAGGTGGCTATTATAGAGCGAAGCTCGGTCTCCAGGTACAAGTTATTTAATAAACCAATTCTTAATAGAGCTCAAAGAATTTAGAAGACGAGTCGAAAAGTGAAGGAGGTTTCGTAACGAAACTAATTACTAACTACTTTGCTAACTACAAAAGACCATCTGGTCTTTGCTAACTTAACAATATAACTACAAATTCACAAACTTTCGCAGATGAAAACTACCAATAGTGCATAATAAAAAAACAGTCAAGTGAGAGTCGGACTCGTGTGCTGAGGGTTCCGATATGCCTATGGTATTTTTGGAAGCAATAAAGTCTATTTTTAGGCACTTTATTTTTAAATTTGTTTGTAAAGGTTTACCACTTAGGTTTACAACTGTGCTACGTAGAGAGACTGTTTTATTTTTTCTGTAGTTTACTTAGACCTCTCTCGATTATAATTCATTCAGATTTTTCGCTTTGCATATTTCGGAAATAAGGTATTTCTTTTAAGGTGGTATTTTTCATCATAGGTAACTTGGAATGTGAGAGTTTTAAAAATATCTGCAAAAAACCTTTACAAAGACTTTTTTATTACTTATGATCTCGTAAAAACGAAGAGTAAAAAGGCTTAATATAGCAAAAAAACTTGTTTCCTTAGGGTGTGTACGTACAAATTTACCTGAGCTGGCGAAGGTAATATACGACTCTTGGTCTGTAGCCAGCCGCCATATATTTTAGAATTCAATTCAATCTTTGATGAGTGGCTTTTGTGTGTTCACAATTCCGCCATACATTTTAGAACAGTTACGGTACGTTCAGCTTGAAGTCTTGAGCTTCGTACCGTTCTTATTTTGACAGCCACAAGAAAGTCGCGCTGCGAGCGTCAACTTTAACTTGCTCTTGACTGTACAAGAATGAGTATGAAGTGCAATTGTGAAATTTTTAAAAAACCTATTACTTTTTTTAATAAGTATCAACTTTTTTTACTGCAAGAAATTAAACATTACCAGAGTTCACGCAAAAGCGAGATGTTTTGCATACAATTAGATAACCTCAAATTCATTTAAAAAAGTGTTAAAAATGTGGATATTTCTGACTAACTTGTTTTGGCGTCTTTCTGTGTATGTGTTGTGGTTACAAACATATACCTCGTGAAATGAAGATAAATCTTATTATAACCGAAAAAATTTTGTTTACTAAATGTCAAGCTCTTTCGTGAACTCGGATATACTTTGCCGACACGTCTTGTAGCAAAAAACGTATAAGCAACAAAGTAGAAAATCGCAAAATTTCACAACCACGGGCAGGATTCGAACCTGCACCTTCTCCGTCAGTACCAGAGACGCTTTTACCAACTAGGCTACTGTGGTCCTGCCTGGTGTTGTGAAATCTGCGACCTCTATACGCATTTCCGTTTATTCCCACTTGTCCAATTGATTAGTTCTATTGATTGAACTACTGGGAAAAAAATTCCCAGTAGTTCAATCAATAGAACTAATGGGAAAAAATATTCCCAGTTGTCCAATTATATATAAAAACGATTTCAACTTGACAAAAACTTCTCCAGTGTTCTATAGAATATAAATAGAGCTCAATGTTCTCGGAGCTCAGACTGTTACTTTTGGGCGTATATTACTTGTTATTACGTAGAAAGCAGAACCGATCCGCGCGGATAGTTGGCGCAAGCAACCGGTACCGAGACTATACTATACTCGTTGCCTATCAGCGCTGATCCAAGCAGTTCGGAACGTGTGGCTATCTTTGGATGAAACCCCGGCGCATAGGTTCTTGGAATGCTTTTGGTCGCCGTCACCGCACAACGAATTTTGTAGAAGGCTGGCATCGCGCAATAAATGGCATGTTCAAAAGTAGACCGGCAACAGTTTTTCAGTTTTTGAAAACTTTAGAGGAAGATGCAGCATTTTTTTCCGTCAAGGCCATTCAAATCGTAAGCAGTTGCGGTAAAACTGCTAAAAAAAGGTCAAAAATCCAAATTGAAAATGATGAAATAATACGGCTTTCACAAATGCAGCTCCTAAACGGTAATATTGAAGTCCCCATGTTTTTGGAAAAATTAAGATAATTTCATCTTCTGTGTGTGTATCCAATGAGAATGTTAAAGATTTGTATTAAGTATAAGGTTATTTCTTAATAAATTTTTCTAAAATATCTAAAAATATTTCCATCATTCGATTCGAAGAAAACGAAACCGGCCAAGTGCGACTTGGACTCACGGGCCTAGGGTTCTGATAACGAGTAGTCTAGAACCAGTAGTTTTTGAGTTAAAGCAGTTTTAAGTTTGACAGCTGTCAAAGATTTCGACGAGATCTATCATTTGTCCCGCGGAGATTTTTTACTACGGAACTAAAACTAAAAAAATTACAGGAAACTTGTGCAATTTTGTTTATTCACAAATTGAACTTTTCATTACTTATACATCGTTACGTTTCAGTTCAGTTTAAAGTAAATAAAAGTCTTAACTCGAAAGCTTAATGTCACACGGCATGGAAGTCCGGGTGTTAAACTAGTATAAAACTTAATTGAACTACTGGGAAAAAAATTCCCAGTAGTTCAATCAATTGAACTGTTCAATTGGACAAGTGGGAATAAACGCGCATTTCAACGTTGCGTTAGCGCTGCCACCTAGTGCCGATCACAGGAAGTGTTAAAATAAAATCATTTTCGTATAATTAACGTTCAAGAAGACGTCTCGTCTAAGAAATATTTTGAGGTCGAATAAGTTTATCATCACGAAGCAAGAAGATTCTAGAATACAAAACAACAGAATATTGCCGGAGGACATAGATAATTGAATTTCTGCAAGACAACACGGAATTTGTTATATGAATATTTTCTTTTGTAGCCAGGAAAATCTCGTAAAAAATATGTACAAGGTACCTATATACAACAGGGGATGGAAGAGCCTTCTCTACAAAATCACAATTTAATATACATTTTGCAAAGAACATATTCTTAAAACAACTACTAATTTAGTTGCGGTATGGTTGCGGTCGAGAAAATTATCATATATGTTTGTCACTATTTAATTGACGACGCCATATTAGTGAAATTGCAATCCCTATTTATGTTTTGCCTTATTTATTTTTAAATACGAGGACTTTTCAATTCTGATAACTAGTTTCCGAAGAAAAAGTCAATGTTTTGCTAATAAATTAAGAGATAGATAATTTAGATATATTAAAAAAAAAAAAAGAGATAGACTGTAGAGTGGTCGAAAAGATGTTTTTAATTTTTCTGACAAATATTTTTGTAAAAAAATCAGTATTGTTACAATACGTATCATAAAAGGCTGCAATCGTTATCTGTCTTTTTTGTAAGTGCATATTTTCAGTGTTGTCATGTGTTAATAGTGTACACACGGCCGCACATCAGTGGAAACACTTTTGGACCTTATGGCGTAGTAATAGAGTTGAAAAAATTTCTACAGACAAGCGGTTGACCGTACAGACAGATCAGACCTGCACGCGACAGTGTAACAGCCAAACTCTCGTAAAAAGATTTTGTAAAGCTGCTCCTCACACAGTTTGGAAAATTCTTCTGCTGAGAGTAATATAGAGTGTATAAAGTCAAAATAAAGATAAATAAAATTTTATCAAAAATCCCCACTGTTAATCTCGGACCTGGGTGGTGATCATGGTAATTTGGACGATGTTGCCAATACAAAAACGTCTGTCTAAAAGAGTTTTTAGGAAACTTTATTTTATTAACATCGTTAAAGTTACCACGATCCCTAGGTCATTTTCTTAGCTCCCCACACTGCAGTTTCATGACCAAGTCTGCTCTATTCACACTACTCACTCGTTATTATAACTTTGTACTTGGTAGTCAAGCTCTAACCTGAAACTCGAGTTTGTAGAGCACGGGGAACTTGCGGCGTTGTTCACACAGCTTCGGGAAGTTCTTCAACTCCACGGGCCGGTCGGGGATCGTCTCCGATATCGAGCCGTTCTCGTCCGCTGTAAAGCAACCGAAGATTAAAATTAGGACATGGCGGTGTTCTTACATGGATTTTTCTTATCAAATATGATAGAAAATGTTGTGAAAAAAAAATACGGTTATAGAATATTAAATAATTTAAATCTATTCATGGAATATACAGGCTTATTAAGTATGTTACTCAGAACATAAAACCATAGTTAACCAAAGAACTTTCTCAAACAGAGTTGGGTCGAAAAACTAAGTTTTTGTTTTGCTTTTCCATAAAAAATATAGACGGCAATAGTAAAATTTGTATGGCAAGACAATTTTTTTTCAATGCAATATGTTTCTTTGGGAAGTCATTAAGATTTGTTTTTCTTAGGAACATACCATAGTTTGGCTGCATTTTGGCTGGGGTTCTAAGTAATCCGATATAATAATAATAATTCTTTATTTCAGGCGTATAACCCATAGCTAAAATAAAATACAATGTAACATCGAGTGAAATAACATTCCAAAAATATAAAATAACAATACCTTATAATAACGTTGACAATTTTGAATTTTAAAGCTCAAACCTAAACTAAAACTTCCCATTCCCACACCGGTGAATCGTTGACCAATACTTCGCAAACGGGTTTGCGAAATCGTCAGCAATTGTCGCGAGAATGAAGTTGGAGCTGTTTCTTTTAGGTGATCCCAAAAGAATGCTGTCCTGGCTCTGATTATGGCGAAAAAGTCGGGGACTCTCGCATCCGCGAACATGCTCTTCGCGCTGCAGAACCGCGGCAACCGGAACAATATCCGAAACGCGTTGTTGTATTGAATTCTAAGCACGTTGTACGACTGTTTAGTGAACTTTATCCCAAGTTGGCAGGTATAAAAACATTGGAAAAAAGCTTTGAATAAAATTACCTTAACTTTGTCAGTACAACGAGCAAATCTGCGAGCGAGCATGTTGCACCGCATAGCGAGAGCCCTGCGCTCCCTCTCCATATCAGCGTCATCTGTCAGTCGCTCTGTCAAAATGTGTCCCAGATATTTAAAACTTTTTACAACCCGAATTGACGAACCCATAGAATTATAATACACTGACGAACCATAGGTATAGCCACACTGGCGGCACGACATCCGGACCCCTTCCAGCTCTAAACACGAGCATTTCTGTTTTGGCTACGTTGTACTGTAGACCATGATTAGATGATCGTCTAAAAAAATTGTAACATAAAGATAATAAAACAAAATACAAACATGTCAAAAACTACAGAAAAGAAACATAGTAATTAATATTCAATGTCAAAATAAATGTAAATGTCATAGTAAACTAATAAATAATAAACAATACTAAAAACGTTTTGAAATAATTAATTGTAAAATGGGAATGTCAAAATACAAATGTCAATGGGACTCAGAAAACTTCTCGCATATATCAAAAAGCTTTCTTAGTCCGCAGACCGAGGCGCTGAGCAGGACCACATCATCTGCGTAACTCAGATTGTTAACGCACACGTTACCAATATGACAACCGATGCCGGAACTGCTCAGCTCCTCGATCAGGTCATTTACGGAGAGGCTGAAGAGGTCTGGAGACGTGAGCCCCCCTTGACGCTCGCCACACTCTATCCTATAATCATGAGAGAGTGCGTCGCCCCATTTCACATTGTTTGTTTGCTTCTCGTACCAGTACCTGTACCAGTTTATGAGGAATGGGCTTGAATTGATATTTATTGCAATTTTTTTGTGATTACATTTTGCCACCATTTTGTTAACATTTTGTCTAGCTGTATACTTTAATTTACATTCAAAGGACATTTAATAATTGCCACCATTTTGTTAAAGGTTGAAATATTTACTTAAATCGAAGTGACAAATTCTTACCATCTCAAATGGAATAATTGATAATTATTCATCTAATCCAAGCGCTTTCAAACAATTTGAATATTTTGAAAAGTTTTTACGGGCGTTGAATTTTCGCTTTTATTAAATAAATTATTAATTTGGAAGTTGAGAATTCTTATTATTTGGCTACTGACTTGAAATTGTTTGTGTAGCCGGGCAGGGTTCCGTTTCGTAACCGAATAGTCTAGGCAACGAAGCGGGTCGTTGTATGAAGACCCCCGCATTAAATCCTCAGTCGATGAAACTTTGCTGGGGTATTACACTACATGAGACAAACCTTCTATAAAAAAATCCAAAGAAAAAAAAATCGGTACTTTTAGTTTTTCTTACAAAAATTACAAAAAATGTATGTTTTTTTTTGGGAATTTTTTTTTGGATATTTTGAATTTACATTTAATTCATGATTCTTTATCATCCTGTCAAATAAAATGCGCCTGAGAAATTTATGTTGGGGTCAACTGCTTCGTTGCCTACACTAGAAGGGTGACGACGGGACTCCTATATTAACCTAATGTGTCTATTACTCAAAATAAATGTGAAGTAACGAGTCTACATGAAAGTCCAAAAATTACATGATAGCGCATTCTTCTACATATAAAGGAGTATTGTTTTCGGGGTACTAAGAGCAATACTCCTTTATATGTAAAAGAATACGAAAACTTTACATTTGGGTACTGGCAGGTGGCAGCAGTACTCCTTTATATGTAGAATAAGCTATCACGTAGTTTTTTGGGTACTGACGGCAATACTACTTTTTATGTAAAATGAGCTATCACTTAAGTTTTGGGTAGGTACTGTCAGCAATACTCCTTTCTATGTATTATGAGTTATTACGTAGTTTTTGGGTACTGACAGCAATACTCATTTCTATGTAAAATGCGTAATCACGTGATTTGTGGGTACTGACAGCAATACTTCTTCCCATGTAGAATACGCTATCATGTGATTTTTATAGTACTTACCAATACTCCTAACAGAAAGAACATATTTTCCATGTAGATACACTACCACGTGACGATCGATTTTTTTTCCTTTACATTTTTCGAGAGATGAGGTCTTTTCACATCCTATAAGTATATAGGGTCATAATCAAATAGTAAACATAATTTTAGTAGGTACTTTACTTATACCATGAAACTGAACAACTTTTCCCAAAAAAGATAGGATAAGATAGGAAAAAACATTTGGCAGACCATACAAAATGCACAATTAGCTGACGCATTCTCTATGAGAAGTTGAAATATTTTTTCATATTTTGAGTAACATGCTGTTCACTATTTCAAGGACTATGAAATGAAATGAAATTTATTTATTTGCTAGACTTATGTTTATATGTACTTACTAATATTCATATTTATGTAACACGAATTGGAAATAGAAAATTATCCTCTGTTTGAAAAAATGATGTTCAACTTTTCAAGGATAGTTTGTTAGTTTTTACCATTGACACTCGACTAAGGGCCCGCGATTCTTCAAAAACAGTGAATAAAACGCTTTTTGTTTCACTGAGTGAAGAAAAAAAAAATTTGGAACATGCGTGATTATACGGATTATAGCAAAGAATTTGGAATTTGTTGTTGGATAGTAAGAAAAAAGGAAAACGTGCAAAGAGGTTGCACACTCTCGCTATAAAAATGTACTAAAAACCACCAAAACGTAATAACTGGCTGTATGGAATATAGCTCAGTTTAAAATTTTTAATTAAGAAAAAGAAATGCCGCCAATTCTCTGTGGAATTTTCCTTCTAAAAAGGTTCTGTTTTGTATCGGGACAATCTTAAAATTAGTTCATCCAGTGATGAAAATGAAACTATTTCGGAATCTTTTCGCTTTAAAGCTTGTTGATAATTTGCTGTCGCAAAAATATAGAGAAATAGTAGATTGTATCACAAGGCTGTAAAATAATATTTTTAAGGCGAGGGCGCTCTTTTGAATCCAGAGCGAAGTGAAGGATTCTTGACTAGAATCCCGAGCATGGCGAGGGATTCTAAAGTAGAATCCTGAACGTAGCGAGGGATTCAATAGGTCGCCCAAGGTAAAAATATTTTTGCATCCGCGTAATTTACTCTTCTTTTCATCTCCCTCTATGAGAAAAGAATATGAGGCTCATTGACACACACACTCGTCATTAATTTTAAATATAAAACACCATTACAATATTATTACTTGATGAAACAATACTAAAAATCATATTAAGTATTATTTGTAACAACTGAAAATGTTTTTGACATTTTTATATCAATAAGGAACAGAACCTCTTTCGTTGGTAGTCTTGTTTACATTTCAAGCTAATTTCTTTTTTTTATATTCATAATAGAATAACCGGCCAGTATCATATTTCATACAATATTTTGGTTCGAGCTCTATGGTTGACCTAAAATATCCCTATGGTGGACCTAAATTCAAATTCATATTTTAAATCCCATTTTTACCCGCTACGAAAGTCTCTTGGAAAAAACCATAGGAGAAAACCGCTATTTTTTATTGACGTACCGTTCAGCGATTTTCGAATAGATGGGATGAAAAATATCTAAAAGCATACAACTTGTACTGCGAGTGGAAAACAGCGAATGGCGCCAATTCTTCTTTAGAGTCCGTTTTTCTGAATTATTTTGACGAGTTATCTAAAAAATAAGCACACGAATAAAGTTTCAATAACATTTCTAATTTTACAATTGATTTTTAGTTCTTTTGTTCTTTTATGTATCACCCATAATAAAATTTGATTCATAATCACAGAGTAATTATTTTCTCGCAGTCAATGATAAAAAGTAGAGTACCTAACACGTGAAAAAAAAAGATAATCTCGGCTCTTGTATCCCTTGATCCGCTACGCTACGGATTCTATTCTAGAACCCCTCACTACGCTCGGGATCCTTCGCTCCTCTTGGGATACAACTTATTGCCTCGAAAATAATTCATCTTTTTTTCACTTGTTGAGTAATATAATCTACTAAGTATATACCGTTTGGTATGGCTAATATTAACGCTTTATACAGGGTGACTTTGAAGACATTCTATATTTTTTTAGGTTAAGTTCTGTTAACGATATAAGTAGATCAATTTTGTATAGGACTAAGGAAATTTGGAGACGTAATTTTTTTAAATTTTATAATGTTAAACATACTTGAAATCGATACATCAACGTACTTGCATAATAATAATAAACATAATTTATGCTCAAAAATAAAAATACATCATTTATGGTTATTTTATAGTTTTTAGGTAAGTACGTTAGTGTATCAGCTTCAAGAATATTAAACTTAAAACTTACAAAAAAATTTTTACGACAACTCCAAATTTGCTTAGACCTAAACAAAATTGATCTATATGGATAAGTTCGATACCTTAACTTACCCTTAAAATTTATCGAATGTCTTTAAAGTCGAATGTGGAGAATACGAGTATCATAACTTTATATACAAATCAGAGGCCGCAGACAAGTGGCTTTCCATGATCGGAAATGCTAGAATACAATTATAATGTATGTAATTGGGATTGACATTAGCTGTTGTCTTTTATAATGCGCACAGCTAAGGAGTGGAATTATCAGTCTGTGTTCCCGAGTTCATATACCTACACCGAAACTATTCAAGTCGCGAGTGAATACGCTTCTTCTGGGCAAGCTCACTCTGTCTTCTCTGTCCTCCCTCATCTCTGTCCTCAGGGCTAGATCGAGGTCAAGAGTAAGCCTATTGACCATAAAAAACCGGCTGAGTGCAAGTCGGACTCGCGCACCGAGGGTTCCGTACCACTAAGGTTAAAATACTGTCTCAGTTATGGACGCGCAGTCACGCAGAAGTGTATTAAATGCGCGCGAGTCCGACACGCATTTAACCAGTTTTTATAATTTGTTATTATTTTATAGCTTATAAACATACCAATTTTTACGCTTGTAAGTGTTTCTGTTTTTACAATAGAGCTAAAACAAAATCGAGCAAAAATCGCCAAAAAAACATGTTTTATAGTAGGGATTACCTACCTATTGCGGTTCATGAGATAAAGCCCGCTAAAAGACAGATATCGGAGGCTTATTAATAGGTCCCCTTTGGGAACCCTAAAAAAGTGAGATTTCGTTAGCCTACGGCGCCAGTATATTCTTCGAAAATGTGCACAAATAAATTAATACAGCGCCGCATGCAAAGTACGAAACTGGACCATTCCCTAACTCACTAGTAGTTCAAAGCTGTGTTCGATGATAATAAGTTTAGCTGTCCAGTAACAGGCACGCGGTGCTATTCGTCATGGATTAGCTTGGTTTCCGCAATTTATCCGACTTATTCTCGAACAGATGCGCCATTTTAAAGTTTATCTTCATTTTACAGCATTTCTGTTCAAAAATATTATTCTGTGTCATACATAGAGTAAAGTAGAATCCTTACTAGCTAGTCGACTATACTAGTCATATAAATCGAGAAATCTTTAAAACTTTTTGGCTAAACTTTTTAAAGTGAAAACATATCTTTTTTTACTTGTGAATTGATCATTAATACAATACTAAGAACGGAAGCGTAAATGATCCGTAATAGCCGTTTTATCCGTGATTTTTAACACAGTTTTTTTCCTGAATGGGAAGTATTTTTACCAGAAAAACTGTGGTAATAACATTTATTAGTCCCAAGTCACATTATTTCTCAGAGAGATAGATAATAATTTTACGTTTTTGGTATTCGATAAAAATCTATACATTTTAGTATGGAGGTCCCACTGCAAGAAATAGATACGCAGAAAGTGTTGCTACTTCAACCTCCTTTTAGAAATATATAGTACCACTTTTTAGAAGAGGAATGGCCGATTGGAGAGGATAAGAGAGAAAAAAGAGATAATAATAATTTGTGTCACTTGAAGTAATAAAAATATTCTTCCTTGAATAAATTGTGCTCAAACAACAAAGAACAAGACAGCCCTTGAAATCGAGACAGACGATTGAAGGAGGTCGTGGTGGAGGTCAACAATGCTTTAAAACTCTTCGTCGGACAACTTGAAACCTACACTTGTATAGTCTTGACGAGCTTTTTCCCGAGACTTTGTCCGCACGTACTGTTAGTAGTATTTTGATTGTCCAAGCTCTGTCCGCGTAGAATCTTGTGCAAGAACTCTGGCCTTTAAAATATAACCTATAGTAGTAATGATATAACCTGTAGTAGTACACTCACTTATACTTGTTTGTGAAAATTGTTATATCTCCGGTTTCTATTCTTTTATACTATTTCATATCTTATTGTGAGATAAGTGTTGCATCCTGTTGTGTAATTTATCACTTGCATGTTTCTTATGTTATGTTTCGTAAGTTAAATAATCTATTATTTGTTAATCTCTAAAGTTCCACAAGGGAAGTTGCGAAGCGTTCCCCCCACAAGTATCTTTTGATTACTTTCTGGGAAGTCTCCGTTGCATGAATTGTATTTAGATTCTTGAAATAAAACAGATTTTTTTTATTGAAATAAAATATGCACAAATGTTTGAATTAAGACAAAAGCTAAGACGAATGTTAGGTACCACACGTTAGTTAACAGGGTTATGAGTACCTGGAGCAAACTGCCGCAGGAAGTGATTGATGCTCCGTCAACAAACAGTTTTAAAAACAGACTAGACAAGTGGTTGTGCAGTGATAGTGGGCAAAAATTAAAATTGAAAGATCTCTCGCCTATCATGTCATAATAATAATATCAAACAAAAATGTCTCAGTTTTTGTGTGACGCTCGAACGAACATAAACAAAGAAACAGACAATAAGTCCAAACATTAGTGATTTGGGTTCGGAAGCAACGTTTTTTTTTTTGGAAATATCTTCATTGTACAGACAAAATTGTTTACGATTATAAATTACGATTTTATAATATAAGTCTAAAGTGTTATATCGGTATAACACCTGGACACACACGATCACCCCCTTGTGATAATGCTCTTGTTTTATAAAAAAATCCTTTTTTCAGAGATTTTAGTTCAAGTTTCCTATGTTTCACTCAGAATAAGCCGAGCTATTAAACGAGCAATATTTGTATATTTATTTGTTTACGATTTCAAGAAAACGGCTGTAACGATTTCGATGAACCTACCATAGGGGGGTCTTCGGAGGCGAAAAATCGATCTAGCTAGGTCTCATGTCTGGGAGACTTTGTTTTCATTTCTTAAAATACCGCGTTTAGACAAAAACCTACAGCACCATCTGTAGGCGGGTAGCATAGCTTGCTAACATTATTAAGTGGAAAATTGTATTCCACTGTTTCTTCTAAACGTATTTAATATACATTTTGGAACCAACAGCACTTTTGCAGCATCACCCTTATGTATCATCTACCTATACTTACGTACATTATCTCCTGATTCGATATTGATGGCCCAATCAAATTCTCGTACGGTCTCATCAGCCAATGATACGCTTCTCTCATAATACACTGGGTCTTTACAAATTAGAATAAAATTGTTAAAGATGCCGAGTTGAGTATTTCTTCTCGAGTGCGTCGTAAAAAGATGACAAGAGTGCCTTCTCACCAAAGATGAGCGAGGAAGCTAAATTGTGAGTTGTATGAGAAAATTAATAATGACTTTTAATTGTATTTAATTGAATTTCATGAATTTTATATTTTCCAGGAACTCTATAGGAAATTAACATACTTAGGGGTCATAATTATGTTAAAAATTCCCGGAAGCCGATCGGATATTGATGAGTTTCAGAGCTTAAAAAAAAATCAGTTTCATGGGCCGATTCATATCCTTTTTCCTTATAACCTTTTTGCATTGTGACACACTCATTGGATTTTAAGGATGAAATAAAGATTTGAAAGTTTCAAAATCTCTCAAAGCCCCGGTATCTGATATCGGTATTGACACCGGAGATGGGTATTCCCGCTATCGTATCGGATCCCTAATGGTCCCCAGGCCCCCGGTGACCTCGACCTTGAGGTTAACGGGTGGAACACCTAAACAAGGTATCAGATACCCAGTGTACTTGAATTTGCATTAAAGAGGTTTCTTAGGCTCATAGTTTAAGTTGATAGCTTTAACTAGATGTTTAGTTACAATATACAAATTATGGTTTTTTCATTTCAAATTTATCGATTTGAACTTAGATTGGTTTCCTTTTTACCCGACTACGGCAAAAAGAAGGGTTATAATTTCATTTCAATAAAGTTGTGATTATTTCGTTGTAATTTTTTTGTGTAACCGAACGCGTTTCTGTTGCTACGGTTTACGGTATACTGGGTGGTACTCGTATATAGGGGGTGAATTTTCATTCCGTTTTCTCCCGATGCTCATTTAGTCTACGCATGAAAACAAGCAACTTTCCCGCAGAAAATTAAGTTTTACTCGAATATTTTTTTTCACCTTATTCAGAATGAGTCGATCAAGTGACCACTTTACTATTGAGTCGAAAAAAACTCCTTTCAGAAAAAAAATTCTTCGGGAAACTTAGAATAGAATAGAATAGAAATACCATTTATTCATTGTAATTCACAATACATAAAACGATTAGCTACCATGAACATTATTTATAGACAAGAGTTTACAAAAATAAATATGAGGCAACTATGTCGTGATGTGTATTATGTGCGACAGTGAAAAGGCGCTGGCTCAGCATGTTGTCGCAGCAAGCTACGACGCTGGTGATTCTGCCAGAAACCTAAGTGAGTCGACGTAAGCGACACAGAAAAGGATCGATAAATTAAAGAATTTGTAAGAAGACGTAAAGTGCGAATAAAAAGTAGTGTGTGCATGTATGTGTGTGTGTGTGTGGGGGGGGGGGGGGGGGGTTAGTGTGCGAGTAAGGCTTACTAGTTCTTCTATCGCTTTGATGGCAACACTCATACTTTTTTAGACCAGTATTCAGCAACGCAGCTATAGCATTTGGTCTGGCCTTGTTGTATAGATCCTTTAGCGAGCATTATGTAGGGCATGATGTGAATGCTTTGAGGTGGGCCATAGTTTTGTGGCATCACACCGCAGTCAATGTTTTAACTAGCTTCTATCTTTGTATCTCCCAACCTGGGTGCGCAGTTTATTTAGGGCCTTCCAGTTTGACCAAGGAAGTTTATGTCCAGATGGCAGTTTTTCTGCCTGTGGGACAAAGTTGGGCAGAGAGAACTCGTTACGCCACAAGCCTACTCTGGATTTTGAGGTCTCATTCTCGCAGGCGGCTACTGAGTCCAAGAAGCTAGAGCGACTTTTTAACCTCTTTACACGTGGGATCTGATCATACATTGGGTGCCTCGGATCGGTCTCCTGATTTTGTTTTTCAACGGCACTAGCTACCTCTTTTCGGACGGCTGGGGGAGCGGTGCCTGCCAGTGGATATAGCATCTTCATTGGAGTTGGTTTCAAGTAGCCTGTTATTTTTGGCATGTATCATTCAGAGCTGTATCCACTGTTTTTGCGTGGGCCCCCAAAAAAAAAGCATAGCGATAAGCCGGTGATACATAAAACTTCTGGTGGTGTTAACATGAGTAGAATCACTGGGCTTCGGGAGCAAAACCAATCAAAATTCACACTGGTTAAGTTAGAACACAGGATCTTCTGTTATAATGTAAGATATACGCTTAACAAAAATGATATAACACTTCTCATTGGGATTGACTACTCTCAAATTATAGGTCTTATAGGTCTCTTCTAAAATGATTATTGAATCGATATCGGCTGCCGGCCCCAAAGCAGTATGCCATTTTTTAAGCCATAACGCCACGTAAGTAGCTAAAGTAAAAGGGTATTACATAACCTAAATTAGTAAACTATCTGATTTTTCTGACAGCTTAATTAACTGAACTGAATAGATCTGAAAAGTTAGGGCCCGTCTAATGTTTACCTTGCTTGTTTCGATGTTTCTTAGGAAAAGTTATTCAGTTTTGTGTTTTTATTATTACAATACCTTTTACACCTTTTTTACCTATGTGCATTTTTGGGCCAAAGAAAAGAGGCGATGGAAGCTGGAGAATCTTAAAAAACGCAGAGATTGAAGAGCTCGTGGTGGTCCCAAACATAATCGGAGAGTCTAAAGCTCACAGACTCCGTTGGCTCGGCCACGTAGAAAGGATGGGGGGGGACCAGTACGTCAAGAAAGCCTTTGGGTCGACCGATAGGACGCCGTTCGGTTGGCCACCACCCGGTGGGCCGACGTAGTTGGCGCAGACTTGCGCGAGCTACAGGCTGACGACTGGCAGGCTGCGGCACAAGATCGGGATCAGTGGCGGATTCTCGTATCAGTGGCCAAGATTCACTTTGGGTCGTTGCGCCAGAGGAGTAAGTAAATACTTACATAACTGAATTTAGAGTGAATGTTGTTGTAAACACGATTGTTGGTGAAGTTGGTAGTGCCTGTGTCTTCTGCGCCGTAGGTCGCGGGTTTGATACCCTTCGAGAGCAAACATTTGTTTGATGATCGTAGGTGTTTGTTCCGTATCTTGGTGTTATTTATATATTTATGCATAGCAGACTCTGATACCCAATAAGGCTTTGCCTAGTTTGGGCTCAGTTGACCTGGTGTAAAAATGGCCCCCATATTATAAAAAAAAATACTCGTGATAGAAAATGCCCGTCTAAAAATCGTTTTAAAGAAAATATTAAACCGCTATAAAACCGTTTTAAAGATATATTTTCAGTCATAAAACGAATGTTATCAACTTCAATATCGGAACCTCGGGGCGTCATATCGACCACGTTTTATCTGAGTGCCTGACTGCATTTTGATGTGGATTTTAAAGTTTCATAAGAATTATATAAAAGGTAACATTTTATGGAATGCTTAAAGTAAATGTGTTGACTGGGTATTCAAACAGGTATGATCAGTTCGTTTTACGTAACATAAAAGGGGTGAGGGCTAGTATGGGACAAAGAAGGTGGTAGGGCTTTTGTGCAATGTCCGTTTGGAAAAGTTGCCTATTATTGTTTCGTTTTGAAGGATACGGGAGCCAATCAAATTGCCTACAAAAAAAAAACATTATATCTTGGTTCTCACAGATGGCAACGAGCAATTGCTGCCTTTTTTTTTGTGCCAAGTCGTCACAAATAAACTAGGAGGTAAGTGCTACAAGTGGAGGTAGTGACCAGTTACTATCAGTGACCTATCGGCATTGTTGTTCCTAAACAAAAAACCGGTCAAGTGCGAGTCGGACTCGTGCGCCGATGGTTCCGATATGCCTATAGTATTTTTGGAAGCAATCAAGTCCATTTTTGGGACCGCAAAACGCAAAAAAAACCTTTACTAAGGTTTTTTGTAGATTTCTACAAAACTGAGCAATTAAGAGAAATCGTTTTATTTTTGTTGTAATATTTACGTCTTTTTCCATCGACTGTAATTTATTTAGATTTTTACTTTCACAAACTTCGGAGATAAGGGTTTTTTTTGTCATTTTTCATCATAACTTACAAACTAAGAGTTGTAAAAAAATACGAAAATATGATTCAGAATGAACAAGTCCTTTCATATGATACCCCACTCGACCTTTTACAAAGCGACTGAGAGCGAAAAGAGGCTTGAGCCTCTTTATTATGGTGGCATTTTTTGAGCACTATCGTGGTTCTACCAACGTATGATCGAATTATAATCTTAGAAGTCTCGTAAGTTTTACGTACAGTAGGGAGTTTAATATCCGCTTCTGAAAGTGGAAATAATAATGTTTCATGAAGGAAGCGAGTCTGCTTCCATTTCCTTCTAACTTCGTTACGCGACATCCGAAGATTGTTTAAGTAAACATTCCGAAAGGAAAATCTTTGGAGGTGTGTGTATAAATCTCATTTAATCTTGATTGCTTTAACAAATTCAAAACCGTTAAAATACACATCTGACAGTAGACAAACAGCCTTAATAATTCTTTTCCTAGGTCGAAACATGAAATAAATAAATGGTACAGCAGCACTGCACTTACTTTCTCGCAATACGCAAGGAAAAACTATCAACCGCAAACTTAAATTTGTAATGCCATACACATAGTATGGAAATACAAACTTTTATTTACGTTGTTTCAATGTTCGAATGAAATATACAGATCAATTCAGAATTCAAATTGTCAAACATTAAAACAAACAAACTTCAAACAATTTCGAGTAAATCACATGTTTAACTTTTGGTAGTACTGGAACACCCTTTATATGAATTTTCACAGATCAATGGATACTACCGTAGGATACTTGCATGGAGATTTTTTTTATTTCCCAACACATGTTCCTTATGGATAATTGTTCAGTTTAGTCTACTGAGCAAGCCCTTTCAGTTTTTGTACATCCTTTGTACTAAATTTTATTCAAAAAAATCATAAAGAATATCCAGTCAGGTAGACAACCAAATTTTAATAAACTCAATGGAACCAATTTTGGGTAAATCACATATTTATGATTTGGTGGTACAGGAACACCCCTTATATGAAATTACACAGATCAATTGATACTGGCGCAAGATATCTTACATGGAGATGCTTGGTCATGCAAAGTTTCATCAAGATTCTATGAGCCGTTTTTGAGAAAATTTCAATTTTTCATTTTCGTTGTACGACAGCTACCCTCAAAATGAGAGCCAGCAAGAAACCACTTAGAACCCTTCGATGGATTTGCATAAAACTCCTAAATTCAAAATATGGTGTCAATCGGACCATTCGTTTAGCCGCTAGGCCAAAGCGTGACGGACAGACCGACCGACGGACCGACCGACCGACCGACCGACCGACCGACCGACCGACCGACGGACGGACATTTTTGGGAGACTTGTTTTTTATGATGTATAAGTGATATCTGATTCGATCGCGCAGAGAGACTCCGAGCATAGCCCTTTCCATAGCCCTTTGGGTGACTTTGAGCTTTCTGATAAGGCCCATCGTGAGCGGCCACGTCTCGGTGCCATATGTCATCACTGGCAACACACACTGGTCAAAGACTTTCGTCTTGAGACACTGCGGTATTTTGGACGTGAAGATATTGCGGAGCTTCCCGAACGCTGCCCATCCGAGTCGGATTCGACGAGTTACCTCTTTCTCTAAGTTGGATTTACCCAGCTGGACTGTTTGTCCCAGGTATACGTACTCATCAACAACTTCGAGCGTAGAGTCTCCAACTTTGAGTGGAGTGGGTACAACAAGGGCGTTAGACATAATTTTCGTCTTATCCATGTTCATTTTAAGACCCACTTGTTGTGAAACTCTACTGAGGTTATTGAGCATCGTGCCGAGATCTTCCAAGGTCTCAGCCATTACGACAATATCGTCGGCAAATCGAAGGTGGGTCATGTACTCGCCATTGATGTTGATGCCAAGTCCTTTCCAGTCCAGGAGTTTGAAGACGTCTTCCAATGCAGCGGTGAACAGTTTAGGAGATATGACGTCTCCCTGTCTCACTCCTCGCTGCAATTGGATAGGTTTCGAGTCCTGGTCCTGAAGACGAACTGACATAGTGGCGTTTTTGTACAGGTCCTTCAACACTTCAATGTACCGATAGTCGACTTGGCACCTCTGGAGAGATCGTAGCACGGCCCACGTCTCGATCGAATCGAAGGCCTTCTCATAGTCCACAAACGCTAGGCAAAGTGGCTGGTTATACTCTTCGGTCTTCTGTATAACTTGCCGTAGCGTATGTATGTGGTCTATGGTACTGAAGCCTTTACGAAAGAAATGAGGAGATCCGCAGAAGAACTAAAGTAACTGACATAGCCCTGAGAATCGCTAAACTGAAGTGGCAGTGGGCAGGGCACATCGCAAGAAGAACCGATCACCGGTGGGGCGTGAGGGTTCTAGAGTGGCGACCACGTACCGGAAGACGAAGCGTTGGCAGGCCCCCCACAAGGTGGACCGACGATCTGGTCAAGGTCGCGGGAAGCCGCTGGATGCGAGCAGCGCAGGACCGGTCGTCATGGAGTTCTTTAGGGGAGGCCTATGTCCAGCAGTGGACGTCTTTCGGCTGATATGATGATGATGATGATGATGATGATAAGTGATATAGAACACATTTTTGAGAAAATTTTAAAAACCTTTTTTTTTTTAAGTAAAACTTCCGTACAAAATGCACTGACAGCTGATGCAGTTTCAAAGGGAAGATGTTTTTTTTATTGCGAACTATATATTTTTATTTTTGTTTGAACTATATACGTTTCATAAGATTTAAATCCTTCAGGCTTGTTATACAAAGGTTTTTCTTTATTATTATAATTCAATTTATTTGAAAAGGAAGCACCAAACAAACATTATTTTAAACTTAACTGTTATACATATATATAGACAGACATTTATTCAGTACATACAATACCCTTGTTATGATCCTTTTTAACATTTTGTATTGTTGGAAAAACTCAATAGCGGTGATTTCGCTCGCTCGCGATCATTTCCCGATGTCCACTAAAAGGACTCAATCAAAGAAACGACAGGCGGAATCACATCGATCGGATAAAGTGCCTTAAGAACCTTTTCCACTTTACTTTTCCGAACACTTTTTTTTATGAAGGTGGTAGGGCTTTTGCGCAAAGTCCGTCTACCACCCCCCTGCCTATTTCTGCCGTAAAATAGCAGTGTTTGCACTGCTGTGTTTCGGTTTGAAGGATGAGGGAGCCAGCGAAATTACCGGCACACGAGACACACCGCCTTAGTTCTCGGGGTGGGTAACGTGCTTTGCTGTCTTATTAATGTCAAGTTATGGCACTAATAAGACAGCGGGCTCCATGAGCGGTGGTGACCACTTTCCATCAGGTGGCCCACCTGCTCGTTTGCTCACTTGTAATTCCTCCTTTTTAGGGTTCCGTACCCAAAGGGTAAAAAACGGGACCCTATTGATATTCCTCCGATGTCTGTCTGTCCGTCTGTCAGCGGGCTGTATCTCATGAACCGTAATAGTTAGAAATTTGAATTTTTTACAAATTATGTATATCTGTTGCTGCTACAACAAGTAATACTAAAAATAAAAAAAGTTAGAAATTAAGGGGGACTCCCAAACAGCTAAAGGGGGGAGCGTAAAAAAAACTTTGACCTACCCCGTCGAGTCAGGTATCGTTGTTTAAAGCTCGTTGAGTAGATAAATCCTTTATTTTTTGTTTTAAAAATTATTTAAAAACAAAGGAATAAGATGCCATCAAAGTCAGCTGTTTTTACAAAAGTTGTTTTGAGCTGTATCTCATGAACAGTAATAGCTAGACAGTTTAAATTTTCACAGATTATGTATTTCTTTTGCTGCTATAACAAAAAATACTAAAACTAAAAAAAAGTAATAATTTAAGGGGGGCTCCCATACTAAAGACCTGTTTTTATAGGCGATTTTTGTTTTAGCTCTATCTTAAAAACGGGATCACTTATAAACGTTAAAATTGGTATGTTTATAGTGCATAAGCTATGAAATAATATAAAAGCTATAAAATAATAAGCTATAAAATAATAAAAACTGATCAAGCGCGAGTTGCACCCAAAAAATCTAGCACAGTAAGTTACTGAAATTTCAACTAATACAATTGGTGGTACGGAACCCTCCGTTCGCGAGTCCGACTCGCACTTGGCTGATTTTTTTTTCTTTTGAGTTACGGAACCTTATATTATAAGTAATACTAACATTAACGCGAACGTTATGCATGTATGTTGTTGGAATAAAAACTCACACAAAAATATACAAAATTCTTTTTTACACATAGTTTATTTTATTTCTGGGACAACAGAACTCGTTATTCAGTGTCGGATTTGAGTAATGGAGAGGCACCCTAATAGCTGTCGATGTCCCCGACAGGCGATTGTCCTTCTTTTGTGATTTAGGTCATTCTGTTAATGGTTTTTGCTTTCATTTATTTTCGAAATTAACCATCTCCCACTCTCTGCAAACTATTTTAAAATAAAGAAAAACCCGGTCAAGGGCTTCTTCTAGGTAAGCTCTGTTCCTCGTAGACCTCATCTCTGTCTGACTAGCATTAGCATTATTAATGAAGAATAGTGTGCTCGGAGAGTGTGCTCTGGAGCTCCACGAGCTTATTCCACCATCTCCCTTCTACCATCGGGAGTCCAGATGCACCGCAGGATATCACCCATAAATAAATAAATAAATAATAAATAAATAAATATGAGGGACATTTCACACAAGGTCATCTGATCCCAAACTAGGCAAAGCCTGTACTATGGGTACCAGAGACTGATATACATACATAAATAGATAAATAACACCCAGACACAGAACAAACACTTGTGTTCATCACACAAATGTTTGCCCTGGGCGGGGATCGAACCCGCGACCTGCGGCGTGAGAGGCAGGCTCACTACCAAACACACCAACGGGCTTGTCAAACTATTTTGAACCATACTTGGTTGATATTCCGCACATTCGCACAAAGCGCTTTGAAACATCTTTTATAATGCGCACGGCTAAAGAGTGGAATTCTCTGCCTGCGTCTGTGTTCCCGAGTTCATATAACCCGAATCTATTCAAGTCGCGAGTGAATAGGCTTCTTCTGGGCAAGCTCGCTCCATCGTAGACCTCATCTCTGTCTTCAAGACTAGATCGAGGTCAAGAGTAAGCCCATTTTCAATAAAAAAAAAGCCTATATATATTGCTCAGAGCTAAGTGATATCTCGGAACATATAGTAGGTACCATACCTGTGTAAACAGTTTCGGAGATTAGCGCAAACAGACAGACAGACAAAAAATTCAAAATAAATATTTTTGTGTTCTATTAGTTCTTTCTTATCGCCCACACTCATTTTTTGCTACATTAAACAAAATAATAAAGTACAGACACACGGTTTCTACTGTTTTATTATATGTATAGATAGATATATACATAGTGATGTTCAGATAATAGCTGTGGTCATATTATTGTGTCACTTTGCCTTATGCCTTTGATCGCTTTATTAGGGTAGGTTGCATAATATGGCTCTTATCTGTAGATCATTCCTTTTTGCAGTAAAAATTGACTTGCAAAGGACCTGAAACGATGTAAAGTTGATCTGCAACAATGTAAA
This sequence comes from Athrips mouffetella, assembly GCA_947532105.1. Taxonomy (NCBI): domain Eukaryota; kingdom Metazoa; phylum Arthropoda; class Insecta; order Lepidoptera; family Gelechiidae; genus Athrips; species Athrips mouffetella. Next base: position 18,754,282 of record OX383975.1, on the reverse strand, counting down.
GTCTAGAGTAATTTTTAATAAGATGTTCTTATCTACTTTGTATACAAGCGGTATACATTATTCGCTTGCCCAAGTTTCCTGCAAGCAAAACTCAGTTGAAGTTTCATTATATCTGACTGAAACTTCGCAGTTACGCCGTCGACCCTCCAATTCAATTTCCGTGCACTAACGATCTTATTATGTACCGAAAATTTACACTTTAGTTGCATTCAGAAACGACCAACTCCGACCTTTTTGATGACGTTGAAAACTGAGTTCTGTGACTGTATACGTTTAACCTAAAGTACTTTGGGTCAGCAATGTACATGCTAATGTTCTGATAGTGCAATAACTGCTGTTTTGCAATGAACATTCTCGGTGGCGTAATATTTGCATCAAAATTTTGTGTTCTATTGTTTTTATTGTGTGTTTGTTTGGAAATATTTTAAGTGGACAGATAAAGATTTGAAAAACCATCAAAACAAATATTGTATTGTGAACATAGTTTTGACTATCTCGAAGCAATAGGTACATGGAAGTATCATTGTAATTTTTGATCTCAAAAATGAACATAAAAATTAATTCCTTTTTAGTGGGTGGTTTCGACGTGAAAATACCCACTAAAAAAGGAATTATTTTTGGGTTAAAGTGATTACGGCTCAGCGTAATAGCGATCAACTTCTCTGAAAATTCATCAACTTGTGTATTTGTGACGTTTTCAAAAATTTTTGATTAAATATCACCGGTACATTTAATGGCTGGTACAGACACGAACAACCTAAAATTCAGCTGACTTCTCTGCGAGTGTCACCTAGCTAAAGCCGACAGGTAACTGAAGTCCGCACTTTGGGAATTGCCATCATTGCTATTCGCTAATTCGCTGACTCCATGCCGACTATGGCACAAAGGTATCAATTTAGGGGAGCCGGATCAGAAATTACGATTAGAGCGTTACTTTTTGAGGTTCATTAGGTGAAATTGACAGGTTTTGATGTCATATTTCTTTTGTTGCTATGTAACTACTGTGTAATAAATAAGTCTACATAATATCAGGAGGGATTGTGGTAATTTAATTGATATTACCAAAACAAAAACATTTACCTAAACCGCTTAGTTAAGGCTTGACATAATGTTTTAGGGAAACGTTCTTGTTTTGGTAATATCGTTTAAATTACTACGATCACCCCCTTGTAACTATTCGTTGACACCTTGCATTTTTCGTACTCAGGGCGGGTGTTTCCTCGTGTCCGTACTACTGTCCTGACTAGTACGGACACGAGGAACCTATAAATCCTCGTGTCCGAGCATAGCCAGGCTACTCGATTGAGATGGAAACACGAAGCTGTTCTTTTACCAAAGCCAAAGATTTTACCGCTATCATCATTGCCTCACCCTTATTTCGTTTTCACGAACGGTTTTTTTTACGAAGTCGGCTACCTAGCCAGGTGGGATCGTAGTAATTTCAGCGATATTACCAAAACAAAAAAGTTTGCCTAAAACACTTAGTTAAGACTTAAAATAACTTTTATGGCCAACGTTTTTGTTTTGGTGATGTCGTTAAAATTATCACGATCACCCCTCTGGGGGTTTGACGAGGGCACCGGTTTAAGCCGCTATAGGCGCAAGTTTTAAAGTAGAGTGGGTTGGACTTGACTGCTCAACTTTTTGTACCTGAATGCCCCAGTATATTTTTTTTATTTATTTTTTTAACAATCTGTTTCTAGTTAAATTATTAACTGAGAATCTGAAAAAAAAAAAAGAAAAAGTGATATGGTATAAAAAGTGATATGGAAAAAATGGTATTTGTAATCGGTTTCTCGAAAATGGCTCTAACAATTTCTATGAAATTTACTATACGGGAGTTAAGCGGGCGAAAAATCGATCTAGCAAAGTGGCATTTCTAGCAAAATTCGTTTTCTCCGTTTTTTGAGCATTTGTCGAAAATTGCGAATTTCAGACACTTTACAGCGCCATCTGTAGATGGGCTTTGGTGAAGATTCATCATCATCATCATATCAGCCGAAAGACGTCCACTGCTGGACATAGGCCTCTCCTAAAGATCTCCATGACGACCGGTGCTGCGCTGCTCGCATCCAGCGGCTTCCCGCGAGCGCCACCAGCTGGCTTCGTCTTCCGGTACGTGGTCGCCACTCTAGAACCCTTACGCCCCATCGGCCATCGGTTCTTCTAGCGAAGCGCCCTGCCCACTGCCACTTTAGTTTAGCGATTCTCAGGGCTATGTCAGTTACTTTAGTTCTTCAGCGGATTTCCTCATTTCATTCCCGCAGAGAGACTCCGAGCATAGCCCTTTCCATAGCCCTTTTGGCGACTTTGAGCTTCCTGATAAGGTCCATCGTGAGCGGTTATGTCTCGGTGTCATATGTCATCACTGGCAACACACACTGGTCAAAGACTTTCGTCTTGAGACACTGCGGTATTTTGGACGTGAAGATATTGCGGAGCGGATATTGGTGAAGATTACACAGAGCGAAGCTCGGTTGCCCAGGTACTTTTCTTTTTAAGAAGAGCAAAAACTACTTTTGTTCCAGTAAATTGGCTACGAAGCCAAAGCAATCAGTACAAGTCCAAATTGTAAACTAACTTACCTGTCGTGTCAACTGTGTAAAAAGTGTATTACGATGGAAGTTGGCTTTAAGCCAGACTGCTACTATGACTAACTTGATGCTGATTATGTTATAAAAGGACATATCGTCAAAGTATATGAATTAGGTAGTTTACGATATTTCGAAACAATCAAATTCAAAATTGTTGGGTGTTATTTATCTATTTATGTATGTATATTTTTCTCTGATACCCATAGTACAGGCTTTGCCTAGTTTGGGATCAGATGACTTCGTGTGATATGTCCAAAAAAAGAAAAAAGGGGGTGAAGAGTGCGTGTGCAAAAACTTAGTTTTTCTCCTAGACCTCCGGACCTTTAGTCCCTTCGTCCATTTGGATCCATTGGATGGCTCTTTTCCAAAGCACTCTGAACAATCACTTAGGTTTTGGCTCACGCTCTCCACAACTTCTTACTAACAATAGAGTAGAATACGAGTATTTATCGGTCAATTTGATGAATCTTCATCATTATAGAATCGCACTAAAAGTTCGCTGCTCTCTCCAGAAATTTACAGGAAACAGCGTGGTATATTTTAGAGGGGATATCACTTCGTTTGTCGTTTGACCGCGGTTGTTAGTGACCGCAGTATGTAAGATAGCACGATGAAAAGAAGGATGCTGCTGCTCATCCTATGGATCTAAATCCCTTAGTCCCCTCTTAGGAGACTCACGTTTAGAGATGATTTGACATTATTCTTAGCCGGCACTAAACAGGCAAGATAATTTTGGTTCCGTAGAATATTTTATTTTTGCTTGTACGTGTAAATATACTGTTACATAGCAGAAGCTAAAGTGAGTGTGGCAAACAATCTAACAGACACGTCTCACACGTACGATTGTCCCTGGCAGTTGATTGTAGTGTCATGGTTGTGTCCTACTTTCAGACTATCTAGTGGATTGTTTGCTCTTAGGGCACCTACACACTAAACGGTTAGCCGCATTACAGACAGCCGTCCGGCTGGCCGCAGGATGGGGTGCAATAACGGATACTTGGGTGGCGGATAGCCGCTGTCACAAGCGGAAGGTGCGGTTGAGAAACCGTCGTGGTTTGCGGTTTGATCGACCCATTTCCAAGATGGATGCCGAAGAAGTTGTAGCTATTTATTGTATTTACAAGCGTTAATTTTTTATCAGAATATTTTGCTGATTTCATATTCCAGATTTCAGGCTTGTTTTGTACTTCATTTATAAAGTTTTCTGTATCGAAATCCGTAGTATAGTTATAGTAAGCAAGTGCAAGCTCAAACTGAACGCTTAGTATTACGTACAGCAACCTTTGGGCTGACCGCCAGTAGGGCCGCTTCGATAACTGTACGTATAAAAACTGTGTTATCGTAGAAATTTATGATTGCGGCCAGCCAGACAACTGTCCGGAGTGCGGCTAACCGCTCAGTGTGTATGTACTCTTAGTTTTGCTTGATCAGGCGTTAATACTGACAATACGATATCACTTTTGGTTCACTAATTTATTTTATCACTTGTCCATGACAAGGCACTAATAAAATCCCAGGAGTGTATGATACACGGAAGTATAAGTGTATGATGTTATAAAAGGTTTTAGAATCTCCGGGAATGTGGTCGATTAAAACTGAACAACTTTTATCTTCCATTTTAATTTGTATACATTAGAGGACTAGAAATATTTTCCGTAGATATTCTTTGTTCCTTGGGAAAAACGTTTTGTTTCACATTCTTCAGGGACTATATCGTTGTTGTTAAACTAAGAAAAATAAATAAACACTACTACGCAGTGCATTCAAAATCATTATTTCAGCTGAAACACATCCACTGCTGGACGTAAGCCTCCCTAGAAGATCCTCAAACGTTATAACTTGTTAAAATTGCTACTGCTACGAACGCCTACTACGCCGTAGCAAAAGTCTACATTGATTAAGAGTTTTCCCCGCTTTTTGAATATAAATAAATTTGTCTTTTCCTTTTATTAAAGGTAGATAAAGTTTAAACTGAGTCTGTGGCTCGTGTCAGAGTAGATATTGTGTACGAACAAAAAACTTTCTACTATTTACGACTTTAATACTCTTTCTACTATGAGAGTTAGTTTAGGTGAGAATGTTTCTTAGTTGAGGCACATTGCAACAACCTTTTACTTGAAATGTAAAGCTCACATACATGCCGTCTCATGTATTTGTGCTTATACACAAGGTGCGCCAACTTGAAATGACTTTCAATTAATTTTTATTTTATATCTGTAATACTAGTGTGTCTGTGTGTCTGTGTTTATGTTCTTTGTGTGTTCTTATGTTTATGTGTGCAATAAAGTATTCATTCATTCATTCATTCACTAGTTTATTTTCGTTAGTTTTGTATGCATCTATACGTAATTAGGCTTTTTAACACACAAACTGTTTATTTAGATATTCGGCTTCGCTTCATATCAAAAACTAGCTTTCGTGTTAAAAATACCCTTATTTACGTTCAGTTGCATAAATAACTATTACCGTAATAAGGATTATTACCATTTCGCCTCGTTAAACCTACAGAAACATCCCCTGATTGTAATGATGAGCCGTATTCACAGTAGATACACGCACCGCGAGTGTATAATATTCAGGAACAAGCGTCAACTCGTGGTGACTCGTACACATTTATTGGTACATTACAAGCACGATTACTCGTATTGTGTTTTGTGGGTTACTCAAGTATTCAGCTATTTTTACCAGACTACCGGTGGAGCTCAGAGGATTGTTGTTGATGCGAGTGTATGATGGTATGTACGAGTATGTTACCACCTACAGCCTCAATGCCTCAACCTATCTGTACAAATCGATTTTCATACACCAATCAGCGATCGTTTTGTAAGGAGAGTCTTTTTAGGATTCCGATACCAAAATGGTAAAAAAAGGAACCCTTATGGTGCGACTTTGTCTGTCTGTCTGTCCGTCTGTCTGTCACACCTCTATATCTATAAATTTGGAATAGTTTTATAACAAAGTTGCCAAACTTAATTGCACATGAAGAATTTTGAAAAAATTATGATTATTAATGTAAAGGGGGGGCCAAATTTTTAAGTGTCGCTACTAGGTTGAATGGGGTATCATATGAAAGGGCTTTACTTGTACATTTTAAAATATATTTTAGAAATTTTTTGCGACTTTAGTTTTTAAGTTAAGATGAAAAATGACAAAAAAAATACCGTTCCCACCCCCCTTATCTCCGAAGTTTGTGAAAGGAAAAATCTGAATTAATTACAGTCGATAGAAATTTATGTAAATATTACAGAAAAAATAAAACGATCTTTCTATGTTGCATAGTTTTTTAGTAATCTGCAAAAAACCTTAACAAACAAATTTAGTTTTGCGGTCCTAAAAATGGACTTTATCGCTCCCAAAAATACTATAGGTATATCGGAACCCTCGGCGCGCGAGTCCAACTCGCACTTGTCCGGTTTTTTTTAATGACCTTGTGTGGAATGTCTCGAATATTTATTTATTTAAAGCTGATTCTCTTCACAAACACATTAAGTCAGTCAAGGACATGGCAATAGCTCTCGTGAAGCCAAAATAGTTACTTAGTAATTAGTTGAAAGAAAATTTGTAGTTATAGAACTAGTCTGTAGTTAATTACTACGTTATTGTCCGTGTTTACAAAGCAAATAATACGCTGAACTTCAATAGCTATTCAAATTTCTCGATATCGATATTACCCGAATCTATTCAAGTCGCTGGAAAATAGGCTATTGCTGGGCGAGCTGGTTTTATCGCACATTACACTTCAGACACTTGGCGAATGAGGGCTAGGCTGAAAAAAGTGTTACTATCAAAACCATCAGAAACATCGCGATACAATACATGGTGTAAGGGACAGCCTTCCAAATACTGAAAGGGCATGATAAGTCAACGTAACTGAACAACTTTCAGCGAATAAAAGTTTCAGGAAATTAAAAAGAAATCAGCCCCTTCATACAAACTGTCCAATCAAGTTTGCAATTTTATATGGAGAGGCCGATTTTTTTTCATTTCCTGAAACTTTTATTTGCTGAAAGTTGTTCAGTTACGTTGACTGATCATGCCCTTTCAGTATACGGAAGGCTGTTACACCCTATATTTTATTTTATTACGTTTGTAAAACTAACAAATCTAAAAAAACTTCTAAAATTTGCAGCCAATAACAAGTTTTCGCTTGTAGAAAATAATATAAGCAACAAAACAAACGTTTCCGCGACCTTGTTAAACCAGCGCAGCAGTACTAGTTACAATCAGAACGCAGTCTAACAAGATTAAGATGCTAGTTAAGAGATCATCTGCTACAAACCTTAATATAGTTTAGAAATTATTAGTAAAGGAAGCTGTCAGCCTACGTCTCGCCCCAAAAGATCAAGGTCACGTTCCATACTTAATACATTGAAACGCTTGCTTGCTCGCACTATATACGTTTAAAAGTGCTTATGTGCGCTGTCAGCGTCGTCGACAGAGTAGGTTTAAGTGCTCGAATTCACTCGCGCGAGTGAAGTGACATTATTGTGCCAACGGTACTTACAGAATATAAGTATTTGTTCGTGTTTTTTTCGGGTTTTTTTTTGTTCGGAAAATTTCATTTCGACCCTGTATAAAAACTTAAAAAAATGAGAAAAAGAAAATAACTTCCAAGTAAAGTTTACAAAGTATTAATCCGACTTCGCCCGATTTTATTCTGTGACTTGACCAAAGTTGGTCTAATAATTGTTGTTGCTCCAATAATTATTGCATTGTTCTCTATTGTTGTATCACTGAAGCGTACTTCATTAATTTACTTGTTAGAGAGCATTTACACTGCGTATTATTAAGCTACATTGTTTTATCGAAACTTATGTATGAGATGCATAATTTACAAACAAACCAAAACCGATACCGGTAACCGATAGATCGAAACCTGTCGGTCCTATGCCGGCAATATAAAACGTGAGTTTATCCGTATTTCATATAAATAATCTACAAACATTTTAAAATATTAGTGCAATATTTACTAAATTGAGCAAACCAGCTAACAGGATCGGATATATAGTACGGTTGGTCGTTATGATGTTTAAAAACTATAGTCACAGTAGAATGCTTCGGAATGCACATTAAGTGTTGGTCCCAGCTACTCTCGCTTACAGGTTACTAAATCAAATCCCAGGTCATTTGGCTATTTGAGGTCTCTGAGAGCCAGCTTGGCCACTAACCGTTACTTTTGCTCTCTGGGTTGCGGAGATCAGGGGGCAGTAGCTCAAAAAGCCGCGCCCGCGCAACGTCGAATTTCCGAGGATAGATAGATGACTCCGCAGAAATGGCATTGTTGAGTCACAATAAAAAAATCTATGAGACAATTTTGTATGGGGTGACCATAGTGAAAGGTGACGAAAGTAAAATGCACTGATAAAATAAAGTCTGTGTATCTCATCATCATATTAGCCGAAAGACGTCCAATGTCGGACAAAAGCCTCCCCTAAAGATCTCCATGACGACCGGTCCTGCGCTACTCGCATCCAGCGGCTTCCCGCGACCTGACTAGATCGTCAGTCCACCTTGTGGGTGGCCTGCCCACGCTACGTCTTCCGGTACGTGGTCGCCACTCTAAGAACCTTTACGCCCTATCGGCCATCGGTTCGTCTATGTATGTAAAAGCCCCTTTTTCCTACGCTTAGTACAAGTGCGGTGGAAGTGGCGTCCGTTAATTGGAAACCTTCACTAGAACACTTGGGACGTGCCCAATGACAGGCGAGTCTTTAAAACAAGGCGCGCGGTTCGATTTTGCTTATTTGTTTTCAAACTACTCGTGGCTAAGTAGCTTTCACCTCCAGATGACGGTGCTTATGCGATAATTAACAAATTTTCTGGTGGTCTACTTTTTACTTAGCATCAAAACGACATGAATACGATAGATATTCGAAACAGTCCAATTCAAAATTTTGCAATACAGTTACAGTAGAGAACTGTTTGGATAGACTCACAGATTAGCTCCCCCACAGAGACTGACTATAGTAAAATCACTAGGGCTATATTTTTGCGCGATCGTTTCAATGATCATAAAATAGATTTTGTTACAAATTAAGTCAACGAAAAGAACAAATTAAGCAGAATAAAATTTGTTCTCTTTGTCATATCTAGAGATTAGGTCGAAGAACGCATGATTATTGAACTCTAAGAATTATCGAATTCCATCAGTCTGGACCAGCAGTCCATAATTCCGCGGGTTGGACGATAATTCTCCCATCATTGTGACCAGAATTAAGGAATTGACTGATGCCAGAATTACCGTGTAACCGTACTCGAAGTTCCATTAGGTTGGATGCAGGATTTTATCAAAATTTTACAAAATATGACTTCTCTCTAAAATTTAAACTCAACCATCGAAACTGTATCACGTAATAAGGCATTTTGTATGGTCGTGATACTTTTTAAATTTAATACTGAACTTTAAAAACATAACCAGTTAAAACATCGATCGCTCCATTCAAAGAACCACATTTTTCAGTCAGTTTTCGTGTGATATTTAAAGCAGAAAACAAAGCAACAGAAACAACGCATTGAGGCGCCTTATTCAAGAATTCAACTGAACGCGTCTTTGCGTGCAGTCGGCTGAAACCCGCTTCTCTTTTGTCCCGTTAAATAGCTTTCACTGCACTTTGTACCATCCGTACAATATACGATTGTCACCCCACTTTCTTTTGTACCAGCGTCTACACTACAACCACAGAATTAATAATAGTACTACATACTACAACTGTAAAGAAAAGTTGAACAGAACAAGCAAAGATAGAAATTCCGTACGTACTTTGAAAGAAAATATCAAAGCTCTCGCTGGTAAGTTATTACAAGTTGACGAGAAAGTATTGTAAGAATGGCTTAAGAGTTTTGGGCTGGGTCTACACGGATGAACGCGAGCATTAAACTTCTTGCGAATACGTGGCGAATACGTATACAAGGTGTAACAGAAAGGGTATACTCGTATCAACCATGAAGGATGTGACTCTACCCATGAAACTGAACAACTTTTCCCAATGAACATAGGTCGAAATAAGAAAAAAAGTTAATCGTCCCATACAAAATTTGCTATCAGCTGATTCAGTTTGTATGGGAGGTCAACAATAAATATTGTAATCTGAAATTGTTATGTATAAATAATTATAGTATTAAGTAAATATTCATAGTGTTGGTCAGATAATATCCGTTGTCATATTCTAAAGCCTTTGATCGCTATTTTAGGGTAGATGGCATAATATGACCACGGCTATTATCTATGAATATTTATTAAATACCATATTTCATACATAACAATTTCAGATAACAATACTTTCTTGTTTCATACAGTAATCGGGTTCTAATTTTTAAACTATTTTTTATTTCCAATATTTTGGGTTTAGAAATACGTAATAAGGCAATATACATACATATATTTGAAATGTGCTCATTTGCCCTTTTACTTGATTAATTTAATGATAAATTTCTTTTTTCGTTCATGACTTAATCTCCTCTAGAGGGCGCCACATTCAATTTAATGTAACGTCTTATATCTATAGGGTGACTTTTAATTAGTTCTTGATAGAAAAAGGTATGATTGTACTCATGATACAGAACAACTTTCCCCAAGGAACATAGGTCGAAATACGAAAATCAAGTTTTGACCTTCCATAGAAACTGCATTAGCTGATAGCGCGTATTTTGTATGGGAGGTCAAATTTGGTTTTTCGTATTTCGACCTATGTTCCTTGGGAAAAGTTGTTCAGTATCATGAGTACATGCATATCTTTTGCTATCAAGAACTAATTAAAAGTCACCCTATACAAGGTGTAACAGAAAGGGTATATCAACCCTGAAGGATGTGATTCTGCCCATGAAACTGAACAACTTTCCCCAAGAAACATAGGTCGAAATACGAAAAAAAATTTTGACCTCCCATACAAAAATGCGTGATCAGCTGAATCAGTTTCTATGGGAGGTCAAAATTTTTTTTTGTGTATCTACCTATGTTCCTTAGGGAAAGTTGTTCAGTTTCATGGGCAGAATCACATCCTTCAGGGTTGATATACCCTTTCTGTTACACCTTGTATAACCAGCGGATGATCAAGATGCTTCTAACGATACCTCCCTCATTTGTAAAATTAAGATAAATAGTTTAAATCTTATGAGGGAACAGATGAACATAACTACATACCGGTCAAAATCATAACCCTCTTTTTTGCCGGAGTCGGGTAAAAACGGAATAATGACTATCATCGACGTGTAATCATTTAATTTCCCATCTTCCCTTTTCAAGATCTCTTGAAAGAAAAACTAAAACTCGGGACCTTCTAAGTGCCCCCCCTCCACCAGCTCCTAAGGGCTCGTCTCCAATGGTTCAGAATTTTTGTATGTTTACCTCCTACTAGTCTAAACAAAGTTCCGAAGTCAAACTTTCTGCTTTCGAACTATCCATTCACCATAATTCATTTCCTGAATTAAATTTTAATTCATGCTGACAATAGTACTTACAATTCCACAAAGCCAAACCTCCACGAAGCAACAAAGGCTTCATATGAATAGAAGCTTCCAAACTACACAGAAATTATTGTCGATGTCGATACAGCATCCAATTAGCGTCTAGCCAAACAAAGCAAAGTGAAGCATAAAGGACTGTTTCTGGGATATTTCATAAGAAAAAGTGAATATTTATCACAAAACAGATAAATTTCACACAGAAACAGAAGATCCCACGGCAAGATTATGCACTTATCTGTTATTTGAAAGAAATGGAAGGTTACACATGGGAACATACAACGTCCTAGGGTTGCCTAAAAATTTCTTGCCGCAAGTACCTTAAAAACACATATCAACATTTTGGTTGTACTGGAACAAACCTTTTATTAATTTTTGCAAAGCACGGTTCCATTGCTAGTATAGAGATTCTCGGTCCTGCAAAGTTTCATCAAAATCTTTGCAGCCGTTTCCGAGATAATTGCAATTTCTGTTTTTTTTTGTATGACAGCCACCCCTAAAAATGAGCCTAGCGACTTAACGATAATTTTGAATGACACCAAATTTTAAATTAAGGAGCTTTATGCAAATTCTTTAACTTCGTTCGTTTTATACTATGAGGAAAACTGTTTTTTTTTGCCGAGTTAAGGATGGTGGTGATGGTGGTGCTGTAAGATCGATGACAATCTTCACAAACCCTGCTGTCAAGAGTTGTTGAGCCGCCAATAAGTGGTTTTGAAGCTATAGGGCTTTTGGGCAAAGTTCGTCTGGGGAATTACCACCTATGGCCTTAAGGCGTAAAGAGTAAAGCAGCAGTGTTTGCACTTCTGTGTTTCGGTTTTAAGGACACACCACCTTAATTATCAGTTTGGACAACGCGCTTTGCTGTCTTATTCGTATCAAATTATGCCACTAATAAGACAGTGGACGCTAAGTGCGTACTCGACTTCGTCTCGGGTTTACAAAACGTCAACTCGTTTGTAGTAGCCCTACTTACGGCACTTGTATCTTAAACTACTATTCCATACCGGGCCTTAAGAATCGGCAGGTGGGTAGAATATCAGAGAACCATACCTCTTTGTCATTGATATTAGTCATCTAATCTATAGCAAGTCACACCCCCCGGGCACAACGAGCGCAAATTTAAAGTTGGAAGCGCGAGAATAAATTAATAGCCGAGCGCAGCGAGGTTCAAATCTCTTTGACTATCATACAGAACGGACACTTTCTGCCCCCCTTGCAATCCACCCCGCACCCCCGCGCGCACACGCCCGCGAGACTCTCGTGGTGTTCTAGGGTCTTTTGTACTGAATATGCAGGCCTACTACGCGACCTTCCAAATTTTTTATTTCAAATTCGCGCTCGTTGTATGTAGTATCTACGGTGTGGTTATTAAGGCTTGACGTAATGTTTTAGAGAAACGTTTTTGTTTTGGTAATATCGTTAAAATGACCACGATCACCCCGGTTAACAGCACTACATTGTCAGTTGTATTCCGCATCACTTCGGTGCATGTATTTCACTGCAGGCGACAACACCGCTTATGCATCCGCTGACCTAGTTTCGAGACAGGTTCGATGCAATTCATATTTATGTTATGTAGACTACAAGTTGAAGACATAAATAATTTTATTGGACGTTAATAGGCACTCAAATAAAGCTTTTATGGCTAAGTGGTTGGTTATTTTTATATCAGCCGCGGTAAGGTTCCATGGGCGCTAGTATGGAAGTTAAATAAATAAATAAATAATGGGCACAATTAATTGATGAAAAAAACTTTTTTGAGTTTCAGTTCTATGTATGGAGAACCCTAAAATTTATTGATTTTTATTTTTTAATTTTGTGTAAAATTCTTAATGCGGTTCACAGAATACATCTGCTTACCAAGTTTAAACAGTATAGCTCTTATAATTTCGGAAAAAAGTGGCTGTGATATACGGACGGACAGACAGACTGACATGACGATTCTATAAGGGTTCCGTTTTTTGCCATTTGGCTACGGAACCGAAAAAATCGGTCTCTCCGTAAAAACTGTCTAATAATTTTTTTTAATTTTCTATGGAGTGGCCGATTTATTTTTCATTTCCTTTGATATGTTACTTTGAGAAAGTTGTTCAGTTTCATCCACCGATCATGTCCTTTCAGTTTTTGCCAACCTATCCCTAACACCCTGTATATCTTCACTATAACTAATTAATAAGGCTAAATGAAATAATAAAATAGCGCAATGTACACCAGGCAACTTACCTACTTCCGTTAAATGAGTATTAATTTTCCAGTCGTTAATTTAACGACAAGCCCTTAGGGGAGGTAGAAGAGTAATTTAATGTATAGGTAGAGCGCCAATTTTCATAAAACAGTACACCCTTATTTTTTTTATCACCCCGGATATTTTAGAAGATGGTTCTGCCCATGAAACTGAACAACTTTTCCCTAGGAAATACGAAAAAAAAAAATTTCAATACATTTGCTCGAAAAACGTACTTACAAGGACGTAAACATTGCTCGTAAGTAGTTAATTACCGAACTAGTGCGGTAAGTAAAAAAAGTATAATACCAAGGAGTTGTTACACTCTGATCATAAAATTATTTTGTAAAAATACTACAGTGGTGACTTTTTACTTGGGCGACGACTGCCTACCTATATTTAAAACAAAATGGAGAGTACCAGGAGAACATAAATCGACAAGAGGCTGACAGTACCCATGGTTGGTTCCTTTACCAAGTGTATTACTTATACCTGTTTTCTCACAAATGTATTGAAAAACGTCGTAAGATACACGTCCGTAAGGGTTATGACAAACTCGTGCCGATGGTAAACCCTCGACTTCGTCTCGGGCTTACAAAACGTCAACTCGTTTGTAATAACCCTACTTACGGAACTTGTATCTTAAACTACTATTGACTTCCCGTACAAACTGCACCAGCTGATAGCACATTTTGTATGGGAGGTCAAATTTTTACCCTATGTTCCTAGGGAAAAGTTGTTTAGTTTCATGTGTAGCACCACCTTCAAAAATATCCGGGTTGATAAAAAAAATAACGCTGTATAGGGTGTACAGTCAACGACAGATCAAGCTTCACATTCACAGTGCAACTCTAGCTTATACGTCTATTGAAATAAGAACGGTAAAAAGTCAAATGTGTCACGCTTGATGTGCCCTTGACTGTACAAAGACAGCTCCCGAAAACGAAACTGAATTTAAATAGGTATTTAAATAAAGAAAAAACTAATTACTTAGAACTGAACCAGCTGATAGCGCATTTTGTATGAAGCTCCAATATTTTATTACGTATTTCGACGTATGTTTCTAATCGTTTCCTGTATGAAAGGGTTCATGAAAGTAAAGGAAGCAAGGGAAGTATGTCAAGATCGCAGCAGGTGGAGGGCTGTGGTCTCTGCCTATCCCGACGGAAAAGAGGCGTGATGTTATGTATACAGGGTTATTTTTGGACCTCTGACCAAATTTTTGTATGTTTCTCAAAACATGTATCTGAACAACTTTCGCAAAGGAACATAGGTCGAAATACGAGAAATAATTTTGGTCCTCCCATACAAATACTGTACCGGCAGTAGTAGAACTTGTATGGGATTAGCAATTTTTTTTCTCATTTTTCGACCCATGTTTCTTTGGGAAAGTAAATACTAAAATTTGATCAGGGGTCCTAAAATAACCCTCGGGAATAGTTAAATAAATAAATAAAATAAATAAAAATTCATTTAGTAAACATACCAAGATGTTACAGTAGGTGCACAGATGAAATAATTGGGTGGGTATTTCATAACAATCACTTAAATCCACTTAATATTATTACTTGTTCAGTTTTATGGGCAGATTTACATTGTCCACGTTTGAATATCATTTCGGTTACAACTTGAAGACTCATAGAATAATGGATTGAAAGTTCTTATGTACCTACACACATGAACGATTTCATCACTAAAGGACTCGTGGGGATTACACATAATTATATACAACACGGATCAACTCACGTTTAATATTGACCGTATGGGGCCGACAAGTTTCGACCCTGTACGGTCAACCGCTTGTCGGTAGAAACTTTTTCAACTCTATTACCACGCCATAAGGTCCAAAAGTGTTTCTACCGATGTGCGGCCGTGTGTACGAGGATCTTCTTCTTCTTGTCGGCCCCATACCGTCAAAATTAAATGTGAGTTGATCCGTGTTGTGTATAATTATAAACGATTTCATCGTATCATTTAAAAGCTCGGAAAGAAAGAAATACGGGGCTTAACACTACAAAACTTGTTTTTTTTTTCATGAAACATTGCCGAAAATTATATTTATTGGCTTTCACCTTGAACCTTGCGCTGTCTATAGTGTTTTGTATGGGGCGGCAAATATTTTTTCTCGTTTTTCTTTTTTCTAGTTTCTTAGGGAAAGTTCAAGTTTAATGGCCTGAGTAAAATACTAGCATTTATTTAGACATCATCATATCAGCCGAAAGACGTCCACTGCTGGACATAGGCCTCCCGTAATGGTACAGGAGCCGAGAAGGATTTTTCACGTGATTATCAGGGCGACTAAGAGACATCTCTTAGTCGCCCTGATTATCACGTGAAAAATCCTTCTCGGGTCCTCTACCATAAAGATCTCCATGACGACCGGTCCTGCGCTGCTCGCATCCAGCGGCTTCCCGCGACCTTGACCAGATCGTCGGTCCACCTTATGGGGGGCCTGCCAACGCTTCGTCTTCCGGTACGTGGTCGCCACTCTAGAACCCTTACGCCCCATCGGCCATCGGTTCTTCTTGCGATGTGCCCTGCACACTACCACTTTAGTTTAGCGATTCTCAGGGCTATGTCAGTTACTTTAGTTCTTCTGCGGATCTCCTCATTTCTGATTCGATCGCGCGATCGATATTTAGACATACTTAAATATAAATCTGTATAAACGTTTCTAGTTTCTATAGATTTATTTGGGGAATATTGTACAAGCACAAAATTACATTTTTGTGTTGTGTGTCGGCAGCATGGCTTTTATATTCAGAGAGAGAGATTGTGTGTAGCCCTTGATTTAGCTTAAACAATTATTGTCTAGATAAATGAAAGTACCTATACTATATTTTGAAATCAGTCCAATTGGCGTAGGCCTTTACTTACCATTTGAATATACTTACCGCACTGTATACCTACTTGCTAAAATATACAGGGCTTTAATAAATTCGTGTAGATCCTTTCTTCTAGGGGTTAAGTCCAACAAATTATTTTGAACTACAACTTTTGAGAATTTCTCAAAGAAATAAATGATTTTGTATTTGTAAGATTTTCGACTTTCCATACAAAGTCATCAGCTAATCAGACCAATTTGTATGAAATGTCGATTTGTTTCTTGCGAATTTGGCCCAAAGCTTTGAAGAATTTACATGAATTGAAAACCCTGTATACAAGCAACTTATTTCTAAAAGCGTTAATTAATCTAAACAAGTACTAACACCTACGTATAAGTTAGCACATAATCCTAATAAAATGTCAAAAAAGAGCTAAAGAAAAAGTACCACGAAAACAATTTCAGCAAAAGTTCCAGAACTTTCTGAGCATTTTCTATTATCATAACTTGGTTATAAGTTTTATAATAGTCCAGTAAACTACACGCAGAAAGCCGAAGTTATTTTGCTAAATTACTAATAGTGTTATTTTAGCTTTGTAAGCAGTTTTGTTAGGTCTAAAACACTTTCTAATAAGAGCATTATAAAGCTTGCAATCTACTTTGCCATATTTTTAAATTACGGAGCTTGTTGTTCTTAAACTTTTTTTATATTTCAATTTCATTTATTTGTTTTCTTGATGGACCGGGAGCAGAGAAAGTATTTTTCACGTTATAATCAAGGCGAAAACGAGATGTCTTAGTAGAAACGCGATGATTTCACAAAAAACCATGTGAGATGTTCCAGACCGAAGCCTGGTTCTCAGAAAACCTTTTTCAGGTTAACATGCTGGTCTGTTTTAGCTAAAGCTCCCGAATTTCTTTTCTGCAATTTTTTTTTAGTATCACCATAAGCTATTCTACGAGTATCACCTGCAATCACTTTTGTTCGCCCTTAAATGATATCACAAAGAAGTTGACTATTTCAGATTTTTAGGCTTGTCAGTTTATTCAGGGCGAACACAAGTTAATGTCCACATAGAGTAGCTTAAGGTGATACTAAAAAACTTTTTCAGACAAGAAAGTCAGGGGCTTAAGCTAAAACAGACCTCTGAAAATCTGGAAAAGGCCTCCTGAACACCGGGCTCCGGTCTAAAAGTTCGCACGTGCTTTTTCTTTCATTGTCCCCCATCTACTAAAACATCCCGTTTTCGCCCTGAATATCATGTGAAAAACCAAGGAAACCATTTTCTCGGCTCCGGTACCATGAAACCTACCTTCCACGAAACGCTAAAGGCACGTAAATGGAATATTCCCTTTTCGTCTTAATCTTCTATACAGAATCGTACCTATACAGGAAAATAATGATTATAAACGATATAATTGCGTTGACAAATAGAGGTACTTAGCACATTTTTAATACCTTGTTGAAGGGTTTCGTGAAATTGAAAACAACTTTTAGTTCGGATTAAATAACGTGAAAATATCTGCTATTTTCTAAGTTTGTACATTTAATTTTAATAACAAAATTTATTTTGGAGATTTCAAAGTAGGTCAGCCAAGAACATCACCAGCTTGCCTTGAATAAGGCCTATGTTTAAGTTAAGTCATCAAAGTTATCGTAATAATCCCAGTTTGCTTTATTTTCATTCCATTTACGTGCTACTGTTGCACTACCTACCTACAACATGAAAATACCATTTTACTCATTTATGTTTTTTACATATAATTTAACCCCTGAAAGTATCATATTTGGTTTTTTGTACTTTAAAGTGACCTCCAAATTACGACAAATGAAGCATTAGTTCTATTCTAGCGATTGCTGCTCTAACACGAATTACCAAACAACTTACTCTCGGGCTTAAACGTGATCCGTTCTGAAATCATAAAATATGCCATTAATGTAAGTTTATGGCCCCGTACACTCCCATTAAGTCATGCGCCGAGCCTTGACCGAGGAAGGTTTCAAAGAAGCAGTAAAAAGTAACAGGGCTGTATTCAGGAATCACACAAATATGACCATGGAAAAGGAGAATGTTACTCAAATTAAATCAAATCAATTATCATTTATTTATTGTACGAGTACTCTAGCACTATTCTACTCAGCTTCAAATGCGTCGACATAATAATTCTCAAATTTTCATATTTGTTTCATACGTCAAAAATGTCTTTTTTGCTTAGATAACGATTAACGACCAACAAGGTAGCCAATCTACTCTACATATTTTGTCTACTGAACATGTTATTCAGCGTGGGTATTATTAAAGACTGGCCTTTTATTTTAAGGTGTGTTTGATTTCAGACATTTAAGTTCAGGATATCTACAAAACAAAAGATCTCTGAATACGACCCTGTCCCAGTAATATACCATCCACTTGATGTGACGTGGCCCTACATATTTGCCAAGCAATATTTTTTGCGTCTAAACCTTATTACTGCGACTACATATTATATCGCATACCTACCTACAGATTACATTTAGCTACTTCTGTATCTATCTAGAAGATAGAAAACATGCAGTGTAAAGTAAAAAAAATAGTAAGAATCATTTTAGCTTGTTACTTAGGCCATGAAACTGAACAACTTTCCTTGAAAGAACATAGATCGAAATATAAAATCAACGCAATCAACTGGTGCTTTTTCATGTTTCGACATAATAATAATTATACTCCTTTATAAAAGTTGTTCAGTTTCACGATCCGAATGACACACTAAAATAGTGCTCACAATTTTTTTTATACCTGTTTTACATTAAAAGTTTATTTTATGTAAATATGTATTCTGTGCAAATAGAGGATAGAGAGAAACTTATAGAAACAAATATGTGTAAAACATTATATACTGTAAGTAAATGAAAATATAGAAAAAAGTTTGTTTAAACAGCGTAACAGTCAGATGCACGAAACTATTTCTATGCTAAAACTATTGCGGTCACTTTCATTGTCATCAAAACAGAAAGTGATAGCAGTAAATTTAATAGACTATTAATGAAATACTTTGTGCAAATGCCAGTTTCTCGCCTGTTTAGTAATCTTGATGATTCTCTTACGTAATACTCACCTATTATTTTTAATCAGCCGCAGATAAAGTACATGAAATAAAAAGAAACACATTAGATTAGAATTTTGCACAATGTAGATAGATATAGATAGATAGATAAACACTTTTTTTTATATTGCGGTCTAAGCGCTGACAGTCATCTAAAGCTACAGGCTGAATAGATTGTTAAGCCATAATATGGCCTCGTCACCTGCAGAGTTAACCGTTGAAAGGCCGCCATGTGTTGCCCAGATTTGACAGTAAACACTTTATTGTCACACACAGAACACATTAACAATTACAAAGGAGAGTCTTAAATCTAGGGTGACAAAGGCGGTCTTATCGCTGGGAGCGATCTCTCCCAGACAACCTTTACATGTAGGAAAGTATGATAGAAAACTGCAGTAGTGTGCCAATATATAATATTTATATACTATTACAATACAATATATACATAAGTGTATATATATACAAATAAATAATGTGAAGATAGGAATAAATATAACATATACAAATAAATAAATATATACACAT
The DNA here is from genome assembly GCA_947532105.1 of Athrips mouffetella. Taxonomy (NCBI): domain Eukaryota; kingdom Metazoa; phylum Arthropoda; class Insecta; order Lepidoptera; family Gelechiidae; genus Athrips; species Athrips mouffetella. Next base: position 18,734,568 of record OX383975.1, on the reverse strand, counting down.
TATATATACATAAATACAACAGCAAAAGGTATCATATAATTGTTGCAAACTAAGGGACTATTTTTTTTTTTAGGAAATGGTTATGTAATTAATGTACTAGTAATAGTTAATTGTTATGCAAGGCAGCAAAATTGTTATTTGGCGCGAGAGCCTTGTATGAAACTCGAGCAAGCAAAGGATTCTAGGATTTAGCCATGACCGAAGTGAGTGGTTTAAAAGAAGAATCCTGAGGCAAGGCACGGCACGAGACGCGAAATAACTTTGCTGCTGAGCGAAAGCACAAAGTTTATCACCTCACTAAAGCGAGAAAAATGCTTTCAAATAGCGCCATTGCCTTTACTTAATAATCACGTTCTAATTTCAATTGTTTTTTCTACCCTAGCGGGCAAAAATGAGTTTTGCACGCAGATTAAGACAGATAGACCAAAGTTTTCCTAGCCTTAAAGTAAAGAAATCGTCGGTGTGGTGCTAAGAATACTCGTAGTATTGTAGAAGGCTAGGTCCGGGATAAGTAATCGGTTAATATTTTAGATAGATATATTTTTAAACTTTTGCGAATATTAACGACCGTACCCAGCCGTTTTTTAGAACGTGACGTCATTATTCATAAAATACTCAAAATTAATTTCAATTTTGGAAATATTCGCCAGCCAGCTCTGCTAAAAGAGGGCTTCCGAGGAGGATCACTACAGTACCGATCCTTTCACGTGAGATTTCTCTGACTAAGGGCTTTCGGAGCAATAGATCTCGTCTTTCTGCATATCGTACAGTCAATAGTAAATGGACAGTTGCAGTGGGACTCTAGTCCCAACGGCATTAAAATAAGAACAGTAGAAATTGTCAAGCTTGATGTCGTCTTGACTGTACCACCTAACTGCGGTCACCAACCACCGCGGTCTACTGTGCCAGAGGTAAAATCAAGTTGCTTTGAAAGTCTGGGGAGGAGCTTTCTGTTCAGTAGTGAACATTTTTGACGGATATCATGATGAACGGCTTGACGTGTATCAAAAATCCAAAAAGCAACGGAGAGGCATTACATCCTTATCCTTATTAAAACGTTTTAAGCTTTCAAATCAGGGGTGAAGTGAATGATGGCTTGCTGTCTGAATTAAGGTCTACATCTGCCACTCGGCTGCCACTCAAATGCCACTGACGCAGCGTTGACGTGGTTACGCCGGAGGGTATGCCCTATCCACCGCCTGTTTCGCTGCGCAATTTCTTACTTGCATCTTCTTTAGGAACCCTCGGAACCCTCAGCACGCGATTCCGACTCGCACTTGACCGGTTTCTAGAATTAAGGGAGCTCAAGAGTAAATTATTAATAAAATTTGGTTCAACAATAACGCAGTCCATCGAAGCACGTAATGTAGGGTTGACAGAAGCTCAAACGGCACAAAACGGGCTCAAAGCAGCTCAATAGCAACTTGTCACTGCTTGTCACCGCTCGTGTAAAGTCACAATATCACAATTTACATGGAAACCGGCTGTTTATACAGACAAAGTCCTTCACTCAAAGTTCGCAGTACAAGTTATGAAAGAAAGCGGGTTTGTTCTTTCAAACAGCTCAACAAAAATAAAGAAACAGCTGTTTCTATGCGTTTAAGATAAGAATAAAACTGGTTAAGCTAATTTGTGCAGATCTAAACCGAACTCCAACTCTTGAATAGCACCGAGATATGTCTCTCAAAAAACTTTAATCACTGATTTTTCTTTTCAAAACCTAAGAGAAAAAGTAAACTAATGTTTGATTTTTAATGTGGTATTATGTTTTACCTTTTAACGGTTTAATAGGGTAAATTCGAATATTCAGTCTCAAAAGGGACATTTTACCACCAGATGATTTTCAAGAAGTGAGCTCCTGAGTAAATTTAGTTTAACTGCTACTACTTCACAATTACAGCTGTCGCAGCGTAGGCTCAGTCCTATTCTCATTTGAAATTTGAAACGCATTGTAGTAATAAAACTCGCGTGTCGTAGACAAAAGAGGCGTGTCCAAGGGCAAAATATTAGACCGTTATGTTTCCCACTGAAAACAAGACAAATTCAAAATTTGAAGGAATGCAAAAGAAAACATAGTTATTTAAGCAATAAGACATAGTTTAGAGTAAATTGCAAAAGTCTATGGAAAATTACAATAGAGATAAAGTGGCTTTCATAATTTCACCGTACGGTAAGTCTAGACTATACATCGACCCGCTGCTAGTATAACAGCTTTTCTCGCTGCTCTATATATTTATACCATCGACCAAGGGAGGCAGAAAGGGGGTCAACAGGCGCCATGGCGTCGCGTCGTTTGCCGACAAAAAACAAGGATCAAATTGCCAGCACCCAAATAACGAAAATATCCCTCTTCAACTTCAAGGAGTGATGAGGATCAGCCGATATTGCTTCCATGATGGCATGATCATAGATTGAACCGTTTCATACTCTGACTCAAATGGATTATAAAAGCTTCCAAACACAGGCAATTTCCGATTAAATGGAGGCTCCAATCTATTATAACTAAGATAAAATGTTTACAGAAATAAAAATTATTTTATTAAAAAAAATCAGTTTTCTTTAACCTACTCGTATCAATTAAGTAAACTATTAGATCCTGAAGAGACCTCATGATAAGTGGTTATCACCACCTTAACTGCGACGCATGTACTTCTGTATTGCCAATATACAAACAATAAAAATATGCCTTTCCTAAATTTTACAAAATTAAGTGCTTTTTATCTTTGGACCTATGAAAATATAACAGCTTATACCGACATTACAAAAAATACAAGATAGTATAAATTGGCATGAATACTATAAATTGACAAAGTTGATCTACCTTACTGATCCTCAAATTCTTAGGAGGAGGTAGGCGATGGATGCCTCTCGGGCTCGGGGGACCAGCGTTTGATTCGCCGAATCTCTTTTATAGGTTCTGTGAGAATAGAATGATTTATCGGATTCCTTTACGTGAAGTCTTTTTGTGAAAAATCGACGATTTAAAAGGATTTCAAATACAGGTACTCACCGGCACTGAATTCGCACCACTTGAAATAAAAAAAGTTAAAACTGTTTTGAGACCCTATTTCATTAATGATATGAATGAATAGATATGAATGAATAATATATTTTTTTATTGTCATCACATAAAAAAATTAAACATACTTTAGATTAGATAGGTACCAACAGTGCTAGGAAAAATATACGGTTGAAAAATGATTGGAGATGTTGAATTCCATGCCGGTTCTTACCCTCGGGAGGATTTTGGAATTAAAACAGCATAATGTCCTACTATCTCTATCATCTATTATCCTTGTACCAATGGATTTTTGGCGCTCTGTATTTATTTAAAATTTATTAGAGTAGAAAGACTTATCTGCGTAATTATCGGAGCTAACTGAAACCTTCTTCACTCGAATACTCAATACAAAAATGTTTATTGCTTAGCAAGTTTTCGTACATTTCTGTGGAGTTTCTTTTTATGCATCAGAGAGCCTGTGTCAGGAAGACACCGCTATGAAATAAAGTAAGTGATTAAAATGTTTGTGTGTGTAAGTGAGAGAGTTGTCAGAATGAGTGTGTGTATGTGTATGATTGTGTGTGCATATGTTAATGCGCCCACACATGCATGTGTATATATATATATTTATATATATATATATGTATACAATACAACGTGTAACGGAAAGGTGTGAAACTACTGAAGGATGTCAATCTGCCTATGAATCTGAACAACATTTCACAAGGAACATAGGTCGAAATACGAAAAGCCAAATTTGACCTCCCATACAAAATGCGCTGTCAGCCGATGCAGTTTCTATGGGAAATCAAAAATTGATTTTGTTCTATGACCTATGGCTATTTTTCTTGGGAAAAGTTGTTCAGTTTCATGGGCAGATTCACACCCTTTAATATTATCACACCCTTCCGTTACACGCTGTATTGATTAAAAATTAAAACACATATAAATGTATACATAAATGACTAACATTTATACACATTAGTTAGTTACCTTAACAAAATGGCGCCGATCCTAAACAGAGTCATTAATTGTGGTCCCACAAATTGCGATTCCAATTGCAGGAAATGGCGCAGGGAGGCTGATATAAAGGCAGTAGACTATCCTACCTTATTAGCTTCCTGCGGGTTGTGGTAACACACGTAGCTTTAGGGTTGAGAGATGGAACGGTTGGCTATAGCCACGATCACACCTAGCTGAATTCAAAGACTAATTTGGCATACATTGCTGGGAAGCTTGGATATGTTAATTGCAATATCCTTACTTCAACGAGCAATGCATGCCGAATTAGTCTTTGAATTCAGCTAGGTGTGATCGTGGCTTATTAGGTAGAGGTGACCGCAGGAAGATTATTCTCAACCGATCGACGTTGCAATACCGACCGTTACAATAAGGCGTTTGAAAGTGACGTACCGTCGTTAGTGTCAAATGTCATGCGCCTGATTAATGGTCGGCTAATAGATAATAAAAAAAAATTGTGTCGATACGAATTTTTATTATTTAGTATCTTTCGTATGATATATATGATGTAAAGACTAGTTTTGGAATGGTGAGAAAATGATTTTTCTGTTCATTTACTTGGGGTTATCTGACCTAGGCAGAAGCCAAAGCCTGTAGATACCTAATTGGATGAGATTTTTCTTGACGCTTCTTTTCCCATATAGCGGCAAGATAGTCCTTATAATAGCCCGTTGGTGTGGTTGGTAGTGAGTGGGCCGCGGGTTCGATCCCCGCCCAGAGCAACATTTGTGGGATGAACAAAAGTGTTTGTTCTGTGTCTGAGTGTTATTTATCTATTTATTTACGCCGCTGACACGCCACTCAGAGTTAGTCAGCGGACAGACAGCCGCTTGAGCGTAACGGGGACGCGCCTTAGGACTTAACGTGGTCAGGCTCCCCACAAGGTGGACCGACGATCTAGGCAAGGTCAAGAGAAGCCGAATACCGGCACCTCAAGACTCATACATATTATATCAGCCCATACGAAACGGCCACTGCAGGACAAAGAGCTCCCTCCGGATAAAAGCGTGGTACTTAGGAGGACATTTACCGCAATCACCACGCTTGTAAGCGTTGCGGCTGGCGACTACCGTTGTTGGTGACCGCATGTATCTAACATGGTATAATACACAGAAAGATGGTGCTGCCCATCCTCCATTTCATAAGCCCTTAGTTGCCTCTTACGACACTCACGGGTAGGTACTCATACATACATAAAATCACGCCTCTTTCCCGTCGGGATAGGCAAAGACGACAGCCCTTCCTGCTACCTGCTACGATCTTGACATACTTCCCTCGTCAACCCTTTCATACACGCTCGTCGGTTTAGGGCATCTTTTAACCTGACATTTTTTTAAAACGTCCTTTATTTAGGACTCGTCTCCGAAAATATCTTGAAAGGACGTCTTAGTCCAGCAGTGGATGTCCACCGGCTGACATGTGACACACACAAAAAACATTTAACAAACACAAAAACAAGCTACAAACGACAATCAACGTTCTACATATGAGAACGCACTCACTTCAATATTGTTTAGTTAGCGATACTCCTATTTCATTTTTCTTTTTTTATTACTCTTTAAAAAAAGAATATGCATAAGTAAGTTAAGAACGTTAATTCCCTTCAGATAAAAGAAATATACAAAACAGATTACCTTTAAACGAAAATAAAATTGAAGCTTATATTGTTTCGCTGAATCAGTTCGCTGTTGATTTTTTGTTCACAATTACTCATCGTAACCGTCAAACGTCTTCATTCATAAAATTGAGTTTCCAAAACAAAAATATTTTACAAGAGAATCTTTACAAATTGTACTTTTGTCAATTTATCTGTATAATAACGAGATTTTTGGAACGTGGCGTGGCGTGGGCGAATCTAGCTAGAGGTCACGGAACGGAAACCGGGAAAGAGAATCATTTTAGATTGACCCTTCTCTATTTATTTAATTCTTACTGAAATTCTTACAAAAGGAATGTTTCAGGAAACAGTCAGAGGTCTTTGTAAACTAGATTTTCCGCGCATGCGTGCTCCTTGACCTGTCGCGTAGCAACAAGTGTCCGGGAATTCACACGTAATAGTAGTACGTTATTCAGAAATGAATATTTACATCGCTTGGTCAAGAAAGATGTGCCGAGAATAAGGATGTGCCGAGCCGTTAATGTAGACTGTGCTGTGCGAACTTACCGGCTTATCGCTTACTTGTCAAGATCGTTATCCGGCGAGGTCATGTTATTATGTACCCGTATTCCCTTATTGGTTTATTACATCTACCTATTAACCTTATTTTGTTTACTTTTTTAGTTTCACTTGAGCCTGTTGCAGCTTAAAAATAATAAATAATATTAATAAAGCATTTATTCATGGAATTCATGGAATATCATGTACAAAATACAAGTTTATCATGCGCCAAACACATACATACATATTACAGACATTTAGTAAAATAATAATTGAATACATGCGATTTGGTCCCGTGTGGTGCCGGCAAAGAATAGTACCAACCCATACATACCCGTGGGTGTCGTAAGAGGCGACTAAGGGTTATAAACTGGAGGATGGGCAGCAGCATCCTCCTTTTTATCTTACATCTACTTACTGCGGTCACCTACAACCGCGGTCCATGGTGCCAGCCGTAACGCTAACAAGCGAGGTGACTATGGTACTTCCCCTCTACATTTTTCCAGCAAAAGCTAGAATTCTGGAGGGAGCTCCCTGTCCTGTAGTGGACGTTTCATGGGATGTTATGATGATGCGATTGATAAGCAGTTAGATACTTGATTTTAGGTTAATTAAACTACTAACTGTTTAACTGGAAGGTACCTATAAACTAACCTACTTGAAAAATTAAATTTAACACGTATATTTCGTACCTCTATACGAGTATGTATAATGCCTTCAGGTAAAGAATTATACCTACAATATTAATTATTCTCGTCGCTTTCGTAAATATAACTAAAGGGCCATAAACTGGAGGATGGGCAGCTGCTTCCTTTCGCCTTATACGCAAATCAGCTGCCAAGCATAACTTATATGGAAATTAACCGAAGCAAGAACTCAAAGCTCCTTGCGACTGCCTCCATTCGTTGTCACTCTTTGTCCCATCGCATATCCTTGGGGGCTTCAGTAAGAATACTATATTCTTGACCCTTGTATATTCTTTTATTTTTGATAGAACCCTTGTATCAACATCCTGTAGATGACAGAAAGGTTACCCCCGTTCACGACCAGCCTGTCACCTGACTAACACTTCCTGACCTCCTCTCGAGGGCTAGAACCTTCATGTTCACACAAAGTAAATCGTCAGTCTGAGACATACGACGTAACTGCACGAAATAAATATATATAACTAAACTTCCGATGCTTCTATTGCATAGAGTAGCACGATTTTTGCACGCAAAGCTATTGCGCGGTTTGACGCATTGCTCTAAGTTCTAATGAATCGTTGCGACTTTTTACATCGATTCAGTCGCTAATAGTCGTGATTCAGTCGCAGATGTCTCATCCGCCTTTCAAGACCTTTTATCTTCTCATCTATGGACATTTATAAATCAAAACAACAATGTCCCACTGACCTAGAATCAAATGGAGACGTTTCAGTTTACTATGGAACCCGGTCATGTCATGTACATTGCTCAGTTGACTCTATATTGATAACTAGAACGTCTTTATTTTATGATTTTTGTTTAATTTGGCATAGTTGACATGTAAAAACATGATTATTTTTTCATTTTTCCCTGCACCGGAAATACACAATATGGCGAGAATTGTCACTTGATGTGACATTGGCATGTAAGAATGCCGATAACAACACTTTCTAGACTTTTTTTTTTAATTTGGCTCAGGAGGGACCGCTGAGATATGGACGTTGCCGCGCCATATTGCTTGAATGAGCGTAATTTTGTGAAATTGAAATTATTTTCCTCGTTCAAACCAAAGTGTAAACAACACAAAGAATTACTGAGCAAAAGTTAGTGGATATTTGTATTTTTTTCTAGCAGGGAGATGGCCGGAAATGAAACAACTCCTTTTAGAAGCAAGATATAGCCCAAGTATATTTTTTTAAAGAATAACCAAAAAAATAAATTGAAGTAAATTCATAAGGAGGGTGGGTCATTGCTCTAGATACCATGCGGCGGGTGAATTTTAATCTATCTTGTAGGTAGTAACTGCAGGTTTTCAAGGTGGTAGGGCTTTTGTGCAAAGTCCGTCTGGGAAAGTACGACCCCCTTGCTTTTTTCTACCGTTTAGCAGCAGTGGGCAAGGAAGTCAGTGAAATAACTGGCACATGAGACACACCATCTCAGTTCTCAGGGTGGGCAACGCACTTTGATGTCTTGTTAGTACACATTATGCTATTAATAAGACAGTGGGCGGTGGTGGCCACTTATAAAGTGGCGCAATTGTTACATTAAAAAAGGTGTTACGCATTTCTACGGAAGTCTTTTTGCATGAGTCCGACTCCCACTTTGCCGGTATCAGTCTTTACGGGCTTGAGCCTACGTATTGAGAAATAATCAAAAAGCAATCAGGCCGTCCCTTTCAATTTCCACCATCAAAGGGCGTATTGAAATTTCTTTGAACAAAATTATAATATTTGAGCGATACAAAGATGTCGTTCTGAATAATTTTGGGGATGGCAATAAACGTTGGGAGGATCTAACGAGCTGTGTTACTGCGATGATAAATAAAGAGTCTTTTTTCCCTTTTGTTAAAATAAATAAAAAAGAATCTTCAGGTTCTTTCTGTTTTAATTAAACTAAATTACATTGTACGACGACGTAATTTATGGTAAGTTACTAAAATAAAATTTTACGTTCAAACAGGCGTAATTTTTGGGTTGTGAGTCGCGTTAACGCTGTATTTGGTTTCATACAAAAATATTGCTTGTGACACACGACGATGTATGAGACAACTCATTTTGCGTCGCCGTGTGTCACAAGCAATCCTTTTGTATGAAAAGGAATGCAGCGTAAATTACGCGGCTCAGTTTACGCGAATCGCAACTCAAAAAATTACGCTCGTTCGGATTTAACCGTCCCCATATCTATCCACCTATTGGTGTCCTCAGGGTGTTTCTTGGTAGTAACTCAGGCGGTTCTAGTCAGGTGACGACATGATCGATAACCTTCCAAAATCTTTTACACATAGAATAGTTCACAGTATTATTACTTTATATACCATACAGGGTATCAGGGTAAATAACTTTGTAATTGTATAACCCATGTTGCAATGTATTTTTTTTACAAGCCCATGAAGTTTGACACATTATCATTTGTACAGTTCTTATTTCAAAAGTCCTACGTGCTAGAGTCGCACTGCAAGTGTCTAGCTTGATGTTCTCTTGATTGTACAAAATAATCAGCTAATCGGATCATTTTTATTTTGTTATGTTTTTATTTTATTCCTAGAAAAACAAAATGGACTCATTTTAGAAGGGTTGGCAAGAGCGTGCGCAAAATAGAGAGGAGTGGAAGAGGGGAAGGGAGGCCTTTGCTCTGCAGTGGGACGGAATAGGCTAATATAGTATAGGTTATTACAGAAAGCAACATTTTTTTTTACTAAATATTGTATGGTTACTAAATATATCGTCACTGATTTGCATCCTTAAAAGAACTGCACGGAAGTAATTAAAATATATTTTGTATCTTTTTTACTAATTTAAGTCCATTTGACTGATTCACACAATGTTGTAAAAAAAAAAATAGTAGTCTACTTAGTTTTTATAAAGTTTTGGACCCAGTATAACTTGTATAGCCACGTAGCTGCGATATAAAATATTATTCATGTTTGCCAAATTGATTGGGTGTGGACGGGCACGGTTATGGCATCGTTTAATATTATTTAGGGTCGCTAATAAATAATAACTTATTGGTTGGCTGACGAAATGATGGCATAAAAGGGTGTCTTCACACGTGGATAGCTCCACAGGTTATGTATAAACTGGAATATCTGTTAAATGGGGATATCGGTAAAATTGGTGCAATATTATTTGGCTTAAGCCCACAAATGATATAGACCTGTATGCCTCTTACAAATGAACCTACTTGGAGGAAATTCTATGCGGAAATCTACACTAATATGAAACAACACTTGAAACAAAACTTTGTTTTATCGGTTAAAATCTGCGTGCGAAAGTCATTTTTGGCCTTCTAGTGTCGAAAAGGTTTTTAAAATTAGAACGTTATGATAAATTATGGACATGGTATAAGGTACCGTCGCTATTCGTTAGCACTTTCCTCACTGCAGTGTCGTTGTCGTTGCTTGCGTGCTTTGAAACTCCTACGCTCAGGATTCTTCTTTTGAACCACTCGCTTTGCTCGTGTCTCGATCCTAGAATCCTTCACCTGCTCGAGTTTCAATACAAGGCATTCACGCCAAATAACAATTTTGCTGCCTTGCAAAACAAATAACAATTGTTTGTTTGTAGGGGGTAATTTATGTAACTACTAAAACGATACGAAAAAAAAATTACAAATAAAAGCATATCATTCATAACTAGTACAGGTTATGTTTTATTCTAGTTACTTAAACCTTAAACCTTTCAAGGCTAAAGTGTTACCACTGAAATGCAGTCGAGTGTACCATCATACATACTGCCGTCACCAACAACCGCGGTCCAGTGTATCTGCTGTAACGCTAATAACGTGGCCACTATGCTACTTCCCATAAAACCATACCACGCATTTTGCTGTAAAATTCCGGAGGGAGCTTTCTGTCCACCGTTAACTTTCAATGGCATGTTTTTAAGATGACGCTTGAGTTCTTTTATTTAAGACTTTAATTTTTATTTATTTTATTTATTTGGAAAATCATCAGCTTACCAAAGAGCTAATAACAGATCTGCACATATAAAAACATAATAGGTAAAACTGAACAATATATAAATAATACAAGACAAAGATCATAAAGACAGATACAACACAATACTTTTTCTCAGTAGGTTATAAATACAGATTAGTGCGTTTATTTTACTATGCGTGTGAAGCCGCGGTGGCCGGATAGTATTATGATAATACTATTTATTTTAGTAAAGAGATAGTTTACTCTGCTCTCGGGGAAACAAAGTTTTCATGTAATTAGTTGCTGTTTAGTACGTACCATGCATAGCTAAGTTAATAGCTCACATTTACATTAGCCCATGCTTTATTGATATAAAATATTATTTTGCATGTCAAAATGTTTTACTTATATACTTTTACTTCTTTATGTCAGAACTATGATATGAAATATGAAAAAAATAATGAGAAATATTTTTTCATAGGTAATTTAATTCACCAGAAAGAAACAAAAACACAAGTTCAGTTCCTATTAGCTGACGCGGTTTCTACATAGAAAGATGATTTTTTTCCTTTACTTCGAGCTATGTTCTTTGGGAAAATATGGTTAGTTTGATGATCTAAAACCATAATTTTAGTTTTCGGGAGATTTTATACACTTAAAATGAAGTTGTGTAGCAATACGCTACAAAAAGCTACGGCGTAGCACTCCCTACTGGAGAGCTATTGTCCCGCCTTTCTAGATAATTTCACGAGGTCATTTAAATATGTCAAAAGTTATGTAAAAACAAGAGTATTTAATTACCCGTGTGGTTCCGACAAACCAAATTTTACCAATACATCTGTACCCGTGGATGTCGTAAGAGGCTACTAAATGATTATGAACTGGACGAGCGTTGCACATCAAGTATTAAATTGTATATTTAAGTATATAATACAATTACAAACAATTAAACATATTTACATATTAAAGTTATTATTAAAGTTGAGTAGCAGCGTTTTTTTGTGTTCCATCTTACATACTGCGGTCACCAATAATCGCAGTCCATGGTGCCAGCCGGAACGCTAACAAGCGTGGTGAATATAGTACTTCCCCTCCACATTGTTCCAGCTAAGCTGCAATTTTTGAGAGAGCTCCCTGTCAAATTTAACGTTATGATGATGATGAATTTTACAGATTAATTTTTAACGTTTTTTTTGTACAAGCTGTTCAGGATTGTTATACCATTTACACTACACCTTCCACTACAAACACACAAGAAACACATTGTAAAAAGCCGACTCTTAAAGTAGGCCGTGCTGAAATTGTTTCTTGCCGTTTCTTTTACGCTGCCATAGCATGATCCAAAACGGCGTAGACTTTCTCTATTTGCATTATATTCTGCATGACATTCAATAAGTATTCTGTAAAGAATCTACATTGAATAAAATTATCTGAGTCTGAATCTGAATCCTTGTATTTTGCCTCCAAAATTAGCTATTTAAACGCTTGCAAAGGGTAAAGGGGACAGGTTCCCGAAAACTGAAAGAGCATGATCAGTCAATATAACTAAACAACAAATGAATAAAACTTTCAGGAAATGAAAAATATGTCGGCTTCTCTAAACAATCTGTTCAATCGAGTTTGCAATTTTATATGGAGAGGCCGATTTGTTTTGTCCCTTACAGCCTGTATAAGCGAGAACAGTTCGTACGTATTAAAAAAATATTCTTTATTCATTGTAGAATATTAAAAATCTCTTAACTGCATTTTCATCAAACTTTCAAAACTTTTGCAAGAAATGATTGTAACGACACTTTTAATTAGAAATGCTTCAAGAACTTAGCATTCATTTAAATAATTCGAGACTCCTCTCTCGGTTCCATCGCGTTTGCATTAAAAGCTATTTCTATAGCAAATTGCAACTAGTTGAGAACTAAATTGAATTGTTCTTATGCTCAAGTGAAATACTAGGTGTTGGAAAGTTGAATTTCATAAAGTCCCATTTTTGTAAGTAATTTTGTCAAGGAGGTGTAAGTAGCAGAACTTTCTGCTGTGGAGGGAGCCGTTAGCGTATCACTTTCTTGCGAGGGATCTCCATACTAAAATGTATGGATTTTTATCATATCATAAAAACGTAAAATTCTTCTATTTCTCTCTAAGAAATATGTGACATGGGACTAATAAATGTTACTACCACAGTTTTTCTGGTGAAAAGACTTACCATTCAGGACAAAAACGGTGTTAAAAATCACGCATAAAATGGCTATTATGGCAGTATTAATCATCAGTTAACAAGTAAAAAAAAACCGGTCAAGTGCGAGTCGGACTCGCGCGCCGAGGGTTCCGATATACCTATAGTATTTTTGGAAACAATAAAGTCCATTTTCAGGACCGCAAAACTAAATTTGTTTGTAAAGGTTTTTTGCAGATTTCTGAAAAACTGTGCAACTTAGAAAGATCGTTTTATTTTTGCTGTAAAGTTTACATAAACCTCTGTCAACTGTAATTAATTCAGATTTTCCCTTACTCAAACTTCGGAGATAAGGGGGGGGAATGGTATTTTTTTTTGACATTTTTCATCATAACTTGAAAACTAAGAAACTTAAAAAAATACAAAAATATATTTTAAAATGTACAAGTAAAGCCCTTTCATATGATACCCCACTCGACCTAGTAGCGACAATTTGAAATTTGGCCCCCCCTATTTTGGCCCCCTTTACATTAATAATCATACTTTTTTCAAAAAATTTTCATGTGCAATTAAGTTGGGCAACTATATTCTAAAACTATTCCAAATTTCAGCTCGATAGCGTAAGTGGTTGCTGAGATATAGAGGTGTGACAGACAGACGGACAGACAGACAGACAGACAGACAGAGCGGCACCATAAGGGTTCCTTTTTTTTACCATTATGGTATCGGAACCCTAAAAAGATACATTTTCACTTTCGCAACAAAGTTTCTACTATATTTTTAAAGATTTCTTGATTTTTGTAAAATTATATTGAGTTTTTTGACCGACTAGTGTAGGCGACTGGGTGACGCGATACACTTCACTAGCTCATACACTTGGAGGAGCTAGAACAGAATATGTTTATGACATACTCTATAGTTTTTTACTCTGAGAATTTGGTACTGTTTCACAATTTGATTGTTTTGTAATTGGGACTATCAAATATCTTTTCAAAGTTAAACTGGGTTGCGCTGCAGATCTGCAAAAGGAAAAACCATAATGGGGCGACCATAAAATCGGCAGGGTAGGCAAAGACTACAGTCCTTCACCTGCTACGATCTATACTTTTATCAATTCTTTAGGGTACTTTTAACCTGGCCTTTATTGAGAATGTCCTAAATTTGGTCCTGAAACGTTCGCCGAGGCCTTCCCCTTCCAACGCTTCCATTCCTTCTCGCCTGTTAGATCTCTTTCATCTATCTTCGTTCACTCATCCTCTCTACATGACCAAACCATCTCAGCATCCCTTTCTCAATTTTAGTCACTTCATCTTCTTTTACGCCACTGCGTCCTCTTATCACACTTTCTAATCCTGTCTCTCAATTTCACACCAATCATACGGTCTCATTTCATTTCTCATTTGTTGGTATAATTATAAGTTTATAATACCACGCGGCTATGACAATATTTGTAGCGACACCCTGTATATTGCTTGTACTCGGTTCACGAGTAAAATTTCAACTAAAACGTCAGGTCCAGTTGGCGGTTGAGGTGACCACAATGAGTGAGTTGCTTCGGATAGTTTGTTGCTTGTGTATTTTTAGTGAAATTCGTTTGTCGTTTGTGAATGTGGCTGTCGTGTTTGTGGGTCTCGTTTGTGAACATTTAGAAGAAAATGTAAGAATTACTCAAACAGGTTATTTTACCAAAACTACATTAATCTAAACTTGAATATAAGTACAATATTTTTGTTCTTTAGTTATTTTAATCGCCATTTAAATTATCGATCTACACATACAAAAGAAAAAAATACTGTAAACAAAGAGAAGGTATTCTGTTATTATTACTATGATAAAAGATATTTCGAATTTTTAGCAGATAAGTAGTAGATAGTAGTAGTAGATAAGTAATTAAATAGATTTTTCACTTCTCATGCTCTGAAAGTGCTTATTTGTGCAGGATATAGGCTGCACAAAGTCGAATTTTGTGCACTAGGGCAAAAAAGTAATCTCGGTAGTGTACGCCCTGCGCGCGGGCCTGCGACACCTTGTCCCACGCCGCGCGCGCGTCAACATATTCTTCACTAACTCATTCTTTAGTTACATTTAGAGAGTACTTTTACGTTTTATTTCCTCGCAATCAAAGTGAAAAGCAGAGTTTATAACTCGTCCACAAAACCATTTTATCCTCGACATTACTATCAGCCCTCGCCTTCGGCTCGCTCGGGCTGCTAAAAGTCTCGGAAAATTGGTTCGTTTTGTGCACTTGTTGTAAAATCTACTATTATTTACTTCGTACGTGTGGTGCCGGCAAAGAATAGTACTTACCCAACTCTACTCGTGAGTGTCGTAAGAGGCGACTGAAGGTTTATAAAACTGAAGGATGGGCAGCAGCATCTTTCTGTGTGTGTAGTCACTAACAACAGCGGTCATTAGCCGCAACTTTTACAAGCGCGGGACTATGATAAATCCCTTCAAAGTACCACGCATTTTTGCTGGAGTTCTGGAGGGAGCTCCTTGTCCTGCAGTTGACGTTTCACGGGATGTTATGAAAATAATTAAATGCCAGTAGCAAAAATATTTTCAAGTTTTGCTGTAACGTCTTTGTCAAAAAAAATATAAAAGTATCATTAATAGATTTAAAGAAACTTTACCACTTGAAATTTAATGACATAAAAATGTATTATACCATAACGCCTGTCCAAGTAATTTACCGTAAGTTGTCCCCTCCAAACCCGTATAGCGTATTTATACAGGCGTGTGGGTCCGAGTGACCCACGATAACCAAATCATTACGCGGACTCCGACATCTCTATTAGACGGTCAGAAGGATACACTAGGAGACCGATGACAAATATTAAATTGAAGTGAACAAACTTGGCTTTAAAGTTCTGTTTAAAAGTAATAAGATCTCGACTTGAACACATCCTATTACTATTAAACGAGCAAATTGTAATCGGTTTCTCGAAGACAGCTCCGACGATTTCGATGAAATTTACCATACGGGAGTTTTTGGGGGCAAAAAATTGATCTAGCTAGGTCTCATGTCTGTGAAAATTCGTTCTCCCGTGTTTTTGAGCATTTTGTAAATTCCGCGTTTTAGACAGAAACTTACAACGCCATCTGTTGGCGAGTAGCATAGCTTGCTCACCCGCTGATATTTTTAGGTTGAGGCGGCTATTACAGAGCGAATAGTAAGGGTGATGAAGGACAAATTTCTATATGATTTGCTCATGTCTGCCTCTTTGACTGATGATAAGGAGCATCCTCTAAAAGATACAAAAAATATTGGCGGACATCCACACCCCTGCGTTTTTGAGGAATTTAGTTTAACTATTTTGAAATTTGACAATGAAACGTTCACCTGGCAGACTATGACTATCTGATTAAATACAATGTATAAAACCCCTGAAAAATGGTTTGCCATCATAATAGCCCTGCGTCGTAAAGTTACAGCGCTTCAAAATGCAAAAATTCACTACTTCGTCCCGTGATAATTTAGAGCCCTGCATGTCTGCCTCTTCAATTTTATACATCTTCAGAAATATTTTAAACAGGAGTCACAAAGGCAGACAAAAAAAACATTATTTAGTATCATTTTTTAATTTTTTTTGCTTTGATTTTTTGCTCAAAAACGCAGCGACGTACAGAAAAACTTGTAAGGACCAAATCGATTCGTATTGAGCTGATCTATCATCCCTATTAATATGAATCATGAGAAAATTATATACCCAGATTGCAGCCAGCACCCTAACTAGAAGCTCGATCGCCCAGATACCTAATAGTTTCAATGAAAGTAAAACAAATTGGAAGAAATAAAAAACTGTAACAGCTGTTGGCAAATAACTTTCACAAAATCGTTGCATCTCGAAAGCTTGTAGGTACATATAGTTTATGCGAACCCGACAAATGTGAACACGCCGACAAAGTGGTAAAATAAAATCAATGTATGGTATCTTGATTAACGCGGAAAAATCTCTAGCAATTATCATTGGCGACCACTACTACATCTCCAAGCTCGCTGACATTTCGTTGCCTAGTGTTGTCTTCAACAATACAGTAATTCCTTTCTCTAACAATGTTAAGAACCTAGGCATCGTTATGGATAGAACCCTGTCCTAGTCAGCTCATATTGGTGAAGTTAGCTGCAAACTATTTGCTTCCCTCCACTCCCTACAGAACTTTCTGCCTCTTCAAACCAAGATAATGCTATCCCAATCCCTTCTTCTGCCGCTACTAGATTATGCCGATGTAGCATTTCTTGACGCCAATGCAGATCTTCTGGACAAAGTTGATCGACTCCAAAATGTCTGCATTAGTTACATTTTCGGTCTCCGAAAATTCGATCATGTATCGGAGTTTCGCACCAAGTTAAACTGGCTTCCCATCAGACTTCGCAGAAATATCCACATCCTATCCTTCCTGTACACCATCCTTTTTAATCCTGCTACTCCTCTCTACTTAAAACAAAGGTTTCAATTCCGCACCCTCACCGATGGCCATCTCCGCTCCTGCGTCAACCTCTCCCTCGTCTTTCCTGGTCACTTCTCTAGTGTCTACTCTAATTCCTTCTCCGTTCAAGCGGTTAGACTGCTTCCTGAGAATGTGAGAAGATCACCCAACATAGCCGCGTTCAAATGTTCACTGAGGAAACTCTGGGGTCACAATAGGGAGTATTCATCTATTTTTTTTATTTGTTTAATTTACTTCTTACATCGTTATACCATTGTTAAATATATAAATACTGTTAGAAATTTTCTAATATTTTCATAAAGTAATATTTGAAAAATCGATTAAATTTGACATGGATAAACGCCGCCATTTTTCGCGCGTTTTGGATGACGTCACATGCCGCGTTCTGTATTGATCACTATAGGCTTGTCAAGGTAAAACCTGAAGATCTTCAGTTTTAATCGCTATTAGATGATGGAAAATGCTAAAAATACATTTTATAGGGTATTGTCTTACCTATGCCAAAGTGCCCAAATACTATGAGAAGTTTACAGATAATGTGGTTTTTGCGGATCCGAGAGATGTGAAAACACGAAAAAAATGGTATAAGGTGATGAGAAGAACTGAAGTATTTTCAATATCCTATTAAAATTGTTGTGAAGGCATAGTGTGAAGGTCACTTTAATGTAAGTTTATCATGTTTGTATAGTTAACATGCGTGTCGAGCCACGCGCATAGGGTTCCATAGTTATCTTAGAAATGATTATTGTTAAGCAGGTTCCTAACGAACAGCGAGATTCAGCGCCTGATTGCAATTTCCATTGTTTTCAGTATTTTGACTATTTCTCGTTAACCTGTAAAGCTAACTTAGTTGCTTTTCTTTTAAATTCTTCATATTCATGTGGTGGTAAGCACTGTACATTTTTCCACGTTTCCATATTAACCGTTTAGCTGGCAGGGGGACACGACCCTGACAATAAATTGCCCTTTTGAGCAAATTTTTTCGCAAACGAATCCCTAATTCATAAAACCGGCCAAGTGCGTATCGGGCCACGCGCAGTATAGGGTTCTGTAGTTTTTTTTTACGATTTTTCATCGCAGAGCAGGTTTTGCTTAAGTATTTCATAACGTTTAAAACATAAACTTTTTACCTCCTAATATAATAAAAAGCATGTGATAGTTATATTTATAGACTATAGTAAAGCTTTCGATACCTTGCGTCATGAGACGTTGGCTGAGAAGCTGGATAATAGTGGCATAAGGGGACCATTATTGCGATGGTGTGAAAGTTATCTCAGTAATCGCTCTTATCGTGTGAAAGTTGGTGAAAGTTTCAGTGATTCAGTAGGCGTCACTCACGGTACAGCACAAGGCTCTGTTTTGGGACCTTTGCATTATTTGGCTTATGTCAATTATTTGACAAATGTTATCAAGAAGTGTACAGTTTTTCAATATGCTGATGACACGTGCTTAGTATCTGACGATAAAGATATTTTCGTTGCTATTCAAAAGTTGCAAGATGATTTTAATTCTGTGTGCAAATGGTCTCATGATTCAGGGCTAGTTTTAAATGCAGATAAAACAAAAGTGTTACATATTCACTCCAGTCACATCCCATCTTATGATGGTTTTAAAGTCATAGCTCATGAGCATTACTGTCATCACGCAGGAAACCAAGTTAACTGTCAGTGTAAGGCAGTGGAACAGGTGAAGCAACAAAAATACCTTGGTCTAATTATTGATGAAAGATTAAATTGGGGTCCTCATATTGAGTCAGTTGTTGGAAAATTGCGAGCGTTATTAGCAAACTTTTCTTTACTTAAAAATAAAATACCGTATATTATTCGGCTTCAGCTATATAAAACTTTAGCAGAAAGTATAGTATGTTATGGCCTTTCTAGCTATGGGCGGACGTTTAAAACCTATTTAGATCGAATACATAACTTGCAAGTTAGACTACTTAAAAAGGTAGTACCTTGGAAGGTGCGGGAACGGTATCGTGGGGTAGAGGACCAGTTGTTTCAACATTGTAATGTGCTTTCAGTTAAAGAAAAAGCGGATTTCCTTCTTTTGTCTGAAAATTACTTAACGTTCTGTAATAATATTATTAAATCTGCTAAAGAAACTCGACAAGTTCTTTCTGGTAAACTGGCTACAATCAGAGAGAATAATTTTTATGGGGAAAGAACAACTCATTATTTGGTACCGCGCTTAATCAATAAAAATTTACCACTGGACATACGGAAAACAATCTCTTGTAAAAATTATGATCATATACTTAAAAACGTATTTTATAAAAAAATCGGGACCAACTAAAAATGGAGCAACCTGTAGGGCGTTGTTTACTCATTCAATTTCTGTCCTTCGTCAGCGTGGATCTCGGTTGGAATGTGTCGTACCGGCACTGAGCCGGGCCCGTGATGTTATTGTTTGTGTAACTAGTTTTTATTGTATTACCCTCATCTTGTTTTGTTAAAGTCGTTAGTGTTTTTTTTTTTTTTTAATAATAAGTAATTTGTAGTATTTATGTCATGAGAAGTGTGCAGCACTTAAAAAACCTATGAAGGTTTATAGTGTTAAGTTCCGAAATTGTAACATTAAATTGTGAGTAAATAAATAAATACAATACAATACAATATGCTCAGCGAGGTCCTAGCGCCTGACTGATATTACAATTTTTATTATTTCCGCTATAGCTACCTTCTTTACCTGTAAAGCCTACTTAGCTGTCTGTGATAGTTGTCCTTTCAATTTCATCATATATACTACTACTGTGAAATTTTATACATTTACAATAACAACAGTTTATCTGGCAGGAAAGGCGGGGTGATTCCAACAAACAATTTCGCTTTCAAGCTAAATATTACGCAAACGGATCCCTAAACCGAAAAATTATCTTCGCAAAGTCACATTATTTTTAAAAGACCTATCTAACGACACTCTACACAATGGGGTGAACAAAAAAAATTCACCCCCACTTTACTTGTACGGGAGGTACCCTAAAAAAAAAAATTTTGTTAGATTTTATTTTAACACTTTCTCGGCGTGAATAAAATACGCATTCATACAAAATTTCAGCTTTCTTGTACGAAGGGTCTCTGAGCTAAGTCGAATTTTTCTTCCAAATACAACAGCACAGTATGAATATCGACACTACGACCTGGCGCGTGACGTCACGTTTCGATTCGACCAATGACGAGGCTTTTTGCAAATTCGAACTTCCCTCGCTTATTTATCACTTTTTAATTAATATTTTGTGCATTTATATCCACACTAAACAAGAAAATATTGGTTTAGGTGTAATGTCAGGTCAATAAAGTATCGGAAATAAAAAAATCAAGTTAATTTATATGACATGCATACTCCCTATACTGACACTTGAGCAGCAACTTGATTTATATATTTTGGTATTTATGTCATTACTTTATTATAATATGTTTGTCATATATATTTTATTTATTTATAGGTGTAATATAATGCTTCTTGAAATCGGAATATTGAGGGTTCTTTAAACACACTTAACTCCAAAATGTTAATTTTATTTCAGATTAGTCAGTCGTTAAACATTTGCAAACTTCATTTGCGCAAGTTTTAAATTCGTTCATAAATTTTAATTAATAATAATTTTATTTCATATAAAAGCATTTTAGTTTTACATGTCGTCAACTAACAAACAAATAAAAACAACAACCTATTCAAATAACCCTCTTATCATCCCTGGTGCAAAGGAGCCCATGATGCTGGCAGCATTGCCTCGTTGTATGGCAATGGACAACCTTTGCACCAGGTATGATCCGGAGCCAGGGTTTTATTTCTTGTGTTTATGCATTAATTTATTTATTTATCCGTTTTACTTAGTAAATAATATTAACAATTCTTTATATGTAGGTATTCTGCAAAAATATTGTCAACTCCTTTAGCCTCTCTAAGGTTGGCTGGAAGAAATTCCATTTAGGGATAAGTCCGTCTTTGCATGGGTACTATTCTCGTTTGTAATTTGTCTCCTTTTATTTGTGATGCAATAAAGAATATATACATACATACATACACGTAAAGTGGTGATGAATTTTTTTTTTCTCGTCGATCCCATAGTACGGAGTGTCGTTAGATAGGTCTTTTAAAAATATTGTGAGCTTATTAAGACCACTTTTCGGTTTAGGGATTCTTTCGCGAAATAGCTGAGTAGCGCAAATTTGCCTCGCCTGCCAGCTAAACGGTTGTTACTGAAAATGGGGACAAATTCATAGTAGTGGCATATAAGGAAATTTATCACAGCTAAGTAGGCTTTACAGGTTAAAGAGTAATAGTCGAAAAACTGAAGAAATATAAATAGCAATCAGGCGCTGGGCTTTGCTGGTCGTTAGAATGGAAAAAGTTTATTAAAAAATCTAAACTTGCTTATAAATTATAATTCTTAAAGCAACTTTACTACGGAACCCTACATTGCGCGTGGCCCGGCACACATTTGGCCAGTTTTTTTAGGTTTTTTCTCCATAACTATACTGACTGAAATAAGACGTGTTCCTATCTGTAGTTGTATGCGTGTGCCTCTATTTTTTTCAGTATTTCCTTTGCTTTTAGCACTGTTAGATTAATGGCTAAATTTAATTACTACAACACTGCGCAATAGTTAGTGAATTCCACCAAAATCTAAATATTTTTGTTTTGTCTTTCAATAAAGCTCACTGAAAGTCTTATATGCCAATGACACATTCAGACACTAGCTCCCGATCTACACGGGTTAATTATATTATTATTTAGATGTGATGCTCAGTCGGGGCAAGCGGCCGCGAAATTGCTAGGTTTGAATATGTATGTTGTTGTAATATGATTGTTTAGAAGCTTTATACATAGGTTTTTAATATAAAGGATGTAAGTGATGGTTAACCAAAAACATATTTGAGGAATAGAAAAAAAATATTTCAATCTTATTTTTGTATGTGAGGTCAAAAATGTTCTTATGTTTTTAAGGGAAACTGCTTTATCGGTGGAAATCTGGGTTTAAATGTCATTTTTGACCGCTAGAGTGACAAAAGTTTTTGAAATTTTAATCGGTCAAAATCTGGGAGCAAAACATGTTTTTGAAATGAGAACCAACGTAATAATAAATTATGGTATAAGGTACTAGCGCTATTCGTAAGCATTTTCCTTGCTGTAGAGAGGCGAAAAATTGTGTGTTTCGCTCGGCAGCAAACTTATTTCGCGTCTTGAGCCTAGAAACCCCCTCCCTACGCTCAGGATTCTACTTTTGAACCACTCACTTCGCTCTTGGTTCAATCCTAGAATCCTTCGATAGCTCGAGTTTTAATATAAGGCACTCACGCTAAATAACGATGTTGCTGCTTTGCATAACAAATGACCATTACTTCCATGTTATTAATGTGACAACGTTATATTCTATAACTTTAAGTTTGCAAAGATATTATTTTAAAATGTGTTTAGATAACATTTTGGTAATTGAGGCAGATTTATTTGATATATTTTTGAAAAATTCCGTTTATTTTTTATCTTATACAATTCATATATACAGGGTGTAAGAGACGGTAAGTATACCGAAAACTGAAAGGGCGTGTTCAGTCAACGAAACTAAACAATTTTCCCAAAGAAACGTTTCTGGGAAATGAAAAAAGAATTTACCTCTCCATACAAAATGCTCACTCTGGTCTAACAGTTTGTATGGAGAGGTCAATTTTTTTTTTCGTTTTTCAAAAATGTTTTTTTGGGAAAGTTGTTCAGTTTCGTTGACAGATAACGCCCTTTCAGATTTCGGTACACCGTCTCTTACACCCTGTATTATGAACCGTTTTTCTTTCACAAACCCCAAACTTCAATTTATTCTGTTTTTCCTCTATGTTCTTTGAGGCAAGGGCTTGGTGGACGTAGAAAGGCAGTACAATACCACAAATCCCGATAGACCGATCGGATTGAGATAGCTTAGGGAAGGCGCCGGCTAAACATTCCTGGCCCTTTATTGGACTGATTAACAAAGTTTTACAGTCACATTTATGAATTCCCGTGAAATCGCAGCGCAAATTTTTTATCGATATAATCAAAACAGCTATTTAGAAGCGGGTTTCCTTATTACTTAGACTAAGATCGCACTTATGGCCCCACACTAAGAAAATCCTGTATCGCGGGTACTACGGACTGGACATATTTTGTGTAGAGAAACCCAGTGGTGTCCAGCTTGTTCGATCCGGGAATCAAGCTGGAACACTAACAAATTTTCTATAGAAAAGGCCTTCGAAATCTTCGATTTAAGAACTTTCAAACATAAATAACTCGCACTGAGTGGAGCGAGCTTCCAGACTCTTTGACTACAAAGCCAAAGCGCCATGCAGGCTCTAAAATACATATGGAGTTAAATCATGACGGTTTGGAGTTATAGATACTAAAAGACTCCTTATTTTTGTTTATCGTATGGAGAGAGCTGCCAAGGTTTTAGCTCTGTTGGCACGGCTTAGGGGCGCGGCACGTGTAAGGATTTGAGGTCAGTATTATTGGTTTTATTTAACTACGAGGGTCGTATAAAAAGTTTCCGGCCTGACATAGAAATGTGTGTATTTTCGGTCAGCTTTAATCGAATGAAAATAAAAGGACGTCGATACGGTGAACCTAAACAATTGAATTTGAAACTTCGGTTACTAATAATAGGGTCGATTATTGGTTAGGTGATAGAATCACTGACGACTTGACAAATTATCTGACCAATAGTATGCCTTCTCTACTGGATAAAGTTTTGAATGAAGTGTCGGTGTTATTTACATTCTAGAAAATTGAACGTGGATTTTCTGACCGCTCTTGTGTTAACGCACACATAGAACACCAGTGCACTTTATTTTACAACTAAAATCAACCCGACACAAAAAATTAAATAAAAATAAGTAAATTCTTTTTGACCGTCTTCACAGCATTTTGATACCATTTCTATAATACTCGTAATATGCATAGAAACATATGTTTGTGTCCAAAGGGGAGTCAAACCGGAAGGAAGAATCGGCTTTTACCTCTACGTCTGTTGCAGACGCTCGCTCGGTAGAACGCTTCGGTCTTTGTGTTTGCTTGCTTGCTTTGTTAAAGGAGAGAATACAAAGGAAATCATAAATTTATGAAATTAAAGCTGTTATTAGCTTAGCCTTAGTTATTATGTAGGTAGTATAGTAACTAATTATGGTCAGAGTTTATTAAGCCACCAAATGTGCTTCGGCGTTGCTTGACGATCGGTAAAGGGTAGAAGAATGGTCCAACGGCTCGACGTTCCTTCCGAAGTACGGAAACGCAACTAGCGGCTACACATTTGGATTCTAGTCAAAGTAGCTTAACTTTTGTGATTGTAAGGAAGGAACAAGAACCACTTGAACAGACAGGAACTCTTCAATATTTGGTAAGCCATGTGGTAAGTACCTACGTGGCTTGTTTAAGTTTTTAATGGTTCATCCCTAGTCTTTTTATCTTATACAGGGTGTAAATGACAGGTTTCCGAAAACTGAAAGGACATATCAGTCAACGATAAGTAAACTTTCAGCGATCAGAAACTAAAAAACTGACCTACCAAGTCTATAGTGTATGGAGAGGCCGACTTTGTCAATTCCTGAAAGTTTTTTTCACTGAAAGTTGTTCAGTTACGTTAACTGATGTTGTTTTCGGAAACCTATCAAGGGACAGGGTGTAAGGACATGCTTTATATTCCACGATACCTATCTTTCGTTTTTCTTCTGGCCTTTTATTTGTCATTGCTTCACGGGTGGTCGTATTTGGTTAAAAGCTTAATTTCACGGTAAACTGGTATCAAACAAGTTTAAATATCATGCTCAAAGACATCAGTTATCGTCTAAAAGGGAGTCAAACTAAGCAGGAAGATGGCGCCGCCATCTACGTCCGGAGCAGACGTACGCTTGGTAGAACATTAATTTATGGAGAGAATACAAAAGGACATATGGATTTGAGTGTTTCTCGTCGGAACCCCCAGCACGCACCCTTAAGACTTCAGCACAGGATAAAGTAATAGTACTACGAGTAATCATACAAAATGGACACTCCGACCACCTTGGGATCCACTCCCTCAGGCCCCCGGGACCCTCCCGCGACCCTCCCGTGCTATTCTAATCATTCAACTGTCAATTTCAGTGGTTTCAGGTTGTGCTTTAAAACGGCTACAAGCCTTTCAGACTGAGCTTGGTCCATTTATCGGCTAAGAAAACATGTAAATAACATCTATCCGACTTCCATTAGGACAACAAAGGCACCAAGCCGTGTGATTTTCACGGCACATTAGTTTACTTATAGAGCAGTATGAGTCGTAGTTTTATTTTATATGCTTACTTACACACTTGCTTACTTTAGGTGTATTTTCTATTTTCTTAGGGAAAATTTCTGCACAAACTGAGTTTGTAAGACACAGACAGTGGGTGTTATTGTATAATCGGTATTATTGTTTGGCAATTAATCGGCATTCTTTGTGTGACAGATATGTAAAACAAAAATAGTAAAAAAAAGAGATAAGCCAGTCTTAAGTTTAATATTCGTATAAATCAATTACGTAGGCCTTTGTGTTTTTAAGTAGCGATCAGCTACATCTTGGAGTATAATTTACTTTTCGACCACAAACCAGTACGTACGGATATTCATAAGAAAAACATTTTGCTGATTCTGTCTCCAACAGACTGGACAAATTTTCACAACGTACAAAAAAACACAATTTTGACTGTGGTAAAAAATTGCGGTTAGTCCCAACTAATTACAGTCCCATCTAGTCACGCACGTATCAAAATACTTAGCTAAAAGTGCCATCTGCTAACGAATAGTAGGTTGCTCAGAACATGAAACCGTACAACTTTTCCAAAGAAATATCGGTCGAAAAACAAGAAAAAATTTCGTCGTCCCATTCAAATTCCAAGGTTTGTAGGGGAGACCCAAAAACAAAATTCGTATTTTGACCCATGTTTCTTTGGGAAAGTTGTTCAGATTTGTGTTCTGAATAACATACCAAAAATTTGGCTAGGGGGCAAAAATAACCCTGAATAAAATAGAGTTGTAAAGAAAAGTGATCTAATTGTTAATAATTGTTATTGTTGTTGTTAATTGTTGTTGTAATTGTTGTTGTTTGTAATTGTTAATGTGTTCTGTGTGTGACAATAAAGTGTTTATCTATCTATCTATCTAAATAATTAAAGTATCTATCGAAACTTTCAGCATAACTTCCTTCAATCCACAATGTAAGCATCTTGAATAAACTTACATAGATTATTGTTTATATTGAAGTTCACTGAATAAATTAATGGTAAAGTACCGACTTCCAATATAGTTATTGAGTTAAGTTGCATAGTAAAGTAAGTTTGTAGAACTATGGGAATATAATAGTATAAAATAATCTGAATCTACTTCGACACAGTCGAATTCATAACTTTATTCACTGACAATAGAGTAGAATATTGGTAAGGTGAATTGTCAAATTGGCAGTGATTAGCATCCAACCAATATCCTACTCTATCAACAAGGGACGAAGTTTTGAATTTGAAATTTAACTAGGTGGACTAAATATACAGGGTGTAAGGGACGGTGTACCGAAAACTTAAAGGGCGTGCTTAGTTAGCGAAATTGAACAACTTTCCCATAAAAACATTATTCGGAAATGAAAAAAAAATTTGAAATCTCCATTGAAATTGCTCACTCTGATCGAACAGTGGTCAGCGGTAAATTTTTTTTCGTTTCCCAAAAATATTACACCCTGTATACGAGTACCAGGCTAATTACACATATAGCTAATACGAAACTCGGAAAGAAAAACAGGCTCGATCTTCAAATAACAAATAGTAGTGCAGGCAACGAAGCAGTTGACCCCAACATAATTCTCTCAGGCAGATTTTATTTGACAGGATGATAAAGTATCATGAATTATATGTAAATTCAAAATATCCAAAAAAAAAAATACAAAAAAAAAAATTCATACATTTTTTGTAAGTTTTGTATGGAAAAATTAAAAGTACCGATTTTTTTTTTGGATTTTTTCATAGAAGGTTTGTCTCATATAGTGTAATACCCCAGCAAAGTTTCATCGACTGAGGATTTAATGCGGGAGTCTTCATACAACGATTCGCTTCGTTGCCTAGACTATAGCACCAACGTCCACTTTGGCCACTTATAGTAAGTAAGTATAGCCACAATCTATTCCAAACACGCCTAGCCTCACTCATGTTGTCTTTGCGCTTGAATTCATATTGGCTGAAGTTCTTTCCTCATCACATACAATAACTCCATAGGCCAATGGCAAAGCACTCGAGCAAGGCACGGGAACCTAAACAAACAAAGAAACAAATAGTAGGCACTTTGTCAAACGTAATAGCTTTCGGAAGGCTCTGGGAAGATTGATAGGTAGCTTATTTTTGCCAGGTTCTGTATGTGGTACTTGTAAAAAACATTTTTAGGGTTCCGTACCTCAAAAGAAAAAAACGGAACCCTTATATTATCACTTTGTTGTCCGTCTGTCTGTCTGTCTGTCAAGACCCTTTATCTCACGAACGGGTAAATGTATCAGGTTGAAACTAATACCATATATTAGGATCCACGAACCACACAAGATTTGAAAATTTCAATTTTTTACAACGACGCAATCAAAAGATATGGCATTTTATGTCCTCATCTCCATACATTTATTCAAAAATGCAAAACCTACAGGGTACTTCCCGTTGACCTAAAATTATGAAATTTGGCAAGAAGCTAGGTCTCACAGTACAAATAATGGGAAAAGTCCGAAATCATTAAATATTTCAACTTTTCTCCCAACTAATGGTAACCAATTGTGGTGAGCTCCCGTTTCAAGAACTTTCATATAAGAGAGGGGTCAAGTTGGATGGTCGCTGAGGCGATTTTTGTTTTAGTTCTATTTTAAAAACGGGAACACTTACAAACTTGAAAATTGGTATGTTTATAGTGCATCTATAAAATAACAACAAATAATAAAATTTGGTCAAGCGCGTGTCGGACTCAAAAAATGTAGCACATTAACTTACTGAAATTTCAACTAATACAATTATGTTTATGTGGTGGTACGGAACCCTCAGTGCGCGAGTCCGGCTCGCACTTGGCCGGTTTTTTTTTCTAGTTAACGCCTCGTGACTATTATTATGAAATCGTCGGCCCTACGCTGTCTCCAAAAAACGTGACATTCAATCAAACCTGAAGGATGTAATTCTGCCCATGAAATTGTTCCCAAAGTAACATACGTCAAAATACGAAAAACATTACCTCCTCCCCCTATGATTCTGCCCATAGAACTGAACAACTTTCCCCAAGGAACATAGGTCAAAATACGAATTTAAAAAAATTACCTCCCATACAAAAAGCGCTATCAGCTGATCAAGTTTCTATGGGTGGAAAAATACCTTTTTCATATTTCGACCTATGTTCCTTAGGGGAAGTTGTTCAGTTTCATGGGCAGATTCACATCCATTAGGGTTGGTATACCCTTTCTGTTACACCCTGTAGATGAAGGTATGATGATGAGTGAACGTAAAAGAATTGTATTGCAATCAAATGCTTTTTAATTATGGGTATGACCGCTATCACAGAATATATAATACTCGTAGTAAACAACGCTATGACATATTTGGCGGAATTTCCGCAGGTGTCTCTCAGTCTATCTTCTTATCAAAGGGGCTATTACGGTAGCTGGAACGTGTTTGCAACACGCGAACCATTGCCTTTGCATGAATTTTTGACTGTGACGGAGAGGAATGCTGCGTAGAGCTTACTCTCTTCCACACTTTGCGCGGGAATTCGTGTTGCAAAGAAAATGGTTTGCATATGGCAGACATCGTCCCGCTACCGTAATAGCGCTTAGTTAGCGGTTACACGGTGATTCTGGCATCAGTCAAATGTAGATGAGAAATTTCCATCAGTCGCTATGTTTTTGTTTTTCTGGGCTGACTGATGGTATACTGTCAGTATACCATCAGTCATGAACTAGCATCTGCCAGAATCACCATGTAACCGCTGTCTTACGGTCTCTACGAGTATCTATGCTCTCTGTAGTCTATTTTCTAAATATAGTCAGAAACTATACTAGTTGTACACACGGTATTAGTGGTCACAAACAGAACTACTTCACAGAATCAGTGCTACAATCATGCTACATACAAACCTAAGAAACCAGAGATCCATAAAGTCATTGTTTCCTCTGACGTGTGGCCGACTGTATACGTACTTGTAGTTACATGAATAAACGTCTGTTTGTCAAACTAAAAGTGACTAAAAATTGTTTTTTGGCAAAGTGTTTACGGCCGTAATTACACTCACCGGCACGGAACTTAACCAATTTTCTGCCGTATACAGGGTAATTTGATTGCGTGCCATAGCTCAGGGGCGGGATCAGTATCAGTAACTGAACAACATTTCCCAAGGAACATAGCTCCCGAAAAACCAAATTTGACCTTTCATACAAAATGCGCCATCAGATGATGCAATTTCTAAGGGAGGTCAAAAATAGATTTTTTGAATTTCGACCTATGTTCTTTGGGAAAAGTTGTTCAGTTACTGATACTAATCCCGCCCCTGAGCTATGGCACGCAATCAAATTAACATCCTGTATATTTCAAGCACATAACTGTAACCGGTTATGAGCTTGGTTGAGAATTTAGCCAAAGAAAGGTTTAAAACCAAACAAACTCTAATTTGATTTACTAGGAACCACACGAATATCAATCACTTAATTATTTTACATTTCTATCACGCTCCACGTGCGTAAACTCGAATAGCCGAGGCAACCCCTTGCTGTGTTGCCCACACTCCATTTTAAATTTAATATATTTTTTTCACGAAATAGCAGTAACGTAAAGTAAAAAAAAAATTAAAGGCTTTATAGAATTGTAAACGCTAACACTATCTAATGTTGGTACACACGGCTGCACATCGGTAGAAACACTTTTGGACCTTATGGCGTGGTAATAGAGTTGAAAAAGTTTCTACCGACAAGCGGTTGACCGTACTTATCTAAAGTAAGTTTAACAACTTCTTTTTTAAGAGTCATTTGATTCCTTAATCAAAGGAAGTGTCCCAAGTACAAGACAACGAAAATTTTAAAATGGTCCGTTATTGCGGAATGCTACAGCGTTTCCTAAAAAACTATTAAGTACGTCTACAAGAGACGGCATAGAAGCATATTTTAATGCAGTTGAAATACGAAACGGCTTAGTAGTTTTTTTTCTTACACATATATATTTTTTTGTATTTTGCCCTGGTTGTGCTGTAAAGTACCTACAGCACACAAAAGTAAATTTGACAAATATTCTAACGATATATCGAAATTATACCTTTAATAAAATTGATAAAGGCTAAGTTTAAAGTCATTAATTAAGTAAGGTTAAAAGAAAAAACAGATATTACAAGTGGTGCGAATTCCTTACCGGTGAGTGTTTTTCTCAACTTTTCCCGTCTGTGATTCCCCTATTGTTGTGTACAATGCCGCACGCTTGAACTATATTTATGTAGATCCATTCCTGCTTCCACATTCTATTTATTGTTCTATTCCCAGAAAAGAAAGTGCAAAGTTGATTGACACCGCGCAGGACGGAGTGGAATTGGCGAGAGATCGGTATTATTTTTAGATTGTTTAGATTTTTTTTGGCACATATTCTGTGTTTGGATTTCAAAGAGCAGACGCGATTTAAAAAAGATAGATATCAATGTTATCAATTTTACTTACCTTGTCTCATATAAAAACATATTTATTCATTTATTCAAAGGATTATGAATGATGTTGATGATAATGATATTTTTTAAACAATATCTTGCAACTGGAACAGCTACAGTAAAGAGAAATAAAATGTTTGAAAGAAGAACAAAGCGTAGTTATTTTTTTTGTAATTTAATATTAAGACGATAGTAATTTTTTTTTGGGTATTTAGAATACAAATATCTTTTTATTTACTCAGTATCATGCCGTGATTTTCAGGTATGTGTTTCTTGACCATTCAAGTGATAATATCGTTAAAACCAAAACACGATTACTGAAAATTTACTTGCCAAAATAAAAATCCAAAGTTGCCTCTTCAATTTTCATTATTTCCTCTTTTTGTGGAATCTGAGGTGTTTTAAGTAGTGAAATTAAGTATACAGAATGGTATTCGTAGTTGCTGTCATATGCCTATCCTAAAATTTAATTTTATTACTTAGTTTTTACAAAAAGTCGATATTTTATATCAGGCACTTACGTCATTTAGTTTTGGTAACACGCACAGTATATCTGTCGCAATCTAATGCGTTGCAGATTGCGCACTTTATCTTTTTCTTTCAAGCAAAAAACTGCGCCCACTGTCAAATAACTATTTTTTCACATATCCTCTTAAAAATTTATATAAAAAAAATACATATACAATTAAAAATTAATTTAAAGCCTGTGAACCCAAATATGAAACAGTCAGGAAACAATCTATGAAATGAGAACCTTGCAGCTTCGTTTTGTGACAATCTTTGCAGCTTACCAAATCGTACAAAAATACGACGTTAGCTCTTGATTGAAATAAGAATAGTTAACAGTCCAATGAGTCAGACTTGATGTACAGTCAACGACAGGTGAAGCTTGTCACCCGCATTGCGAATCTAGCCCGTACGTCTATTAAAATAAGAACGGTACAAAGTCCAATGTGTCAAGCTTGATGTGCTCTTAACTGTACCATTGACTACAACAAACATCAGTTTTCTATTATTTCATGTGTGCTGCAAAATAGATAAATAAAAACACAGAATCCTGTCTAAACAAAGTTTTCTTTACCACAAAATTTTTTAAATTTTTATCATGTGACGGAGTACATGTGACGGAGTACTTGCAAAAAATATAAATCTCAACAGAAAATATACATCTGACAAACATTTGCGAAACTTGTTTAATTACCAAAGTCATTAATAACTTGGAAAACTGAGAACTTGAATTAACAGGTCTCGACCGTTGAAATGGAGAGTATAAATTATGACTTTATCTTATCCGTTTGTAAACCACTTAAAATTTTACAATCTATTAATATCTGAGTGGTATCTAACCTAATTTACGTAATCTAAAAAAAGGTTTTGTTAATTCCGTATTTTCTGAAGAGTCAGAGTCTGTATGAAGATACTAAATGATCAGCTGATCCAAGTAGTATTCAAAGAAACTTTTTTTATAAATTTCCAAATTTTATGTCATTGTCATGACTCATGAGGTACCACCTTAAGAATGAAGTTGGAGATCAGCAGTCGGTACTTCTCGCGATGTTGAGCCACCCTCCATTATGTCCTTTATGGTAGCTTGATTCGTAGCCTTTATGTCATCAAACCATTTATGTCCTTTATGTCATCAAACCATTTTCGTCTCGACCTTTCTTATAGAACAAGTTTTTACATTTACCATCTAAAACTTGAATCTAGTAGTTAGTAACTGTAGCCCCGGGACTTTCAAAATCAAAGAAAGTTACCGAATATAATTACGAGAGTCGTGTGAATTGCGTCCTTTTAGATAGAAATACCCAAGTCTTAAAGATCTTAACCATTTATTATCCAGATTTAACATATCAAGAATATCAACGCGTTTGTAATTTGATCAAAAATAGGTAAATAAAAAAACTCTCTTTTCGATCACGAAAGTTAAGCCACGTTTGCCGCGGTCAAAACCCAGTTAGTAGATTGCTAGTGGCATAACAACTTTACTAGCTTCGGAAGGCATGGTAAGCCATTGATCTGCCTACTGCTTAATAGTAGTCGTTATGCCAAGTCTGACTTGCAGGTTGGCTACTAACATAACATGGCTAAGGCTTAAGGAGTGACCTAGCTGAATTCAAAGACTCATTCGGCATACATTGCTGGGAGGCTTGGTTATGTTTATTGCAATATCCTTACTTCAACGAGCAATGTATGCCGAATCAGTCTTTGAATTTAAGATTGGCTCTGATTTGCCTTCTGGGTTGCAGAGGTCAGTTAGCAGTTGCTCTGTGTATAAACCAGAGTTCTCGCTGATCCCTTAGGCAACACTAGGTTAGAAAACCGACTTTGTAAAAACGGAATAAGGATGTTAAAAATAGGAAACGACATAGGCTTTTTCAGGTGGCATCGAAGCCCAGGGCATGTTCGGTTCGATCAAAAATAACGATGACATGTCTAGCGTGTGCGGCACAACAAAGTAGTCCAATCTGTAACTGTCGACGCTGCGATTTAAGCATAGGGGCGAGAGATCCAGTTGGTATTATTATGGTACCTTTAGACTTCACAATTCGATAAGAAGAAACATTAGTGAAATTAACATTTAGACATCAAATGACTGTTTAATGTAAAAAAAAAATACAACAGAACAGAAGACAAAAAAGAAACAACCTTAAGTATGATATCATCATCATCATCGTATCAGCCGAAAGACGTCCACTGCTGGACATAGTATGATATACTCTAATGTATTTATATAATAAAACACCATTTTCACACTAGTTTCACAATTTATTTGATATTTATACCGAGTGCAGCAGCAAGCAATCGGTATAAATATCAAATAAATAGTGTGAAAATGGTGTTTCAGTATACTAGGTTATTTTTTTGGACCTGATTTCCTTTTGCCCACTTATTAGTGAGGTCAAAAGCAACAACTTTTGTTCTACGACTTTGCTAACAACGCACGTAAAATTTTCAACTTCTCATAAAAAATGGGTCGGTCACGTGACCACTTTAGTATGGAGAGTCGAAAATTTTCAACTTCCCATAGAAAATGGGTCGGTCACGTGACCACTTTAGTATACATAAATACATACATAATATCACGCCTTGTTCCCGTCGGGGTAGGCAGAGACCACAGTTCTCCACCTGCTACGAAAACCCATTTGTCGACTTTAGTATGGAGAGTCGAAAATTTTTTGTGCGTTGTTAGCAAAGTCGTAGAACAAAAGTTGTTGCTTTTGACCTCTGTAATAAGAAGGCAAAAGGAAATCAGGTCCAAAAAAATAACCTTGTATAATTTTTTTTTCATTTATGCCGACAAAAATTGCAGCAACGTGTTTTTTTTGTCAATGGGCTTACTTTTGACCTCGATCTAGTCTTGTGGACAGAGATGAGGTCAACAATGGGGTGGCTTGCCCAGAAGAAACCTATGTACTCGCGACTTCAATAGATTCGGGTTTTTCATATAGTTCATACTCGGGAACACAGACGCAGGAAGAAAATTCCAGTGCGCAAGGTTTTAAAGCGGTTTGTGCGAATATGTGTGAAATATCAACCAAGTGTGGGTGATACCCTACGGTGCGTCTGGGACTCCCGATGGTAAAAGAGGGATGGTGGAATGAGCAAATGTCAAAAGCAATTGGCTTAAGCTGTCAGAAAAAACAAGTTTGTAAAACAATGTTATTCTTTCCGGCAAATATACTCTGGTTTTATTGTCATGGCTGTAAAATATATTGGAATAAACAAAAAATATGGATTATTGACACTACTAAAGTAAGGCCATCGTCATAGGCCCACTGTGACAGCTGTCAAAGTAGAAAGCTACTCGTCCCTGAAGACTTTTGACGATAAAACAAGCCCATATACCATACGGGGGTTTCTGGGGGCTAAAAATCGATCTAGCTAGGTATTATGTCTGGTAAAATTCATTTCCCCCGTGTTTTTAAGCATTTTTTTTAAATACCGCGTTTTAGACAGAAATCTACAGCGCCATCTGTTGGTGGGTAGCATAGCTTGCTCACCCGATGACATTTTAATGTAGAGGCGGCTATTATAGAGCGAAGTTCGGTCGCCCAAGTATTCAAAAATAAACTCGGTAACACCGGCAGGAAGTGCACTCCTTTACCAACTTCAGACACATGCAAAAACATGATTTACGTTAAAAATCATGTTTAAATACCTGTTGTTACTGAAATACCGTAACTGGTACGTGAATAACTGTGAATATAACAGTGCAATCCCAACGAATTTGATATCAGAGGAACTTTTACGAGACACGGCGACGTCTTGTCGACAAATGGGTTTTGGTATTGGATTTAGGGAGAGATACAATTCTGAAAACGCTGAGCTGAGCTACAATTCTGACGAAACAATCAAAACAAATACGCAAGCTCTAGTATGTGACACAGATAGTATCATGGTACACAGAAAAAAATGATCTCTTAAAACAAGAACGCAATATGTCTCAACTGATATTGCTTGATTATAAAGTTAAATCTCTTAGAGTAAAATGATCACTCTAACGTATTAAAAATGCCGAAATCTTAAAATTCAAGAGAGAATTTCTTCGAATAAGAATTCTATTACTAGGTTTGAAATTGATGTTTTGAATTAAAACCATTTATTTTTTACATCAACAATGAAAAAATTTTAAAGCAAGTAAAATATTCATCGATTGAAAACATAAATCGTTTCGCCTAAGAATTATGAAAAATATTAGATGAAGATTTAGGACAATATTGATGCAAATAATATGTTGCTTGGTATAAGATAGTTGCTGTTTCGCTCAAGAAATTGTTAGGTAAGCAATGAAGAGTTAAGACTATATTAAAGCAAATAACATTTTGCTTAGTATAAGATGGTTGTTGTTTTGCTCAAGACCTAGTTAGATATGCAATGAAGAGTTAAGGCGATATTAAGTCAAATAATTGTTGCTGGGTACAAGATACTGTGTCAAAGACGGAACAGTATCAAAATTTCGATTACTTTGCTAATCAAGCCTGTGGTCTAATGGTCAGAGCGAAGGACTACGATACCGATGGACGCGGGTTCGAATCCAGCCGCCCCCAGGACTTTTGGTCAATTATAATAGTTGATATGATATAATGATATGATAGTTAATGATATGATTAATAAATAATAGAAATGGAAACAAAAGTAGAGTTGAAAAATAAAAAGGTCTAATATCAAAAATGCTGGCAGAGAGCAGAGGAAGAAGAGAAATAAAAAGAAAAAAACGAGAGATAAAAAAGTGCTTTTTTTTAAAAAGAGCCTTTTATTTTAGTTTTTATTTTTGAAGAGCTTTAAATTTTTCAACAAAATTAGTTTCGCTCTTAGGGTGACACATTTAGCTTTTTGAAAAAAGAGCTTTAAAATTTTTATTTAAATTAGTTTCATTCTTGGTGTGATAGATGCTTCACTCAAGTAAGTTTGGTTTTTGTTGTGATAGCTTTTAGTTTTTACAATAAGATGACAGTCGAAAATTGATATAAGAAATTTTGTTCTTGGTCGGAGAACTATACGACAAAACCTTTTATTTCTCAATCTAAGACGTTTTCGAGTTTCCTTATATCGAAAACCCAAAAGATTTTAACTTAAATAATATTATTTGGTTTAAGATATCTTTTTTTTCTGTGTATTATCGCGGTATTTCGCGCCTGATCACTTACAACTTCTTTCACGTATTAGGAAAACGATAAAGCAAATAGTTGCAATCTGAAATTCTTAACTTTGCAGTTTAGTGATGAATACTGTGTACCTACCCCTTTTTGCAAATTATACCTGTGATTTAAATTGCGAATTGTTTTAATGCAAAGCATCGATAGCTCCAGTTTCCACTCACTGGACCAGCGACCAACCCTTAATGGAATAACCACGGATGACTGGATGGGAAGGCTGTCACACCATTTGTACCTATGCGTAGCTAGCTAGCCCATGCTATAGTTTAGGAGTAGAACATTCATAGTACCTGGCCAACCGAGCTTGCTCTGTATAATCTTAACCAAAGCTCAAACTAAGATGGCGATGTAGGGTTCCTGAAACGCGCAAATTTTAAGAAATGCAAATGGAAAAAACGAATTTTTTCAGACATGAGACCAAGCTAGATCGATTTTTCGCCCGCAAAAAAAAATCGTTATATAGAACCGTTTTCGAGAAACTGATTACAAATATTGCTCAAATAATAGTATAGGATACAGGGTGTTTGATATATGTCTGCAAACCTGGTGGTTGCTCTATCCATGAAACTAAACAACTTTCTCTAAGGAACATAGGTCGAAATATGTTTTTTTTTACTGGGAGGTAAAAAAGGGGGTTTATTCCAGGGTTTTACTCTCCTGATAATCCATATCCCAGGATATATCAGGAAAAAACTGTGCTACTTAGAGATAATATGGTTTTATTTTTATATTTAATTAATTTATTTAATTTTAGTTTCATAGAAAGCACCACCTTTGGGTGCACTTAAAGGCGAACCAAGTCGTCCTTTTCGAATAGATGGGATGAAAATAATAATACATACCCTTATTTTTGTATCATCCCGGAAATTTCAAGAATTTTCCCAGGACACATAGGTAAGAATACCAAGAAGATTTTCGACTTCCCATACAAAGTGCAACAGCTGACAGCTTATTGGAAAAAAAGGTTTGAGAGTTCATTATTGATGCTCATGGAAAAAGTCGTTCAGTTTCATGAGCAGAACCATTTTTTAAAATGTTCGAGGTGAAAAAATAATACGGTGGAAGTAAACATGTGTAAGATGCAAAAGAAAACAGCAAATAGGTAACCAACCCAACCAAAATTTTCAGGAAATACCTTAGACAAAATCAAAAAGGAAAAAGGGTAGAGGGCGACCCCAGGCCACGTGGTGGACAACCGTTGCTAGGGATGCAGAACGGGCATAGGTGGATGAAAAGACAACCCAAGACAGACTTGCTTGGCGTCGCAAAACGAGGAGGGCCAACCCCGAATAAAGGGACAAGGCACGGAAGAAGAAGACCTTAGACAAAATCAAGAGGGGATTAATGAAGGTTTATTCTCAAACATGCTTGGAAATTCGATCATTATTTTGACAACCTTCTTCGACATAAATCAAAATAGCTGTACTTGTTAAATACTCGCGAGCAGCTGCCAGCAATGTAAGTATGAAAATCCGTTTTTATCGAATTTTGCGACTGAGTAAATTACTAAGAAAACTCATATCTGTCTAGTTATTTATTAGTGGAATTTACCAACAAGCACAACAACCAAGGAGATAACCTATCAAAGATTAGGTTTTAATTTCGAACTAATTTGCAAAAAGAAAGCTATGAATTTGTAAAAAAAATTAAACAATGTTTGTTTGTATTAAACTTAGTTTGAATTTCCGCGCAGTATTGAGAAAAGTACTAATACAAGCCTTGGCCGCAACCAGGTACTTATTGAAGGACTCACGCATGTGGACCTTTTGTCAGCCATGGCATGG
This sequence comes from Athrips mouffetella, assembly GCA_947532105.1. Taxonomy (NCBI): domain Eukaryota; kingdom Metazoa; phylum Arthropoda; class Insecta; order Lepidoptera; family Gelechiidae; genus Athrips; species Athrips mouffetella. The sequence continues at coordinate 18,696,056 of OX383975.1, read as the reverse complement.
CAGTAATGTACTGTTTATATTCGTCCAGATAATCTCGTACGTTTTGTGGATCCGTATTCATGCGTTCAATTCTAAAATTAGAATCATATTATTCCAGTTCCGGTGCGAATTTTCCACTGTTTTCTCTTCAGAACGTCTTGCTAGAGGCAAGAGGAATCATGAATATACAGCCAAGAAATAAGAACGTGTATGTGTTTTCTTCGAGAATGTTTTGGAAAATAAGGTCTGGAAAATTCTGTTAGCTGACGCTTGGTGATTGATTACTGCACCTCGCCGCATTGTATGAATTTTAGTTAAATTTCTTACTCAAACAAATGTTACTAAATGGGTGACAACCTTTGTCTTTAGCAAAGATTTTGTAAACTATACGAGAGCGTTTTTCTTACGTCAATGGTCTATAGACAGACAAGGTATTAAAGTTGTGCAGAATGGAAAAAAAAATTGTGAGCACTATTTAAGCGCTTTTATTGCAACTCAGAACATGAAACAAAACAACTTTTTTCTAGAAACATAGGTCCAAATAAGTATAAAAAAAATTACCCCTGATGTAGTTTCAATGGGAAGTGGATTTTTTATTGGACCTATGTTCCTTGGAAAAGGTCTCCAGTTTCGTAGTCTGCTTAAATAATGCTTATTAAATTTCTTACACTCTGTAATTTTTTTTACAAATTTATTGAAGTTTTTTACATTTCTATAATTGGTTGTACATTTAACATATTACCCGGGTGGTGTCGACTAAAATTAGCAGCAACACCTCTCTACTCGTGGGTTTCGTAAGAGAGTCATGGACCGGAGGATGGCCAGCAGCATCTTTCTGCGTATCGTACCATCTTACACACTGCGGTCACCAACAACAGCGGTCGCCAGCCGCAATGTAAGCGTGGTGACTATGGTAAATCACCTCCTAGAAGGTACCACGCGTTTTTGCTGGAGTTCTGGAGGGAGCTCCCTGTCCTGTAGTGGCCGTTTTAGTTAGAGATCGTAAGTCGATATTAGGGCATTATTGTGCGCTGCTTGTAAAAAACATAAATGTTCTACAAATGGATAGGGTGCCAATATCTTTACACTAGTATTTTTTGTAGTCTCAATAAATAAGGTGTTTAAAAAATTTGACAGATTATGAAAAAAAAAACCGGCCAAGTGCGAGTCGGACTCGCGCACTGAGGGTTCCGTACCACCACATAAACATAATTGTAGTAGTTGAATTTTCAGTAAGTTAATGTGCTAGATTTTTTGAGTCCGACACGAGCTTGACCAAATTTTATTATTTGTTGTTATTTTATAGCCTATGCCCTATAAACATAAAAATTTTCAAGTTTGTAAGTGTTCCCGTTTTTAAATAGAACTAAAACAAAAATCGACTCTGCAACCATCCAACTTGACCCCTCTCTTATATGAATGTTCTTGAAACGGGAGCTCACCACAATTGGTTACCATTAGTTGTGAGAAAAGTTGTAATATTTAATGATTTCAGACTTTTCCCATTATTTGTACTGTGAGACCTAGCTTCTTGCCAAATTTCATAGTTTTAGGTCAACGGGAAGTACCCTGTAGGTTTTTCATTTTTGAATAAATGTATGGAGATGAGTACATAAAATGCCATATCTTTTGATTGCGTCATTGAAAAAAATTTAAATTTTCAGATCTTGTGTGGTTCATGGATCCTAATATATGGTATTAATTTCAACCTGATACCTTTACCCGTTCGTGAGATAAAGGGTCTTGACAGACAGACAGACAGACAGACAGACAGACAGACAGACAGACGGACAACAAAGTGATCCTATAAGGGTTCCGTTTTTTTCTTTTGAGGTACGGAACCCTAAAAATATGCGACTTTTATTATTTTTCGTTTAAAATATAATTTTATGTATAATTATACATCACAAGCCCTAGAAGCATTAGCTGATCCGTAAAATAATAATTATAATGTTTTGTAATTCGCCCCCTTCTCCCCCCTTCCCCCGCGCACACGAGAAGAATCTGACTTCCCTCCAAATCGTTAAATAATCGTCTATTGGCGCCCTATCCATGGTAGAAGTTTGATGCTTTTTGCAAGGACCGCATAATCACCATCTTTAACTATTTCTTGGGGTGTTATGATGAACTTATTGTTTCAGAGTTTTGTGGTCTCTAACACTATTATGAAAACAAGTACCTGGTCGCCGAGCTTCGCTCTATAATAGCCGCTTCATCGGGTGAGCAAGCTATGCTACTCGCCAACAGATGGCGCTGTAGGTTTCTGTCAAAAACGCGATTTTTTTCAAATGGTTAAAAACACGGGCATAACGATTTTTCCCAGACATGAGACCTAGCTAGATCGATTTTTCGTCCCCAAAAACCCCCGGATACTAAATTTCATCAAAATTGTTAGAGCCGTTTTCGAGAAACCGATTACAAATCCCGATCCATGATCACGTTGCTTGCAGCCGAAAGAGCTCATTAAATACCCATAATACAATATCGTAGTAAGAACTCATTATACCATACACCCTTACTCTTTATCGCCCCGGATATTGTAGGTACTTTTTGTACGTGAGGTCGAATTTTTTTGTATTTCAACCTATATTCCTTGGGAAAAGTTGTTCAGTTTCATGGGCTTCTCTTAAAATATCTGGGGTGATAAAAAACACGATTTTCTGTTTTCAAATTGAGTCTTTAATTATGAAATTGCCGTTTTGTATGGCGAATGTTAGGTAAACTCAATTTTCAGTAAGTACTAACATTTTGCATTTTTTTAGGAATTCAAAATCCAAATTTTTAATATTTTTAAAAAATGATTGGGAAGACATTAAGGTTACAGATGCTTAGATTTAATTTTCTAAAAATATTATCTGTAAAAAAATATAACTAATGATGACATTGGACGACATTTAAGACGAACAATTTTGTAAATCAAATTAAAAATAGAAACTTTTTTATGCGTAAATTCGACAAATGAAAAATAACTAGAATTATAGCAAAAATTTCGGCAATTTCATTGTTAAAGACCTATTAATGGTAATATTTATTTATATAATTCAAATCACGTAAAACACTTATAAACCAACTTTATACGGAATTAAGTACACCAAACCAAGGCGTCTTTTTTCCTACATTTTCTTTTGCTACGCTCCTACGTCTTTTAGTCCTTCGATTTAGTACGCTCAGCTCAGATTTGATTGATCATACTGGATTTGATTACCGGAGCTTAAACATGATTGAAATGTTTATAAAACTGACTAATATTGATGATACGTACACAGAACTGTAGAGATATACACGTGGCTAGTAATAGGTGAGGAAATACATGATGTAAGAAGTGGGACCAGACAGGAATAGCACAGAGGCTGTTGGCCGCTTCTAGGTCAAGAGGAACAGAAGTTTGTATTGCTAGGTCGTGGCATAATATGTGCTATAGATAGGAGAGCAGGAGAAAAAGAAAACTACAGAATGGTAAAAACTGAAAGAGCATGGTCAGCTAACAAAAGTGAACCCCTCCAGTTCTTTTTATTATCAATGGGCTTCTTACTCTTGACCTCGATCTAGTCTTGAGGCCAGAGATATGACGTCGACAATGGGTCGAGCTTACCCAGAAGAAGCCTATTTACTAGCGACTTGAATAGATTCGGGTTATATGAACTCGGGAACACAGACGCAGGCAGAGAATTCCCACTCTTTGGCCGTGCGCATTATAAAAGATGTTACATAGCGCTTTGTGCGAATGTGTGGATTGTGGATTGTCAGTCTTTCCGATCGGTCCACTTTCACGAGTATCCTCAAAAAACATCACCGGAAGAGAAAAATACAGGCTCTCCATACTAAACTACTATCTTCATTGGATAGTGTGTATGGAGAGTTTCCATGACGAATCTGTGTTTTTAGGGTTCCGTACCTCAAAAGAAAAAAACGGAACCCTTATAGGATCACTTTCTTGTCCGTCTGTCTGTCTGTCTGTGTGTCTGTCTGTCAAGACCCTTTATCTCACGAACGGGTAAAGGTATCAGGTTGAAATTAATACCATATATTAGGAACCATGAACCACACAAGATCTGAAAATTTCAGTTTTTTACAACGACGCAATCCAAAGATATGGCATTTTATGTCCTCATCTCCATACATTTATTCAAAAATGCAAAACCTACAGGGTACTTCCCGTTGACCTAAAATTATGAAATTTGGCAAGAAGCTAGGTCTCATAGTACAAATAATGGGAAAAATCTGAAATCATTAAATATTACAACTTTTCTCACAACTGATGGTAACCAATTGTGGTGAGCCCCCGTTTCAAGAACATTCATATAAGATAGGGGTCAAGTTGGATGGTCGCTGAGGCGATTTTTGTTTTAGTTCTATTTAAAAACGGGAACACTTACAAACTTGAAAATTGGTATGTTTATAGTGCATAAGCTATAAAATAACAACAAATAATAAAATTTGGTCAAGCGCGTGTCGGACTCAAAAAATCTAGCACATTAACTTACTGAAATTTCAACTAATACAATTATGTTTATGTGGTGGTACGGAACCCTCAGTGCGCGAGTCCGACTCGCACTTGGCCGGTTTTTTTTTCTAGTGATACTCGTATATTGTTTGGGGAAAGTTGTTTAGTATTGTTAATGCCTGTTCCATATTTTTCAACCTTTTCCTTATACTTCTTATTTATAATACTCTTTTATAGATCTAGGCAGTGACTATTATATTATTTTTAGGGTTCCGTACCTCAAAATAAAAAAAACGAAACCCTTATAGGATCACTTTGTTGTCCGTCTGTCTGTCTATCTATCTGTCTGTCTGGCTGCATGTCTGTCTGTCTGTCAAGACCCTTTTTCTCACGAACGGGTAAAGGTATCAGGTTGAAATTGATAATGAATGTTAAGGTCCGTGGACCACACCAGATCTCAAAATTTAAATTTTTTACAATGACGCAATCAAAAGATATGGCCTTGTATGTCCTCATCTCCATACATATATGCAAAAAAGCAAAACCTACAGGGTACTTCCCGTTGACCTAAAAATATGAAATTTTGCAAGAAGCTAGGTGTCACAGTACAAATAAAGGGAAAAGTCTAAAATCATTAAATATTTCAATTTTTCTCACAACTAATAGCAACCAATTAAGATGAGCTCCCGTTTCAAGAACTTTTCTATAAAAGAGGGGTCAAGTTGGATGGTCGTGGAATTTTTAAAGTCAAAGAGCAAAAGCTTTTAGTATATCATATGGTAGATAGGTACGAAACCCTTAGGGCGCGAGTCCGACTCGCACTTGGCCGTTTTTTATTTAAGATCAGTTTTGCAATATCTCAGTCAGCTTATTACTTCTAAGAATTTTGCCAATATAGAAAAAAGTTAAGTCTATCTCCGCGGTTTTGTCTGGTCCTAAATTTTGTCTTGTACTTATTTCTATCTGTATACAAAGAGATAATGTGAACTGAACAGTTATAGGTTCCTATCGCTTCTATTAAAGATGTTTATGTTTAGTAAGAACACTTCACGAAACTCAGCTCGAACTATTAGTGTCTCCGTTTTAAATTCGGTCACTCTCTATTTAAAACCATCGACCTCTTTCCGCTTGGATAAAATAAAAATAAAGATTCACCAAGTTATGGTTATCGAGACACCTTCACTTATAATTTTCAAACAAATTTTAATTAAATTGGAAATTTTATTTTATTGCTTCGAATTCAATTTTATCGAATGCCTGAATTAAACCATGAATTGAGTACCTGTGAAACTTTTTATTATATTTTTATAATAAACACTGTACTACTTTTTATTAATTTTCGAGCGTCCACGATATTACAGTTTAATTTATTAAAAGGTCTTTTGTGAAACTATTAAAATTGTTAACGCTGGATCAAATACAAAAATGCAAGGTAAATATTTACTGAGATCCTCTCTAAAACTTTATGTGAGGCCGGTAATAATAAATGAAATGACTGATTAAACGGTTAGTTAACGTCCAGAATTGTTTTCTATGCATTTCAGTTCTCTGATCTATTCGTAGCATTGACGTAAGAAAAACGCTGCGCTTCTAAACGCCCCCTGACGTAGTTTCCAAAATCATTGATTCGTAGGGATCTATCGGGCATCAACGACAAAAAGACCGTGACTGTCCGCGTATGTCCGCCCTTTCATCTGCTGAGCGCCTTAGTTTAGTACATTCATTCTATAAGGTTCTATTTCGGTTCTGTTGTAGCATTAGTTTCATTTAAAGTGCTGTCACACACTGACCTCTATATATATATATATATATATATATATAGAGATACCGTCACGGTAAATGTTGATCTTTCAAGACGTACGATCAGTTAAAAGTTGATCCAAAAACAAATGTTGATCCGAAGGCCTTATGTTGATCCATTACGCTTTTTTTCATACCAATGTGGCTCCAATCGGATCAACATTTGACATTCTTGTGACGTCACTCGACTGAAAAGTACGCTTGTCAAATGTGGCTCCAATATACAAATCCGCTCCGATAAATGTTGATCCGATTCAAATGGACCAATCACAATGAAGCACTTTCTTACTTCCTCCGTGATTGGCCGACGGTGGTCACTCCAACGTTGCCGTTCCGCTTACTACAAATCTTCGTGAATTTTAGTACAAAGATTGCTAGCACGCCGGAGACGGACATAGGCTACTTTTTATCAGCTATCGAGGGTCTGGAGTACCTGACGTGGAACATCAAGAGTCCAGTTAAACTGTACGAGATACGGAAATTATGCCTTTGTAAAAGTTGTTCATCGTGATGGGCCGCTTCTGCTGGCACTTAGAAATTGAAGACCTGGAGTACCTGATGTGGAATATCAAGAGCCCTATTGAGCTAGTACATTAACAAGTCACTGTATTAGAGCTAATAAAAATAAGAAGAATGATAAATTTACAAAGTTACATACTTACCTAGTAACTACCTACAAAACAAAAGTAGGACAAAAAAGACTTCGTAATAAAGAAAAATAAAAAAAACATCAAATTACGTGAAAGTTATTAAAATTACTTGTACTAACTACCTACCTTACAGTCTCTCTCTTTGACGCAAAAATAGAGGGGTGTTATAAGTTTGACGTGTCTGTCTGTGTATCGGTGTATCTGTGTATCTGTGTATCTGTCTGTGGTATCGTAGCTCCCAAACGGATGAACCGATTTTCGTTTAGTTTTTTTTGTGTCATAGATAATTTTATCCCGAGTGTTCTTAGCCATGTTTCATGGAAATCTGTTCAGCGGTGCGAGGATCATCAGCTCATTTCTAGTTGATGAGGGGATCTAACTAACTTTCTAATATCCGATCGATCAGAAATTTGGTACCATGTTACTTCAATAATATTGAAAGTATATGGTAAGGTAACCATGACCCGATCAGCCGTTTGAAGATCATCAGCTCATTTCTAGTTGATGAGAGGATCTTCTTCTTCTTTTCGTATCAATGGCAAATGATTTTATAGTAAGTTAGCCCAAAATGTGGCTACAGCAATAGCTCTTTGGTTGCCTTCAAAAAGGTCCTCCCTGGTGCAAGAAACTGAGGAGGTAGGGCACGAAAGCAAGTGTGTCATGGATTGCAAAATGCCGCATTCACAGATCTGACTAACTTTCTTATATCCGATGGATTAGAAATTTGGTACCATGTTACTTCAATAATATTGAAAGTAAATGGTAAGGTAACCATGACCTGATCGGCCGTTTGAAGATCATCAGCTCTTTAATAGTTGAGGGGATCTGACTACCTTCCATATGTATTCCTATCGATACGAAATTTGGTACCGTATTACTTCAATGATATTGAAAGTATATGGTAAGGCAACCATGACCTGATCAGCCGTTCGAAGATCATCAGCTCTTTAATGGTTGATGAGGGGATCTGACTACCTTCCATATGTCCTATCGATTCCAAATTTGGTACCGTATTACTTACATGATATTCTAAGAACATGGTAAGGTAACCATGACTTTAAATATGACATGTTAGGGTAAGGTTTAGATTTCGAAGATGGGCAATTAAATGGGATTAGTTATGCTCAATTACCACTGCGACAGAGTTGAAGCGACGCAACGCGTCAATTTTTGAAGTGAAAATTTCTTTAGCAGCGCTTGTAATTTTTTTAGGTGGGGAAAAAATGTTAAATTCGCATCAGATGTCGCGTCAGATCTCGGATGAAGTATAGAAATGGATTTGCAAATAATCATACCAAGTTAGAGCAGGCTCAATATACAGGGTGTCTCATTCAAATCGGTCAGTATGGGAAAGTCTGAAACTATAAGACATACGAAGATTTGTTCTTAGGAACCATGTCACCGATTTTGATAAAAAGAAAAACTGCATTCCTACATTTGAAAAAAAAGTGTACCCATATTGTATTGAAAAAAACGGTGGTCACTTCGAACACCTACTATGATAAATTAAAGTATGTAAAAACAATGCATTTTATTCATTTTAGACATCGTGTTTCATAGAGACATTTACTGCTTAAGACCTACACAACCGTTATTTAAACAGAAAAACTGTAAGCTTTTTTTTCAAAACTACCGGGTTCGATTCCCCAGCTGGGTACACTTTTTTTTTTCAAATGTATGAATGCAGTTTTTCTTTTTATCAAAATCGGTGACATGGTTCCTAAGAACAAATCTTCGTATGTCTTATAGTTTCAGACTTTCCCATACTGACCGATTTGAATGAGACACCCTGTATACAAAAGTTCTCAGTAGTTTTAAAATGTGATAAAGACCAAAACATCTTTTTTGTCTCTGTCATATGTGCACAACAGACTTGACGTACTGGTTTTTGATCATTATTTAATAGCGAATCCTAAATGTATGAGATCTACATTTCCGATTACAGCTGTCAAAGTAAAAATCGCTATAACTTGAAAACTACTGACCCAGGACTACTCATGTGCTGAGACAAATGATAGGTCTCGAAGTGATCTACATTTCGGATGACAGCTGTCAAACTAAATATCGCTATAACTCGAAAACTACTGACCCTAGACTATTCGTGTGCTGAGACAAATGATAGGTCTCGATGTGATCTACATTTCGGATGACAGCTGTCAAACTAAAAATTAAATTAGCTGTAGGAGCTAAAGTAGTGCTGCGAATGAAAAGCTTAGTAGTTCAAAGTAACTAAATAAAAAGTTTGAAAAGCTACAAATAAAATTAAATTAAAAATTTAAAAAAAACCCCGACAAAAAACGATCCCCTAAAAAGTAAAAAATTATAAATTGCCTACACACACTAAACTACACGCGCTAAAGATGATACATGTTATATTTTGTTGTATTGTTGTTGTGCAATAAACAGTTTTTACTTATTTTTACTATTGTTGACTCTTAAATGCGTTGGGGGACCGCTAAGTAAACATTTAAATACACAATATACGTAAATTGTTTTGTTGCAGTTACTTCTTTCTTTTCTTAGCGGTCCCCCAACGCATTTAAGGGTCAACAATAGTAAAAATAAGTAAAAACTGTTTATTGCACAACAACAATACAACAAAATATAACAAGTATCATCTTTAGCGCAAGTGTGTGTAGGCAATTTATAATTTTTTACTTTTTAGGGGATCGTTTTTTGTCGGGGTTTTTTTTAAATTTTTAATTTAATTTTGATAAAGTTTCTTTCATGTCGGCATCTTGCGATTTGACTTCTATAAATAAAAATAACCGGCTAAGCACGTGTCAGGCCACGCAAAGTGTAGGGTTCCGTAGTTGTCCAATACTAAATACTGCAATACTCAAGGGGCCCCCGGGGTCACAAAATCCCATAAAAACGTAGTTACGTTTTTTTAAACGGTTTGACCGACCTTTACCAAACTTTGTGCACATTATCAGATGGGGCATAAATCTATGCTTGTAATATTTAAGTTTTTGTTTGAAAATATTAATCCATTACAAAATAAGAGCGAAAATAATCTTTTTCAAACAAAAAGGCAATTTTTGCAATTTTAGCTATAACGCACATAACAAAATTTCAAATTTAATGGAAACCAATCACAAGCATAGATATGTTGCATTACATTACGTGTACAAAGTTTGATGTGGTTCGGTCGTACCTTTAAAAGATAAAAACGTAATTATATTTGAATGGAATCTCACTACTCAGGGCGACTCATAAGACAGTTAATCATCAAAATATTTTTTTATGATATTTGTAGTAGGTACTAAATTTCTTAATTGTACATTTTTTTAAGTTAGTCTATTATTCGATAACCTGTAAAGCCTACTTGATATTGATAGTTTTCCTTTTAAATTAATCATTTAGGTACACTACTACCGTGATTTTTTTTACATTTCCAAATACAACAGTTTCGCTGGTTGGGGGGGGGGGGTGGAACTTGACTCTAACAAAAATAATTAAAGCGAAATATTTCTGAAACGTACACTAGCATCGAAGAATAGTTGTCGTAGACAAACCATCCAGTGAAAGATCGGATACAATTATTATTATTCTCCATACATAAACCTGGTGGACCACCTCAGGCCGGGACGTCCTGTCCATAGTCACCGTGGTCTCAGACCATCAATCTAAGCAATAAAATAATAAATAATAAAATAAATAGGTAAGCAACAGATTTATAAAATGCAAAAAATTGTTTTTATCACCGTGTTGTTTCAGATTCTGTACGAAATAACATGTTTTAGAATCGCATAGAAGCTTGGAAAATAATAATTTGCGATTCTCTTTAAAACAGAGTAAGAGGTTATAGTTGTACGTTTTTACCGTAGGTTTTGAAAAACTTTTCATTTATTACCCATCTATCACGTAACAAGAAAATGCAAAAAACCATACCTACAGACTCAAGTAGTTTGTGACCGATTATTAACGTGACCTGTAATGCAACATGAACCCTGGTTTACAAACTCAGATTAGCTTTTACACTTTCATCACAAAATACCTAACAAGTACCTGCTGCTGTTACGCGACATTATATGATGCTATTTTAAAAAGAGCGATGCCTGTGGAGTTTCTTGGCAGTTCTTCTCCACAGAAGTACGCCAACTGGTGTAGTGAACTGACCATCTGTTTGACGCGCAATAAGCGTTTGTAATGCAAACCTATATTGAATAAACATATTTTTTGACTTTTTTTTTGGCTATGCAAAATTCTTATACAATAGGACAAAGTTTAAGATGATGCTTAATGCCAAATTGATTTAAAACTTAATACTGACATCTAATTATTTTGTAGTTTACGTAAGAAGCGGCACTTCAATAAAAACAATAAACTCGGTAATAACCATTATCCACCATCATGAACACAACACACTCACTTGACTGCTTGGACCAGACTGCCTGAGGTAGATAGAAATACAACTCTTGCGCAGAAATGCGCGACAGCATCTTATCTCACTTTAACTTGAAGTAGGAACTTATGTTTATTTCATTCGCACGCTAGTGCGATGTTGCCGTTCTGTTTTTTAGTACGTACCCTTCATATTCAGCTCCGGAGCAACATTTACCACTAACAGTCAGATATAAACCGGAGCCACATTATACGCTTCAGTATCATTTTTTTGACCGTTATTGGATCAACTGAAACCGTAAAATTTTATGACGAGTAATTTAAAAACAGGCAAATGCACATCCACTGACGTCACACGCTGAATTCATATATTCGATAAATACAGCTCTATCTCACTCCGGAGCCAAATGTACACACGAAATAGGCGGATCAACATTTGTTCTAAATCTAAACTGGATCAACATTTACCGTGATGGGATAATTATATAGATATATATATATATATAGAGGTCAGTGGCTGCCACAGAATAAAGTAATAGTACCATCATACAGAACGGACACTCTCCGCCCCCCTTGCAATCCACTCTTCACCCCCGCGAGCACCACCTGCACGAATCGCGTGGCCCTCCTGATTGTCGACGAGACCGTCTTATTTCAAGTTTGTGCTCGTTGTATGTAGTTTCCGGGGTTTGGCGCTGCTCAGGTCTTGTCTATTCCCAGTAGGACGACGGGGCATGCCCCGTCTATTCACTATTTTCTTGTGTTTTATTTTAAAGTTTTCATTTAGTTTTCCATTACAAATTGATTGTTTTTACAAAACCTTTCCATATTTTTTTTGTACAAAAGTCTCGTAAACAAACAATGATTTCCACAACCACAAGGTGCGGATGGAATTCATTGTAATTTCATCGGCTAAAAGCAGATTGCCCGCCATATTTATTTTCCCGGGAACATCCGGACCGGGAACGAAACAAAACCCGATTCCCGGGAATAACCTCGCGGAATAAAATATGCAAAACGGTCAGGTTTGTCGTCGGGCAGATTACTACACAATAGGTACTTATTTATTTAACGACAATAAAATATTTTTCTCGAACATTTTCATCGCCAGCACGACGAGATAATGAGACATCGCAAATTATCTTACCTAAGCAGCTATAACACCACCTAGCTATACATTTATAAAAAAAACCTAAGTAATAAGAATATGTATTGTACACTGCGGAGGGTTGGAGCAGACCACGGCACATATTGTGGGAGATTGCCCACTCGTGCGATTTACTTATACATTTGAGGAGCTCCATGTGCTCTCTCCGGTAGCTTTAGACTGGCTACAGCACTTTGATTTGAACTTTGTAAATAATTTAATGCGAGTTTTATTTCAATAGACCGTACGATATTAATAATAACCAGAGTGTAAAAAAGAGTGTACCAACCCGGAAATATGTGAATCTGAATTTTTCCGAAAAAATATAGGACGAAATTAAAAAAAAATACCTACCAAACAAATGCGCTTGAAGCTGTTTCCGTTTCTTTGGGAGGTCAATTGTTCTTTTCGTATTTTGACTTTATCTACCTTGGGAAAAGTTGTAAGTAGTTGATTCACATCCTCAGAATTCTGCATATGTTGATTCTGCAGAATTCTGTATATGTTGATTTCGTCAAAAGGTTGTCTGGAAGAGATCATTCTTTGTGATAAGACCGCCTTTTGCCCACATTCAACAACTCGTTGTTTGTAAATGTTACTTTATTAGTGTGCAATAAAGTGTTATTCATTCATTCATTCATCCTTTAGGGCTGGTATACCGTTTTTCTTACATCCTGTAAAACTTGCAAAAGATGACAATATACTCGTATGTCCTCTCCATGGCCCCATACTTATAAATCACAAAGACATTCTGATAAGGACAAGATAAACAGTTCTTAGCTTCGTCCAACCTACCTACCCTACCCTACTTACTTTGCAGTCGCCCCGACAGCTGTTTTTGAAGGTATTCAATTTGGTATTATAATAAGGGCTAGCCAGATAGATAGTGTCATAACAATAATAAAGTCGCTTTTGGGAACACGACGTAACATAAATTAAATGGTCACTTTTAAATAATTTTTAAGGTTCCGTTCAAAAATGGTGCTAACGGGTCTCGGGTAGAGTTTAGTAATAAAATGTGAACGTACGTCATCTGTTTATCTGTTAAAAAGGGCTGTATATTTTGATCTGTAGGTACTAGGTTTCTGGTTGTAATTTTCACAGAATGTGTTTAACAGAAGCTGTTTTAAAAAATTACCTAACACAATAAAAAATATTAAAATAAGGGTCCCATACATACATACATAATATCACGCCTTGTTCCCGTCGGGGTAGGCAGAGACCACAGTTTCCACCTGCTACGATCTTGACATACTTCCCTTGCTTCCTGAACTTTCATCAATCCTTTCATACATGCTCGTCGGTTTTGGTTTTTTTAACCTGGCCTTTATTCAGAACGCCCTGAATTTGGTCCTGGTACGTTCGCCGAGGCCTTCCCCTTCCAACGTTCCCATTCACTCTCGCCTTGTAGATCTCTTTCGTCTATCTTCCTTCATTCATCCTCTCTAGGTACATGACCAAACCATCTCAGAATCCCTTTCTCAATTTTAGTCACTACGTCTTCTTTTACGCCACAACGTTCTCTTATCACACTATTTCTAATCCTGTCACTCATCTTCACACCAATCATACGAGTACTCCTCAACGCTCTCATTTCTACTGCATTAATTCTACTTTCATGCTTGTTCTGCCATACCCAGCTTTCACTGCCGTACACCAGTGTTGGTACCAAAACGCCTCTCTGAACAGCCAGACGAGCCTTGTGAGACAACTTCTGACTCTTTATAAAAGCATGCATCCCATACAAGAAACGTATTTAACGTTTTATGTTTTAGCTCTACCGTTAAAATGGTGCTAGTTTCAAATTCCATAACCTATTTACACTTGTAACCTAAAGCAATAAATAATAAAAAAAATACCCAGTAGTTTCCTGAGATTTCGTCTAATATAAATATTGTGGTGGTACAGATACCCCAGTGCGCGAGTGTGACTCGCACTTGGCCGGTTTTTGTACTCTCACACCTAATATTTCGAAACAAGAGCAATAAAGCATTTTCGTAATTAAACAAGAATCGACAATATAAAATCCACAAACCAATGTATTCGATTAAGCTAAATTCACATTGGGTAAGTTGCTGGCGTCAGTGCTGGCGTCAAAAACTGACTCGCAATGTTAAAACATGCAGCCAGTTGTTGTAGTTTACAGTGAATTTACGTTCCTAGTCAGCTAGGAGAATTGATCCAAGTGAGTTCTCGAAAACAACCAAATTTAATACAATAATGTTGAGAAATTTTACTCATCTGTTGTAGAAGTTGAAAGAAATATAAAGAAAAGAGGTTTATAAAAAGAAACGAATATAGGTTACAGAATGGATCGATGATGATAGAAATGAAACTGTAGGTTCTGCTTTGTTGTTCATATAAGAAAATCTGTTGTATATAAATCTCTTGTAGAGATAAGGCCGCCTTTATGTCCTCTTGTACGTAAAGCTCTGTATGTTAATTGTGCAAGAAATATAATATAATTGAGGACGTTTTTAAGATAATTGAGATTTTATAATCTGTAAGTTTTCGTGGGAATATTGTAATATATAATATATTTTAATATTGGGCCGACTTTGGACTGACTTAGCTGTTTAAACGCGGTCAGACAATGGCGTTGTTGCAGGTGGCAGTAGGAATTTATAGACTGACTCAAAAAAGTACGCGTAGGAATTATAATATGAAGTCAGGGCTGACGCGAAAGCGCTGACTTTTAAGCTTTTAACCAATCAACACGGATGACAGTAGATTTTCGGCATTGATGCCAGTTACTTACCCTGTGTAAATTCAGCTTTATCGATTCAGTGGTAGGTTATGTCAAATCAGATGATAAAGTACCTACGATTGTCGTTTCACATTTTGGTCTCGTATCGTATTGGATTTACAGGAATCGAATGAAATACGTTCTCAGAATAATTAATAACGTAATAGATCGTTTTTGAGTCTAGAAATTTTCGGAACAAACAAAGATTCGAACAAAAATTTGATTTGAAATCAACGATTGATAGTTGAAGGTTCAAGAGTTACAAAAACAATACTCATATAATAAGATGTCCCTCAACACAGAATCCTCAGAGAAAAAAACTGCATAAAAACTTATTTTGACGATGCCAAAAAATAGTCATGAAATAGTCATAAATAGTCACCATAAGGAAAAAAATAGTCGCGTTACAATTCTAGAGTTATAGCTATGGTTTGCTGAGGATTATGGGCATAGGCTATATACAGAATCCTCAGTTCTGATGCAAGCAAACCGTGGGGACTATCGACTTGGTTTTTATTTTAAAAAATAATAATGAAATAGTCGTCTTGACTTCCAAATTCTCAAAAATAGTCGTTCAAGGATTTCAGAGTTACGAGGGCCAAACCGAAAAGATCGGGAATAGAATACTCAGGAATAAATTAGATTAAAACCTTTTTGGTTTATGACATGTAGTATTATTTCAAACACAATTCCATTTTTTAATTTAAAAAACTGTAAAAAAGAAAAGAGTAGTTGCCATTTGAATTTGACAAGTCAGTGGGGAAAATGGAGCTTACGCGGGAACATTTCCGTGCCATAATTTTTCACAACTTTCGTCGAGGTTTATCTCAAGAACAATGTCTCGCCGAGCTTGTTTCTGTTTATGAACTTGAAGCACCCAGTAAAACGACTATATATCGTTGGTATTCTGAGTTTCGTCGTGGACGTTCCTCTCTCACGACAGTTCCTTCTACTGGTCGACCAAAAACAGCGGTAACACAAGATAACATCGATGCTGTGCGCCAATTAATAAAAGAAGATAGACATGTGACATACGAGCAGATTTGGGCTTCTCTCAGCTTTGGTATGACAGCGATTCAAACTATTTTACATGATGAACTGGGTGTCAAGAAGTTAGTTTCCCGCTGGGTGCCCCATCGTTTGACCGTGACAAATGCAGTTTACAATATCGTCTCTGGTGATGAATCGTGGATTTATTCATATGAGCCCGAAAGAAAACATCTATCGGCTGTTTGGGTCTTCGAAGGCGAGGTCAAGCCAACAAAAGTTGTCCGCTCTCGTAGCGTGTCGAAAAAAATGGTCCCTTCGTTTGTATCGAAAACTGGTCATGTGGCTACGATTCCTTTACAAGAACGCAGAACGGTTACTGCTGATTGGTACACAATAGTTTGTTTGCCGGAAGTCATAAGAGAACTTCGTAAAATTAATCAGAATCGTCGCATCATTCTTCACCAGGATAATGCGAGCTCACATACCGCTCGCAAAACGATCGCGTTTTTAAATCAGGAAAACGTGGAGTTAATCGACCATCCACCGTATAGCCCTGACTTGAGCCCCAATGATTATTTTACATTCCCAAGAATTAAAGATATGCTACGTGGTCAACGATTTCAAGGCCCAGAAGAGGCAGTCGAAGCTTACAAATCGGCCGTTTCGACTATATCCACTTCAGACTGGAATTACTGTTATAATAATTGGTTTGATAGAATGCAAAAGTGCATCGATTGTCCCGGAGAATACTTCGAAAAACAATGAAAGTAAATATTGTTGTATTATTTTTATACTTTTTTCTATTCCCGATCATTTCGGTGTGGCCCTCGTACAGGGGTAGCTTGCTGAGGATTCTGTGCATAGCATTTCACGGACGCAGATTCCTGCAGAACGGTTAGGTTTTTCTATTTGATACTGATGTCACAAAATAGTCAACAAATAGTCGTCTCAAACCATAATAACTTCGGTCTGGTTTACTTAGTAGAAGTATGTTAAAAATGCATGTTAACTTCGCCATACATTTTTCCTTTGTACAGTCGCGTACACAAAATTATTTGATATTGATTTCAATTTGTCAAAAAAAATGGATTTTGATATTGTTAGAGGCTTTTATTTTTATATATTGTTGCAGACCCTATTTTAGTGTTATCTATTTTTATTAGGTAAATAAGAGGATAAACCGACTGATATATCAGTGCACAGCCCCAACCTTTTGGTCTAAAAACTTATAATGTAGGTTCCACGTTTAAGGAAAGGTAAAACTAGAATATCGGGCTTAAACCCAGATGCATTCAGTAAATAAAAATACTTTAATAATAATTGGAAGGTTCGCAAATATTACTTAATTAACTATACTAACTTTACTAATTTCTTGATTGATCAATGTTGTTTGCCTACGCATTTAACTATTCATTAAAAATTAAAATGTCGCTGCATATGTGTTTCTTTTACCCAATAGAACATCAGTAGAATAATACAAATCAGTTACTTAATGGCATAGTAACAGAGTTGGAAATGTTTAACGTGGGTCGTATAATAGAAAAAGCACCAATATTCTGAGACGAGATATGTTTAACCAATAGCATGGCGGCGTTCGGCTCGACCGAATTGTGTGACCAAGCTAGCGCTCGCCGCCGCCGCCGGCGCGTATTGAAGTGCCCTACAGTGTTGCTATTACATCGACAATTGCCGTGTTCTACGGTAATTATATGAAATGTAAAGTTAACTTACACTACAGCCTATGGAAGCAGTAAATACACAACGCGTTATTCCAAATTAGGATTTCCATTTTTTCAATAATCCTACTTAAAAATTGAATGTAAATTCTAAAACTAACAGCAGCTCGTTAAAAGCGCAGCCTCGGTCGGGTCATTGCGGTGCGGGTTATTGCCCTCTGCGTAGGGCTAATTTTAAAATTTTCAAAATTTTTAAAAAGTAATTTTTTTTTGTGTTTCTTTATCGTTACTGAAACACCCCCTAAGCTATGGCACGCAATAAAATTATCACCCTGTATTACTCATTTAACCATTAAACGGACATAAGTACGAAGACTGTGATTTATACAAAAACTTACTTAAAAATAATCTGTAGGTACTGAATATATTCATTAACAAGATTTTTTTATTATTTTAGTTTAAAACCAATTATTGTAGTTTGTTAAGCTATATTATTTAACATGAAAACAAATGAACTTTGCTTTTTATTACAGAATTAATTATATTGGGTTCCAAATACATAAAAAAAAGTAACTAAATAGTTACCATCAAAGATGATATGCATTTTGAACACGACTGTACTTGAGTTGAAAAATGTATGGCGAATATAACATGCATTTTTAACATACTTCTACAAGGTAAACCAGACCAAAGTGATTATGGTTTGAGACGACTATTTGTTGACTATTTTTTGACATCAGTATCAAACAGAAAAACCTAAACGTTCTGCTGGAATCTGCGTCCGTGAAATGCTATGCACAGAATCCTCAGCAAGCTACCCCTGTAACTCTGAAATCCTTGAACGACTATTTTTGAGAATTTGGAAGTCAAGACGACTATTTTATGACTATTTTTTAAAATAAAGACCAAGTCGATAGTCCCCACGGTTTGCTTGCATCAGAACTGAGGATTCTGTATATAGCCTATGCCCATAATCCTCAGCAAACCATAGCTGTAACTCTAGAATTGTAACGCGACTATTTTTTTCCTTATGGTGACTATTTATGACTATTTCATGACAATTTTTTGGCATCGTCAAAATAAGTTTTTATGCAGTTTTTTTCTCTGAGGATTCTGTGTTGAGGGACATATAATAAGTGGTTTGTTGATAGAACTAAAATTTTAAAAGATTTGTATGTCACCTTTATTTTTCATTAGTACTCGAATGTATTGTAATTTGACAGTAACCACTTGTTTCAATAAGATCGAAATAAGATACAAAAACCTTTAACGCACCACAGCACAGTGACGTCAAACGTGTAAACCTAAGTAGGTAAAATAATAGTTATCTTCTTACAACTCCGATGCCGACCGTTATTTTCTGCGCAAGAGTTACACGCGGGGAGCCAATTAACGATTCGCGCGCCTGACTCCCCCGCAATATTTTATTTGAGTTCTGCGCATTAATGGTCAGCTTCGGCGTGCAAAAAATATATGAATAAAATTAAAAACAAACGAAAAAGTTGTATGAATGTAAAACTTACCAAAAGATAAGAGGCCACTATTAAGCATGGTCAGCTTGATGCTGTTGGGAATAGACACTAAGCTGGTGGTGCCACTGGGCTTCAGGTCCTTCTTCGTCTTAGGCTTCTTCTCCAGGTTATGCCGGTCCGTGGACTTGGACCGGTTTCTCCTCTGGCTGGTAGCCGAGGTCCCACGCGTACCCGTTCGAGACGACATATCCGATATTTTTAAACCCTAATTAACAACAACGGATGTTTTGGCGGTTTTTAACAGCACACCGTCATTGTATCAATTTATTTAACGACACTTTTTATGCTTTTTTTATTTGTATTTTACACACAAACACCAAATTTTCCGATTAAGTATTAAATTTTTACACAAATATTTTTAAAACTCAACGTTACACTGAAATTTGAGAAGCGTAACAATATTTTTATCACATCAAAAACACTAAAACACTTTTATATACAATTTGACACTATGAATTTGTAAAATAATAGGATTGAATTTTACTGTACTATTATCATAAAAATCCGCACATTTTTTTTATTCGCACGATTTTGCTACCTGAAACAAACAACACCCAATTAGGAGAATGATGGTACCTCTACTCGTTTTTCACAGAATTAACCGCTGGTTAAAATACTAACTATGGTAATTAACTGTGGGTAAATAATTAACAGCTTAGCGAGCGTGTAAAAGTGTTAACGACATTATTATTCAGGTATATTTCAGTTTTAACTTATTTTCATAACAATCAGGCCAAAAGTTCTTTAACTATATGAAGTTTCTACATGGATTGAGAGGTTATAGGTTAGGTAGGGGTCCAAAAATTACTTCGTCTTGGTATTTTTTAGGGATCCGTACCCAAAGGTTAAAAAACAGGACACTATCAATATGCCTCCGATGTCTGTCTGACTGTCTGTCTGTAATAGGTAGACAGTTGAAATTTCACAATTTTTTTATTCCTGTTGCCGCTATAACAAAACATACAAAAAAAATACAAATAATAAATTAAAAAAATCTGTTTCGGAATGTACAAGTGAAGCCCATTCATATGCTGCCAACCCAGTTACGTTAATTTTAAATTTTGACCCCCTATTCGGGCCCTTTTACAATTCTTTCATTTGCAATAGGTAAAGTTGGGCAATTATATTTTAAAACAATACCAAATTTCAAGTCGATAGCATAAGTGGTTGCTGAGATATACATATGTGACCGACAGACAGACAGACGAAGTCGCACCATAAAGGTTCCGTTTTTACCATTTTGGTCAGAATCCTAAAAAGCAGAAGCTCCATACTCACCTACGTATTTACTAACTAACACTAAAATTAAAGTTGCATTGAACGTCAAAACCTGCCATGCACGTCCGGAGAGATGATTCATTGGTAGACGTCACGACTTATTGTATTTTTGGATCAACAACTCGGTGTACGTTCCCATATATGGGTATAAGTATAGAAACTAATGACGATGTTTATGTATAAGCAAGTGTATAGGTACACAGCGTGTCCCAAAAATAGGCCGTCTCGCTGACCCGGAGGTAGATGGACTTAAGGTGCATCAAATAAGCTTAACATGCCCAAAGAAAAGTGTAATGAGTATTGAGTATGACCAGTTTAATTGATTTTTAAAAATGTTAACTATTTTTTTCATTTTTTTTATTTGTTGCGCCTTAAGTCCATCTGCCTCCGGTGTGGCCTATTTTTGGGACATCCTGTATGTATAAGAACTACATAACGATGACTTCCCAAAGCACAGGGAATCCTAGTTTGGGGGGCCAGGATTCAAAATTTTTGCTGAAATTGTTTTATTGCGTTACGTTAGGGTAAGTAGGGACAACATAAGAAGTCCGTTTTGACGTTTCCTTATCACTAACAGACAGGGTTCATTTTTCTTTGCAGGTCGTAATTTTTATACGTTTGACAGCTGTCAGAACGAACCGCGCACTCGCGCATCGAGGGTTCCGTACCACTTAGTACAATTACCATCTTAGTTACAGACGCGCACAAGTGTATTAAAAACGCGCGAATCCGACACGCACTTGACCAGTTTTTATTACTTGTTATTATTCTATAACGCATGCTCCATAAACATACCAATTTTCACGCTTATAAGTGTTCCTGTTTTTACTATAGAGCTAAAACCAAAATCGAGCAAAAATATTCGAAAAACCTTTACAAATAAATTTAATTCTGCGGTCCTAAAAATGGATTTTCTTGTTGCTAAAAATACTATAGGTATACCGGAATTATCGGAAGACTCGCATTTGACCGGTTTTCAATGATTGGTTTTGTTGTTGATGGATGCGTCGGTTATATAATGGTAGAGGAGCCGAGAAGGATTTTTCACGTGATAATCAGGGCGACTAAGAGATGTCTCAGTAGATGGGGCTTTATGAGAGGATCACGAAAAACTATATAAGAAGTTCCAGACCGGAGCCCGGTGTTCAGGAGGCCATTGTCTGGAAATGAAAAGAAACAGAAAAACGTGATCTTCAGCAAAAACAATTCTCATGTCAAAAGATGAGGGCTGATGAGTAGTGATATAAAAACTTTAACCAGACACTGGTTTTCCAATAATCTGAAGACTGTTGGCAAACCACACCATTAAATTGTTTTCTATTGAGTACCTGATAAAATTTAACGCGATAATCAAGGCGAAAAAGAATGGTCTCAATAGAAGATGCTTTATGAGAGGATCACGAAAATCTATGTAAGAAGTTCTAGACCAGAGCCTGGTGTTCAGGAGGCCATTGTCTGGAAATTAAAAGTATTTTTTTTACGTGATATTCAAGGCGAACAAAAGTGATTGCTTGTTATAGAGAAGCTAATACTGATAACAAATACAAAAAAAAACAGACAAAAATCTGAAGACTTTTGGCTTTCAGATTTTCAGGCTTGTCTGGAATGACTTTACCCCCTGGTTTTCCTGTCTGGTCAAGGAATTTACGAACTCTATGAGTGCTATAAGTGCGATCGTTGAAAGTGCTGGAGAAGACAGTGTATATATATATATTAGGAGACTTCAATGCACATCCAGGGAGACTTTTTGGTGAGGAACTCTTGTCTTTTTGTTGTGACCAGCAATGGGTTTGTGCGGACATTGAGAAACTGGGTTTGAATTCTGGTTGTTATACGTATGTCAGTGAAATACACTGTACACAAAGTTGGCTCGATCATTGTGTCGTAACTAGAGCAACATTGAGGTCTATAGTAGATGTAAATGTTTATTGGTCCGATCATTTTCCGCTGCATATTAACTGTAACTTAGAAGTTTTAAGACGCAAACTGGATTCCAACCAAAAAGTTTATAATAATGCAATATGGGGAGAGCGGGATTTAAATCAAATACATGAATACAATAAAATATGTCATAATCGGTTGAGTAAAATTACCCTTCCTTTTGATTGCGAACAATGTAGTTACAGCATGTGTATGAACATCGATTACAGAAATGTTATTGATGCCTTATATAATGATTTAGTTTATGAGCTATCTGAAGCGGCGATTGTGACCAGTAATAGTTATGGTAGAGGCGCTAAAAAACAATCCGAAAAAAAACCTTACATAACAGGGTGGAATAAGCACATCAAACATCTGCACGGGCAGGCGCGGCTTGATTTTGAGATATGGGTGTTACACGGTAGAAAGAGAAGCGGGATCTATTATAATAATATGTGTGAAAGTAGGAAAGCATTTAAAACTAAATTGAAATGGTGCATTAAACATGCAGGACAAATTAAAATGGACATTTTGGCAACGACACATAACTCGAAACGTTTCAGTGATTTTTGGGAGAAGGTAAACAAACTTAATAATTCTAAGCCGCGACTGCCCGTGAGTGTGGATGGGGTAAGTGAGCCACCACTTTAGAGTATCGGCACAGCCGCTGACGTCTGCGCTAGCACCGAATAGTACCACTAGTGAAGAGGATTATGAAGCGCATTCGCCGCCGGTGTCGCCGGTGCTTATTACAGTTAAGGAAGTTGCTGTGGTGATTTCACAAATGACCAGGGGCATATCTCCTGGTCATGATGGACTTAGCGTAGAGCAGTTTAAACATGCGGGGCCTCACTTGCCCAGGGTTTTGGCACTTCTGTTCAACTTTTGTATACGACACTCGCACTTGCCACCTAACTTAATGAAAACAATAGTTGTGCCAATTGTTAAAAATAAGACGGGAGATTCTTCAGATAAGACCAATTACAGACCCATTTCATTAGCCACCATAACAGCTAAGGTACTTGATGGTGTTCTTGATGTGCGCTTGGATAAGCATATTAGTCTGCATGATTCCCAATTTGGATTTACGGCAGGATTATCCACAGAAAGTGCAATCCTGGCGCTCAATAGCACCGTCAGGTACTATACAGATACAAGCACGCCAGTGTATGCGTGCTTCTTGGACCTATCTAAGGCTTTTGATCTGGTGTCATATCCGGTGTTATGGGATAAATTGAGAGGAGCGAATCTTCCGTCTGAGCTCACTGGAATCTTCAGACATTGGTACGAAAATCAAATGAACTATGTGCGATGGGGGGAAGAATGCTCGGAGAACTACAGGTTGGAGTGCGGGGTGAGACAGGAGGGGTTGACGTCTCCTCGGCTCTTCAACCTGTACGTAGACCAGCTGATTCGCGGGCTCAGCAGCATGCTTGCGGGATGTTCAATCGATGGCGTCAGAGTCAATAACATTAGCTACGCGGACGATATGGTGCTGTTGGCCCCGTCGATTAGCGCGCTTAGGGAGCTGTTGCACGAGTGTGAAACTTACGCGAAAAGTCATGGGTTGAAATACAATACCAAGAAAACTGAGCTCCTGGTTTTCACTGCGGGCAACAGCTCTCCTAAGGAAGTGCCCCCCGTCAAACTATAAGGTTGAAGTTGCCCGAAGGTTTGCTCGCTGCTCAAATGAAGTCAAGATCACTCTCTTTAAGGCATTCTGCCAATCCTTTTATACGAGCAGCCTTTGGGTGAAATATACGCAGAAGACTTACAACGCTTTACGCGTCCAATATAATAACACCTTCAGGATGCTATTGGGGCTGCAGTGGCGCTGTAGCGCCTCCGGCATGTTTGCCGAGGCGCGCACTGACGGCTTTCACGCCATTATTCGCAAAAAAGTGGCCTCCTTTATGAACAGAGTGGGCGGCAGCCCTAATACCATCCTGAGGGCAGGGGGGGTAGGTGCGGGTGTCCTATAGCCCACCACTGGACGATGTTACTAATAAAATAGGTTTTAACTCTGTGTGACACTGTGTATTAATTTATACTACACTACTTATATGACATTTTATAATATTATTTGTAATTATTAATTAATTATTAATGGAATAATTAGTTCTGAAATAAATTATTCATTCATTCATATCACTACTCATCAGTCCCCATCTTTTGGCATGAGAATTGTTTTTGCTGAAGATCACGTTTTTCTGTTCCTTTTCATTTCCAGACAATGGCCTCCTGAACACCGGGCTCCGGTCTGGAACTTCTTATATAGTTTTTCGTGATCCTCTCATAAAGCCCCATCTACTGAGACATCTCTTAGTCGCCCTGATTATCACGTGAAAAATCCTTCTCGGCTCCTCTACCATAATTGTAACATCATTGTCATTTTATTTGTTTTTTTTTATTTGGTTTGTTTATTGGAAGGAAAAATGTTTTGTGGGCATAAGTGTATCCTACTGCTCGTAAATACAGGGTGGAAAAAAAGAAAAACCTTAAGAGACAATCTCGAAAGCAGCTGTTACTCAAAGAATTATTTCTTTACTGTCAAAAATTAGTTAAACTTTATTTAAAGCATTTTATTTACTTGAACAGGGTAACGAATTGGTGAAATATGGAGAAAAATACACATTGATTGAAGATTTCTTATGATATTGATCAAATGGCTCGAAAAAAAATATAAATATTTTTTCATAGCATCTGCGTTACGCTCACTAGCGAGGGCTAGAAATCAGTGCTGCCCTCTCTAAGGGCAAATCTGTCGCTGAGCCTAGGCCTTTTTGCCTCACTACAGCACATATTATGTGTTTTGATTGTTGATTTGTTCTTTAGTGTTCTTAAAAATAAACAAACTATTAAAAATAATCATACTTTTAATAGTTAGTTTTAATAATAATCATGGTTTTAAATGTAAGCTTCTTTATCAATGTACATATTTGTTCGAGTTACAAATAAACGCTTTATCTGACTATCTATCTACTTAAAATTAAAAGTATACATTTCTTGAAACTTGACTCAAGCTAGTGCCGAGGGGGACCCTGACAATATTAAAAACCGGTCAAGTGCGAATCGGACTCGCCCGCCGAGGGTTCCGATATACCTATAGTATTTTTGGAAGCAATAAAGTCCATTTTCAGGACCGCAAAACTAAATTTGTTTGAAAAGGTTTTTTACAGATTTCTGAAAAACTGTGCAACTTAGAAAGATCGTTTTATTTTTGCTGTAAAGTTTACATAAACCTCTGTCAACTGTAATTAATTCAGATTTTTCCTTACTCAAACTTCGGAGATAAGGGGGGGGGGGGGGGGATGGTATTTTTTTTGACATTTTTCATCATAACTTGAAAACTAAGAAACTTAAAAAAATACAAAAATATATTTTAAAATGTAAAAGTAAAGCCCTTTCATATGATACCCTATTTGACCTAGTAGCGACAATTTGAAATTTAGCCCCCCCCTATTTTGGCCTCCTTTACATTAATAATCATACTTTTTTCAAATTTTTTTCATGTGCAATTAAGTTGGGCAACTATATTCTAAAACTATGTAAAATTTCAGGTCGATAGAATAAGTGGTTGCTGAGATATAGAGGTGTGACAGACAGACAGACAGAAGGACAGACAGACAGACAGAGCGGCACCATAAGGGTTCCTTTTTTTACCATTTTGGTATCGGAACCCTAAAAATGTAATTATAGATTTTAGGAAAACAAACACTGTCTTCCTCTATAAGATGATATTATGTTATTGTAAAACGTTTCATCTCGCAACTATGTCTTTCCACAGCCCGTTTTCGTTGACAAAGTCTTCCAAGAAAACGTCCATGACTGTCACTTCCTGTGTTCTATAATAGTATTTACTGTTAGAGATCGTACTTTGACCTCCCTCCCACCATCTGTTTCATTCATAAACAGCGGACCTGGAGTGACATTCATGTTTACGACGGTGGGTGTTGATCGGGTTTGAAATTTTCCTTATTACATGACATTGAGTCTCGAAGAGTGAGAAACATTGAAAATATCAATGTCGTGGGCCAATCGTTGAACTGGGCCGATCAAGATCTCTCTGGGCAGATCACGATGTGCCGGCATTTCGTGATCTGTCATGATGTGCCCAATATAAAATTAACAAAAAGAAAAAAAAAACATTGTATCGTTATTTTACTAAAAACTAAAAGTGACACCTAGATGACACTGTTGACGATGTTACAAAACAACCTCGCGAAAGTTGATAGATAACACATTTGAAAGAAAGTATTCAGTGGTTGCTAGATCTCGCCACAGACTATTAGCACCTATTAGTTGCCAATATCCGTCCCAGGACCGGTCGTCATGGAATTATTTAGGGGAGGCCTATGTCCAGCAGTGGACGTCTTTCGGCTGATATGATGATGATGATGATCCATCCCATGTACTTACCGCTTAGGCTTGGATCAGTACGACGCGGACAATGAATATATAGTCCGTTCCACGAGTCAATGCCAAAGCTTACCAACACATTTTGCAGCTATATCAAGGTTATTGTGCTCCATGATCAATAGTAATCAGCTAAAGCTGTTAGAAAAAACAAGTTTGTAAAACAATGTTATTTTTTCCGTTAAATATACTCAGGTTCATCTGGTTCGTCGTACTTTGTCTGGTTCTACGGCTGTAAAATGTGTTGGTAAGCTTTTGCATTGACTCTTGGAACGGATTATAATATGATATTGCGTGGCTCCGTATTGGACTGAACGGACTGTATACAGCAAAGATTTCGGACCTCCTTGCTTCGCTCGCGATACCTTGCTAATTTATTTTACTATGGGATGACATCTGCCAACATGTCCCAATATTTTATGTCAAACTATCAGTGATCACTAGGAAATATTCAAAATAACCCGTCGAATCCATAGAACGACGCCTTCGCTACCTTGTGACGAATTATTTCTTTAATCCTCCTTCTAAGTACCCTTATTTTTCTGTGGTATACAGGGTGTAAAATAAAGAACGATGATCCTTCTAAGGGGTGATTCTACATCAGCAATAGTTTGTTTAAAAAGTATAAGAAAACTACCTTGTCCTAAAAAAGTCGTTTTAGTTCAAGAAGGGGTGAAGCTCAGAACAAAAACCTCCTTGCTTCGCTCGGGGTGAAGCGCCTAAGGGTTTCAATGACCTCCATGATCAGCTGGTGATGCAGACAAAGCCGTTTTTAGTTATAATTTCCAGTCACTAGCAAGTATCTATTCATTATAATAAATTACTGTAATGCTATTCACAGGAAAATCAAATTTCACGAGAAAAATCATAGAGTCAAGATAAGGTCTTGGGAACAAGCGGTTCAAAATTTCCCCATATAAGAAAAAATAGCGCCGTCTGTGAAAAATCGCGTGAACTACGTTGTGTAGTACTTCGGTCGTTGCTATACACGGAACAGAAATAATATGGCGGGAAAAAACAAAACAAACTTTTTACTGTTTATATGTGATTTAGGTCTGGTTTTTCAGTTTCATAAATTGGATTATAGTCAAAAACAATAATAAGAAATAACAATAATAATAATAAGAGTATATTGTTTCTTCAACTAAGAACATTCCATTTTGTTGGTAAGTTTATTTGCATCCAATGTTGACAATATGACTGACAACGACTGACATTTGTTGGTCCTAAGCGTCAGATTTCGGACCAACGAATTGGGGACATTGTAATGTGCCGATGGGCTAGTACTTATATATAAATCTATGAGAAAAATAAATAAATAATTTAAAAGTAATTTTTTATATTTGTTTTACAATCTACGCGCGGACATCCGCGTAGGACGTCCACTTCGCATCCGCGTCGCACTGATCTAGGACTTACAGCTTCAATTATGTAAAATAATAAATAAAAATAAAAATTCTTTATAGTACAAATTTGACAGCATTATTTATAGCCCTGCCTACCAAACTAGAAAAATCTGTATCTTGGGAGACAGTACATTCCACCGTGTACAATGTACATAACTAAAAGAAAAAGCTAAAGAAATGTTAAAAAAAACGGAACAATTACTTCTTAAAAAATAATAATGAATGAACAAATACCCATTGCAAGTACCAATTAAAATTGCCTACCTGAAACGTACCTTCGCCGTATTTTGAAAACCGAATCACTATTATTCAGAGAGCACACAATTATTGATGTAATGACGAAAGTAGACACAAAAAGTTAGCTTTTACAAATCACTGTAACTACAACGTAACTACTGATTTTAAATTTACAAAAACCGATCCGAATAGCAATTCCACGTCTGTTTAAACCGGCGGCTAAATTTCGACTGAACGTCGAGATTCCCGTACAATATCTCGTATAAAAATAGGTACTATCAGCTGTGTAAGCTGTGTTGTCAATTCTCAGCGGTGCCAAAACTGTGACGTGTACGATACGATCGGGAATGTGAAGAACAATAATGGGATAAATCGTTTTATGTCCGCTCCAATTGTTTAATATTCTTGTTGGCGCTTAGCATTTAATACAGAAATAATGATATTGTATTTTGTTAAATTGGATTTGCAGATTCCAGGTGGTGCGATATATTTTCATTTTAAGCTATGTACTCATTGACTTCGTGTTGAATTTGTACTTTTTTATGTACCAATTATAAGTATCAGTATTTATAAACTTTATTCATTTATACTTACAATTTTATCGGATTTTTTAACAGGACGTAAAATATTTTGGCAATATAAATACTCAACTCAGAGATATCAGTCTAGCCATAAATAATATTATTTTCAATAGTGGATGCTAAAAGCACTCTCGATTGGTCTGGTTTTTTACATACTTAAAATAATAAACATTATGTTATTGCAAACTATTTGGGCCATGTGGTATTGCTTTCAATATTATTCAATAACCAGCCAACGGATGCATGATTTAGATAATATCTTTGTAAATGGTTTCCTTGAAGTTTCTCGATTCGAAAAATATTTTCACCGTTCAACTCCAGAAACTTGATGTTTTGAGAATTTCGCAAACGTCAAGATATAACGGAAAGTTCAAAACATCATAACTTTTTAACTACTAGTTCTGAGGCATTGGCACAGACTACTTTGCATTGTATTGGTTGCTATAGTACTTCTTTGGACCACCATAAAATGAGAGATATGGGGATATCTGCTTATAACAGCAGCGTCCTGCCCGCTTAGCACGCCTCCTGCGAGAAAATATATCTCGGAGAAATGTCACTTTTAATCTATCACCTACAAGGAGGTTTTAATCCACGCTACGCTCTAGGAAGGAGAGATGAATGGCCAAAAAAAGCGTGACGACGAGTATATCCAATAGTCGCGGTGGCATCTCTTTCACACAGTAGGGTGACCTAACTATTTTACGCTTGGGGATGTAATATTATTAAAGCCCTCTGGAACATCAGCTTCATTTTTAATATTTTATTTGGCAGGATATTATCCTTTAGTTTCTACCTGATAAGTTGTGCTTCCCTCGGCAACAAAGTGTTTCGTGTCTTAAAATCCTCGCAGCGCTGAGGATTCTTCTTTAGAACCACTCGCTTGGCTCGTGGCTCAATTATAGAGTCATAGAGGTAAATGAAGTCAAGTCCGTTTGGTGCCGGCAAAGTATAGTATAAGCCGGCAACCCATCTCCACCCGTGGGTATCGTAATGTACGTACAGCCTACGTTTCTTGGGGTGTCATGTACAACATGAGAATATTATTCAAGCATGGTATGTGCATGTCATGAATATTATTCAAGCATGTCATGAGTACCTTGGGCTCAATTCTTGAATAACACCGGATGATAAATAATTATCACCCGAAAAATTAAAAATTAAAAAAAATTCTTCACAAAAGTGCAGAATGATATTCGTAAAATATAAAGTAGTGATGAAGAGTGAATGAGACGCCAGATGGTTGTGATACGTTTATTCATACAGAACTTAAATAACATAGACTGATACTAGGCATAAGTTATACGTAGACTAAGTTAAAGGGGGTGAGTTGGAGGGTGGACTGCGTGGCTATCGCACCCCTTCTCACATACAAGCATAAGGGTGGACTGCAGTGTGGCTATCGCACCCCGTGCTTCTAGGCAAGGTATAACTTGAGGACTGCGTGGCTATCGCTCAAGCTAACCGCTAGCTAGATAATGAGAATATTGGAGATGCGCCGGCTTTTATATGCTTCGGTCCGTGCAGCCGGGCGTTGCTTGCTGGTGGTGGGGTACGCTCCGCAGTGTCGACGCGCAGAGCGAGCGAGGTAGATGTGTGCGAGCGAGAAAGTATTCGAGTCCGCGCGCAACGAATGACGATGATGATAAGATGTACTTGTTACAGTGATTGATTGTTACTTTTCATGTATTATGGTTTACATTTTCAACAGATTATCAGGGTACATTTGATATCTTTTTTTGTTTAAAGTGAGCATACGAGCAGGTGGGCCACCTGATGGTAAGTGGTCACCACCACCGCCCATTCTTATTTGATGTCTCAAAAATTATATTTTATCACTCGGTAATATTCAACAATTGGGTCAGAGTTTTTTCACAGCAGCATTCTTTTTGTTTGTTTCCAAAATAAACCTTTTTTTCATTTCTTTCTTCTTGCTTTCCAGAAAAGCCCAGGGAATTCTTGAAAATCACCGGGAGATAAAATATCACTTTTGAGACTTTAATAATTCACATTTGCGTTGATAAACTGTTGAAAGGTAAATCAGAATACATGAAAATTAACAATAAAGGACTCCTTTATATTTTAAGAAGATCAATTTCAACTTTTGAAAACAAAAATCTATGATTTTTAATTTTTTGAGTGATATTTTATCACCCGGTGATATTCAAGAATTGTTCTCCAGGTACGTTGCATGCCTTATCATCAAGAAGCAAAGCAATTAATAAAATTTGACGTGTATTTTATGATTTATTGATAAAAAAAATTCATTATAGGTACGACATGTTACAAAATAATCGTACAAATATAAGATTTTATTTCTTATTTCATTGATTCAGTTCTGACTTTACATTTTTTTCACTCACATGGAATAACAATAATTTAAAAATATGTACTGGCTATTGAACTTTGCCTCATTTATACGTTTCTAAATATTATGGCCCAAGTTTTTGTCACTATCTTTTTACTGAAATAAACTATCAATACTCACAAACATTAAAAGACTTAAAACCAATATGTTGTTCATTCTCACTACTTATTGAACAGCCCTCGTAACATCAGCTGTCTCTCTGTCCATCTATATTTGCGATCCGTCTGGCTGTCCGGGAACAACAGGTCGATACAGGTTTTTGTTGGTATTCTTCTAAAAACTCATCATCAACCAACTTCATTTGGGCCTAATTGCGAGCCACCTACTTTTTAACCGACTTCAAAAAGGCGGAGGTTCTCTATTCGATCGTATTTTTTAAAATATTATTATTTTAAATGAATGAATCATTCTTACCTACCAAGTGACATCTGTCCACATCTGAAACTTTTTTAAACAAATTCCAACCCAAGGGCATCACATAAATTCTCTCAATAATGCCCGGAACAAAACTTTGATGCTGACCGTAAATGGCTCGAAATATCTATCGCGAGGGAGCGCAGGGCAGGCGCGTGAATTATTGGTTTCCCGCATGTCGTCAATAAGAACGCAGAAAATAACCGGCAGCATCAGATGTACTATTTTCCTATTATTGTACAACAGTACAGGTTCCGTTGTTGTGTTTGATTTTCTTTTAAAACGAATGCAAGCTGTTTTGTTTGTCTTTCATGTTTAGATTCAGATATCTTCATCATAATGTTCTTTGGGATAAGTTGTTCAGTTTTATGGGCAGATTCTGCAGATTCACATCCCACAATACTGATGTGGTTGTACCTTTTTAGTTTCCTTTGTGTTCAAATATCGTACATTACAGCCACCCTACTTCATACGTAAAACAGTTCGGCTTTTTCATAGAAAAATTAAAGGAATAATGGATACCCATAGAAGAATATTCCGCAAATAGCATAACTATCAATTTTGCAGCCATTGACTCTACAATATTTCACTGTTTTTGCAGAAAAAATACGCGATTTTAAACAAAATTTAGCATGACATAAAAATGTGTCAAAGACGGGGATACCAGTAATGTATTAAAAACTTTTACCAAAAAGGTTGATGACGAATGAATAAGTACATAACCTGCTTGACCTTAAACAACACAATTAGATTAAAAATATTTTATAGAGTTTCCGAGATAAATCACACAACCAAAAGCACCCGAAAAATAATAAATTATTAATTATTTTTAAGATTTAGCTCTAAAAAGGTTTTCTATATGAAAACCAAGCATAATGTCAAAAGATTTTTTCCTACCAACCCGCAATTTCGTTTTGCTATGGCAACTGTGACACAACCGCGACTAATTGACCTCTCGCTCGGCACAATTTCTCTTCTTCGCAAATCACAGGAATTTATACCGTATTACAATATACGATTGACTAAATTTGTGTAGCAAGATTTTTGCATTAAACACTCCTTCCTAGAGCGTAGCGTGGATTAAAACCTCCTTGATCACCTACAAGCGCGAAGAAATGTCAGTGGAGGAAAATGTTTAGCAAATCCACAAATTACGTCTATGATATTTTAGACAGAGATAGCTTTATACACTATTACATGTAGCCGTCCTTGTCTTACAAAATGTGTCGCACTGCTCGGATGTCAAAAAAACGTGACCATGCTTAGAGTCTTTAATATATGGGCCTAGATAAACTGACAACTGCAGCGTGCTAAGCAGGCTGTACATGCGATCAAGTAATAGCGAATTTTGGTTTAGTTTGCATACCACAGACAAGCAGCATGAAGTATTTAAAAATATATCTTAGGGCTTGTAACTACACAAAATTAAAAGCCAAGTAGCTACTACAGATATTGAAATAGAAAGTAGAAAATTGCAAAATTAACAACCTTGTTTTCCAATTTTCTACTTTGAATAAATAACCATAAACTTAACATAGGAAAGATTAAAATCATTTTAAGGCTTCCGTAGCTAAGGGTGACAACCATTGAAAATATAAACTAGCGTCTATTACCGTCGTCCGTAATATCTATCTATCTGTACGAACCTTATGAACCGTAGTAACTCTATGATTGTTTTTTTTTTTACAGAAAATGTGTTTTTACAATAAATTATGGCTGATTACCTATCAAACTAATTAAAAACATGCGGAGTCTCCATACAAGAAACATGTTCTTTGTGGTTTTTTGATTAAGCTCTATCGTAAAAACGGGAACACGTGAGAATTGGTACGTTCATAGTGCATAAACTATGAAATAACAATAATTAATAAAAACTCGTCAAGTGCAAATAGGACTCGCGAGTATTGAACACCCTGAGCAGGACGATATTATACCTTAGTGGTACGGAACCTTCTGTCCGACTCGCACTTGTTACTGTTAAAATATCTGAAATATTCTAACTTTCGCGACAGCTGTCCGAACATGGGCAAAATCGAATATAAAATAGATACGGGAAAAATACAATAACTTGACACGGGCTTGCATACATATTGAAATATGAAGGAAATGAAAAATTGAACCCAGTAGTTTTATAAACTAGAAATTGCTT
This sequence comes from Athrips mouffetella, assembly GCA_947532105.1. Taxonomy (NCBI): domain Eukaryota; kingdom Metazoa; phylum Arthropoda; class Insecta; order Lepidoptera; family Gelechiidae; genus Athrips; species Athrips mouffetella. The sequence goes on along the minus strand of OX383975.1, from coordinate 18,661,976 downwards.
TTGAGTCAGCTGAGAGAAAACGCAAATTCGAATCCTGCCTATGATTGTAAAGTTATGATGTTCTTGAAATATTTTTTATTTTAATATTTTTGCTAAGATAGGACGTTATATATAAGAAATATTTCAGAATTGAAATTGTTAAACATTAAACTATCCCCAACCGATTTCAAGTACTGGAATACCCCTTGTATATTAAGGCTCCGCAAAATACCTTGCAAGGAGATTATTTTTTAATTTCCATCAATATTTCTTGGGATTTCCTGTAGTCAAATATTACTCGTGACAGTGAACTATATTTTTCAGGATTGATAGGTTCTAAATAAACTAGGGTGTCTTTACTTCAATCTGGCAAGACAGATTTTCGTTAAATTTTGTATTTACCGAGTAATATTTTGTAACTGATGGGGGCGCTAGTTGACTGCAGGAAAGCCCTAAAGGAAAGTTGTTCAGTTTAACCTACCTACCCACTGAGCAAGCCCATTCGTTTTTTGGTACAACGTCTCTTACACCCGTCCCACTAGATTTTTGAAAAAAATGTACAAAAAGGATAATTTCTAGTTTATATTATCAATATTTTTACGTGACAAGTGAGGTAAAAGGTCACCACCGGGTTTATCACCCACTGTTTTATTAGTGGCATAGATTTGACACCAATAATGCAGCAAAGCGCGTTGCTCACCCTGAGGACTAAGATGGGAGTCTCATGTGCCGATGATTTTACTGGATCCCTTATCCCATTTCATATTCGCGCTCGTTGTATGTATGTGTCCAGGGTGCGCCGGGGCACAACACCGAGACTTCTAAAGCCAAGGTTATACAGTTCAAACATTGATTAAAGTGCAGATTACATTAGTGAAGAACTGTATGATACATAATCTTGCATTGGGTGTAACAAAAAGGGACCATATAGCAAACACACAACAAAACAAAAACAAACATGAAGGATGTGAACCTACCCATGAAACTGAACAACTTTCCCTAAGGAGCATAGGCCGAAATATAAAAAAAAATGGACCACCCACAGAAACTAAATTAGCTTATAAGCTATAGCGCATTTTGTATAGGACAATTTTATTTTGTATTTCAACCTAAGTTCTTTGTAGAAAGTTGTTCAGTGTCATGGGCCTGGGCATGATTTACCCTATCTTTTTTTACACCTTGTATTCTTCTGGCTCCAAATTATAAATTGATTCGTACTGAACCCTAATTTTATATGAATTGTTTGTTTAAGATAAGAAGATGATTGACTGCATCAGAAGTATTCAGAAGCCACAAGACACAAGATTTATTATTAGAGCCGACGGTTGATTCAGTTTTAATGGAATTTTTATAGCTGCGGGAAATTTTAGAAAAGTAATTTGTTTTGCCCGACTTTTGTGCAACAAATGCATGCGTAATATATTATTACCTGTGCCCAAGAGCCTTAGTGTCGAATTGCTAAATCCCGCTTGAGTGTAAGATTGTCCTTAAGGGGCATCTTGAGGTGTTGCATTAATTAAACAGAAATTGAGTAGCTGTCATCGGAGCAATTGTCACTTAAGTGTTAAAAACACACTCACTAACTTATAAATGAAACTCAACTCAAAATTGTTGATGATGTCAAATAGTGACGAGTATTATTTTGAACTGTCAGTCTCCATTATTTATTTATAAAGAAAGAAGAAACTTTAAAATGAACATTAACAGCATTATTAGAAGCAAAAACAAAACGCAGACATAAATTCTTTTTGCTCTTTTGACGTTTGACTCAAAGACGGAAACTTGAGATTGATATTTGGATATTAGTTTATTAATTAGCAAAACCTTGAGATGCTAATTGCATCTTGATGATAGTCAGCTGACATGGTCTTGGGGAAGATTTTGAGAGGGATTTATCAATACGGGCCTTAGAGCAACGCGTCAAAACGCGCAAGCCCGTTGCGCGCGAAAATCGTGTTACTCTATGCCAAGAGCTCATTCGCGTGGGTTTCGAACGATTAACGAAAAAATATTTTTATTTATTTATTAACACACAGATACAATTTTATAGATTTACACCATCTTAAGTAAAACTAAATTAATTGTAGGCGTTTGCAACATCTATGGTGGTAAGTAAGAGACATTGGTCTGTGTCGAGACATAGACGTAGTACTTATCTAGTCTAGTATGAAGAAAAAGCTCAAAATAATTATAAAAAGTTTTCTTTTAAACCGTATAAAACGAGTACCTGACAGAATTCATTCATTATTTTTCAATGTCATTACAACTTTAGTACCTATTATAAATACGAAAAGCGGCTAATCCGCTGAACTAATTCTGGTGAAACTTTTGTATTAAGATAGTTGGTACACACGGCCGCACATCGGTAGAAACACTTTTGGACCTTATGACGTGGTAATAGAGTTGAAAAGGTTTCTACCGACTAGCGGTTGACCGAACCATGGGGTAGAACATAGGCTACTTTTTTCCGAACTCCACGCATACGAAGTCTTGGACAACAGCTAGTATTTATTTTCGGATATCGTTAACCCCAGTCTATACAGCCGGCTCGAATCTTGAGTTTGTTTAGCATTCCCCAAGCTATGACGTAGGCTGACTGTGACCTTCCAGAAACGTGGGATGCTGCTATTTTTGGCGGACCGAGTATCCGGGTGAAGAGTGACGTCACAGTGTTCCAGGATTATTGGAGGTTGTTGACTTTGAAATTTTAAATACTCGTAGAGCATCAATCGGATCAAAAATAAAACTGCTAAAAAATAAACAATCAGGGTGCGTACTAACAACCGTTTCGCTGGCAGGAGCGAAAAAAAAAGACAAATAAAACGTTTTCAGTTTTTATATTTAGCAAACGGATGCCTAAATCTAAAAACGATCTTTGCACACTCACAGTACTTTTAAAAGACTTACCCCACACTATAGGGTAGACGAGAAAAAAAGTTCACCCCCACTTTACGTGTAGTAATATCTTTTCAATATTTTGTCGGCGTATACCCTAACCAAATTACATATTTCTAGAACTGAGGGTATCTGCTGCCGTATTCCGAAGTGAAACTACGATAATATCGCGCCAATAATTAGTCTATGGTTCGGCCTTTGACAAAGAAATTCCCATACAAAGTAAATTTCCGAACGTAATTGTCGTTGTCAATCTGATAAAATCGGAGCTCCGATAAAACTTCGGAATACGCACCCAGAACTAAGCCGAGGAGGGTCAGACAAACATGACGAAACTAAATGGGTTCCTTGTTGACTACAGAACAATAAAAATCTCTTTTTTTACTTTAAATAATCGTCTGGTTATCCGAAAATTAAGATGATTCCGTTCTTCAGAAGTAGTCATCACTTGTCAACACAAATCAAAGCTTGGATGCGACTACTATCTACGGAAATAGTCGTAAACGAGGCTTGTTAAGAGCCCTTTGGCGGCACAATAACTCTAACACCACGGGGGTGATCGTAGTAATTTCAACGATATTACCACAACAAAAACGTTTCCGCAAACCATTACGTCAAGCCTGAACTAAGCGTTTTAGGCAAACGTTTTTGTTTTGGTGATATCGTTGAAATTACCACGATCACTCCCCAGGGTAGGTTAGGTTACACACGATATGATGAAAGGTAGAGTAAAAATCCGTGGCTGGCCTTGATACGGCAGTAAGTTTTACGTAGATACGTCTGTGTAGGAGGTACCCACCAGTCAAGAGCACGTGAAGCCCTCACACACGTCCACTCACCTCCTCACCCCCTCACCGTCAGACTAAATCAAAGCTCGATGTATTACCAATTATTGCCACTACCCTAAGAGCTATCCTATATTTTGGAGAAAAAATTCATATCAGGCCAAATTTTTGTAAACGGCTTTTAAATGCAATTTTAAGAGACTATATTTTTGAATCCACCCAAATTTCAAACTGGAAGGTACAATTTTAATTTCTGGACGTTTCAATTTCCATATATTTTTTGATGGATTTAGTACACTATTAATGAAACAAAAGCATTGAAGAACTGATAGCATTTTTATCATAGGTCTAATGCAAGTTTGAGATTTACATAAATTTGTTTTTTAGATTTAATTGTGTTTCATTTACAAATATAGGAGGATTATATACTTAAAAAAAAGATAAAAATAAAGGTAATTAAATGTAAAGTAAATAATATTTATAGCATTTTTGCCCTTCCTTTGTGGAATTTATAATACCTTTATTATTATTTTTTTAAATCATGCGGTCGTAAATTTGGGTTGATTACTAATGAATTATTTTATAGACCAGCTAATCTAATTTTTAACATAAAAAAATGCTGATATGAATTTTTGTTGAATCTTCATACAGTGAAATCGTTTGGCTCTTAGGCTACACCAATTTTATTAAGCCCTTATATCCATTTTGCACGAAATGACCCCCCAAATAAAAGGATAGACGTATCTACGTCAAAAATGTGTTCTTGTAAAGACAAGAACACATTTTTGATTCAAGATTATATTAGATTAGATTAAATTTATTATTTTTGATTTTTATTTTTTTCAAGATTTTTTTAAATTAAAGAATTTTAAAAAATCTTAATTTCTATAAGAAACCTATTTTAATCGTCACCAAAACGGCTCACACACAATCTTACGGGTGAATTATTGCAGCTTATGTAGGCCACCTATTTTAAAATAAGTACGTCGCAGCGATATGATGAAAACAGAGATTTAGTCAAATTTCTAAGTTTTTTGACCAAAATCCGGAAGACAAAATTAAAAATTATACAGGATGTAAGAGACAGGTTTCCGAAAACTGAAAGAGCATGATCAGTCGACGTAATGAACAATTTTCAGTAAATGAAACTTTCAGAAAATGAAAAAAAGCATCAGCCTCTTCTTTATTGTACACAAATACATTACTAAACAAGCACAAGTGAAAACATATAAATTGAGTTTTCTACCCGCTAACCTTTAATAGAAAAAATCAAGTAGACAATACAGCGGGTATAAAAGTGCCTCTTCTTACAAACTGTCCTATAAAGTTTTTAATTTTGTATGGATTGGCCGAATTTCCTTTTTATTACCTGGAAGTTTTATTCGCTGAAAGTTGTTCAGTTAAGGCGACTGATCATGCCCTTTCAGTTTTCGAAAACCTGTCTCTTATAACCTTTATATGATTTAATCTAACTATACCCAATCTAACCTAACATAAAGAAACATAACCTAACCTGAAAGAATTCAAGTATTTGATCTATAGATCTCACGATTTCTACGAAAACCCTGATTTTATCATATTCCTCCGACCAGAATTCAAGTTTTTGATCCATAGATCTCAGGCTTTTTAGGAAAACCCTGATTTTATCATTATCCTCCGACATATACAACTGGATTAACCCAGAATTAGTCAGTTCGGAGACATTGTAATTGGATAATAAAATTAAATTTATGACGGACTTAATTGTGGCCGTGGTAATTTAAATCGGGTCAAATAAAGGATAAGGATTACATAAATGAATTTTGAAAGAAATAAAGGAAAGGGGAAAGAAATATACCATAAAGCTCCCCTCAAAGTGAAAGCTCATTTAATCTATTGTTATCACTTTCTTTGTTATTTAATCAGAGAGTGACAGCAATGCAGATTTAAAGACAAAAACATTTTGTGCAGAACATTTGTGTGATAAAAACAAGTGTCTGGATCGTGGTCTGGGTGTAAATATAAAAAAAAATATGTCTCAGAGTAAAAAACTATAGAGTCCGCCATATACATATTCTGAAGTGTAAAGCGTCTCACCGTCGCCCATGCTAGTCGGTCAAAAAACTCAGTTAAGTTTCACAAAAATAAAGATATCTTTAAAAATCTAATGTTTTAGTAAAAACTTTGTTTGCGAAAGTGAAAATATATCGTTTTTTACTTGTCAATTGATCATTAATACTAAGAACGGAAGCGTAAATAATCCGTAATAGCCATTTTATGCGTGATTTTTGACACCGTTTTTTTCCTGAATGATAAGTGTTTTAATGATACGCTTATGGCTTCCTCCTTGCTTCCTCCTTAGCAGAAAGAGCTGCTACTTAAACCTCCTTGGTATCTGTCGCAGGCAAATCGTATTATTTGCCGTTTACAAACGGCGGACAAACTGTAAACAGTCGGCAAATTGTAAAACGGCTCCTGCCACGCTGTATACTAAATTTATCTATCCCGCCAACGTGTTTCACCCCGATAAATGGTCGCGCACCAATTTGTTTTACAATATTTCACGCCACATTCTCCATACTACAGAGTCGGCATATAATCTTCTAAATACTTCCTACCCTTTGTAAAGTTCAAAGAGCACAGTTTTCCTTATCTAAACTCACTCATCTGATTACAAGACTTCGCTTTGTTGCTAGAGATCGGATAACAAATAAGATTACCGACATTAAAGGCCAGACTTCAGTACAATTAAAACCAGCTTAAAATAAGGATGTTTTCAAGTTCAATGTGTCTTGCTAGACGCCGCCCTCTTGATTCTACTGTCATGGTTTTTGTCGCCTGCCCAGTGAAGTTGTTTTTAGGGTTCCGTACCACAAAATAAAAAACGGAACCCTTATAGGATTACTTTGTTGTCCGTCTGTCTGTCTGTCAAGACCCTTTTTCTCACGAACGAGAAGAGGTATCAAGTTGAAATTGATAACGAATCCATGAAACACACAAGATCTGAAAATTTAAATTTTTTACAACGACGAAATCAAAATATATGGCTTTTTATGGCCTCATTTCCATACATTTATTCAAAAAAGCAAAACCTACAGGGTGACCTAAAATTATGAAATTTGGCATGAAGCTAGGTCTCACAGTAGGTACAAATAAAGGGAAAAGTCTAAAATCATTAAATATTTCAATTTTTCTCACAACTAATAGTAACCAATTAAGGTGAGCTCCCGTTTCAAGAACATTTCTATAAAAGAAAAAAAAAAAAATTGAATCTTGCGTAGGTGGTGAGAGTTTTCACCCATTGGGATAGAGAATGCTAGTTATCTTCTATTTCTTTCTATGTCTTTGTAAGGTCATCAGATTATGACCACAGAGCACATAATTACTCACTCACCTACTGTGAGAGTGGGACTGTAAATCTTTAGGTATACTCTTCTCTTCGTCATCGCACTCTTCATCTCTGAAGGTCGTGTCTAACTAGCTTGATTCCTGTTGCTGTTGGTAGGCAACGGTGGTGGTCCTGATTAGTGTTCGCCTTGAGTTTCTGTCTTCTGCCCGTCGGAGAGCGGTGGTAATAGGCAGGTTGAGAACGGCTTTGATCTGGTCTGACCAGCGGTGTGGTGCTCTACCTCGAGATCTTCTCCCCTCTACTTTGCCCAATATAATAAGTTTTTTCATATTATCTGGGCTTCTTCTGGCAACGTGACCGAAATAGCTAAGTAATCTCTGGTAGCATATTGTTGAGAGTCGTACGGTTACTTTCAGCTGCTCAAGAATTGAGTTGTTGGTTCTTTTTGCCGTCCATGGAATACGGAGCATGCGGCGCCAACACCACATTTCAAAGGCGTCTATCTTTTTCCTCTCAGATGCACGGATTATCCATGATTCGGAGGCATAGAGGAAAATAGGGAAAACTAAGGTGCGTACCAGTCTAATTTTAGTGCTAACGAAGATGTTTCTGTCTTGCCAGATCTTTTTAAGTTTACTCATCGCATCCTTAGCTATCTGCGTTCGCCGCCTAATTTACGTCTCGCCTTCTCCTTCATCACTCAGCATGGACCCAAGATAAACGAACTGCTTCACTACTTCTAGTTCAGAGAGTTGTCCCGTCAGAGTGAGTTGACTTGCTCTGTCCACGATCATTACTTTGGTTTACAAAGGTATACAACGTGATAATAAAATGTCTTATTATACTAGAGTATGGTACTCAGGACATGAAACTAAACTACTTTCCCCAAGAAATAAAGGTAGAAAATTCAAAAAAAAAATTGGCTTCCTCATGTAAACCTTGTGCGTCAATTCAATACCGGAATTTGTATGGGACGATTGAAAACATTTTTCATTTTTCGACATATGTTTATTAGGGAAATTTGTTCAGTTTCATGTCCTAAATACCATACTCAAAAATAGTCCAATTCCATTATCACGCTGTATCCCTATAGACTTGATAAACGCACTAGTACCTACTACTGGCGTAGCAAGTATCCATGGCGGCAGTGCAACTTTCCATCAGGTGAGTAAGCACTTCGTACACAACTCTTCTTCTAATACACGTGCTTACCCCAAAGTTTGCGTATATCTATGCGAAGTAATCCGGCTCTACGTTGCGAGGGATTAAACAATTAATTTATTCATAATTTCAAATTTCTATCAAGGAAGTCAGGTTTCCCGCTCGCTGGGAGTTTAGCAGCGATTTGACAAGAAAATTGTGTTTGAAAGTCAATCTCGATGGAAATTAGTAATTACCGTGGCGTTAGTGTAGGCAACGAAGCAGTTGACCCCAAAACAAATTTCTCAGGCAGATTTTATTTGACAGGATGATAAAGAATCATGAATTAAATGTAAATTCAAAATATCCAAAAAATAAATAAATATATGTAATTTTTGTATGGTAAAATTTAGAGTACCGATTTTTTTTTATTGTTTTTAGAAGGTTTGACTCATGTAGTGTAATACTCAGCAAAGTTTCATCGACTGAGGATTCAATGCGAGGGTCTTCATACAAGGATCCGCTGCGTTGCCTAGAACATAGTAACATAAGTGTCTTTAAATTGATGATTATTAAATTGTATAAAAAAATTATATGTGCCTAAAAATATTACGATACACGATGGGTGTTCATTGTTCATTATGTTAGTGAGAATGAACAACATTTTGGTTGTAAAGTCTGTTGATGTTTGTTAGTAATGATAGGTTATTTCATTAAATAGATGATAATAAAAACTTAGGCTAGAATTTTTAGAAACGTATGAATAATGTTCAACACAAGCAAACAACTCGCAAATTTTGAAAAGTGGAAGTTGTGCTTGATGCCATTTAACGAACAAATTTTGAACAAGTTAAGCACTCTTTCTACTTACCAGATTTGGCTTACAGTCTTCTATCTATAAAAAGTTTTGGTAGGACCAAATAAAAGCTTTATTTTTCAAAGGGATCGAAGCTAGATTCAGTCCAAACAGATACAAAATATAATACAAAAAAATATTGTTTTCTCCCACATATAAGTACATAATAATATGAAATAATAGTTAAATTAGCGGTACTTGTTTATGCGGGAAACAGGACACCAAACTATCAGTTGGTCAGTTTCACAGGCAGAACTACCTTGTCAAGTATCCGGCGCGATAAAAAATTTACGCTTTATAACTTTAAATAGACATTACTCCTCATCGGATCCAAATTTTTGGTCAGTTTTTACACAGTTCCAATGAGCACAACTAGTTCTTTCTTGGATATAATTTTCAGCCTTTTAGCTTATCGTATTATTTTTGATACTATAAACCATCTTTGAACGGGTAGTCTAACGCAATTTAATATTTGGTCAGTTTTAACGAAGTTCTCTTGACTACACGTAGTACTTTCTTGGTTATAATTTTCAGCCTGTTAGCTTATTGTTTTTTTTTTGAAACTATAAATCGTTTTTCAGGCGCCATATTTTTGCAACTGCACCACTGTATGCAGGCAGACCAAAATATTTATCTTAATAGAGCCATTCTCTATCCATTAAACCAAGATTCATCCAATTTGGAGATCGTTTCAAATTTTGTCATGACCTCCTATATTATAGGTCATTCTCACTACATATTGAATGTCGATGTTCTTGATTAGTATTTTTGTCGCTGCATCACACACATATATTATTTGATTGACATTTAATATTTTTTTGTGTCAGAATGCTTGAAATGGATACTAGTGTATACAAGGTTATTTTTTGGACCTGATTTGCGTATGCCCACGTTATTACAGAGGTCAAAAGCAACAAATTGTGTTCTACGACTTTTCTAACTACGCACGAAAAATTTTCGACTTCCCATACAAAATGGGTCGGTCGCGTGACCACTTTAGTATGGGGAGTCGAATTTTTTTTGTGCGTTGTTAGAAAAGTCGTAGAACACAAGTTGTTGCTTTTGACCTCTGTAATAACGTGGGCACACGCAAATCAGAAATAACCTAGTATAGTATTTACATGAGTTTTGAACTCTACAGCGTAATTTTTCATCGGTTTTGCTCCCGAAGCCCAGTGATTCTACTCATGATAACAAGCAACTTTTTTTTTACCTTTCCTTTGGTGTAATATTTCCGAGGAAAGAAAATTTTTCGACGGGAAAGTTGCTCACTGGGCTTCGGTAGCAAAACTTATGTGTTATTAGTTATTTCCATACAAAAATTACAATTTCATTCACAATTTCGATGATATGTGTATAATATTTTATCTGTCTGGATTATTATTGTATAAATATTTTCTTTTTTACACAAAATTATACAATAGTAAAGAAATATTTTTTAAACCAGATGAGGTTACAAAGTACAGTCACAACAAGTTTTCAGTTAGTCCGCCTATGTTTTCCACTGGCCTCTGCTAGTTTGTTTACAAAGAGAAACTTTTGCACATTATTGCTTTTATTTTTGTTTGGTACATTTTGGTTGGTAAAGTCCAATCAATATTGTAGAGAAACAACAAAGTGTAAAAGTGCAAAATCGTGTTTGTTCGATTAGAGCTTCTAGCGACATTTTAGTGCTGTTATTTGAAGTTGTTTACTTTTAATTAAACCCAGTCAGCGAACAAAACTGTGTTGCATATTTTATAGAGATTACTCAACTTCATAGTAAAAGTATGTTACTATGATCAATTTTTTTTTATTTAGTCCAACGTTTACGTACACATTTTGCTAAGCAATTGGCTAAAACTGTCAGAAAAAACAAGTTTGTAAAACAATGTTATTTTTCCGTCAAATATACTCTGGTTTAGTGTCATGACTGCAAAATACATTGGTATAAACGAGAAAAATGGATTATAATGTAAAAACCAAAAATCCGTGGGAAGCAGTAATTGAACGAGAAACATATTTAAAAAACCGGTCAAGTGCGAGTCTGACTCACGCGCCGAGGGTTCCGAATATACCTATAGTATTTTTGGAAGCAATAATGTTATTTTTTAGGACCACAAAACTAAATTTGTTATAAAGGTTTTTTTACAGATTTCTAAAAAACCGAAAGAAACTGAGAAAGATCGTTTTATTTTTGCTGTAATATTTGCATAAACTTCTATCGACTGTAATTAATTCAGATTTTTCCTTTCACAATCTTCGGAGATAAAGGGGGGGAGGGGAATGGTATTTTTTTTACATTTTTCATCATAACTTGAAAACTGAAAGCCTAAAAGTGAAAAAACATATTTGAGAATTTACAAGTAAAGCATTTTTATATGATACCCCACTCAACCTAGTAACGACAATTTGAAATTTTGCCCCCCTATTTGGGTCCCTTTACATTTAAAAATAATATTTTTTTTTATGTGCAATTAAGTTGGGCAACCAAATTCTAAAAGTGTTCCAAATATCAAGTCGATAGCATGATTGGTTTCTGAGATATACGGGTGTGTATGTCCACCGACTTCTGGCCTCAAAATCTTCAATAAATGACACTTGACCAATGGGAAAATGGACTTAATCCCTGTAAGGAATTCTTACTTTATACTTAAATCTGAAGATAAAAGTTAAATAAACCTATCAACATCTCCCCATAAATACTAAAATAATCCCAGTCCACGGTACACGATTCTTAAAACACCTAATTCAATATTTCAATCTCCAAGCTTCCAGATAAATCCTTTTATTTTATGTCCATATATCCACAAAAACCCATGTAAAATGTGTCATAATCGCGTAAGCACCCGCAAGAGGCGCTCAATTAAATTTTTATAACGTAGATTAAATTTTTCATTACACACAGGCATTTTTTAAAAGGATTGCTTCTCGTCTTCACCGCCGCGTTAAACAGAGATGTTATTATGCCAAAAAACTAGCCTTAACGAATGGAAACATTTCTTAATGGTTAGGTACAAACATCGTTTAAAGTTCAGTGTTAAGTTTTAGAAGTTTGACCATCATTATGTAAATCATAGCTACGAGTATTGAGTTGTGTTTAAAATTGCTAACATCATTTTATCCAAGACTAGCTGACCCGGCGAACTTTGTTCCGCCTTACAAGCAATAAATAAGCAATTGATACTTTTGACTGTGGACAGCGCCTTAAATGCCATTACAACTCGGTTTTTGGAAAAAAGTCAGACCCGTGTTCTAAGTTACGAGTACCTACCTCTTATATTTAAGATCATCTCATCCCAATCTAAGCAAGGCCTGTAAGATAGGTATAAGAGGCTTACACGCATAAATTGATAAAGAAATATCAAACTACATTAAACCCGCAAAATATGGCGTAGAAGGTGGTCACTACCAACTATGCCATCTCGCTAGTACACGAACTAACACAATCAACAACGAAATTAAAACCTTACATTTTATACAGCCACCGGATGTTCATTATCCGACCTTTCATTTCATTATTAAAGACCCAACGTTAATTGGAATTCTTCACCAATTTTCCTCAACTTCTAACAAAGCTGCGAAGTTAAAACAAAGCCTATAGTATTACATTGTAATTCGTTTTAAAATCTCAAAGTCTTAAAAAGTTGTATAAGAGATCAAACACTTAAATTTACCACACCGTTTCTTAAGGTTTTCTTTTTCAGATTTGCCGGAAACATATTTGAAAAATATTTTGATTATGTACTTAGTCTAAAAACATTTTTATCGTGGCCAGATGATTAGTATATCGCTTAGGTGCGGAAATATCGGGAGCTCTTGCAATCTTCAAAAAAATCCGTAAAATATCATATCTACAACGATTTAACAATTACTGTTTCAAATAAAACAATTAGCCATCCAAAAAAACAGGTTATGTAAATGAGGCGTACAGTCAAGAGCAGGACAAGCCTGACACACAAGGTGGTAGGGCTTTCGTGGAAAGTCCGTCTGGGGAAGTACCACCCCCTTGCTTTTTTCTGCCGTGAAGCAGCAGTGTTTGCACTGCTGTGTTTCGGTTTGAAGGGCAAGGGAGCCAGCAAAATTACCGGCACATGAGATTTATCATCTTAGTTCTCAAAGTGAGCAACGCGCTTAGCTGTCTTATTAGTGTCAAAATATGCCATTAATAAGACAGTGGGTGCTATGGGCGGTGGTGATCACTTACCATCAGGTGGCCCACCTGCTCGTTTACTCACTTGTAACATAATTTAAAAAAAAACACTCGCAGCGCGATTATAGCTTCTATAGCTACTGAAATAAGAACAGTACAAATTCCAATATGTCAAGCTTGACGTGCTCTTTACTGTACTTCCCCAAAACTATAACTTTAAAGACTTTTTGCAAAAATTGCTAAAGCGAACAGTCATCTTATAAAAATATTAAACAAAATGGGATTGCACCTGCTACGACATTTGATACAAAAACAGCTGTAAGATACTAAATAATAAATATATATTTCTGCAAAATAATACTTCAATTCGTTAGATTAGGAATGATTCCATAGTGATTTATTAAATTTGTCGTGTTCCGCCCCCGTCCCATTCACGTCATGTCATAGGGAAAAAAGGGTAAAAAATGTGTTTTTCCCTCAGCGAGGTTCAACGAGTAACCGTACATACAGGATGGACCAAACTAGGTAGTCACATAGCTCTATAGCACACATTTTCTAAAATCCTTTAAGAAGATTTTTCTACATGAAATGCGGTGCTGAGCTCACGAAAGAGCGTGACGTTCTGTAAGGAAACATTTTGCAGTTAAAAAACAGCTCGTCAGTAGACACACTTTTGGTAATAGAGTTGAAAAAGTTTCTACCGACTTGCGGTTGACCGTACCTACACGTTTGTTACCAGATTATAAATACAGGTTTTACATACTGCTAGTCAGAAATATCCACATTTTTAAATCTTTTTACATGAATTTGGTGCCGGAAAAGAATAGTACCAAACCATTTCTACCCGTGGGTATCGTAAGAGGCGACTAAGGGCAGCAGCATCTTTACACCGCTAGAACGTTGCGTTGAGCTCGCGCCAATAGGCAGTCCAGCGCTTTCAGCTGCCAAAGCAGCATTTTTTGCCGCGTGAAGGGGTGCAATTGAAACGTCAATTTGATAATCCTAATAGTGCTGAGCGCTCTTCTTCGTTATTGATTAGCGTTCGGACTGAAACAAAAAACCAAGCTCGCTTTTAACGCATCTAAAGTCCCCTTATAATAAAAAAGTTACTGTCAGCTGAAAATATACGGTTCTCGTCAGCAGTTTTTCGCTACGCGTGTTTTAACATAGTTTGGTATGATTATTGTGTTGTAAAGTGCGAAATTTAGTGAAAGTGGAAGGATAATATATCCTTTGTGCTGTAAATCACAAAAAATGGGCAATATAGTGGCAGTGATGTGTGAAAAATGTGTTTGTGTGCCATCGAACGGCTGTTTCAAGGTCGCCGGGATTCAACTTCAATTTATTTGGCAAGTCATTCTCTTTGCATACTTTTGTAGCGATTATCGAATACAGAATTTGTTATTCTTTTAAGAATAATACAATTTAAGACAACTTTAAAAGAAAAAACCATAGAAATCGAGGTTTTTCTCCAAGTAAAACCGCAAAGTGCTTCATGCTCCCAAGGAAGCAAACGCTAGACTGCCTAGTTTCGTGGGCCCCCCAAACGCTCTAGCGGATTGCGGTCACCAACAACGGCAGTGGCCGTTATGATGATGATGACATGAATTTGAGGTGATTTATTATTTTATCAAATCTAAACAATCATCATAAGATCAAAGTACAGATGAGAAAGAAACTGTTTAATAAAAACTTATTATATTTCAACCATTTCCCATTTCCTTTCATTTTAGATATATCGCCGGTAAATTGTCAATAGGCTCCATTTCTAACAATTTGACTAGGTAAATTATAATTTGACGGCTCAGAAATTTTACCTGCGACATATAAAGATAGAATTAGTTGGTGTTTGCTACATTTGTAAAAAAAATATTTTGAGCGAAAAAGCAAACAAAATTATCAGTTATTTATTTAGAATACTTACTTTGATGAATCTTCGAGAGATAAAAAAAAGATTTTTTGCTTTAACACATATTGTTACTCCATTACCCTGTTTATAGCATCCTGTACATGTAGATACATCATTTGTGACGTATAGCCTCGGGAAATATTTCAGATTTCTCTCTGCGTTCGTACCTTTTACGGAAATTCGATATAAAAGAAGTAAAACTTTCATTAACTTTAATGCTTGTTTTTTAGGGTTCCGTAGTCAACAAGGAACTCTTATAGTTTCGTCATGTCTGGCTGTCTGTCCGCGGCTTAACTGAGTGACCCCTTTTACTGGAAAGCTGTTATTTTGTATCGATAAACATAACGTACGCGTAAAGTGGGGATTTAATTTTTTCAGTTTGAGCCTATGGCAGGCCTGTGACTCCTCACTCTAGGAATGCAACGCGACCCTAGAAGTCGACTAGGTGCGGCAGTCGATTTTACTTTTCTTTAAGCTTGTGGCGGCAAAATGGGTAAGTAAGTATTTGCATGTTTGCTTGAACAATATTACATACCTACTTACATCTCGCTCAGTATCTCATAAAGTGACAAAATCATCGCTTTAGCCCACCTGTCCGCGATCACCCTTGACTCAAAAACGTGTCCTAAGCGGTGCACTGCAAGTATCGACTTTATGCTTAGACCGTAAGGTTGAAATTTGTCGGCACCCCGCCTGGGAGTGTCGGAACTGTAAACGTTAGTTTACTATTATTTAATCTGTGCCCATGGTTGTGTCCAATGGTCTGTGCCCATTGATTTGTTTGCGAAATATTTAGCGTAGAACCTGTTTATTTAAATATCATTGCTAGAAGCGCAATTTTTTGTTAAAGTCAAGTTTTCCTCTCCCGCCTTGCCAGCTAAAGGCTTGTCTTGGAAATAAAAAAAAATCAAAATATTAGGATATATATTGAATTTAAAAGGAAAACTATCACAGATCAAAGGCTTTACAGGTTAAGGAGTTCCAAACAGTCGAAAAACTGAACATACTGGAAATATCTATCAAAAGGTTGGTTAAGGTTATCTATCTTTCGTCAAAAGGTTGTGTGGAAGAGACTACTCTAAGTGATAAGACCGCCTTTTGCCCACATTTCATAACTCGTTATTTGTAAATGTTACTTTATTAGTGTGCAATAAAGTGTTATTCATTAATTAATTCATTAATTCATCTATATCAAGCGCTGGACCTTGCTGGTAGAGAAAAAGTTAATTAAAATATCAAAACCTGCTGAAAAATAATAACTCCTTCAGCATCTTTACTACGGAGTCCTGTATGCGCGTGGTCCAACACGCACTTGGCCGGTTTTTAGGGTTCCGTAGCCAAATGGAAAAAAACGGAACCCTTATAGATTCGTCATGTCTGTCTGTCTGTCTGTCTGTGTGTCTGTCCGTCCGTATGTCACAGCCATTTTTCTCCGAAACTATAAGAGCTATACTGTTGAAAATTGGTAAGTAGATGTATTGTGTGAACCGCATCAAGATTTTCACAAAAAATAGAAAAAAAACAGTAAATTTTAGGGTTCCCCATACTTGGAACTGAAACTCAAAAATGTTTTTTTTCACCAAACCCATACGTGTGGGATATCTATGGATAGGTCTTCAAAAATGATATTGAGGTTTCTAATGTAATTTTTTTCTAAACTGAATAGTTTGCGCGAGAGACACTTCCAAAGTGGTAAAATGTGTGTCCCCTGTAACTTCTAAAATAAGAGAATGATAATAATACAAAAAATATATGATGTACATTCTTCCAACGAAAATTAGTTTGAACGAGATCTAATAAGTAGTTTTTTTTAATACGTCAACCGCAATTTACCTTTCATTCTATCAACTCAAATATAAATTTTAGTTACTAACATCACATAATAAAGTTTTTTAGCAATAAAAATACCATAACTTTTACTTTTATACGTACTCGTACAGGTTTATACGGAACCCTCAGTGCGCGAGTCTGACTCGCACTTGGCCGTTTTATTTTATAGGTATATTACCTATTATGATGAAATAAGTGAAAATTTGTCCCGTGTGGTGCCGGCAAAGAATAGTACCAACCCATACATACCCGTGGGTGTCGTAAGAGGCGACTAAGGGTTAACTGGAGGATGGGCAGCAGCATCCTCCTTTGTATCTAACATCTTACTTACTGCGGTCACCTACAACCGCGGTCCATAGTGCCAGCCGTAACGCTAACAAGCGAGGTGACTATGGTACTCCCCTCCACATTTTTCCAGAAAAAGCTAGAATTCTGGAGGGAGCTCCCTGTCCTGTAGTGGACGTTCATGGGATGTTATGATGAAGTGAAAATTTTATTAACTTTAATGCTTATAATTTTTGTAGGTAGGTACAGGTTTACTTAATGCAACGTGAAGCAAACATAATAAAAGGTACATTAGAATGTGATCTCTTGCAAATTTAATCGTATCGTACTCAGTTTAAGGATAGAGTTGCAATTAGCTGGATTGCTTTACCCTTTGCGGTATAAAGCTAAAACATTTAGCTCTCCTTGGCACTAAGAACGTAAAGAACACTAAGAACGTATAGAAAATAAAGAAGATAAGAAAAAGCAAGTACAAAATAAGAAAAACGTTAATTAAGAGCTTAAAATTATTGGACCGCAAATGGCAAATACAAAGAAGTCTTTATAGGTGCAGAGCGGGCTGTTGGTTACCCTACCTCATCGCATACCAAAAAGCGACCTATCTAAGCTGCTGCACAATAAAAAGCTGAGTTTAAAAGAAACAGGGTTGCCTTGGGCGCAACTTGTCATGTAAGTAGGTATATGCATGCATAAGTACTGATTAATATGTACCAAAATAACCAGTGTTGCCTTGCCTAAACCTGGTAATTTAGGGAGTTGGAATGCAATTTTTAGTTTATAATTAGTTGGGCGAGGCGATCCTGTTGGTTTTGCTACGCACGACAGCAAACAGCAAGCAACTGGAAGCAAAACCAGTATAAACTGAACCCGAATCCAGGAACCCGCTTAAGGTCAAAGTGTTTCAACGACGAGCTGCCGTGTTTACTTCTTTAGTGCTTTTGATTTGTTCGGTACACGATTTTATAAAAAAAAATAACAGTTTTTTGTTGTGTAAAAAACGTGCCAGATTGCGCCCAGATAACCCTGTTTTTTTAGACTCACTATTTCATTGTTCACCATCCTAGATAGGTCGCTTTTGAGTATACGATGAGGTAGGGTTGCCAACTGCTAGCTCTTAATCTATTACAACATATTCCCACAAAAACGTCAAAAGAACTAGAATTAAGAACTTTTCCAAACTTACATCGTTACTCAGTTCTAATTTCCGAAAGAAATAAATCAGATTATCCCGCGCTCTCCCAAACTTCTCGGGAACTTTACACGCAAAGCTTGCCCAAACACAAATTCGGCTAAAAGCTTACTAAATTATTCTCGTACCTACTGCTAATATCTGCATCAATACAAACGCCAACTTTCACGATTTATCGAAGAATTATTCGAAAGAAAGTTTAGCGAAACACGAAACGTACAAACATGGAGTTGGTATCTTACACGATCAAGTTTTGTATCTTGAAAGTCAGGTTTGTTGCGTTAAAAGATTTGTACAGTCGCAATAATTTGGCCAACTTGATCTCAAAGCTCCTGAAAGAATGCTAAATCACTTCCCCTACGTATCACTTCCCGTACGTACGCATGTAAAATTTTTGGATTTCCGAAGCACAAGTGGATCCAAATGTCAATCGAGTTTGTTAAGATGACTACCAATTCGTGTACATAAGAATCGAGTGATCGATTGCAAGACGGAATGATACGTGACGTAATCGAGCAAGTGACAAGGGCTGGTTGATGGGTTTTTGAAGGAAACTCGAAGATTTTACAAAGATTGACTTTAATAATCAATAAGAAAGTTTCAGTAAGTGCGTCGTGCGCGAGATGATAGAATGACAGTTCCGAATGAATGTCGAATGGTTGCCGACCGGTGTGCCTGTGGCGCCGCTCGTGAAGGGAAGTCATAACAATACGTCTCTCTATTATTTCTAAATCTTATGCATCGCTTCGTCTTGCTGTTATTCCAATCAAGCTTCATTTTTACTTTCGAGCGGAGCGAGAAAGGTATTAGACTTTAAGGGCACTGCATGTTATCCTACGTCATCTAGTACACGAAATTTGCAACTTTGTAGCGATAGTAGTGGCCTACTAGGTCCACAAAACGTTGGTCTGCCCATCCGAAACCTGGCAGGTTTTGTACAGTTGGAGAGAAAAACGGTTAAATGACAGATTACACGAATGAAATCTATTCGTAGAAATAGAAGGTACCTATATAAGTAATAAACAACAGGTCTGCCTTGCATCCTCTTGGCATTTTCGCCAGTCCGACCAAATTTGTGGTCCAATCACATCTGACCACATTTGTGGTCCGACTAGCGAAACTGCCAAGAGGATGTAAGGCAGACCTGTTGTTTTTTACTTGTAAAGGTACCTTCTATTTCTACGAATAGATTTCATTCGTGTAATCTGTCATTTAACCACTTTTCTCTCCAACTGTATAAAACCTGCCAGGTTTCAGATTGGCAGACCAACGTTTTGTGGACCTATTAGGCCACTACTATCGCTACAAAGTTGCAAATTTCGTGTACTAGATGACGTAGGATAACATGCAGTGCCCTTACGGTCTATATTGTATTCGTGAAAAAAAAAAGTTTTTCTAATTTTCTTAAAAATGTGTTCTATATCACTTACACATCATAAAAAACAAGTCTCCCAAAAATGTGCGTCCGTCGGTCGGTCGGTCGGTCGGTCCGTCGGTCGGTCTGTCCGTTACGCTTTGGCCTAGCGGCTAAACGAATGGTCCGATTGACACCATATTTTGAATTTAAGAGTTTCATGCAAATCCATCGAAGGGTTCTAAGTGGTTTCTTGCTGGCTCTCATTTTGAGGGTAGCTGTCATACAACGAAAATGAAAAATTTAAATTTTCTCAAAAATGGCTCATAGAATCTTGATGAAACTTTGCATGACCAAGCATCTCAATGTAAGATATCTTGCGCCAGTATCAATTGATCTGTGCAATTTCATATAAAGGGTGTTCCTGTACCACCAAATCGTAAATATGTGATTTACCCAAAATTGGTTGCATTGAGTTTTTTAAAAATTTCTATAACATTAATCCTGGATTGGTTGTCTACCTGACTGAATATTATTTATGATTTTTTTGAATAAAGTTTAGTACACAGGATGTACCAAAAACTGAAAAGGCTTGCTCAGTAGACTAAACTGAACAATTATCCATAAGGAACATGTGTTGGGAAATTAAAAAAATCTCCATGCAAGTATCCTACGGTAGTATCCATTGCTCTGTGAAAATTCATATAAAGGGTGTTTCAGTACTACCAAAAGTTAAACATGTCATTTACTCGAAATCGTTTGAGGTTTGTTTGTTTTAATGTTTGACAATTTGAATTCTGAATTGATCTGTATATTTCATTCGAACATTTTTTTAGTGAAACGTAAATAAAAGTTTGTATTTCCATACTATGTGTATGGCATTACAAATTTAAGTTTGCCGTTGATAGTTTTCCTTGAGTATTGCGAGAAAGTAAGTGCAGTGCTGCTGTACCATTTATTATGTAAAGGAAATGATCGGTGGAAACACTTTGACCTTGAGTGGGTCTCTGGTTTCGGGCGTTTGTAGCGCAGCGCTTCGCTTATACTGATTTTGTTTCCACTAACTTGCTGCCCTGCGTACGCTGTAGACTGAGGTCAGAACATCTTTCATGTACGTACGATACTACACCAAAATGAAATAAAGCTATTGAATTATTTTTCACACATCCCAGGCACATCAAAACCGTTATCTAATACTCTTCCCTAAAATCAAATGAAGGCACTCTCCACTTATAACACTGCGTGTAACAAATATTTTTACCGTATATCTATACAAGGAAGTTCAGAGTAAGCGAGTACTTCAAAACTCATTTCTGTGGTCAGTAGAGCGAGTCAAGCACGAGTCGAGCCGATAATCCATCACAATCCTCCCTTCACGTACACAAGCACCTCCTCATAGAACTTCACGTATAGGGGATCAGATGTTTGTGAACCAGTGCTCTGAGAAGGATTATTTGGATAACCCTTTACCTGGAATGGATGGAAGATTGATTACGAAATAGCGCAAGTAAATTCTAGGGTCTTAAATGTAGTTGAAAAGTTTGATTTTGCCAAGAGGATGTAAAGACAGCCAGTAATGTATTAGTCGTATTAGTCATTAAGGAGACGTGGTTGCCATTTGAAATTTGATGAATTGCAAGGCCCGGCCGAGGCAGTGAGCTAGATGGAAAGGTTCTCAAGCGGCATGTAGCGTGGACGTGTTGCCTGGTAAGAATAGTACCTAGTAACAGATTTTTTTCCGGGTGTCGTAAAAGGTAGCATCGTTCTTCAACGGAATATAGTCCGGTCAACCGCTTGTCGGTAGAAACTTTTTCAACTCTTTTACCACGCCATAAGGTCCAAAGTGTTTCAACCGATGTGCAGCCGTGTGTAAAACCACTGCTGCTGTTACATATCACCATGGTTCATTTCTCTCCTAGTCAAATCCGACTCTTTAGGATTTAAGGGAGAAGTTTCCGAAAACTGAAAGGGCATGATCAGTCAAAGTAACTGGACAACTTTAATTTAATAAAACTCTCAGCAAATGAAAAAAATTGCCTCTGCATGAAAACCGTCCAATCAAGTTTGCAATTTAGTATAGAGAGACCGATTTTAAGGGAAAAAATGTTGATTCTGTTTTTTTAAGGGTGTAAGGGACATGTTTCCGTCAACGTAACTGGACAACTTTCAATGAATGAGACTTTCAGGAAATGAAAAAAAAAATGCCTTGCATGAAAGCCGTCCAATCAAGTTTGCAATTTTGTATGGAGAATGATGATTCTGTTTTTTTAGGGTGTAAGGGACTGGTTTCCAAAAACTGAAAGGGCATGATCAGTTAACGTAACTGACCAACTTTCAGTTAATAAAACATTCGTCCATGATAAAACTTTTAGGAAATGATGAAAGTCGCCCTCTCCATACAAACTATCCAATCAAGTTTGCAATTTTGTATGAAGAGACAGATTTTTTAAATTCCTGAAAATTTTGTTCATTGAAAGTTGTTCAGTTACGTTGACTGATCATGCCCTTTCAGTTTTCGGAAACCTGTCCCTTACAAAAAAAACACAATAATCATTTTCGATAGTTTACAATTCGCAAAGATATCCTATACTATTAAACGAGCAATATTTGCATATATATTTGTAAATATATATGTATAAATAAAATTTGGTTTCGATAAAATTTTTCATACACAGATTTACGGAGGGGAAAAATCAATCTAGCTGGGTTTCGTGTCTGGGAAAATTCGTTTTTCCCGTGTTTTTAACCATTTTTTAAAATACCGCATTTTATACGAAACCTACAGCGCCATCTGTTAGCAGGTAGCAAAGCTTGCTCACCCGATGAAATTTTAATGTTAAGGCGGGCTATTATAGAGTGGAGCTCGGTCGCCCAGGTACTGTTACATATAAACTAACGATGTACTCACGATCATACAGCGACATTAGCATTCTTTCTTGATAAATTCGCAAACCTAAAATCCATTTAGCTTTTCCCACGTGCTCATCAATTTTATATTCCTCGACCCGCATAAATCAAAGCAAGATCTAACGTCAAAGGCCAAATGAAAAACGATGAGCGGAACTCAAAATATGAAAAAGGAAATAAGAACATTTTCATTTCCATCGAAGCCCTCGTACATTTGCTAACGTGTCCAAATATGTAGATCTCTAGTCGTAAGTAAATTACACTGGATTATAGGTCAAAGAATACCGGACAATTAAGATACAGGTAATTTTTTTGAATTGTGTCTGCGATTACTACTCGTATTGTTTCATCTGTGCCTGTGATTTGTTTTGAAAGGTTTTTACTTGATAAGCCTTGATGATAAACATGAACTCCAAAAAAGATGATATCGTTGATAGTATTTGCTTTTAGCACGTAAGTTTTTTCTACAGTCGAACCTTTACCATTACTTTTTGTATTATTGATTAATGACCTCCCGGATATAGTTAAAAATTCGATGTTTCTATTGTTCGCTGACGACGTCAAATTAGCCATGTCTATTAGAAGTGAACATGACTGCATGATGCTGCAGGAGGATATAGATCGTGTCTATCAATGGAGTATTAATAATAGGCTTTTCTTCAATCCCACTAAATGTGAAGTAATCAGTTTTACCCGCTCACACTCTCCAAGAGAGCGTACTTACACTCTTGGTGGAGAACTGGTATCGAGAGCAACACAGGTACGGGATCTGGGAATATTGTTCGTACAGAAATTTAACTTTCATGCCCATGTGGAACACCTAACAGTTTCTGCTTACCGCCGGCTTGGGTTTGTGTTGCCTAACAGCGCCCCTCTTACAGATCAAGCGGTTCGTATGCTGTATGTGGCTCTCGTTCGCAGTATTTTGGAATCCAACTCAGTAGTTTGGAGCCCATATGAGAAAAAATATAACCTTATGTTGGAGAAAGTACGTATGACCATCTACAACTCACTTGTAAAATCTCACCTATTACATCTAATAGAAATCTGGGGTAGTGCATCTAAAACCAAATTATCGGAATTGCAAAGAACTCAAAATAAAATTATCAAAATGCTCTTTCACTACCCATACCTTACACCAACTTCGAAATTATATGCAGACACCAATTTCATGAACATTACACAACTATACCGCTATCAATCATGCATCATTATTCGAAAAATACTTAGCAAAAACATTCAAACATCAATCACTTTCACACAGCAGAAACATCAATCTAAACGCTCCACAAGACGTGCTAGTTACCTTGTGCTACCGACACCCAGAACAAACTACGGTAAGCGAATGTTTACCTACGAAGCAGCAAAAATGTATAACAATATACCCGCTGAAGTTAAAAATATCAACTCTTTCAACGTATTCAAATATAAGTTAGCCGAGCATATTTTAGAGACGTAAACTAGAGTTTTTAGTATGCAATCTACAACATAATCTTGTATTGTATAAGTTAACCTACCCACATTATTGTGTTCATGTTGGGATGTGAACAACAGATTTATTATTAAGTTTTTTCTTATGTAAGTGACCGTAGGTCTTAAGTAAGAAATAAATATTCTTTAAACCTAAAGTCCAAAAAAGGTTCCTGAGGCATACATACAAAAAACAGTAGATATGGATATTATCCATTCATGTATCCCACTCTTTTTCTACAAGGACATTTGGGCTTCGACTCACTACAATTACGTAGATACTTAGCACTAGCAAAATTTGTTATAAATATTATTAGGAATAATATCAATAGTGTCTACTTATTGCAGCGTTTTCTGTGTCTGTCTGTGCATAGCTCGTATCGGAGGGGAAGGCGTCAGGATCTACTAGCTCTTCCAAGTTCCAGCACAGATGCGTATAAAAATACACTAGTTTTGCGTGCCATCACGCTTCTTAATTCTGCAATCAATTATGAACCACAATGTGATTTATTCCATAGTAACATAAATTATTTGATGAATGCGTGTATATTGAAATATTGATGCCTGTGAGCACAATTAGTAATTGATTTATAAAGTAGTTAAGAGTTTATTGTAACGCTTTGGATTTTCTGTTATGTTACAATTGTATATAAAATAAATTAATAAATAAATAAATAGATAGAATTAGAATGACATCAGTGTGAGAGCAAGACGACGGAGCGACGCGTAAGATATTCACAGAAAAATAAGAGTAATTAGAAGGAGGATTAAAGAAATAATTCGTCACAAGGTAGTGAAGCCGTCGTTCTATGGATTTGCCAGGTTATTTTGAATATTTCCTAGTGATCATTAATGATTTGACATAAAAATTTGGGACATGTTGGCAGATGTCATCAGTAAAATAAATTAACAAGGTATCTATTCCGAGCGAAGCAAGGAGGTCCAAAATCTTTGAAGAAATTTGATCGACAGAAACAAGTATTGCTTCATTCTACGCTCATACATAGCTTGTCGTGCTGTCATTCTAATTACGCTACATTATTTCGACTGTAAGCCGTAGGTATAAGGTTGACATTTAACCGAAAAAGTCTTCCCATGAAACGTCCACTGCAGGGTAGGGAGTTCTCTCTAGAATTCCAGCAAATACGCATGGTATAATTTGGAGGGGAAGTAGCACAGTCACCACGCTTGTTAGCGTTGCAGCTGGCACCATGAACCACGGTTGTTGGTGACCGCAGCGGTTTATCGACTAAGAAGAAACGCCCATCCTCCAGTTCACAATCTCTAAGTCGCCTCTAACGACTCCCACAGGTAGAGATGTGTTGGTACTATTATTTACCGGCACCATACGGGGTAACTATGTCAGAAAGTTCCACAGTCACGGCGTGACGCTTGACGTGTCACGCTTGTTACTTTTTCGGCATTGTGACCAAAAGACCGTCATCTGTCAATGATACGTTACGCAGTAAGACGCTGCTGTCCATCGACAGGGCAAATTCCATTTGTCACCTTTTACGACACCCACGGAAAGACGTGCGCTGGTAAGTACTGTTAAAAACCTTAGTAGTTCAGACATACCATTGAGTTAGAAGTAGTGAGCTCTATCTGTCTACAAACGGCAACGGCAAACTACATTTTTTACTTACATAAAAATTAAAGTGCACCCTTCAAATCGCGAGTGGAGCCAGTTCCACTGTCGACCTCAACTTTGTCCCCAAGTCAAGAATACATCTATTTATTACAAAATACAAACAACATTTACATTTATGAAAAGCCCTCAGACTTCAAAGGCTCACGAAAGGAACAAATAATTTCTTACGACATCTTTAACGAGAGTCTCAGCTTAAATTTTCAGTCTCTGACACGTGTTATACAGGGCGCTACAGCTGGAAAATGGTTTTAAAAATCAATAGGGTGCGTATCCCCAAGTTTTATCGGAGCTCCGATATTATCAGATTGACAACAACAATTACGTTCGGAAATTTACTTTGTATGGGAATTTCTTTGTCAAAGGCCAACCCATAGACTAACTATCGGCGCGATATTATCGTAGTTTCACTTCGGAATACGGCAGCAGATAGGTAAAGTTAATAAGTTCCGAATGTAATGGATTATGAAAACAAGTGCAGTGGGTTGTTAGAAAGGAATTGGATTTCGGCAACTCAGTCTTCAAGGTTTATTTTAAAATTCCGCACTTATTTGTAGTTTGTTTGTCAATAATGTTAGCAGCTTCCAACTCTGCTGAAAACTCAAAGGGCGAGCTCAGTAATAAAAAAAAAATGCCAATACTATTTTTTAAATTTTCAAGTAGGTACATGATTCTAATTATAAGAGTAATATACAAAAAAAAATTACTCCATACAATACAGACTGAATAATATAAAAAAGCGGCCAAGTGCGTGTCGGGCCACGCGCAATATAGGGTTCCGTAGTTTTTGACGATTTTTATCGCAAAGCAGGTGTGGTCTAAATAAATGTCATAACTTTCTTAACATAATTTTTTTACATCCTAATACTCAACGAGATCCTAACGCCCGACTGCTATTGCTATTTACATTATTTCCAGTTTTCACTACTTAGCTGTGATAGCTTCCCATTAAATTTCATCATATATCGGTCATTCTCATTTTGGACGATTTCGGGATATCCTGTCAAATATTTTGAAAACGGTTAAAAATATGGGTTTAAAAAAAATTGGAACTAGTTCTTACTGAAATCCAGTTGTAAAAATATTTGTAGACCTTTAAGTTGGATTGATCTAGGTAAAAAATATTTTTGATCCTCATTCTCCTAAGTTACGTACCGCGGTACGCGTACCTCCTAGCGGTCCACCCCGGGCAACGGCGCCGCGGGTCACTATGTTCTGTGGCGGTGGCTGAAGGTCCCTCATAGCGGTGGTAGGCTTCGGCCACCTGGCTCGCGACCACCCTCCCGCCGGAGCCCGACGCCAAACAGCTTAGCTGTGTTCCGTCGGAGTGCGGGAGTGCCAGAGCCATTGGGGGATGAGAGGTGGTCAGTAGCGCGGCTCTAATTCGGTCCTGGTCTCTAAGCAAGTTTGTACCGGGTAGCTCATACTGGAGGGTAGCGGGATCCGAGGCACGGTCCCTGCCGTTGGCCGACCGCAGATATTAGGGGGCCCAAGTACCACGAAAGCCGACGTGAGTAAGGCTGCCCCGCCAACTAGCGAAAAATCCCGAAATGCTCCATCGTGCCAGCTGGCGACTCGACGGGAGGACCTGATGGACCCATTTTGGGGGGGCTCGGGTGTTCCCGCAGTCTCCAGATGAGTTCCTCACAGGTCGAATGAGCTGAAGCGTCCAATTGAAAAAAGGAGTATCGTCTCGACTATTCTTCCGTTTCCCCACCACAGTCCTCAAAATTAAAGTTAAAAACAAGAATAAAGTTACCAAACGGCGGCACTTCCTCCCACTTAAAGTGCACCTAACAAACATCAGGGGGTTGCACTCAAATATCGACCCGATCCACCATCATCTCGAGACCGAGAAGCCGCACTTAGTCTTTTTAACGGAGACGCAAATAGGAACACCGTCGGACGCGGCGTACCTCAACTACCCAGGATACTCGTTGGAACACAAGTTCAAAAAACGAGCTGGGGTCTGTGTGTACGTTCGCGATGACATTTGCTATCGGCGTCTCCGTTGCTTTGATGATTCTGGGTTTTCTACAATCTGGCTACTGGTAGACACAAGGCTCGAATGCAGTCTGCATACCAGGCCTGGGTTCAAGCCCGTGACCGCAAAGTTCGAGCTCGACGGGTTCGCGCGAAGAAAAGGGCATTTAATTCTGCTGCGAAGTCCTGCAAGCGGGTGATCCGAAAGGCTCGTTACGACCACGTCAGTCGCATAGGGACCAAACTTGCATCCTATCCCTCGGGTAGTAAGCAATTTTGGTCCCTGTCCAAGTCAGTCGAAACAAACTTCTGCCGTCCCACATTACCTCCCCTGTTGAAACCAGACGGGTCGCTAGCTCACTCCGCAACAGAGAAAGCAAATTTATTTGCATCTCTATTTGCGGGCAATTCTCGCCTAGATGCCGACTCTAATCATCCACTGACGATTCCTCGCTGTGATTCTTTGATGTCGGAGATCACAATACACTCAAAAGAGGTTCGTAGAGTACTTCGAAGTCTAGACGTGAACAAAGCTAGCGGTCCTGATGGAATACCAGCAAGTCCTGAGGAACTGTGTGCCTGAGTTGTCTCCTGTGCTGACACGTTTGTACCGCCTCTCTCTTAACACAAGAACGGTGCCAAAACTTTGGAAGGTTGCCAATGTACAGCCCGTACCCAAGAACGGTAGCCGTGCTGACCCCGCAAACTATCGGCCTATCGCCATCACCTCCATACTCTGCAAAGTTATGGAAAGGGTACTAAATGGAAAATTGCTTACATACCTAGAAACTAACTACCTACTCAGTGATCGTCAGTATGGCTTCCGCCGGGGACGATCAACTGGGGATCTTCTAGTGTATGTTACGCATCTCTGGGGCAAGGCCATCGAGAAACACGGCGAAGCCCTTGCCGTATCACTGGATATCTCGAAGGCCTTTGTCAGGGTATGGCACGCAAGTCTGCTGAGCAAACTTCCTGCTTACGGCATTCCCGCTGGCTTTTGCTCTTGGATTTCTGACTTCCTGAGTGAACTGTCGATCCGAGTAGTCCTTGATGGCTGCTCCTCTGACCTTATGGCTATTGACGCCGGGGTTCCTCAGGGGTCTGTTCTCTCTGCGACTCTTTTCCTGCTGCACATCAACGACCTACTTGGTCCTAGTATTGTTGGGTACGCAGATGACAGTACTGTCGTCGAGAGATATATGTTAAGCGCAAAAGCCAGCAGTGACGAAATACGTTCTTCGAGAGAGGCCATGGTAGAGCGTATAAACTCAACCTTAAGTCTTGTCTCCGACTGGGGTGACAAAAATTTGGTAAGTTTCAACGCCACCAAAACACAAGCGTGTCTGTTCACTGCCAAAAGGAGTCCATTCTGTCTGGCTTCTACTTTTAGAGGTACATCTGTACCAGTTACTGACAGCCTCGAGTTTCTTGGCGTGAAGCTGTGTGCAAACCTGAACTTCGGCGCCAACATTGAGTCAAAAGCACAAACTTGGGTATGGGCCCTATAAACTTGGGCCAAAAAGTTGGGTATCCTCAATAAGGTTAAGCGGTACTTCACTCCTGGACAGTTGCTAGTTTTATACAAAGCACAAGTCCGATCTTGCATGGAGAATTGCTGCCACCTTTGGGATGGCTCAGCCAAATACAACTCGATCGATCGCAGAGCCAAGAAGCTCGTTGGTGATGAGATGCTAGTGAAAACCAAGTTTCACAGCCTAGCCCACCGGTGTAAAATTGCATGTCTGTCGGTCTTTTACAGGTTGTACTTCGGAGAGTGTGCCCAAGAGCTCCATGAGCTTATTCCACCATCCCCCTTCTACCATCGGGAATCCAGACGCACCGCAGGATATCACCCATATTTGGTTGATATACCACACATCCGCACAAAGCGCTTTGAAACATCCTTTATAATGCGCACGGCTAAGGAGTGGAATTCTCTGCCTGCGTCTGTGTTCCCGAGCTCTTATAACCCGAATCTATTTAAGTCGCGAGTGAA
Source organism: Athrips mouffetella (assembly GCA_947532105.1). Classification (NCBI taxonomy): domain Eukaryota; kingdom Metazoa; phylum Arthropoda; class Insecta; order Lepidoptera; family Gelechiidae; genus Athrips; species Athrips mouffetella. Next base: position 18,632,287 of record OX383975.1, on the reverse strand, counting down.
TAGGCTTCTTCTGGGCAAGCTCGGTCCATCGTCAACCTCATCTCTGTCGTCAGGGCTAGATCGAGGTCAAGAGTAAGCCCATAAATAGTAAAAAAAAAGGCGTCCTTGTCTCAGAATCCATCACAAAAACAAATTTTGCCAGTAGACTACAAATGATTTAAGATTAAAAGTAATTTTTTGAATTGAACTAATATTTAGTTTAATTTGTGCCATATAAATATGATTCATTCTGTAAATATTTCATTATTTATGTCTGTTCCACTTGGTCACCTAATTTCCGTACACCGTTACAAAACAGTTCGTACATCACAAACAAAGCATGTTGTGCACATCCCTATTGCGTTGATCGTTAGGTGTCTATTGCGCCGCAACTCTCGTGGTAGGTGGACCTTTGTTGTGCATTTCAATTTTGAGTTACGAGCGTAAGCATCTAATTTCCGTTTTTTTCTCACTAGCTTCCTAATTTGCGTCCATTGCTATAAAATTTATAATAAACGATTAAGGAAAAATCCTAGTACATGAATTTGAAAGGAAATACATTAAATACAAATACAAAATACAAAAGCATTTGTTCCCAAAATAAAAATAAAAAAACCGGCCAAGTGCGAGTCGGACTCGCGCACCGAGGGTTCCGTACCAACACATAATCATAATTGTATTAGTTGAAATTTCAGTAAGTTAATGTGTTAATTTTTTTGAGTCCGACACGCGATTGACCAAATTTTATTATTTGTTGTTATTTTATAGCTTATGCACTATAAACATATCAATTTTCAAGTTTGTAAGTGTTCCCGTTTTTAAAATAGAACTAAAACAAAAATCGCCTTCGCGACCATCCAACTTGACCCCTCTCTTATATGGATGTTCGTGAAACGGGAGCTCACCACAATTGGTTGCCATTAGTTGTGAGGAAAGTTGTAATATTTAATGATTTCAGACTTTTCCCTTTATTTGTACTGTGAGACCTAGCTTCTTGCCAAATTTCATAATTTTAGGTCAACGGGAAGTACCCTGTAGGTTTTGCATTTTTGCATAAATGTATGGAGATGAGGACATAAACTGCCATATCTTTTGATTGCGTCGTTGTAAAAAATTTAAATTTTCAGATCTTGTGTGGTTCATGGATCCTAATATATGGTATTAATTTCAACTTGATACCTTTACCCGTTCGTGAGATAAAGGGTCTTGACAGACAGACAGACAGACAGACGGACAACAAAGTGATCTTTTAAGGGTTCCGTTTTTTTCTTTTGAGGTACGAAACCCTAAAAATATACATTAAAAAGCACGCGTAGCACATTCTCTTGATGCTACTATAAATCAATGTTTACTAGCACTAACTAATTGTAATAATTGAAAAACTCTTTTCTCCCTAACTTCCGTCACACACTTTGTCCCAAAATTTCCGTCAATTTTAGTGACAGAAATTTGAGTCTATTATTAATAAATCATCAAAATATCTCACAAAATATCCACTATCTGGATGACTGCCCTTCCCCCTCGGAATTTTTATTTTATTTTACTACTTTCTCGGCGTAAAATATCTATACTAAATTTTAGCTTTCTAGTACGAAACTATAAGGGTTCCTTGTTGACTACGGAACCCCAAAAAGAAATGTTTTGTTGCCAAAGCATGACCTAACAACAATTTTGGGTAGCCCTTTTTTACATCCAGTATGAGATTGCGTATAATATTCATGTTAGTAAGCCCTTGGGACGGGCAAAGCGTGATAACGCTATCAGCATATATAAATAAATACAGGAGCTTTGCCGAGTATGGAAACGACTGAAATCATGTCTTTGGGCCTTGTGGATGTGTAAAAGATAATTTGGTTTGCTTTCATTTGTACTATGTAATCTGGATGGATGGATCTATTTATATGATTTGTAATTTATCCTTCACAGCTCCTTTATGCCTTACAGTGGCAATAGTGTGTTCTGCGTCAAAGCATAATGCGTTGACTCTACTCTTTTACTTTTATTGTTTCATTCTCTGAATTTCTCTCTTCCCTGTCTATTTCTTCTCTTTCTCATCTCTTTATTTATAGAAATTCTAGTTATTTCACAACATGAAACTAGGATGCCTTGCTTGGGGGGTCCATACAACGTGTCAAACGAACGTAATAAAATGTATGGGAATACATGATATACAAAAAAAAATATAAAAATACAAATTCATTTAATTCGATTTAAAATTACAATATTTACATTAATACAAATTTACATCAATAAAATTTAATTACATTTCTTAGTTATTACTGTTGGCTTTTTCTAAACTTATGGTAAATATTTGTAGTTGGATATAGTTGTTTATAATACTAGTTAAGTGCTTGGATGTGTTGGCAGTCAATAGTGTGGTTACTTAAGTTGTTTTCGTGGACAATACTACATTCCTCTTTCTCATTGGCTAGTAACGCAGCGTCCGAGTCCAGCCAATCGGAGGTACGCGAGCACGATGCGAAGTTAGCTACATGTGAAGTTGGCTACATGTCGATGGTAGGGACAGATAATGATTGTAAAGTGAAAGGCAAGGCAGTCTGTCGATAGCTCTTAGCGTGTAAGATTGTGCTTTAATGTTATACTGTGTCTCGGTAAATAATAAATATATTTAAGGAAGGTGATATGGGTTTCACTTCTCGAACTAGCCAATAGTTCAGAAGTGGGACATTCGAGAATTATACCGATTCTCAAACCACGCCAACAAAAGTGGAAATTTACGTAAGTAAATTTTTGGTAACCAGAGAAAGCAATGAAGGCTAGATATTTTTTTTTTCTTGAGTATACTATCAAATCTTATATCCACGTGTTTCGTCTTATTTATTTATACTAGCTCCGCCCTGCCACGTGTTGCTGTGGCTCGGTTTAAAATTCTATAGAAAAAAAGCTTGTTTTTTCCTGAAATTCCTTTTTCTTTCTTGATATATTTTTTTTATTTTCCTAGAAACCACGATCACGATCAGTAAGTAATAACAAATCCATCTAGCCATTCCTAATTTATCAACGAACTGGTTTTAAAATTAAGTCATATTTTCATAGTATTTTTTTTTGGTTCTCGTCATTCTTTTCCTTATTTTTTTTATATTCCTCGCTCGCTTGATTGCGTAAATACGCTTATTATTTCACTATTTCTATTTTTACATACACCTTCCTTAAAAATGTTTCATAATTTTGCGTTGCAAACAAATCACACGTTTTTTCTACTTATACATAAAACGGATTGTACCCGTCACCACAGATCAGATAATTTCAATGAAATGACAGTAAAACAATAGTTGCTTTTGGTACGTAACCCAATTATAGTCTGCCACAAATTCTTGAGAATGAGGGTACTCAAAAGAGGTTAAATAAAAAAAAAACCGGCCAAGTGCGAGTCGGACTTGCGCACCAAGGGTTCCGTACAAATCTGTAGGTATATAAGTAAAAGTTATGGTATTTTTATTGCAAAAAAATATAAATAATGTAACATCGCTCATTTTAATAGATATAGTCACATTCAAAAATTCGAACGAAAAGTGTTTTCATTGTATGTGGGCTCCCAATTGGAATTTCGAAGCAAACACAGAGTCTGAGAGCAAAAAGAGGCTTGTTTCTTTTATGTATGATGCCATTTTTAGGCAGCTATCGAGCATCTGTCAATGTATGATCAAATATTTGTAAGTACAAATTAAGATAATATAAGGAAAAGGTGTAAATGGCTTGGCTACATAAAGCTAAACAATGCAAATTAGTTCAGACAGGAAAGTACTTTAAACCTAAAGTAATATTCATTAATATTCAAATACTTGGGTATTTAGGCACCTACCCGACAAATATAAAGATTGGGAAGGGAGCTGAAGTATCAGTACTTATTTTAGATTCTAATTTAATTTATTTCTTAGATATTTGTTTTTCGCTACCTACACAAAGCACGTAAAAACTTGTGAATAATACACAAGACTAATCTTCGAACCCCTAAATAGTTCTAATTACCCACGCACTAAATGGCTCTGTGTTGTATATTTCCTGATAGGATAGTGGTCCTAAAAATAAAAGCGTTGAGCTGTGATTCACACTACCTACTTGATTCAACTCTCATTCGTTTTAGTACCCACTACTAATAATTGGTAAAATTCTTAGGGTAAAATTTAAAGTCTTGGTAATAAAACACTTCTCAGCGTTAAGAGTAAAAAAAAAAAACTGATGAATAGCTTGTAAATAAGTTATTAAAACAAGTTGGCGTTTTGTTTGTTACGTGTATAATCGCCACAAGTTTATTATAAACTTTAAGCGAATTTAATATATTTACAGGAAGATACAACTCATTTAATTGCGTTGTTAAATCAAATCTCGAAATAAGTTGACTTTTTTTTTAATGAAATGGTGCGTGTCCAAGGAGAAGTTGAAGTAGCAGTATACTTTCTGCTAAGGAGGGAGCCATAAGCGTACCCATTTGCAAGAGACCTCGATACTAAAATGTATGATTTTTTTTTTTATCCAAAGCCCAAAAAATTTTTATCTTTGTCTGAGAAATATTTAATTTGGGACTAAATAAATGTATTACTACAGATTGTCTGGTAAAACAAACAATTTAGGAAAAAAAAATGGTGTTAAAAATATCGTATAAAACGACTATCACGGATCCTTTACGCTTCCTTTCTTATTATTTGTAATCTACACACAGGTAAAAGGAATATTTCCGTTTTCGAGTGTAGCTAAAACATTTGATTTTTAAAGATTTTATTTCTGACCGACTAGTCGGTCAGCAACTGCATACGTTTTACACTTGACCACCTCATACAGACTATGTATACGACAGACTCTATATAATATTTACTCTGTGTGCGTGTCTACGAACGAACTTCCTTAGAGTGAGTTCCAGAACGGTAATAATTACCCTTTGACAGCAGTCTCTCTCGACCACACCGATGGAAGTCATATAACGCTATCCTGCTGTCAGGGTAACTTTTACCCGATTCGGAACGCAACCCTAAATGTGAAATAGAATCGGCAGAGAAAAATGAAGCCTATACATAAGATCAAACATGAAGCCTATACGAGTAAAAGAGCTTCTACTCTTAATAAAATGGTAAAAGGTTTTTTTTATAATAGTTTGGATTTCGATCAACTTTGGAAAAAGTGCCTATCTAATACCTACTTTTTTATTTATTTATTTTCCTTCGTAGAACGTCCAAATAGTTCTGTTCTCGATATAATTTCCTAAATGTGGACATTGTGCACAATTAAAACTACATGTGGAAAGTTGGGTAAATCATCCTAGTTCGGTAAGTAGTACTTTTTAAAGCAGGTTTTTCCGCGCAAGTGGGAACAAGACCAATAGGTCTAAAATACACAGAACTTGCCCTACGGTGGTGCAACAAACTGTAGAATACAGAGACTTGCTCGAGGTTAGAGTGTTATCTTTGACGTGTGGTTGACTGTAAATTTTTCTGTATTTAAGCGAAAATATCAATTACATTAAAAATTCGTTTCAGGAGTCTAGTAGATCCCGAAATTCTGATTATTCTGGAAGATGTAGGTTTACTTATCGTTTTTATCTCAACATACCTACATTTTAAACTTATTTCTTCTACAAGAATGTTTCCTTTTCGCCCTGCTTTACTCATGAATGAATGGAAACTTACAACTTTCACTTATTTTTATTTTCTCATTTTTTTAGCTCTTCCTAAAAATATCGATTAAATATTTCAGTCCATTAAATTTAATTTAATGATATAGAATAACGTAAATTCTATAAATACCCACATGAATTCAATGAAAGTTATGAAAAAAATATTTTGTACAAGATTATTAAAATATTTTTATTACCTATCTACTTGCTAAGTTCTGCGGTCTACCACTTTTAGATTTCGGTCATATACTTAACTTTCCGTAGCAAAATGGTGGGTGGATATCTCATTATAAAATTTGGCCGTGAAGCTATTTCAGATACCATTGGTGACTTGATGACCTTAGGCCTTCTCAGCTCTATGACGAGGTTACCTAAGTACCTACCTGATACCAAAAAGTAATTTGTTTTATTTTCGCTTTGCAATTATACTTTTCCAAATCACCTGGAAAGACTATGATATGCAATATTATGCAACCTTGGTGTTTTAAATTTACTGTTGATAAGACAGAAAGTATTTTTTCAATAAGGAACAATAAGGTAAACTCGTATGACGTGAAGCGAGCATGAGATGACTTCAATGCAGTATTTAATATACCGTATGGTGGATAGATGGAGTTTGGACATATACAGTCCTCCCTCGTGGTCCACCTGCGCCGTTTATGTACAAAGCTGAATATAAAGTCCCATAAAAAAATCTTGAAAACTTTGGTATTTTAACAGTACTGGTCTGCATACCAACTTCATCCCTCAATCGTATATGTAGGTATATGCTTAGTAAACAGAAGATAACGAGGTCTTTATGGTGCTAATCCCTAACAAATAAATAATGAAAAGTTCACGAAAAGTATAAGACAATCTAGATGACCCTTAGAAATTCTATAGTGTAAATTAGAAGCTAGCGCTCCTTTTAACTTATCCGCCAAACTGAGTATTACGACGAGCTGTGGTCATAAAAAAAGGGCATTAGTTTATTGTGTTTGAAAGCATAAAAAAAAATATAAAACCACTTTATAAATGGAGTCGAAAAATTATTCAAGTTTACTAAAGAAATAAAAAGTAAAGTAAATTAAGTATTCAGGTATGATATTATATATTCAATTCAACCCGGGAGCAGAAAACGACTGTTTTTTTTTTCGAGATTAATCTAACTAAGAAAGCATAAATTAAGATAAATGAAATCTTTTCGTGTGAAATAACGAAAGCTTAACCATGTAAATAGCTTAATTAACGCTGCAGCTTATGAAAGATGTGCCAAGTAGTGCTGATCCTCTTATCTACTTAAGACAATATCGAGGATGGAAAGCCAGGAGTACCCAGCTCTCAGGGCCGTGGTGCTTCATACCTATACAAACCCAGGGATGCCCAGGTCACAGGGCTAGAGTTCTTCATACTTATTCAAACCTAGAAGCGCCCAAGTCACAGGGCTGGGGTCCTTCGAACTTATTAAAACCAAGGACGATAATAAAACTGGTTAAAACCCAGGAGGGCCCAGGTCACAGGGTCGGGTTTCATCGTATTTATTTAAACCCATGAGGGCCCAGGTCACAGGGCCGGGGTTCATCGTACTTATTCAAACCCATGAGGGCCCAGGTCACAGGGCCGGGTTTCTTAGTATTTATTTTCAAACCCATGAGGGCTCAGGTCACCGAGCCGGGGTTCATCGTACTTAATCAAACCCACGAGTGCCCAGGTCACAGGGCCAGGGAACCCGAAGATCTTCGTACAAATTCAAACCTAAGGAGTACCTAGTCCACGGGGCCAGTGGTTTTCATACCTACACTCAGGGAGTCCGGGTAACATGGAACATGATTCACAACATTTCTTTTTTTTTCTTCTTACTCATGCGATTTGCACACTGCTATGAAACTTTTTCAAAAAAATATGTACATAGTTTTTAGTGCCCTCGCTGATAAAATTAATAATTTTGACTTTGAAAATGATTCACGTTCTAAATTACAAGCGCCAAAATAAACACCCGAATTCTGAAATTTCCCTTAGCCACATAGACAACGTCAAAAAAAATACACCGTGATTAATACAAAAGTACCTGGGCGACCGAGCTTCGCTCTACAATAGCCACTTCTACCTGACAATATCATCTGGTGAGCAAGCTATGCTACTCAACAACAGATGGCGCTGTAAATTTCTTTAACGCTCTAAAACGCGCAAAGAAATTATTAAAAAGACGGTGAAAACGAATTTTCCCAGACATAAGACCTAGCTACATCGATTTTTCGCCCCCGAAAACCCCTGTATAGTAAATTTCATCGAAATCGTTAGAGCCGTTTTCGAGAAACCGATTACAAATATATATTTAAATATTGCTCGTTTGATAGAATAAGATTTTGAAATAACATGAAATGTTGTGAATTGACACTCTTATGCATGTAGATACTTGTACTAAGTACGGACCTATCATCACATCACACCACTTGTCGCCCCGTTTTTGGTTCAGAACTGATGTTAAGCTGCCTTCAGTCACATTTTCATCGATACGGACGAGACGACTCAAAAATAATGGACTTATCTTATTAAATTTATAAAATTCTTGTATCATCAACACTTCGGCTTATATCGCCAATAAGTAATTACTAAATTCTTGTATTGTGTATTGTGCGCCGTACGATATAACCATTCATGAACGTTCCATATTAAACTGATGTCCATGTTTCATACAATACAAAATTTTAGTTATAACTAAGTTCTTGTTATTATTTTGATATGATGTTTGTTTGTTTAGGTACGTTGGTTTAATATTGTTACTTACTTAAACTTGCGTTATGATTTGATATATTGTGATATTAACTTATGACATGTGAATATGTAGGTACAATCATTGCAGTTCTTTATGTCTTCTTATTGTTTTGATTATTATACGATATCTACATCATTTTGAATTTGAATTATAATTACTATTGACGTTATTTTTATCATTAAAATAAAACAAAATAACTGGCTGTAACTACGCTTGGGAACTCGCGATACACTTTCATTTCATATTATATATTCTTTATTGCACACAATAAAACAGAACAGTAGTGATAGAAGAGGTTCACAATGGCGAGCTTATCTCTATGAAGAGATCTTTTCCAGCCAACCTGAGTTTAGTGATATTATGATTTAATAAATTGTAAAAATCTTTTCTTTCACTACAATTTTAGAGAACTATTTACATTTCATCTTCTATTTTTGTTTTGTACATTTTGATTATTGTTATAGAATATTTTCCTCAAATAATTTCTATTGTTGTTTTTGCGTTTATTTTTGTGTTTGTATTTATTGTTTTATAATATCGTTTCCTTATACTATCACAAGATATAAAAAAAAGGAATAATGTATCAAGTAATTTACTGTAACCACGCGAAGGGACTCGCGCTTATCAGGACGGCCGAACTGTTGGCTTTTTCTAAACTTATGGTAAATATTTGTAGTTTTTGTTTTGTACATTTTGATTATTGTTATAGAATATTTTCCTCAAATAATTTCTATTGTTGTTTTTGCTTTTATTTTTGTGTTTGTATTTATTGTTTTATAATATCGTTTCCTTATACTATCACAAGATATAAAAAAAAGGAATAATGTATCAAGTAATTTACTGTAACCACGCGAAGGGACTCGCGCTTATCAGGACGGCCGAACTGTTGGCTTTTTCTAAACTTATGGTAAATATTTGTAGTTGGATATAGTTGTTTATAATACTAGTTAAGTGCTTGGATGTGTTGGCAGTCAATAGTGTGGTTACTTAAGTTGTTTTCGTGGACAATACTACATTCCTCTTTCTCATTGGCTAGTAACGCAGCATCCGAGTCCAGCCAATCGGAGGTACGCGAGCACGATGCGAAGTTAGCTACATGTGAAGTTGGCTACATGTCGATGGTAGGGACAGATAATGATTGTAAAGTGAAAGGCAAGGCAGTCTGTCGATAGCTCTTAGCGTGTAAGATTGTGCTTTAATGTTATACTGTGTCTCGGTAAATAATAAATATATTTAAGGAAGGTGATATGGGTTTCACTTCTCGAACTAGCCAATATTACCATTAAAATAAAAACACCATCAGCTAGAACCCCCTGAACACTATCCCAAGGAAATAAGAGACAAAAACGATTTCTTTTTTGCTTTGCCTTATGCCGGTTATACTTTCTTTGTTTGAGATAACCAACATTATATCTTGATTTTCGACCTTGTGACTACAGAAAAATGGTGAAGTTTTAAAATTAAGCCATAACCCTGAAAATAAGAAGATGGGTCATCTACTACAAAAATTATCTGTGCACGCACAGCCGTCGTAGCAAGGTCTAGCCTGCTAAAAACGATGACCTCCATCCCTATGACCCTAATTTCCTCCAGTATGCCTACGTAAATTGATATCATTCTACACCCACATCGAACCTAAGATCCTGCGAACTCAGCGTCGCTACATTTATCATCAGGCTGAAACGCTCAGAGATTTTGCTATCATTTTACGAAATGCTATTCCATCCACTTACTTAGATATATGAGATTTTGAGCGACAGAGTGCTTCGTCATATACTAGGACCATCATATACTAGGACATAAATTTGCATATAGAAATTTCAAATACAAATGGCTGAATTTAACAATCACTTTGCAAACTACGTGCACTTTGCTCAGTCAGGTGCTTTTATTGTTTTATCAAGCATACTGTAACGAAGAACGACATAGAAGCTAATGGTCCAAACAACTGTATTCAAAATGTAAAACATAGAACTTTACACACTTATAATAATACGTTTTAATTTTGAAGCAATTCAGTGGCATTTCTTTTAGATTGTGTCGAAAACAATTACACATTTTGATACTTGAATCAAATTTATCTCGGAGACAAGAAGACCGTAAAAAGCTCTGACTTTTGACAATAAAATTCATATTTCATTTAGTTCATTGACCTGAAAATTGCTGATTCAACATCACTCCATTTTTCAGCGTTGTCTGAACGCACGGGCTAATATCAATTACCATAAAAAGCGTTATCATGAAGCAAAAAGGATATTGCGAGGGAAAAAACAAATTTAAAGGAGTTACGAATTTAATAATTCAACAATATTGGAGAGGAGAGTATGCTGCTTCAAATGTTTTGATTCGATTTTAATTTTTACTTTGTTTTTAAATATATGTTTTTCAATATATTTTTATATTACCTACTCATATTTAATCAATCCGATGAACACGTGTTTATCCGAATGCTTACATGTAAAAAAATGCAAAAAAATAGTAGGTCGTAATAAAATTATCTGTACACGTCGGTATCGTAAGAGGCGACTAAGGGATTGTTTAAACACATGTGTTTATCCAAACGCTTGAATATTAAAAAATGCAAAAAACTTTAGTAATAAAATTAAGAATATATGCTAATAAAATTGTAGATATTAATCAAATTAACTAATTTTATTTAATACTACAATTTTTTTATTATAATTTCATCTATTACCCCATTTAATTTTATGATTTTAATAAAGTATCCACTTTTAATATTTACAATTGGATGATTACATTCGACCTAATGTAGATTGATTAGAATTACAGAAGTGTGAGAGCAGGACCGATCGATGTACCACACATTGTAGCGACAAAGACAAGTATCGATCCAATCTGCTCTCACGCATAGTTTTCCTGCTGTCATGTTAATCAAGCCATATTTCTTATTTTGACTGTAATTAATATCGTGTGAGACGGTACCATTAAAGTTGAGAATAAAGTTTTTATGCTACTTATTTGTGTACTAACCCGTGCCTATTGTCTTTGCCCGTGCGAAGCCAGGCAGGCCGTTGGTTTTAGGCTCTTGCTAGTAAAAAACTGGACGTTGGTTTCATGCGGGCTCGCAGATTTTGACGGTCATCGCATTTTAACTCCAAAATACTCTTAATACGCAAAACCTCTCAAATCGGGGTAGTTCTACCCATGTAATTGAACCACTTTTCTTTTACAACGTTTGGAAATTCATAAAAGAAAACTCGATTCTCCATACAAAATAAAAATCTGATCCTGTCAATTTGTAAAGATATTTTTTTTATCAAAAGTCGAATAACTAAAGTTTTTCAGTTTCAGGGTAGAGCTTTGGGTAGAGCTACCAACCAAATTTAGAATTACACGTTATATAATAGTCCGTCAAGTTCGTGCACCTACCGGGTCGGAAGCAGACGGCTTAAGTTGGCGGGGGTAAGAAAATCAGACGGCGTGGGAAGTCGCTCCCTTCTAGGAAGGTCGCGTACAAAAATTATGGAGATTTGTGTCTACAGTGTTATTTGACGCGCGCAAGCTTACAGTCTACCGCACTTCAATGAAATCATTTGTAGCTCTATTGCCTGCCATAAAGATCCAAAGTATTTCTACTGAAGTGTTGTTGGGTGTACCGACCGGGAATAGCTAATGCACGATTTACATACCTACACTTATTACCTGCCCCGCGTACAGCGCCCTCCCCCGTGATACATGTTTGAGTTCTACTTGCTGTACTATTAGGTATCTATGCTCTGATATCAAAAAGTTTTTCAAACATGTCTATAGGTACATTTACTTATACAGGGTCTTTGATAAATATCTGCAAATCTCTCAGGAGATAGCTCTACCATGAAACTGAACAACTTTTCCTAAGGGACATAGGTCGAAATAAGAAAAAAAAATTTGAGCTCCCATACACAATGCGCTATCAGCTGATACAGATTCTATGGGAAGTTGAAAAAGTTTTTTCGTATTTCGACCTATGTTCCTTAGGGAAAGTTGTTCAGTTTCATGGTAGAGCTACCACCTGAGAGGTTTGCAGACATTTACCAAAGACCCTGTATATTATAACCCTCAGTAAGTAGGAACCTTGTTTGAATTCGCACGACAACCCTAAAACAATTGCTCAGACCCACAGTAACTTTAATTAACTCATTTAACTAATTTGTCGTTCGTCCACTGAGTTTACCACCTGAGAGGTTTGCAGACATTTACCAAAGACCCTGTATATTATAACCCTCAGTAAGTAGGAATCTTGTTTGAATTCGCACGACAACCCTAAAACAATTGCTCAGACCCACAGTAACTTTAATTAACTCATTTAACTAATTTGTCGTTCGTCCACTGAGTTTGTGCAAAATGTGTAAAACAAATTCGCCTTTTGTCGCATCTTGTTTTGGTACACCAAACCAAAATACTTTGAACAAAACTAATTAAGGTGACAGCAGACTTGTTTTCCGACTGGATGACTCAACTTAATGATTAAACGTTTATTTTATTTTTTTAGGATACCAACAGCGTTTTTAGGGTTCCGAACCAAAATGGTAGAAACGGTACCCTCATGGTGCGACTTCGTCTGTCTGTCTGTCCGTCCGTCACACCTGTATATTTCAGTAACAACTAATGAAACAGAACAGAACAGAAAAATCGACTTGAAATTTGGAACAGTTTTAGAATATGATTGCCCAACTTTATTGCAAATGACAAAAGTATAAAAATATTATTTTTACTATAATAAAGTAATATTTTTTTAACTGATGGGGGCGCTAGTTGGCTGGGGGCAACCTCTTAAGTAAGAGGGCATAACACGCATTGAAGGGCACGGGCACATTAGAGATTTTCGGGCGCGGCTATTTCGCGGCGTTCATACTGTTTTGCGTCTCGCGGCGATAAACGTTCTTACAAGTGTTAACAAATGAGAGGGAGTTGAGAAATATGTTAAATAAAACACTCGAAGTCTACTTACGTTTTGTAATAAGTTATTCACTTTTCACAGTGTTAAAATGGGTACATTAACACAATACCATACATATGAAGAAGAGTCTTCATAATTTTACACAATACGTGATTACTCCTTTAAAGGTAGAATCTCCCAGTTTGAAGAACAAAATACGACTGCCTGAGCGAGGCTGGCTCGAACGCTCAAGAGACCTCTCCCACCACAATATTACCCTTTCCATAAAACGCTGGGATTGGTCGAAAAGCCGCCGCGCTCTGACCGTTCGTACAAAGCAGTCAATACAACAACCATTTATGAACAATATCGTAAAGCTATGAAAAGTTAGTAAACACTGGTGACTTAAATATTATAATATTGGAGATCAGAATATCTGTCATGACAACAGTCGGCCATCCGATTGTGATAGGTACGTCCTCGTACCGTCTCTCAAAAACGAATACATGTACAACACTATTCTTTATAAGTTATTGTTGTCGATTGAATACAACCTCTTCAGTCTTCTCATAGTTAGAAAATAATTTTCGTTTTGACATTGATTATTGATTTGTGTTGGTTTCCAAAAATGTGAAAAATATAAGATTAATTTGGTAAATATTTGTTTTTATCCAACTTGAGAACAAATGGTCCTTCGATAATGGTTCTATGAAGAGAACTAGCGACAATATAACGATTAGTTATGATACTACGTAGCCAACGAAAATTGCATACGGAAAAATCTCTCTGTGCTGGAACTAAGAAACTCATGACGACTAATATGAGTGTAACGACAAAAAAATCAAGTGCTAGCAGCGTGGCGACTCAGGTACGATTATTAGAAGCACGCGCTGCAAGGGAGATGGCCGAGTTGGAGAAGAAAAAAGTCGAAATCGAAGAAAATATTATAAAAGCGAAGTTCGACGAGGAAGTGGCTATACTGCACTCAAGAAGCGGGTCATCGTCGTCACACTCAACAACAGAAAAGTGGATCGATGACAATATTGCAGCTACGATGAAAAAAGGGACCCCACCACACACTGATTACGTGCCCGGAGCCCCACCCCACACTGATTACGCGACCGGAGCTCCATTCCAGACGGACTACATGGAAGGAGACCCGCAGCACACTGACTACGTGGAAAGAGCCCCGCCGCACAGTGACTATGTGGAAGGGTCCCCGCCGCACACTGACTACGTGGAAGGAGCCCCGCCGCACAGTGAAAGACCCCCGCCCCGCATAAGTTACGTATATGAGACGAAAGCCCCAAGCCGCGCGGACTACGCGGAACACGATCGCCGTGATAGGGGTCTAGTGTCGGCACTGACCGAAGCTCTGAAGATAAACAGTAACCCAGTTCCAACTAGTAATGACAAACTGTTAGGGAGACTGACTTCTCGTACTTTACCTCCTTTTGCTGGCGACGCTCTCGACTGGTTAAGATTTAAAAATGCTTATAATACTACCACTAGGATTGGCCAGTATTCCGAGGAGGAGAATGTTGCCCGATTGCAGAGTTGTCTTCAGGGTGAGGCCTGGGAGGCGGTCGCGGCGCGACTAATCGCGACATCATCAGCCTCCGAGGTGATGAAAATTTTGGAAATGAGGTTTGGTCGTCCAGATTTAATTTTACGTAGATTAATTTCAGAAATTAAAAAAGTACCTAAACTTACCGGCACGCGAAGCGATCTCGTACAACTTGCGGCAAAAGTAGATAATTGCGTGGCTGCAATTCAATCAGCGGGTAATAACGGCTATCTATACAGTCCAGAGTTGATATCCGAAATTGTAAATAAATTTACTGAGCCTATTTTTTACCGCTGGTTGGATTATAGCAGAGGTTTACATCCGCATCAGCCACAATTGCCTGTCTTAGCGAAATATTTAATGGGTGAAGCGAGTGAGGTATGTATGCGCGGTGCGGTAGAGCCACCGTCTAAGCAGACTACGTCTATTTTGAAACGCCCTGTACTTTTAACAAATGACGTAGCGACTGTTTCGCTCTCGTCACAGTCGGAAAACACAAACGCAGTTTTATCTAAACAAACCGACGACAAATGCGTGTTTTGCGACAAGGTGGGTCACTCGATTAAGACTTGTTCTGATTTTAAAGGTAAAGACGTAAAGGAACGGTGGGAATGGATATGTAAGCGACGATTATGCTTCAAATGTTTAAGTTCTACACATCGCAGAGATCGATGTAAAAGTAAAATTCGATGTAGCGAATGTAAAGCTAGTCACCATTCTTTGTTGCATAGATTTGATTGGGATAAGACGAAATCTGATGAAAATGAGAAATCGAACGAAACGACAGCGAACGTTTGGGGGGATAATAGTAAGAAAAAAGTTTTCTTGAAAGTTCTCCCAGTCGAGGTTCAGGGACCAAAAGGTACTGTTATTGTGTTTGCACTTTTAGACGAGGGCTCTACTGTGACTCTGATTAAGTCTAATGTTGCCGAACAGATTGGAGTGACAGGACCTGAATGTGACCTCAATCTGCAAGGAGCAGTGGGTGAAGGGAGTAATTTGATTAGTCGTGTCGTGTCGTTGACAATACGTTCTATTTCTAATGGCGATGACTATACTTTAAATAGAGTTCGAACAATTGAAAATTTGGCACTTTCAAAGTATTCGGTTACTAAAGCTGAATTGTCAAAATATGATCATTTAAAAAATATTCCTCTAGTAGCCTTCGAAGGGCAACCATCTTTGTTGATAGGCCAAGATTATTGGGATCTTATAATTTCTCGCGAAATTTGTGAGGGGAGAAAAAACGAACCCGTGGCATCTTTGACAAAGTTAGGTTGGGTGTTACACGGTTTTTCTTCATCTATATCGAAAAATAGTATTCCTGAATTTACTTGTCATGTACAGTCGCGGTCAAAAATGGATGATGAGTTACATGATTTAGTGAACGATTATTTCCGACTTGATAGTATTGGTGTTAAGTGTCAGGAAGAAACAGGGTTTACAGATGAAGAAGAACGTGCACTGATGATACTCGACACTCAATCTAAAAAGATTAATCAAAGATGGGAGACAGGTTTACTATGGAGGTGTGATGATGTTAAATTACCAGATAACAAAAGAAACACTGAAATTAGATTAAAATCGTTGGAAAAAATGAAGGACGCAGATGCAACTTTGGCAACGGATGTCGCGAGAGAACATAGTTTTCGCATTGAAAAGAAATTTTACTGGACTGATTCAAAGATTGTTTGGTTTTGGATAAATAAAGGACAAAAGAAAAGACAAAAATTCGTTTTAGGCCGATTAGTTGCAATTAATGAGATTACTAAACCTGATGAATGGAGATGGCTTCCAGGTGATGATAATGTAGCTGATGATGCTACAAGGGCTACTGGGAAATTTAAAGATAGATGGTTACAAGGTCCTGAATTTTTACGTCTGCCGGAGAAACTATGGCCCAATATGGAGCCGGAGGTCGATGTCAAAATGGAAGAAGTTTTAGCAACTACAGAAGAGTCTAAATTAATTCTCGATGAAAGATTTTCGAATTGGCGACGCCTGGTTCGTAGTATGGCTTTTGTGATTTTGTTTATAGATAAATATATATTCAAGAAACCAGTAACTCTTGTTATTACACCAAATTTAGAAGAACGAGCAGTGAGTTTGATTATAAAGCAAACACAAGCTGAAAGTTTTGCTATGGATTTAGAGCTCCTTAAAAAGAAAGAAAAGTTGTGTCATTCCAGTAAGTTAACCAAACTGAATCCTGAATTTGATGAAATGGGATTATTGCGAGCAACAAGTCGATTAGATGCGGGACGTCTATTGCCGTATGAATTGAAACGACCTGTTATTTTAGATGCAAAACATCATGTGACTAAATTGATCATTATCTATTATCATAAATTGTTTGGGCATCACTCCTCTGAAACATTGCTTAATGAATTACGACAGCGTTATTACATCTTGGGTCTTCGCAATGCTGTTCGATCAATGATATCGAAGTGCGTAGTCTGTAAAATTCGAAGATCTAAATGTCCGCAACCGATGATGGCTCCACTTCCTGATTCTCGTCTTCAACATCACTGTAGACCTTTCGCATATTGCGGAATAGATCTTTTTGGTCCACTTACTGTCTCTATTGGTCGAAGAGTTGAAAAGCGATGGGCTGCATTATTTACATGTTTAAATATAAGGGCTGTTCATATTGAATTGGTTGCTTCTCTCTCTGCCGATTCAACGCTATTAGCAATAAGAAGAATGGCTGCTAGACGTGGATATCCTAAGATCATTCATACGGACAATGGAACTAACTTTACTGCAGCAAATAAAGAACTTAATAAATCAGTTGATGATATGTTTAAAGATCCTAAGTTTGTAGAAGCTGCAAGTGCTTTGGGTATCGAGTGGCGTTTTAACCCACCTGAATCTCCTCATATGGGAGGGGTATGGGAAAGAATGGTTCGGTCGATTAAAACAGCTCTTTCAGCTATATTAAATGGACGTAACCCTAAAGAAGAAGTTTTGAGTACTCTTCTGAGTGAAGCCGAAAATATTGTAAATAGTAGACCGCTGACACACGTTTCACTCGAAGAAGAAGAAGAGGCTCTAACACCAAATCATTTTTTATTAGGTGCATCAAATTCCTTACCCCAGCCTGGAATTTTTTCTGATCATGACATGGATCTACGAAGGCAGTGGCGAGTTGCACAACGTATGGCAGATCATTTTTGGTCTCGTTGGCTAAAAGAATATTTGCCAAATTTACAGGTTCGGACTAAGTGGCAAAGAGATAGAGGGGCAGCTGTGCAATTGGGTGACATTGTTGTAATCGCTGATCCTACTGCTCCTCGGAATACATGGCCAAGAGGCGAGGTTGTTTCTGTTATGCATGGACGTGATAACCGAGTAAGATCAGCAGATGTCGCTACAAAAGGAGGTGTTTTGAGACGACCTGTAAATAGACTAGTGGTTCTATTGAATCGACAGCCACCTGATGGTTGTAAAGGGAGGCCGGAGAATGTTGTCGATTGAATACAACCTCTTCAGTCTTCTCATAGTTAGAAAATAATTTTCGTTTTGACATTGATTATTGATTTGTGTTGGTTTCCAAAAATGTGAAAAATATAAGATTAATTTGGTAAATATTTGTTTTTATCCAACTTGAGAACAGTTATAGAGATCCGAATGTTTGCTATTATATGGCACAATATTATTTAACAGTGCTTTTACATTATGTGAAATTGATCAAACACAAGATTTAATTATGATTATGAAGTAATCTGACAGAATTAATAAAGATTGTCAAGAAATATTGACGTTGAATATTACAAGACGTCTCATACAAAATCTAAATAACAAAAAGGTTGGGAACTCGTAGTTCTTTGAAATATAGTTTGTTTACATCAGTTGTTATCACGTAAAGTACGAATTAAGTACAATAGATTCAAAAAGATTTTAGTTATTACATAGGGCAACAATGCCTATATAACATTACTACTTACAATAAAATTATGATAATATTAAGTCTAATACAAGGCAACATGGCAACAAACAAACAATGATAGTAATAAAAATTATGTAAAACTGTAGATAACAAAACCAAAATTTGGCACTAGGACACGGTTTGGCAACAAGGCCAGGATTTGGCAACAAAGACATGGTTTGGCATCAAGGCCATTATTTCTAATCTGAAATAAAAGATTATTATTTATATGACAATGAGTTGAAATATGAAATAAAAGATTGTTACATGGTTTGGTTTGGCATCAAGGCCATGGTTCGGCATCAAGGCCATGGTTTGGCATCAAGGCCATGGTTCGGCATCAAGGCCATGGTTTGGCATCAAGACCAGGGTTTGGCATCAAGGCCATGGTTTGGCATCAAGGCCATTATTTCTAATCTGAAATAAAAGATTATTATTTATATGACAATGAGTTGAAATATGAAATAAAAGATTGTTATTTATATGTAAATGAGTTGGGCTATAAGACCATAATATGTCAATGAATTGGGCTACACGGCCGTATATCAATGAGTTCGGCTACAAGGCCGCATAAGTTACGCAACAAGGCAATAGGTAAGTTCCTAAGTGCAAGGTTAAAGGTTCCAATTTTCATGAAAGCTTTATTTATCGTCACCAAAGGCCTTAAGGTTATGCCCAGTGTAGTAAAAATACTACAAAGTAAAGAGTTTAGGTGTGATTATAAATAATTAGCAAATTATTAATAATAGTCGCATATTTAAGATTTATTCATTCAAATTTTAATCTCAGTGGCCGAAGATAGATGCGAAAAATTTATTGAAACGTAGCATTGTTTATACAAAACATGCATACTCATAATATGTGAATAAGGGCCTTTTCCTTAATGAAAGGTGTTATGTGCATAGGTACACCCAACTGCACGTCAGTAGGAACACTCTGGACTTTATGGCATGGTAATAGAGTTTCAAAATTACAATTTGGGAACAGTAGAGGTATTAAAATGTTGACACTTAAACTAAAGTAATATTTAGTTAGCCAAATTTATTAAGCTTCTTTAACTGTGTTGTTAGTTAGGGATTTGCACAGTGCTAGGTAACTTGCACATCTATTTTGCAATGTATATCACCTTTAGCCTCAATAATTGACTGGAAGAAGTTCCATTTCGAGGTAACTCCGCATTTTCATGTGTTGTAATGGATCTTAAGTAATACGTCTCAATAAATTGAAGTGCAATAAAGAGCCACCCTACAAAATCACAAAACCTCTGAAGATAAGACAATAGATGAAGCAAATGTAGCTCTTTACGCCTTAAGGCAATTCTACATAAAGTGCAATACATTTTCCATAAATTCTCAGGGAACTCTATGAAAAATTTACAAAGGGATTATAATTAGTACTTAGGGATTATAATCAATATTTTCCCGTGTCCAATCGAGTATTAAGAACTCTAGAGGATGTTCACACTCGTTTGAAGTGTCATATTTCTTATGATTCTTTCCTTTCTTTCTTATTAATTAATTACAATAACTACACCATCTTTTTGTTTTATTATTATTTTGATGTAGCATGCAAGCATGAAAGGAGGTAAGCCTCGCTAATGCTTGTTCACTCTAGCTTTGAAAAGATTCAGATAAACATAGGGAAAAGTTTTAGTATTTCCTTTGGAAAATGTGTTTTCTTTACTCTTTCGCTAGATCATCGCAGACGAAGTCGCGGGTAATAGGTAGTTAAAGATATTCTCGCTTTTATTTCTGCTTAATATAACTGGTATTTATCAAAGAGACTGGAACCTCGCTGCGCTCGGTCATAGAGGGATTTGAAGGCTTGTCAAGTGTTGCACTTTTGAAACGTCAAGTTGGAACCAGGTTTGTTTTGGTTCTTTTTACACTTCTACTAATTTAAAAAGTTATCTGATTGTTCTCTTGACAACTAGTATGACGTTGTCTTTACTTTCAGTCGTATAAGAAACTATTTGTTGTGATCATGTTGTGAGAGAAGCGGCTCTGTAGTTTTTATAATTTTACTGTTATTAAAATCTTATATGTAATCAAATAAGTGTTGTACACAAAAGCCTAAATGCTGAACAATACATAAATCGTACCGGCATGCGGATCTCATTCTTCTAGGAAACAGGACATCGAAGAATTCTTATGCTTTCATTTGTAAGTAATATTTAAAAGCTTATTTTTGCAAAAAAACCGGCCAAGTGCGAGTCGGACTCGCGCACTGAGGGTTCCGTACCACCAGAAAAACATAATTGTATTAGTTGAAATTTCAGTAAGTTAATGTGCTAGATTTTTTGAGTCCGACACGCGCTTGACCAAATTTTATTATTTGTTGTTATTTTATAGCCTATGCCCTATAAACATACCAATTTTCAAGTTTGTAAGTGTTCCCGTTTTTAAATAGAACTAAAACAAAAATCGCCTCAGCGACCATCCAACTTAACCCCTCTCTTATATGAATGTTCTTGAAACGGGAGCTCACCACAATTGGTTACCATTAGTTGTGAGAAAAGTTGTAATATTTAATGATTTCAGACTTTTCCCATTATTTGTACTGTGAGACCTAGCTTCTTGCCAAATTTCATAATTTTAGGTCAACGGGAAGTACCCTGTAGGTTTTTCATTTTTGAATAAATGTATGGAGATGAGGACATAAAATGCCATATCTTTTGATTGCGTCGTTGTAAAAAATTGAAATTTTCATATCTTGTGTGGTTCATGGATCCTAATATATGGTATTAATTTCAACCTGATACCTTTACTCGTTCGTGAGATAAAGGGTCTTGACAGACAGACAGACAGACAGACGGACAACAAAGTGATCCTATAAGGGTTCCGTTTTTTTCTTTTGAGGTACGGAACCCTAAAAATGTGTAATACTCATTAAAGTGACAACAAATTATATTAAAGATTAGGTAAATCAATTTAAAAAAACCTTCCACAAAGAAATATACTGCAAATTACAAGAAAAATTCAAGAATATCTACATAACGCGAATGATTTTGTTTATCCACCATTAGAGATGTAAATAGTGGTTATCGATAATGTCTGAAAAGTTATCGAATTAAATCAGATGCTCACTTCATAATTCTAGTACGGTCTCTGTAAATGGTTATATCGCTACATGTTAATCTACCGAGTAATGTAAAAACTGGCCAAGTGCGTGTCGGACTTGGCAGATGCAGGGTTCCGTTGTGTTGTCTAATTCATCAATATATTGCTATTTGTTAGTAAAATATATGTAATAATAAACATTATCACCAAAGACAATGCGACTCTTCCCTAGACCTCTAGCCAAAAAATTTTAAAAGTATTGTACATAAGTGAAACCTATGTCAAATAATTGACCTAATCATCACTAACGTCTTTTACTATGGCACCAAAAAAAATTTCAAAATGTTCAAATAATGTTTATTTTAAAAACATCTTACTCGGAGTAATGATTGGCATCACTAATAGGTACATAGAGTCTTCATGCCCTGGCACCATGCTAATCTGTTGTGGGCTATTTTATCACCAAACGACTCGTGAGTGTTACAAGCGTGTTTTTAGCTTCTACAGCAATTGAAATAAGATCGGTACACCGTCCAATGTGTCAAGCTTGACGTACTCTTGACTGTACCATATCATCGGTAGTCAATATTTATTTATTTTCAGGTCCCTTCAAGTTTTAAAGATAAAGTAGAACTGCATAGCAGCGGCATTGCAACTAGGCAATAAAACTACTAAATAAACAACACTTGCAGAGAGACTTGAGTGAAAATGGTGACGAAAATAAAAGTTATTTTTAGGTAGTAGGT
The DNA here is from genome assembly GCA_947532105.1 of Athrips mouffetella. Taxonomy (NCBI): domain Eukaryota; kingdom Metazoa; phylum Arthropoda; class Insecta; order Lepidoptera; family Gelechiidae; genus Athrips; species Athrips mouffetella. The sequence goes on along the minus strand of OX383975.1, from coordinate 18,609,745 downwards.
AACTTTATTAGTAGATTCATAACTTTTTAAATATACTTCGTAACGTTCTGTAATTTTATTTTAGGTAGTAGGTAACTTTATTAGTAGATTCATAACTTTTTAAATATACTTCGTAACGTTCTCTAATTTTATTTAAGGTAGTAGGTAACTTTATTAGTAGATTCATAACTTTTTAAATATACTTCGTAACGTTCTGTAATTTTATTCATTTACTCTTCATTTGAATTAAATGAGAGAATAAATAAAGCAGCTTAATTCATTTCTGATGTTTTTTTTTTAAATATTAACTATACATACAGAAATGCGAAAAAGACACTCTACGCACCCCTTGGAATAGACTCCTTCACCATACGCGACCCGCGTCCGCGCGATTGCCGGGTTCTTTATCGAGCCTAGTTGTACTGCGTGGACCGTGGACGTGCGTAAGTCTCTGTCATTTTCAAACTCTGACGATTTGCGCTTGATGTATGAATTGTTCGGGGTGCGCTTTTATAAACATAAGTGCAACGACAAATGTTGGTTCTGTTCATTTGATTTCTCTTCAAAGATCATTATTGTGAATAGCATACAAAACATTCGAATTAAAGACGATTTTTTTGTAGTCACAAAATTTTGAATTCATCATGAGCGTCTAACATCTGCTCAAAGCCTCGTGAATATTTAATGTGTGAATGTTAATACTATCGTTTTAAAAAACTCGAAATACTACATTATCGCACTCGTCATATCGAGTGCCTGCACATCTCTAGTTGGTCAAAAAGCGTTACAGCGACGTTTGAAAGTAGATAATCCTATACATGTTTATCTCTTTTTTTCTAATATGACTCCTAACATGAGTAAAAAGCCAAGCTATAGCCGACACTTTTCGGATCCCTCTATGACCGAGCGCAGCGAGGTTAAAATCTCTTTGGTATTTATCATTCAATGTATGGAATAATCATATGTATTTTAAAAATACAGTATTTTTCTAAACCAATTCCTTTTTATATTTTTTTTTTTGGTTTGACTCAAATTAACGCACACATTGTCAAATCAAAATTGGTGACGTGAAATCGTGATACATGTTTATCTATACGCCAATATATATATATATTTTTTTATTTATAGTCAAGTTACGAGTAATTTGGGAAAGTTTAACTACATTATAGGTATGGTAATATATAAAAGAATCAGAAAGTTGATCTAATGTAATGAGTTGGGCTTTATCAAGTCTTAACTATTAATTAGTGTGCTATCAACCGAACAATTTTCATTTTCTCTCTTCTGTGTACATCACTTCGGTCGATAAAAGTGATATTATAATTATAATTAATCGATAAAAGTGACCGTCTTCGTTGTTTTGATAAGATTTCAAGAGACGAGCGATTGTATAACGTGATTGGTTAATCAACGAATTTTGAAAAGAAGGTATCTGTCAAAATCATCAAATTTGTTATTTTAAAGTAATTTAAACCTCGCTTACTAAAAGAGTTAGTTAAGTAAGGAATACAATTAGTGTGAATTGTGACCAACAGCAACGAAAAATAGTGAAGTGCAGTGTTCACCGACTAGCCAAAATAAATATACTTCAATCGTCAGTTTACCACGGTATATATCAGCAGTCTCTTTTGTAAGTGCAACAATACTTCGTCGATTATGCTTATGCCGCCGATCATCTCACATACTTTAAGTCGGCCAAAATCACATTCTGACGAATATTGTTTTATTGAAGATTTTAATTAATTATGTTTTACTGGCAGGGCTCACCATATGGGCAGGGCATATCGCAAGACGAACCGATCGCCGAAGAGGCGTAAAGGCACTAGAGTGGCGACTCCCGTACCAGTAGATGAAGCGTAGGCGGGCCTCTCAGAAGGTGGACCGACGGTCCGGTCAAGGTCGCGGGAAGCCGCTGGATGCAAGCAGCGCTGGACCGGGCATCAAGAAGATCTCTAGGGAAGACCTATGTCCAACAGCGGACGTCTTTCGGCTGATATGACGATGTTTTAATTACCGACATAGCGCAGATAATACTAACGATATTTAGTGTTCGTGATTATTCTGCTTAAGGGCTTAAGTTAACAATAAATAAAATTGTGATTCCTATCGACCAGGCTGTCATTTCGGTCTATTTTCAAAAGTGTCAAGTCTAAACTAGTGATATAATTGATCTAAGTATATGTTTTTTTTTTTGTAATTCAATAAGCATGTTGAAGAAAGGTTAAAGAGAACTTCCAATATATATATATATATATAATTTTTGTTTTTTTGTTTTACCCAACTACTTATAATGTCATTTTGTCACACCATAAAAAGGGGACTTTGCCATAAAACTACCTAACAAAAGATACCAATAAAACTGAATAAAACACAGATCTATGCGGCATAGAAAAACCACTTAGTTCGTATTATTTTTATGTATATAGAATCGAGTGTAAATTTATTGCGAGCATCCACCCAGAGATACAAGAAAGCACACTTGAATAGAGTGTTTTCGACCACATTTTGAAATGTTCACTGGATGGCGCTGCAAATCAGCACGAGGAAAAAAATAATGTCACCGTGTAATCGGTATGAAATTAATTAAAATTCTATATATTTTACTATGATTATAAAGATTAACTACCAACAGATACAGATACCACCCATCGACACCGAAAAAACGCAGTGACAGACGTCAGGCAAAGCTGCTTATATTTGATTGATTCGGCAAAACGGTTGGGTGAATGGGGTCTATTCTCAACAATCAGAATAGAGAAACGACCGGAAATCCACTCGTAAAAATATTTAAAACCAAAGCAAGGAACTATTCGACCGAGTTACAAGCTGTCAAAACTTTCAAACGAATTGAAACTATGTAAAATTCAGCGTAATAACTAAAAGGATTTGAGTGGTTAGAGTGTCCCTCGCTGGAAATAAGATTGTTCACTAATCTACGCTACAATAATATTACAGATAAAATGTCACTGGGTTAATCAATTACTACAGAACAGATTTAACTGTTTATATTTAAAAAAAAATACAACACTATCCCTAACATAAGCTACGATTTTTTTTTTTATAGAAATTGGTATGTTTTGAGATGAGTAGGTTTTCAGTTTTAAATTGTGACTAGTCTCATATGTGCCTTGAACTAATTTAACGGTATTAGTCACTGTTATATAAACCTTTAAATATTAAATTGTAAAGCTACTGATTAATAAATTCTTCTACCCTATTCTGAAGAGAAGTGCAGCTTAGTTCAGACATTTATTATGAAACTTATTTTATTTGCTTTAGCAGTTCTTTTTTCTTCGTTTTTAATATTTTAATTTGGACAGTTTGTTTGATTTGGAATAGATATGTAGTTTTATTTCTTTAAGATTTAGTACCTAGTCGACCGAGCTTCGCTCTTAGCCGCCTCAGGTGAGCAAGCTGTGGTACCCGCCAACAGTTGGCGCTCTAGGTTTCTGTCTAAAACGCGATGTTTTAAAAAAATGCTTAGAAACACGGGGAAAAACAGACATGAGACCTAGCTAGATCGATTTTGCCCCCGGAAACCCCCGTATGGTAAATTTCATTGAAATCGTTAGAGCCGTTATCGACAAACATTTTACAAATATATTATGGCTCGTTTAATAGTATAGGACTAAATTGGCTTGAAACATTCTAACAAAATAGTACCATGGGTATATCCTTCATGCTATTTTAGGACATTGTTTCCTAGTCCAACAGAAGATTGTTAAAATTTGTTTAAACTTAACGACATCGTTTACAATTTTTATTTTTGTACTGTCGAAATCAGTCACCGCATTGTTATGGGTGTCTGCCGCATCAGGGTCAAGGAAGGTTAACTACAAAGCCTAACTACTGAGACTCTATAAAAAGAACCAAAAACCAAGTCATTGGTGTTACCTCCATATGCCCGGAGTTGACTACTCACTGGGCTGATTGTGCGAGTGGCAGCTGGTTGCACGCACAGCCTGCCGCTTACCAGTCGCCTTGTGTTGTGGCGCTGGCTGCACGGCCTGCTGTTCATCAGGCGCGGATGACCGTGGTGCTGACTGCATGGCCTGTTGTCCACCAGGCGCCGAGTGCCAGCTGTCCACCAGGTGACGACTGCTGTGGGCTGGCTGCATAGGCTGCTGTCCACCAGGCACCGACTTTTGAGGGCTGGCTGCATGGCCTGCTGTCCACGAGGCCCTGACTGCTGTGGGCTGGCTGCATGGCCTGCTGTCTACCAGGCTCCGACTGCTGTGGGTTGACTGCATGGCCTGCTGTCCACGAGGCCCCGACTGCTGTGGGCTGGCTGCATGGCCTGCTGTCCACCAGGCACCGACTGCTGTGGGTTGACGGCATGGCCTGCTGTCCACCAAGCACAGACTGCGTGGTCTGGCTGCATGGCCTGCTGTCCACGAGGCCCCGACTGCTGTGGGCTGGCTGCTTGGCCTGCTGCTCGCCCGGCGCAGTCTGCTGCGCTGCACAGCTAGGCAACGCTCGAATCAAAGCTAGACTCTTGCCACGGTTACGGATTTTGTCCATTATGACGTGCTGAAATGTAAAAATTCCAGCGAGAGTATCTATTGTATAGAAGCGATCAATGTTTGAAACGCTTTTAAGGCTTTAAATTGAATGAAATCTATAAACGTAATAGTGGACACTTTTAAGTAGCTTTTACTCGTAGTTAGATATTACGTTATGTTTTTTTGCAGCAGTAAATTTCAAACAAAATAAAGAACATAATTAATTGAAACAGTGAACTACGCATGGGAATACGAACCAATAGACCTTCAGACTATTATTTTGAATACGTACCTACACCAAAAATTATTACAACCATATGTAAAACACAACTAAAAGATTAATTTGTCTGAATGAAAGCACGAAATGTTGTTTGTTTTAAACTCAGGCTTGATAATAAATGGTTAAAGTGAACTGTGTACACTTATTCCTTAGCAACGTCTAACGATTTTGTGCAAGTACAATCATAACTATTTACTTTAAATAATCACTCGTCCTTAACACAACGTTAAAAAAAAGGTGAAAAAAAAATACCACATGAGAAAAAAAAAACAAGTAGTTGATTTTTCAGTTTTTCCACTCATTTCAAACAAGTCAGTTTTTGAGATACAGCAGATGTATTTTTGAACATTATCAGTCCACTTTGTGGGAAGTGAGGGCTCGTATCCCGCTTCTGACATGTTAACAAATGAGAGGGAGTTGAGAAATATGTTAAATAAAACACTCGAAGTCTACTTACGTTTTGTAATAAGTTATTCACTTTACACAGTGTTAAAATGGGTACATTAACACAATACCATACATATGAAGAAGAGTCTTCATAATTTTACACAATACGTGATTACTCCTTTAAAGGTAGAATCTCCCAGTTTGAAGAACAAAATACGACTGCCTGAGCGAGGCTGGCTCGAACGCTCAAGAGACCTCTCCCACCACAATATTACCCTTTCCATAAAACGCTGGGATTGGTCGAAAAGCCGCCGCGCTCTGACCGTTCGTACAAAGGAGTCAATACAACAACCATTTATGAACAATATCGTAAAGCTATGAAAAGTTAGTAAACACTGGTGACTTAAATATTATAATATTGGAGATCAGAATATCTGTCATGACAACACAAGTACCAGGCCACTCAGAAAGTATTGCGAAAAATAGTTTTTATATATGGGAGACTGGCCGGTCAGAATCTTTTTCGAAAATATGATTACTTGTAAGTAAAAATATGTGTGTTCCATTTTCAAAATTTCCCTCCACATTTTTTGCGAGCCAATTCAAAGTATCGTGTCTTACTGAAAAATGGATCTGCGCCGGGAACATTTTAGAGCTATGATTTTTTACGATTTCAAGTGTCGCCTGAAACCGGATGAATCGTTCGATAGACTTCAAATGGCATTTATGGATGAAGGCCCCTCCAAGGCAACCGTGTATCGTTGGTATAACGAATTTAGGCGCGGTCGACCAACCTTGGGGGATGAAGAAAGAAGCGGTCGCCCTTTGACGGCTATTACGGAAGAAAACGTGCTAGCAGTGAAAAATTTAATCCAAGATAATAGGCGAATTACATATCAGGAGATTCAGCACATATTAAAGATTGGATCGGGAAGCGTTCACGAGATTCTACACGGGCATCTTCGCGTGAGGAGGATAGTATCGCGCTGGGTGCCGCACTACCTCACCGACGCTCAGAAGCAGGCCCGGGTGGAATGGTGCCGTGATATGCTGAACAAATTTGAAGCAGGCTCGTCTCGGCGTGTTTACGACATCGTAACAGGTGATGAGTCCTGGATTTATCAATACGATCCAGAAACCAAGCGCCAGTCGACAGTTTGGGTGTTTCAAAATGAACCAACGCCTACCAAAGTGAAGCGATCTCGAAGCGGGGGGAAGATTTTGATCGCCAGCTTTTTTAATTTGACTGGCCACTTGGCCTCAATTCCCTTACGAGATCAAAGAAGCATCAACGCCGAATGGTATACTACCAAATGTTTACCAGAAGTTTTTTCTGTTGTGAGCAACAAGCGACCAAACACAGGGCTCCGCGGACTACTGCTCCACCACGACAATGCGCCTGCACACACCGCGCTCAAAACGAGGGACTTCCTGGACAGCACACCAGTCAAACTCCTGGGTCACCCTCCTTACAGCCCTGATCTAGCACCGTGTGACTTCTTTTTATTTCCAAAAATAAAAAATCAGCTCAAGGGGATACAATTTTCGTCGCCGGAAGATGCGCTGGCTGCGTTCGAGCAGGCTGTAAACGAGGTGTCTACGGCGGACTGGAAAAAGTGTTTTGAAAACTGGTTCAGACGCATGAATCTTTGTATAGAGGCTGGTGGAGAGTACTTTGAAAAGATTTAATAAAAATATATGTACCTGTAGAACAATTTTTTTTAGTGTCGCAAATATTTCTGAGTGTCCCACGTAATACAATCGTCGCGATATCGCCGCGCTGAAAATCGCTAGTGTGCACGCGCCAAAATAACGTTTATTAATTTTAGTGGGAACCATGACTAAAACACATTTTGAAGTAACCATCTTCATAAATAGCCTCAAAAACGGCGTACTACTTTGGTCACCCAAGTTTAACGCTTGTACAATAGAAATCCTAGGTTAGATTTTTGTCTTTTTAGGGTTCCGATACCAAGATGGTAAAAAAAGGAACCCTTATGGTGCCGCTTTGTCTGTCTGTCCGTCTGTCTGTCTGTCACACCTCTATATCTCAGCAACCACTCATGCTTTCGACTTGAAATTTGGAATAGTTTTAGAATCTGGTTGTCCAACTTAATTGCACATGAGAGAATTGTGAAAATAATATGATTATTAATGTAAAGGGGGCTAAAATAGGGGGGACCAAATTTCAAATTGTCGCTACTAGGTCGAATGGGGTATCATATGAAAGGACTTTACTTGTACATTCTAAAATATTTTTTTGTATTTTTTTACAACTGTTAGTTTTTAAGTTATGATAAAAAATGTCAAAAAAAAAATATCGTTCCCTTATCTCCGAAGTTTGTGAATGGAAAAAATCTGAATTAATTACAGTCGATAGAAGTTTATATAAATATTACAGCAAAAATAAAACGATCTTTCTAAGTTAAACTGTTTTTTAGCAATATGCAAAAAACCTTTACAAACAAATTTAGTTTTGCGGTCCTAAAAATTGACTTTATTGCTTGTCTGACATTGCTTTAATGACTTTATATCGGAACCCTCGGCGCGCGAGTCCAACTCACACTTGACCGGTTTTTTTTAATTGTTTTTATTATTATTTAATATTGTCATCAGGTTGACTAGCAAAGATTTGTAGCAAGTACTGTGACTCGGCTTGTCGCTACTATCAACTCCGTTTTGGTAACGTTCCTTCCGAAACACGAAAATCGCTCACATTGTGTTACCACTGGTGTTTTACCATCCAGGTTCTAACGACGGCTAAATATTAGAACCTTAACTTTCATGATCGGAAAGAAAGAGGCTATGTAATCTAAATGTATGATATAAATCAAAACCACTTTCGGTCACAAAATAAACTCTGTATTGTTCTAGGCATTGTTTGCTAAATAATTCTATCATTGTTTCTCCCTTGAGTGGAAGAAAACGCGAAAACGTAATCTTCACCCAAACGCTAAAGGGCATCCTCCTTTGTTCCTAAATGTTTAGATCCACTGGTCTATTTTTGAACTCGAGTGCCTTAATTTCTGAATCTATATTCTGAACCATTTTCCATTAGGGTAAAATACTGGCATTAAATTGGAAGCTGCAAAGAAACAAGCCACATTATAAAATGATGATAACTGGGAGACTTCATTGCCGGACTAGTGTAGCGACACACCTGCGGATGTTTCCGGCGCGGAGAGTTCCGTTCATTATCAACGCTTTTAAGGTTACCATGACACATCTGGCGGTATTTCCGCTGGCGTCACGCTCGACAGATTTTTTGCTAAAATTACAGAACCTACATACAGAAAAGATCTCGCAGAAAAGGAAATATTACGAGAGTCAAATGTACATGTACATACTATCATCGTGCATATTCGCCCCTGATCACCTCTATGCTTGCACCCTGAAAAGTACAAGCTTGCGAGCTTCACGTTAATTCATCCATCAATTAAAGGAGACGTTTCAGATTACTATGGGACCCCGGTCATGACTATGTACATTTGTCACTTGACTACAGTTGTAAGTTGACTGTACAGCTGTAAGTTGACTACATTTCAAGAACACCTTTATGTTATGATTTTTGTTTAATTTGGCATAGTTAACTTGTTATACTCGTATCTTGTTAGGGTTCCGAACCTAATTGGTCAAAACGGAACCCTTATGGCGCGACCTTGTCTGTCTGTCTGTCACACCTGTTTATCTCAGCAACCACTCTCGCTATCGACTTGAAATTTAGAATGGTTTTGGAATATGATTGGCCAATTTTAAACATATTATTATTAGTACCTGGGTGACCGATCACTCTATAATAGCCGCCTCAACATTTAAATATCACCGGGCAAGCAAGCTATGCTACTCGCCAACAGATGGCGCTGTAAGTTTCTGTCTAAAATACGGAATTTACAAAATGCTCAAAACCACGGGGAAAACGAATTTTCCCAGACATGAGAGCTAGCTAGATCGACTTTTTGCCCCCAAAAATATAATACATTCCAAAATATTTTTTTGTATTTTTTTTTTATTCTTAGTTTTCAAGTTATGATGAAAAATTTCTGAAAAAATAACATTCACTAAAAAAAAATCTGAATTGATTAAAGTCGATAGAAGTTTATACAAATATTACAGGAAAAATAAAACGATACCTTTTAGTAGCACAGTTTTTTAGAAATCTGCAAAAAGCTTTTACAAACAAATTTAGTTTTGCGGTCCTAAACATGGACTTAATTGTTTCTAAAAATAGTGTAGGTATATCAGAACCCTCGGCGCATGAGTCCGACTCGCATTTAACCGGTCTTTTCTTTTATCAGCCATACCAGCAACAAAAAATAGGGTGGAAAGTGTAACTGCTTTGTGTATCAAAAGGCCGACGGAACATTTTCAAGATGTTTTTATTTTTAGTTAGACCACTAAAACATGAATGTTATCACGCCACATCACAAATGGGTACACCCATTAGTAACATAAAAAATCTTTTTCTCGTAAAAACTACATGATATGATAATAAAACTAAGTACTTAAATTTTTGTCTGTTTTTCTAGCTGGTGAAAATAGAGATGGCCGAAGATGAAACATCTCCTTTACAAAAAAGGAATACCCTACATCACATCACTAAATATAGGTCACTGTTACGGTAGCCAAAAACGAACCAAACATTAAGACAATATAAGTATTTTACACAGGGATTCTCAGCCTGGACACTCCAAAAACGCTGTTGGGATATTGACCCAAATATACGTCACTATTACGGTAGCCAAAAACGGACCATTACCTTTGCTAAACGAATTCCGGCGCAAAATCCAGTACTCATATTATAGAGTTCTAACAATTTCGACTTTGGTAGAGGGAAATGGAGTGCAGTAGGTATTTAGATTTTATTTCAACTCAATAATAAACAATTTCGAAAAACATTGAAAATGTTCAAAAGTGTGGTTCTCTTTCGTACTCCTTACACGTAAAGAAAAAGATAACGACACAAGTTTTGTGACCACCTCGCCTTAATTGCTTTTTACAACAACCACGGGAAGAAAATTAAATGGGCTGGTACCATTTTTAATCAGTACTAAAAAGGCAACTTAATCCACCAAAAACCTATTTGTTCTCATCTCCGAAATCCGCGATCTCTCGAAACCGCAAATTGTCACTCCGTACTTGCAGATTTAATTGATGAAGTTTTCTGAGCCTCTCAATGAGCTTCAATCTAAGGCCTAAGTAACTAATGACGGCACATTGTCTTATAATTAATCTACTTTACAACTTTCAACTTAATTAAATGCTAAAATAATTTGCCTAAAAGTTAAAATCAGTAAAACATTTGGTAAATGTACATTTTTTTTTCAGAAACCTAATATTAAAAATGTAGAAATGTAACTTAGCGTCAGATTAACTATGATTTTTTCATTATCATTGAAAAAAAAATGGCCAAATGTGAATCGGACTCGCAACCTTATGGTTCCGTACCCATCCACCTTATCATATTCTTCAAGTTTTAGCCCTTTCATTTTAAAACACCGCGTCCACCTGACCTCTCTTTTATATGGATGTACTTGAAACGGGAGCCACTTTAATTGGTTATGATTGCTCATGAGAAAAGTTGTGACATTTAATTGTTTGGCAGAAAAGGGATTTTGACAGGCAGACACACGGAAAACAAATTGTTCCTATAAGGGTTCCGGTTTTTACTTTTTAGGTATGGAATTCTAAAATAGCAGAATGATCTAGTGAGAATAATATGTGTTCGCGTTGCAGCTGGCACAAATGGACTCCGGTGTTTGGTGATCGAAGAATAGTGATACAATACGCTATTGGGAACTACTGCCCAACCTCCGGTTTAAATTCTCTTAGTCAGGTATAGAGAGATAGAGTCTATCTGTTTTCAGCTGGCGCCACAAGATTCAGGCCTACTATTTTATAACTAAACGACTCGTGAGTGTTACACATAATTATATAAATCGACGGATAAACTCACGTTTTATGTCAACGTGCAGCGCTACGCAGTTAGTCTAGGCAACTAAGCGGATCGTTGTATGAAGACCCCCGCATTAAATCCTCAGTCGATGAAACTTTGCTGGGGTATTACACTACATGAGACAAACCTTCTATAAAAAAACCAAAAAAAAATCGGTACTTTTAATTTTCCATACAAAAATGACAAAAAATGGATGAAAAAAAAAATTAACATTTAATTCATGATTCTTTATCATCCTGTCAAATAAAATCTGTCTGAGAAATTTATGTAGGGGTCAACTGCTTCGTTGTGTACACTTAAGTGCTCGGCGGGACAAGGAGACAGACGGCGCGGCGGTCCGTGAAACTGCCGACCTCCCTGAAGAAGTTCCTCTTACAGGATCAAAACGTGTCGGTCCTATGCCATCAATATAAAACGTGAGTTTATCCATCGGAGTATATAATTAAGATTTAGGCCGTTACTACAAAGCAGAAAAACAGTTCCTTTCTTTGTTTCCTCAATTTACACATTAGTGGGTACTTTATGGCTTAACAAAAATACATTACTTCATTGAAATGTGCGCGTGCAAAAGTTAACATTTTGAACATCCTGCCTCAAAAGGCCTCTCTTCTCTACTGCGAATAATTCTGTGGTTCCAATCAAAGTATATCAGACAAAATTACTCGCAAACGAGCACGTAGAGTAATTGGATCCGTAATGATATGTGCTCAGTACTTTAATAAAGATCTACATTGAGAACATTTCGACGCCTCCCGCCTGAGGAATTCGACTTCGTACAAAGTGAATTAATTATTAGTTTGTTCTCTTCGGTGACGTGTTGAAAGGAGTGCTTTTGTGTGTAAAATATGTGATGACTTTTCTTGCTCTGGTGTTTTTGTGGTTTGTTCCAAGAGTTCTTGGTATTGTTAGTTAGTCAAGTGTTAAGTCAAATTAAGGATATAAAATAGGTTCAGTGTGTTTCGTTATTGTAATGAGTTGGTCTAAAGACTGTAATGTTATAAAACATGAATTAAATTAATTATGAAATTATTACACCATCATCACTTTCACGGCATCACTTTGTTTTCCGTCTGTCTGTCGGTCTGTCAAGACCATTTTGCTCACGAAAAGGTATATAAAGGTGTCTGTAGACTCTTGAAGGTGTGAGAATTTCAATCTTCTACGACAATTTATGTTTTCATCTCCATACATTTATGAACCAAACCAAAACCTACAGGGTACTTCCCGTTGACCTAGAAGTATGAAACTTAGATATATTCTAAGTCTCATAGCACAAGCATAGGAAAAAGTCTAAAATTAATAAATATTACAACTTTATCAAAACCAATTAAATCCAATTAAGGTGACCACCCGTTTCAAGTACGTTCATATTAAAGAGGGGTTCAGGTTTAAGTGGACTCGGAGTTTTAAAATTTTTTATTATGTTACTCGGACCATAAAACTAATCAATTTTCCTAAAGTAACATAGGTCGAAATACGGAAAAAAAAATTCAAACAACATCAGCTGATGGCATATTTTGTATGAGAATTCAAGATTTTTTTTGTATTTCGACCATGTTCCGATGTTCCATAGGAAAACTTGTTTAAAAGTTGTTCAGTTCTATGGTTCAAGCAACATACTTAAAGGAACGCAGTTGATTAGGAAGCACCCTATACAAAAGAACATCATAAAAGAACAAAAAAAATTGCAATAACACAAATAAATTCCAAAGATAAAAACACGCGAAAGTAAGATAGCATGTCATGTTTAAACAGAATCCCGCAAGTAACAATCTGAGAATCCCCTAAGACACCGCCGATCACATTTATCGTAAAAAGTTCCTCGGAAATCCGCCGGGATGTAAGTACGTAGTTACAGAAAGATCTAGGGTTGTCAAGCAGAACAAATATTTACGTACCTATATCTACCTACTCAGATGGAGAAAAAAGTTCGTGAGCGACCAAGTGTTGGTATAAATCAGAGAAAATACATTTCCTAAAAGTTAGATTTTTTCCAGAAGTGTTGTTAGTTTCGTCAAAACTGTTTCCGAAAACGCTATTATATGCAAAGTTTAACAAAAAAACATTTTTATTGTTATTTGTGCTCGCTTTTAACCTCGATCTAGCCCTAAGTACAGCGATACGGTCGACGATGGAACGAGCATTCACGAAAATTTCAAGGCCTGTAATCAAGACCTTTAATTTTAGACTGTTTTTGACTTGGTGGCGGCACTACCATGCGGCATGCCCCATAATAAGTTGAGTTGTTAAAGATTTAAAGCTTACTTTTTAAAATACCTCGTCATCGTTTTAAAATACCCACTTATGCGTAATTAATAATACATCGAATTAGACATTACATTGTAAAATTACATCGACATTAAATGACTAACTGAATATGTAACTCATAACCAATAATATTGAAGCACCTGTAATAAATACGCTTTCTGCCCGGATGTTCCGTAATTCCGGTTACAGCTGCTTACAACCGGTACTTCCTGATTCCGGTCGCGATAACCGGACGGGCCCGCCCTTCGATATTGCCAGCCCTGGCACAGATCGAGTTATAATGTGTCTGATACAGTTTTTAGACTAACCAAATTTATCTGAATTCTAATTTATCTAAAAGCTAATTTAGTTAGTAAATCAAATTATTTGAAGTACCTAGGTATTAAATAAATTATGATTAATCTGTATTAGCAGATTTTCTGCTAACTTTTACTTGTAATTTTATTTAACTTTACGCGCCTAATTTGGAAAATGATATTACTTATCTTTTCTCTAATTTATTATTTTAAGAATACCGCTTTTTAGTAAAAATCCTGACAATAATTCTTTCGTCTCTGAACATCATTCAGTTACAAAGACAGACATGGAACAAGATTCTGGATTATTTATTTTATTTGTAATCTACCTATACATTGTTTACCGGCCTTGTAATCTACTTTCGATGAAGCTTTCACAAACACAGATTTAGGTAGTAAATATATTATAGATTAATTTATTATAGATTGTAAATATATTTTTATTTATCCAGAGTATTTTATTTATTCGTCTTCTAATCCTATCCTTTACTTTCGATTAGGTTACTGGAAAATAAATCAGATAAACAGGACATACTTACAAAAACTTTTATCTCAAGCCTAAACGGCGTCTTAACTGGCGAATTTTTCGCCATTTTGCCCGGAACATATATCAGGAATCGTAACACGGTTACCCAGATTGAGCAATAAATAAAACTCACACCTGGTTACCGACCCGTGGGTTCCTTTTTTATGTGATTAAGGATAAAGAAAATTTATCCAGTATGTTAGTCGACATAAAATCCATAAACAAATCGTAATGGATTTCCATGTAGGGTGCCCTGATAATATTTTATTTTAGTACACTCTTTGCCTGTGTGGTGCCGGTAAAAAATAGTACCAACTCATCTCTACCTGTGGGTGTCGTAAGAGGCAACTAAGGGTTAATGAACCGCAGGAAGGGCAGCAGCATCCTTCTACGAGTATTTATCGTATCATCTTACATTCTGCAGTCACCAACAACCGCGGTCCATGATGCCAGCCGTAACGCCAACAAGCGTGGTGACTATGGTGCTTCCCCTCCACATTATTTCAGTAAAAGCTAGAATTTTGGAGGGAGTTCCCTGCCCTGTAGTGGACGTTTCATGGGATGTTATGATGATGATGACATTCTTAACCATCTATTGAAAATAAATAATACGGACGGATTATTGTGTGTACACCAAATATAACTCATGTATATTTCCAGATACAACTAGTAGTTTTGTTTTTCTTGTTAGCAGTATGCTAGAAGGAGATGGAGGTTCATTTAGACCGAAACTTCATATGAAATGTTTCGCCACTCACGTGCACTATCGTGGTTAAGTTACTTAAATTCTCTCACTCAGTGAGACCACCTGTCTAAGAGACCCGCTATGTGGTACAAGAAAATAGTTCTGTATTTGTTGTTTGGAACTCTGATTGATAAAAAAAATTGTTCAAAAGCTTGAAGCCAACTACTGGCAAATCTTGGTCTAAAAGTACGAAACAAGAAAATATTGTCATCTGAAATTGTTATGTACAAACAATGGTATTTAATAACTATTGATAGTGATTCTAGGTGGAATAATTTGACCACACGGTTATTATCTGAAAATCACTATGAATATTTATAAAATACCATTATTTATATATAACAATTTCAGATGAAAATATTTTCTTGTGTCATACATTTTAGAGCAACATTTGCCAGGCATATATATGTCGAAGATACCTACTGGGGTGGAAGAGGGATGGCACTATGTGGGCAAGGGATAGACATCAGGAATAGCAGAGAACACGATATTGGCCGAACTATTTGTAGCAGACATCGATAACATCTTTGACAATCGCCTAATTCAATCGAGTGTAACTTACTTGCATAACGATCATTCATCCTGACTTGCCATTGACCTCTCATACGGTATTCTCCTCAATCACGTCGTCGGTAAACACAGCGGTGTGCAGGACTGCTTGTGCCACCTGTTGTTTTAATGTAAAATTAACTAAGTGGCACAATCCTGTCAACCCCAAACGTTGGAGGCTTATTCTAAGATTCTATTCACATGTTCAACTACAGCAAACTCACAGTGCACTGTGTTTTACTATCACAAAAGGTATTCGCGTATCATAACCTAAAATCTCACAGTCTAGGGCAGAAAAGATCATAAACACTTAGCTGTCGTTAAAGGGTCACTCCTGTCATCGCAGAATTGCCACGGCTCATCCGCCAGCGGCTTCAGGCTTCATCTCGCGGCCAACTATCACTTTAGAACTTGACGTGGTAAAATCTCGAACAAGAATGAGCTGTTGAAAATGGCGGCCTCGTCTTCACGTTGCTACGTGTTGGCTAAACTGACACAAACCACGCCCCTTTAAGCGCCATTCGTAATCGTAGTACTACCAACCTCACGATCTAAATAAAGCCATCATTGCCAACATCATCGTCCAACATCGACAATCTACACTGGTACGGAAATTCAGTACCAATTTGACGCTTGGCGTAGCTTCGCCGTGCTTGGGCCACTGCATGGGTGCTGCTGGCACGAACGTTTGTCTTTGAGAATACCGCGGGAAATTCGAAATGAGAGTCGCACTACGACATATATATAGTACCTAGGCGACCGAGCTTCGCTCTAAAATAGCCACCTCAACCTCAACCTTAAAATATGGTCGGGTGAGCAAGCTATGCTACTCAACAACAGATGGCGCTGTAAGTTTTCTTGGACGCACTAAAACGCGATAAGAAATATTTAAAACGACGGTCAAAACGAATTTTCCCAAGATTTAGACGCTTCTGACGACACCTTATTTGTCAAATTACGATAAGTAGTTGACAAGTTATGATCATGGAACAGATGAACATACATACATACAAAAACATACCGGTCAAAATCATAACCCTCCTTTTTGCCGTAGTCGGTTAAAAAATAAATGAACGCTTTTGAGTTGACCTCCAGGCAGCGGGGAACTTTTTAATCGCACGGTGAAGTCGCACGATTATATAAATTCAATGTTCCCCTTATTTTACGGTTATCTTACGACACAATACATTTCTTTAAGCAGTTATGTCTCTGTGATTTTCTGGTCACGTAAGATAGTTGCTTTGTAACTAATATTGTTGTATAAAGTGCACCAAGGTTATTGGGCTTTTGTGCCGAGTCCTTCTAGGGACCTGCCACCTCTTTGGCTTTCTCTGCCACTAGGTTTGCACTGCTGTTTCGCTTCAAAGATTTAGCTTTTTTTTAATTTATTTATTACAAAGGTAAGTACATTTTGACAATACTTAGTCTACTCGCCAAACTATTACGTTTGATGGCGAGACCACGCTCTAACACGTTTTTATACCTACCTTAAAAAGAAAATAATAATTAACTAAAATTTATACAAATAAATAAAAAGTTAATTTTTCAGATTGTCAGTGAAATCACCAGCAAGTCAGATATACCACATTAGTTCTCAAGGTAGGCAACGTGCTTTGTTGTCTTGTTGATGTCAAAGTATGCCAACCACTTAAAATACAAGCGTCCCATCTGTTCATTTGCTCACTTTTGACATATAAAAATAAATCAGAGAACCAACATAGAGATTAAGCTCATCATCATTATGTCATGTAGGTTGCAAGGTCAATGACCGACCTCACAAACCCTGGTGTCAGAGTTGTTGAGCCGCCAAAGGCCTCTGACATGCCTCATTAACGACTACATCCGTAGATAGTAGTCGGGACCAACGGCTTAACGTGCTTTTCGAAGCACGGAATCATCTTAGTTTTCGGACAATCAGGTGATTTATCCTGCAATGTCCTTACCAAACTGGGGAGGTCGCATAAAGGGATTTTTGTTTGACAGTGTTTCCACCGGGAATCGAACCCAGAACAAAATTAACAATAATAAAGCTAAATTATAGGAAAATATATTATTTTCTTAGAGTTTTTGAACACTTCAGATGCAAATTTGAATTAATAACATTTTAATTTTATTCTCTGTTGTGAACAAGAGACCGCAGATTGTGGAATTTGCATTTTATGATAAAAAGGTTTCCGGGAAGTGAAAATTATTAAATTAAAACGCAATTTTCGCTTTCTCGGCGGTTTTATTACGGGTACGTAAATTGTTTAGGATGAGAAAAATGTGCCACATTCTTGATGGAAGACATATACACATACAGTCATGAAGGAAGAAAAAATTTTACGCGCTCAGAAAAAAAAATACAGTAAAAATTAATTTAAAAAATAAAATATTTTTTTTTTAAACCAATTTTTTTCTTCCTTCATGCTTACAGTCCCATTCAAAGTCCGAACGACTGTGTGATAAAATTTAAAATTTCAAACTACTACAGGGTGACTGAAAACATTCGACTAGTTTTGAGGGTAAGTTTTGTTATCGATATAGATAATTTTTTTATTAGGACTAAAGCTTTTTGGTTTTTTTTTTAATTTTTTTTATTAATGTAAACATACTTGAAATCGATACACAAAAGTACTTGCATAAAAATAATAATAATAAAATAAGGGGGAAAAAAGGAAAAAGGCGTGATATTATGTATGTATGTATACAATGAGCATTATTTATGCTAAAAAAATAAAAATGCATAATTTATGCTTACATCATACTCTTTAGGTGAGTGAGTGC
This sequence comes from Athrips mouffetella, assembly GCA_947532105.1. Taxonomy (NCBI): domain Eukaryota; kingdom Metazoa; phylum Arthropoda; class Insecta; order Lepidoptera; family Gelechiidae; genus Athrips; species Athrips mouffetella. The sequence continues at coordinate 18,591,494 of OX383975.1, read as the reverse complement.
GATTGTAATATTTTTTTTTATAAAAATATTCGACAACTCTAAATTTCCTTAGACCTTTACAAAATTGATCTATTCCGATTGCAGAACTTACCGTCAAAATTAGGAATGTCTTTCAAACTCAGCTTGTAGTTTTCTGAGCGATATGGCGGACTAAACTGCAAAGAATTGCCATTTGTTAGGGTTTCGTACCCAAAGACTAATAAAAAATGTTTTCGGTATCTGTCGGTCAGCGGGCTGTGTATCTCATCATGAACCGTAGGGCAGACAGTAGGAATGTTCACTAATTATGTATTTCAGTTGCTACTAATAATAAATATAAAAAAGTAAATGAGGCTAAAGTCGGGCCATCTATCAAGCTTGACTTGTTGTTTACTGTAACTACGTAGTCGGTTATGGAAGAACGGAGCCTCCTGACACAGGCATAAAAAACTTAAAAAGAGGCTTCTTCCGCAACTAGATGGTAAGCATATTTTGTATTTTTTAAACAAACGTGTTTGTGGCGCTATTTGCCCGATTTTTTATTTATACATAATTGGGATGTTTGTAGTGCATAATCTATAGAATAACAACAAATAATAAAACCGGTCAAGTGCGAGTCGGACTCACTCGCCGTGGGTTCCGATATACTTTTTGTATTTTTGGAAGCAATAAAGTCCATTTTTAGGACCGCAAAACTAAATTTGGTTTGTAAAGGTTATTTGCAGATTTCTGAAAAACTGTGCAACTTAGAAAGATCGTTTTATTTTTGCTGTAATGTTTACATAAACTTCTGTCAACTGTAATTAATTCAGATTTTTCCAATCACAAACTTCGGAGATAAGGGGAATAAGGGGGATAAGGGGGGGAATGGTGTTTTTTTTAAAAATTTTCATCATAACTTCAAAACTAAGAGACGTAAAAAAATACAAAAATATATTTTAGAATGTACAAGTAAAGCCCTTTCATATGATACCTCACTCGACCTAGTAGCGACAATTTGAAATTTGGCCCCCCCTATTTCAGCCCCCTTTACATTAATAATCATAATTTTTTTCTAAATTCTTTCATGTGCAATTAAGTTGGGCAATTATGTTCTTAAACTATTCCAAATTTCAGGTCGATAGCATGAGTGGTTGCTGAGATATAGAGGTGTGACAGACAGACGGACAGACAGACAGACAGAGCGGCACCATAAGGGTTCCTTTTTTACCATTTTGGTAACGGAACCCTAAAAATTGTTCATTTGCGTGTTGGACTCGCACGCATTCAACGAACGTTAAGACGGTATTTTACCTTAGTACGGAACCCTCGGTGCCCGAAACCGACTCGCACTTAGTCGGTTTTTCTAGAGTGCCATTTACGGAGCAGCAATCTTGCATCTATAAAAATGTATGATCGAAGTAAAAACGTTTAAAAAAAGGATTTTATTTGAACTCATCGTACAAGGTCCTAGATTACGTGGTTGACTCCATTTCGTGAAAGCAGTCATAAAATTCGTGGAGGATACTCAACTCACTGAAGATCCTGCGCAAAGTGCAGAATAAGGCTGCCCGCACACGACCGAGAATTGTTGGCGATTATCGGTGAGGACAAGGACAAAAGATACACGCGATATACACGTTAGAGCAGAATGCCGACAAAAAAATCGGTTCTCGGACGTGAACAGGCAGCCTAAGATGGAAAGCGGGTCTCAGCAATGGATACCAACATTATTTTTTTAAGAACAAAGTTAATCTGTGGGTTAACCGCACGTCACTGGAAACATTTGCAACTTTGTTACCATGCCAGAAAGTCCAAAATGTTTCTACTGACGAGCTGTTGGGTGTAAATGCAAATTCTCAGGATGTCATTTCCATAGTAGGTGTTTCTTATGTTATGCACTTGACTGGCACATGAAGAGACAGGTTGATCGTATCGACTTGTCAAGTTGACCTATAGAATTCCTTTTTTTTCACTACTATAATGACCGTTTTAACTGTTTCTTTAGTTAAACCAGATTAATCGGCACCATATTTTTGTCCCCCTACCACGTAAATTTTTATTGGTTTTGCTCCCGAAGCCCAGTAATCTTCATACACCCCAACTGATTTTTATTTAAATAAATCCATTCCCGTAAAAAATCTTATTTTTTTCCAAATATTTTTACTTTAAAGTTTCATCATTGTTCTGGTAGATTTTTAAGCTATCATGGCGCGTCAGCCTCGCGTCCGCGCACGCCACGCCCTCCCCTCCTCACCGTATCATGAACTGCGCGCCACCAGCGCGCCACCAGCGCGCGTTACGCACGTAGCTACAGAAATATTTAGAAGCGGCACAAATTTAAATAATTAAAAAAAAAAAAATACCCCTATCAAAAACTCGTGAAATTGATTGTACTCACGATTCTGAACAAACTATTTTCTCAGTTTCGCTTATTCCGTTAAACGTTGTATAAACTTTTCCAAAGGGTGTAGCAAAAAGAGTATGTATCAAACCTGAAAAAAAAGATTCTGCCCATGAAACTGAGGAATACTCGTATATGTCGAAATACCAAAAAAAATCTTTGACCTCCATATACTGAATGTACTATCAGCTGATCAGTTTCTATGGGATGCCAACAATATTTCTTCGTATTTCGATCTATGTTTCTTAGGGAAAATTGTTCAGTTTCATTGGCGGAATCACATCCTTTAGGGTTGATATACCTTTTCTGTTACACCTTGTATAAAACTTTTATTTTGCTCCATAATAAAGTAGTCACATGATCGACCAATTTTGTATGGGAAGGTAAAAATGTTGTTCGATATAAAAATACTGCGGAAAAGTTGCTTATTTTCATGAGTAAAATCGCTGGGATTCTGGAGCAAACAAAACCAATGAAAATTCATGCTGTATACGTTTTCCACTTAAGATCGGGAAAAAGCTAGAGGACCAATGATATTTGTCTGTTCATGTAAATATTTACTGGCTCCTCGAACAAACAAAACTGATTGTAAAGTAAACTCAGGAAGGTTGGCTTAGTTCAAAGTACTCGTACTAGTGGATCTAATTAAATTGGTTTGGCATAGTTTACTTAGAAGACAAGACACATAAAATATTGTGTCATATTTCAATACATTACCCGTTTGTGTGGGGCTGGCAAATAATAGTACCAACCCTTTTCTACCCGTGGGTGTCGAAAGAGGAGACTAAGGGCTTATGAACCATCTTACATACTGCGGTCACCAATAACAGCGGTCGCCAGCCGCAACGCTTACAAGCGTCTTGACTATGGTAAATCCTCTCCTAAGTACCAAGCGTTTTTGCTGGAGTTTTGGAGGGAGCTCCCTGTCCTGTAGTGGACGTTTCTGATGGTTTCAGTATCGAAAATGTTTTGGAGAAAAGCTAAGATGAAAACGAAACAGCTCGTCTGTTTATCCAAATATTGACTGACTTCACGAGCAAACAAAACTGATTGTGAAGAAAACTCAGGAAGGTTACTTCAAAATGTTGGATTTATTAAATTGGTTTGGCATAGTTTGCTTAGAAGACAAGACACTTATGTATAACTATTGTATCACTGTATGATCGGACGTCTATTTTGGCTGGTTTTGTGATGATGATCGGAATGAGGTCAAAATTGAGAACAAAATTATTTCGATCTTTAAGATCATGCAAGTAAAGCAAGTTGGTCCTGGACAATAGCTGGTTGCATAACAACCAGTAGTATACTAGAGTGTTTTCTGTGTTATAGAAGGCACGCTTAGTCGCTGGTATTTTATAGATTTAGAGAGAGTAGTAATTGAGACATAACAGAGGCCATTTTGGTGGCTTGAAAACGTGGAGCTTGGTATAAAACTGTTGCTCATGATGGATTTCCCCGTGTAACAAAGTCATGTTAATCCTCGAATTCACCACTGATCGGGCTTTTACACAAACATATAAAATACATTTGACTTTCATCAATTTATGTACCGACGCAACGAACACGAGCACAAGGAATTGAAAAAAATATTTCGTTCCAAATTGTCGAACAAAGTGGTGACAAATGTTTCAGAATGTTCCTGTCGCTCCGACACCGTAATGTCTAAAAAATCCACAAACTGTCTACATTTCATGTTCACTTTCTTAAAAACTGTTTTAGTTAAACTATCACCTACAAGTCTATCTACCACAGCTATCTACTTATTTTATTTGGCAAGCTGATATACTTGACAGTCGTTGTTATTTGCCGGCAGATTCTTTGATAATTTTTTTCATCCTCGTTTTTTTTATTTTCCGGATTATTTATCAATTTTTAGGGTTCCATACTCAACAAGGAACTCTTATAAATTCGTCGTGTCCATCTGTCTGTCTGTCCACAGTTTAGCCCAGCGACCATTAGTACGAGGAAGCTGTAATTTAGTTACGCCGACTATAGTTAGTGAAAAACGTAAAGTGGGGATGAAATTTTTTTTTCTCGTCCACCCCATAGTGTGGGTGTAGTGTGGTGTGTGTAGTGTGTGTCGTTACATAGGTCTTTAAAAATATTGAAAGTTTGCAAAAACTACTTTTAGATTTAGGGATCCGTTTCTAAAATTAAGCTTAGAAGCAAAAATATTTGTTACAGTAATGTGCCCCTGCCAGCTAAAATGGTGGGTACAGGAAATGTGGAAGAATTTATAATAGTAGCATATATGGTGAATTTAAAATGAAAACTATCACAGCTAAGTAGGCTTTACATGCCAAGCAGTAATAGTCAGAAAACTGAAAATAATATAAATATTAATCCAGGCGCTGGGCTTCGCTGATCTTAACCTGTTTAACAATAATAAGCAACTGTACTACGGAACCCTACATTGCGCGTGGCCCAACACGCACTTGGCCGGTTTTTCGTACTTACAAAAGACAAGGTTTGGCTATAGCGTCCCGATTGGCCGATATGGTTGTTTCCAGGCGACTGGCGTGGGAATTAGGCTGGCTGGGTATAAAAGGACCATCGTCACGGCTCGCTGACTCTCGATACAAGGGATCTTCATATATATTCAGGTGGGAAGGTTCAAATACGCTGACAAAGTGCTACGCTATCAAGTATACTTTCACCGAGTAGCAGTTTAATTGAATGCTGTTTTGTGCTAAGTCAGCTTACAACCCAGGCTATGCGCGACACACACACGAAAATATATTTTTCTCTTTTCATAAGGTTTCTCGAACTCTGGATGTAGCAACTTTTTGTTTTAAACAAAATGATTCAGTTACAAATTAATGATGTCGAAGCTTTTTACCCGACTGCCCCAAAACAGGAGGGTTATGTTTTTCGAGTGTATGTATGTATGTATATATGTATGTATGTCGATTTCTTTGTCGCGCTCTGCAGCCTAAACGGCTTGGTAGATTTCAACATGTGAGGTGTCGTTAGGTTCGTATTCATTGTAGGAGTGTCATAGGGTATAAAAATAAATAAAAAAGTACTAAATAAAAAAAACTATTTCAAAATACAAAATACCCGACTGAAAAGAGAAACTCAATCGGTTTCCGATTGAGATGAAATTTTGCATGCGCATGTGAATCGGATGACAATGCAATATTATTGTAACTTGGAGCTGATCTGATGATGGAGCCGGAAGATATCCATGAAAAAGTGGAGATATTACCGCGTTTCAGAATTCTACACCGCTATCCGTTGGTGGGTAGCGTCGCTTGCTCACCTGGTAATATTTTATTGATAAAACAACCTGGGAGGTTTCTTTATAAAATATTTGGGTTTAGCTAGGCCTTTTGGAAAAAAATCACTTAGTTAGACTAAATTTCCCGTGCAAGATGCAGCATTAATTAATTACTTTTGTAATATACTGTAGTTTTTCTACTCCATACCAGAGGCGCTGTTTTTATTACCGAGTTTCAGAAACCTACAGCGCCATCTGTTGGTGGGTAGCGTCGCTCGCTCATCTGGTAATATTTCATTGTTGAAACAACTCTGGGAGATTTCTTTATAAAATATTTGGATTTAGCTAGGCCTTTTGAAAATAACTTTCTAAGTTTTAACTTATAAAGCAATGAGTCGTGCAAGATGCAGCATTAATTACTTTCGTATTATACTGTAGCTTTTCTACTCCATACCAAAGGAGCTGTTTTTTGATGTCGACTACCCCAGAAGGTTTTAGCCCACGCTTCGCCAAAGCAAACCACCAGCGACTAAAACCTCCTTGTGACTAGGTACCAAATCCAAGACCAAATTCAACCATACCTTACGTACGGTCAACCGCTCGTGAATGGAAAGATTTGTAACTCTATTTCTATGTCACAAAGTCCGAAGTGTTTCTACTGACGTGCTGTTGGGTGTATGTAGAAAAATATCTTGGGTCGGGGCTCGTCTCATTCTAGGGTGTGTAAATAGTTGTTTTTGTATGTATGTATGTCGATTTCTTTGTCGCGCTCTGCAGCCAAAACGGCTTGGTAGATTTCAACACGTGAGGTGTCGCTAGATTTGTATTCATTGTAGGAGTGTCATATGGTATAATATTTTAGTACGGCACCTTTGAAGAGAAAAAGAGGGTGAAACATTTTTTTTAAAGTCATTACTTTTGCAACCTGGGTACCAAACAATAGCTGGTAAAAACCTGATTCTAAATGATTCGCTGCGCTCCGAATTCGTCGGAGCACAGCGAATTATTTATCTAAGGTTTAAGCAAATTTTTTAGTTTAACTTGACGTAGTAAATCTGAAAACTAAAAGTTTCAAATAAAAAATTATTAAATAACAAAAAACCAAACTGCTTAGCACAAGAGAGGAAAACAAGCTGAAACCTATTGGATTTGGTAACTTTAATTGTATAAGATACTGCAGGCGGGGACGAACAAAATTAAGTCGTAAACATCCACAAAAGGTTTTTCGTCCCCGCCTTCAGTCTCTTATACAATTCAAGTTACCAAATCCAATAGGTTTAAGCTTGTTTTCCTCTCTTGTGCTAAGCAGTTGGGTTTTTTGTTATTTAATAATTTTTTATTTGTAGAACCTTTAGTAGAACAAAAGTTACTTATACAAAGGACAAATTTTAAATCTTCCACCTACGTGGCACGTAGTAAGAACTCATAAAAATGGTCTTGGCCAGGGAATCAGGCTGGCGGATAGGAGCATTGCCACTGCACATGACATGCCATGACCTTTTGCTAAAAAGATAGATTCAGATTCAGATAATTTTATTCAATGTAGATTCTTTGCAGAATACTTATTGAATGTCATGCAGAATACAATGCAAATAGAGCGAGTCTAAGCCGTTTCGGATCGTGCTATGGCAGCGTAAAAGAAACGGCAAGAAATCACTGCAGCACGGCCTACTTTAAGAGTCGGCTTTTTACAATGTGTTTCTTGTGTTTCGCTGGAATATCAGAGCACCGTACGTCTTTGTCATTCATACTATATATACTTTACTATAGATACTTTTATAGCATGGTGCAAATACGCTGAGTACGATCTTTCTTAAGAGGATATGTAAAACACTTGACACTTTGACAGCAGGCGAAGTCTACACCTTATTTCTGTATACTTAATTTCACTACTTAAAACACCTTAGATTCCACAAAAAGAGGAATAAACGAAAATTGAAGAGGCAACTTTGGATTTTTATTTTGTCCAGTCGATTTTCACTAATCATGTTTTAGTCTTGGTGATTCTCTCACTTGAATTACAATGTGTTTCTTGTGTTTCGCTGGAATATCAGAGCACCGTACGTCTTTGTCATTCATACTATATATACTTTACTATAGATACTTTTATAGCATGGTGCAAATACGCTGAGTACGATCTTTCTTAAGAGGATATGTAAAACACTTGACACTTTGACAGCAGGCGAAGTCTACACCTTATTTCTGTATACTTAATTTCACTACTTAAAACACCTTAGATTCCACAAAAAGAGGAATAAACGAAAATTGAAGAGGCAACTTTGGATTTTTATTTTGTCCAGTCGATTTTCACTAATCATGTTTTAGTCTTGGTGATTCTCTCACTTGAATGGTCAAGAAACACATACCTGAATCACGGCAAGATACTGAGTAAATAAAAGGATATTTGTCTTCAAGACACCAAAAAAAATTACATATTGTCTTAATACGGATGAAATTGAAGGTTTTTTGTGCTGTTTTTTTTTAGATATTGGTTTTATAGATCTTAATCAGATATGATATAATTTATTTCCTCGTCAGGGGTAAAAAATCAAGCGTAGTGTAATCTTTGAAGGATATATCAAAGACGTTAACTAAATATTTTGACTTCGGGCTAGTCAGTCAGTGCGATAGAGAACACAATTCATTCAATCCAGCCTGCCTACTTCACGTTAGTTTTAATAACATAGCGACTCCCCGCAACTCAATTAAGAAGTTATTATTTTGCCTTAATAATTTTGCTTTGGCCTCCATCCTGCGTAGAGTCGGCAACAACACGACCAGTATAAACCGGTCTTACTGCTCATACATCAACAAGGGCTACGTATCTCAACTTATACTGGGCAGGTGTAATCAACATTGTTGTTCACCGAGTAGTAACTTCACGTGCTGAAATTCTGAACTGCTTTCAAAGGTAGTTTAATCAGTAAATTATATTACTTAAATTTTAATTCATATAAACGATTCTAAAGAGCTTTAAAAAAAGGAATTTAAAAGCATACCCTACTTTTAGTACTCTCTCTCATACATGCATTAACAAATAGGTACCATACAATTTTCACCTTCAACTAAGCGAGTTTTTAAGTAGACTTTGTCAACTTTTAACCCTTTTAACGCGAGGGCCACTAGTCTCCATTACTCGAGCTGAGAACGGGCAAAGTTTGGTGCTCAACCGTTATTGGCTGAAAGAAACGGTCGCACTCAATTCAAGACTGAAAAATGGAGACTTACAATTGTTTGTAAAATAGAGTTCACGAAAGAGTTAAACTTTCGTAAACAAACATTTTCTCGTTAAAAAAAAGGACGGTTTGCACTCCGGGAGTGCCGGCAGAAGTGAAAACTTGCATTTTTGAATATTATGCTTTTTGTTAGGGTCGATTGCGCCATTGCTCGCGTACTTATTTAATGTCACTGAATAAAAACCCGTACGGTTGACAGTTGACGCTTTTCTGACGCGAGATCTGACGCGACATCTGAAGCGAGTTTAACATTTTTTACCCATCTAAAAAAAGGGCTAAACGCGCTAAAGAAGTTTTCACTTCAAAAAGATTCTCCAATCACGCTTAAACCGATTAAAAGTTTAAATATCTACATTTGTAAAACACATTTTACATGAATTAAAGGTTAAAATTTTGTTTACAAAACACCTTACTCTTTCGTGAAATCCAGTATAAAGGGTGAAAAAAGACTGATACTGTGGATTTAGACCATAAAAATAATAAATTTTCCCAAGGGCCATAGGTTGCATTCGTTTTTAGGGTTCCGTACCTCAAAAGAAAAAAACGGAACCCTTATAGGATCACTTTGTTGTCCGTCTGTCTGTCTGTCTGTCAAAACCCTTTATCTCACGAACGGGTAAAGGTATCAGGTTGAAATTAATACCATATATTAGGGTGCATGAACCACACAAGATCTGAAAATTTCAATTTTTTACAACGACGCAATCAAAAGATATGGCATTTTATGTCCTCATCTCCATACATTTATTCAAAAATGCAAAACCTACAGGGTACTTCCCGTTGACCTAAAATTATGAAATTTGGCAAGAAGCTAGGCCTCACAGTACAAATAATGGGAAAAGTCTGAAATCATTAAATATAACAACTTTTCTCACAACTAACTAATTGTGGTGAGCTCCCGTTTCCAGAACATTCATATAAGAGAGGGCTCAAGTTAGATGTTCGATGAGACGATTTTTGTTTTGGTTCTATTTAAAAACGGGAACACTTACAAACTTGAAAATTGGTATGTTTATAGTACATAAGCTATAAAATAACAACAAATAATAAAATTTGGTCAAGCGCGTGTCGGACTCAAAAAATATAGCACATTAACTTACTGAAATTTCAACTAATACAATTATGTTTATGTGGTGGTACGGAACCCTCAGTGCGCGAGTCCGACTCGCACTTGGCTGGTTTTTTTTTATACTCCCATTCACTTAATGCTGTTTCTATTGATTTTCTTTTTAGTTCGACCTAGAAAAAGATTAATTGTTTTCTATAATAAATTCTTCAGAGAGTTGTACCATGAAGCCTTTTGAACTTCTGGTGCGTTTCCGTAGGTGGGCAAAAACATATTTTCAATCATTTCCTTCCGATTGAGAATTTATCTAATTATTGCTAACCTCATATCTTAAAGAAAACAAAAAGTCAGCAGAATATAAAGTGGTGGATTATACGTCAGCTGGTCACACGACCGAGAAAAAAAAAACCTAAACAAACAAACTTAGTTTTGCGGTCCTAAAAATAAACTTTGTTGCTTCCAAAAATACTATAGGTATATCAGAACCCGGTTTTTTTAATAGTAAATTGGCAAAGAAGCTATTAAAAACGACAGCTCTTAATAGTTCGTAGCGAGATTGGTCTTACTTGTCTGTATAAGGTTAAAATTTCGTGTACATGCAAGAGTAAGCTCAAGAATTATATCGAAAATGGCCTGAAATGCTTCGAGAAAAGGATGGTACGGCCGCGCCGCTTTATTTTTATTTTTGCTCGATTTGCGGGGGCACTGCCGTGCCCCCAGATCTCATTTTATCATTTGTTTACTAACACCAATTTAATTTGTATTAACAAAATTGTTTACGTAAACACTACACAGAATTAATTGAATGCGTGATTTAAAGCCAGATTTACATAATTGAATACTGATTGATGTCAGTACCTACCTAACTTCGCATTGGATGACATTGGTAAAGGTTCGCGGATGAAACGACTATTAATCAATAAGTTTTTCTCTTTATGTAGTATAATGTCTCTGTATACCATGTATTTTTGCAAATAAACTTATCTTATGTCATAAGGTTGATGACCATCCTCGCTAAAGGTGGTTAGACAACTACCAGAACGTACCTACTATAATGTCGAACAAAATATACTAGGTCTCACACTAGTCAAAAGCTCAAAAGCGTCAAGCTTAAAACTCGCACTACGGTTCTAGTTCTTGCAGCTATTGAAATAAGAATAATAGCATAGTCAAGATATATAATAATAGCATAGTCAAGTCGCATGCAGTCTGTCAGTTACAAAAACATCAATCCTCTTTTAAATCTTTCTTCGTCAACTTTACAGAAGAGGACAGCTTCCTCCAAGAGACTTAATATTACCATTGTATTAATTAACGTTTCTGCAACAAATGGTGAGCCCAGGGATTAGATAAGTACGTGGTGAGCCTTTTTAACTAAGAAGGTAACAAACCGTTACCTTCTTAACTTACTTTTAAATGTCAGTGTGGTGAGAAGTAGATGGTTCCAGTTTTTGCATTATTCTGAAACAAAAAAAACAATATTACTCGTAATTTTTTTCATGTTCCTTAAAAAATGAGTCGATCACGTGACCACGTCAGTATGTTTTTTCGAGTAATTTTTTTTTCTTTGGGAAAGTTGTTTGTTTTCCTGAGTGGAATCACAGGCATCGGAAGCAAAACGAATGAACTGCCTTACTCTGAAATGAAACTACGATAATATGGCGCCGATAATTAGTCTATTGTTCGGCCTTTAACAAAGAAATTACCATACAAAGTAAATTTCCGAACGTAATTGTTGTTGTCAATCTGATAAGATATGATAAGAGCTCCGATAAAACTTTGGAGTACGCACCCAGTATAATAGTGAGTTGGTCAGTATCATCATCATCATATCGCGTGGATTGCAAGGTTGATGACCGATCTCACAAACCCTGGTATCAGAATTGTTGAGCCGTCAAAGGCCTCTGACAACATGGCTCAGTACTGAGGCTGTTAAACACTATTATATTTTACAGTGCAATTTCTTTTTTGTCATTCGAAGTTGACGTGGTCATTTATTTGATATCGAAAGCAACTAGAAAGCTAGACCCGGCACGCCCCAGGCACGACTGTCGTAACTATAAAACGATCCAATCATTTATTGCTCTAAACGTTTTGTCGTTATATGTACGTACCGCTACTGAATTTTAAGGCTTTGAGACTTATGAAAAAGGCGGTTAGTAAAGGAGGAAAACAAATTGTGATTTTATTGTGTTGCTAGATTTTATTTCTGTGTGACAATTTGAAGCGCCCCCAGTTAGTATCCTGTGAACCAATTTTATCGTATAGGTACATTTATGACGGCATAATGCATTCTGAGGTTTTAGTCTACCGACACGCCTGCAGAAGTTCCGCGTCGGAACCACTTTACTCTAGCTCTAGTGTGTCGTACTTGACGGAATGATCGCTGCACTAAGTTCCATGGACAAATGAACACTATTTCAATCTATTTCGATACACCGATTGTGTACCACATGCACCTAACTCATATTTCGACATCCGTGGTTTACAAATTATGTAAAACAAAAAATAATAAAAAAAAAAGTTTTAAAACTGTTTATTTCAATCAAAATTAAAATTACACAAAACCATGCGCTTAATCTTAAAATTAAAAGAAAAGATTATGTGCGCAGGAAGAGCTCGCATCGCAGCGCGAGTGTAAATATTAAGCCAGAGGTACATCGTTTCCACACTGCTGAATAAAGTTCCATTTTAAGATAGACTTAGTATGCTTAACGTTGTGAGTGTCTTTTGAAATTACAGTTAATACAGTGTGTAAAGGAAATGTGTGATAATACTAAAGGGTGTGAATCTGAACAACTTTCCCCAAGGAACATAGGTCGTAGAAAAAAAAAATTTTGACCTCCAATGGAAACTGCATCAGCTGATAGCGTATTTTGCATGGGAGGTTAAATTTGGTTTTCGTATTTCGATCTGTTGGGAAAAGTTCTTCAATTTCATGGGCATATTCACACCTTTCAGTATTATCACACCTTTCAGTAATATCACACCTTTCAGTATTATCACACCTTTCAGTATTATCACACCTTTCAGTATTATCACACCTTTCAGTATTATCACACCTTTCAGTATTATCACACCTTTCAGTATTATCACACCTTTCCGTTACACGTTGTAGAGGTATATTTCATCGAAAAAACCTCAAATAAAAGTTCGTTGGAGTTCGTCTATAAGAGATACAAGAAAACAAGCCCAAACAAGAACCGTATTCCACTGAGCAAACAAAATGAGGCAAGCAACAGACCTAGAGAAAATTATACTTAGTGGTGGCATAATTTTGTCAGTTTGTTTGAACTCTAACCCCGCCCACGTTAGTGCATCTTACTATAGTTAAACCAATGAACCGAGACCCCTCTCTCGCATAATCCTCGCATCGCATTCCTTCCACCATTGCCCCGGAGAGGTTACTTTACATAAACTGGTGGCTAGTTTGCATTTTAAATAACTTCTGGGTTTTAGGGTTCTGGGTCGGGGTCTAGTGGGTTGTTTATGGCGGCGAGAAGTCTGCTTGTAATGAGTTTTAGGGGTTACGTAAGTATATTGCTTTTGTTTTCAGTGAAACCATAGATAACAAATACTTATCACGAATCTCACACGGTAGATATCACTCAACCACACAATTTTTGTGTTAGACGAAATTGCCGTGCCAATTTTTGTCTTTAATCCGGCTGTATACGTTGAGAATAAAAAATACCAATCGAAACGTTAAAATTATGTTTCTTGTATTTTTAACATGGATACGTTGTCCTTTTGTGCAAAGTGGGTATAGTCCCTCTGGCGGCATCGAGCTTTGGATGAGTCATAGTGTAAGGGAGAGGGGTTGGGGGTTAAGGTGGTAGAGGGAAGTGTGGGAGAGGGGATGTGGGGAGAGGTGGTGAGGTGGAGGAGGGGGGGGGTGAGTGGACGTGAAAGGAAAGAATCATAAGAAATATGACACATCAAACGAGTGTGAACATCCTCTAGAGTTCTTAATACTCGATTGGACACGGGAAAATATTGATTATAATCCCTAATTACTAATTATAAACCCTTTGTAAATTTTTCATAGAGTTCCCGGAGAATTTATGGAAAATGTGTTGCACTTTATGCAGAATTTCCTTAAGGCGTAAATAGCTTCATTTTCTTCATCTATTGCCTTATCTTCAGAGGTTTTGTGATTGTGTAGGGTGGCTCTTTATTGCACTTCAATTTATGAAGACGTATTACTTAAGATCCATTACAACACATGAAAATGCGGACTTACCTCGAAATGGAACTTCTTCCAGTCAAGTATTGAGGCTAAAGGTGATATACATTGCAAAATAGATGCGCAAGTTACCTAGCAATGTGCAAATCCCTAACTAACAGTACAGTTAAAGAAGCTTAACAAGAGTTCATGAACATTTAAATGCAAATTTGGCTAACTAAATATTACTTTAGTTTAAGTGTCAACATAAGTCCTACTGATGTGCAGTTGGGAGTGTTCCTACTGACGTGCAGTTGGGCGTACCTATGAAAATAATACCTTTCATTTAGGAAAAGGCCTTTATTCACATATTATTAGTATGCATTTTTTGTATAAACAATGATACCACGTTTCAATAAATTTTTCGCATCTATCTTCGGCCACTGAGATTAAAATTTGAATGAATAAATCTTACATATGCGACCATTATTAATAATTTGCTAACTATTTATAATCACACCTAAACGTCCTAAACTCTTTACTTTGTAGTATTTTTACTACATTGGGCATAACCTTAAAGCCTTTGTGACGATAAATAAAGCTTTCATGAAAATAGGAACCTTTAACCTTGCACTTAGGAACTTACCTATTGCCTTGTTGCGTAACTTATGCGGCCTTGTAGCCCAACTCAATGACATACGGCCGTGTAGCCCAATTCATTGACATATTATGGTCTTATAGCCCAACTCATTTACATATAAATAACAATATCTCACACAATCTTTTATTTCATATTTCAACTCATTGTCATATAAATAATAATCTTTTATTTCAGATTAGAAATAATGGCCTTGATGCCAAACCATGGCCTTGATGCCAAACCATGGCCTTGATGCCAAACCATGGCCTTGATGCCAAACCCTGGTCTTGATGCCAAACCATGGCCTTGATGCCAAACCAAACCATGGCCTTGATGCCAAACCATGGATTCGATGCCATACCGTGGCCTTGTTGCCAAATCCTGTCTTTGTTGCCAAATCCTGGCCTTGTTGCCAAACCGTGTCCTAGTGCCAAATTTTGGTTTTGTTATTTACAGTTCTACATAATTTTTATTACTATCATTGTTTGTTTGTTGCCATGTTGCCTTGTATTAGACTTAATATTATCATAATTTTATTGTAAGTAGTAATCTTATGTAGGCATTGTTGCCCTATGTAAAAACCAAAATCTTTTTGAATCTATTGTACTTAATTCGTACTTTACGTGATAACAACGGATGTAAACAAATTATATTTCAAAGAACTAAGAGTACCCAACCTTTTTGTTATTTAGATTTTGTATGAGACGTCTTGTAATATTCAACGTCAATATTTCTTGACAATCTTTATTAATTCTGTCTGATTACTTCATAATCATAATTAAATCTTGTGTTTTATCAATTTCACATAATGTAAAAGCACTGTTAAATAATATTGTGTCATTTTACAGCAAACATTCGGATCTCTATAACTTATTAAGAATAGTTTTGTACATGTACTCGTTTTTGAGAGACGGTACGAGGACGTACCTATCACAATCGGATGGCCGACTGTTGTCATGACAGATATTCTGATCTCCAATATTATAATATTTAAGTCACCAGTATTTACTAACTTTTCATAGTTTTACGATATTGTTCATAAATGGTTGTTGTATTGACTCCTTTGTACGAGCTGTCAGAGCGCGGCGGCTTTTCGACCAATCCCAGCGTTTTATGGAAAGGGTAATATTGTAGTGGGAGAGGTCTCTTGAAAGTTCGAGCCAGCCTCGCTCGGGCAGTCGTATTTTGTTCTTCAAACTGGGAGATTCTACCTTTAAAAGAGTAATCACGTATTGTGTAAAATTATGAAGGCTCTTCTTCATATGTATGGTATTGTGTTAATGTACCAATTTTAACACTGTGTAAAGTGAATAACTTATTACAAAACGTAAGTAGACTTCGAGTGTTTTATTTAACATATTTCTCAACTCCCTCTCATTTGTTAACAGTAGTAGTTCAGTTTTATCGACTGATCGATCATACTTTTTCAGTTTTTGCCAACCTGTCCCTTACACCCTGTAAAATCAATACTGAATCACCTACTTGACGGTCAGTCACCTAACACCCTTTATTGTTTTTCAGAGTGTACCTAAGCTTCCCGGCGTACCACGTGAAGTACAAGCAACCAGTAACGCTGGCGCCCTGCTATGGACGTACCAGTAATATTCCTGCCATGCCCGATCGCACGCTCGCCGGACGCTATAACAAAGCGGCGTGCCAAGCGTTCGTCAGATAGACATCGACTTTAACATTCTGCACACTCGCTCATTTCAGTAACTTTCAAACAATAGATTACCTACCAAAAGCAGTAGATCTCGTAAGCGAAGATTAACATTTTCGAAAGTATTAATAAAAGAGGCGTTAAATCATCAGTATTTTATTTTGAAATGTAATTCTATAATATTAGAAACATTATACTTGCTCATAGTCTAAAGTAAAAGGAAGTTGCAAATTCGGGTATTCTACTCATCATTATCTTGAATTCGGTAATACCAATGCTTCCAGTGCTATCCAATCTCAGCTCGTCTAGAATCTGTGAAAAGTAACCCAATTTTACTTACCAAATATATATTCCAATAATAAAGTAATATATTCCATGTCCTATAATGCACTTTTGTGTCCCGTAAATCACCCTCTCACATCCATGGGTTGGCTGGAAGAAATCTCTTAAAGAGATAAGCCCGCCTTTGTAAATGTCCTGTTATTTGTTCCTTTCTGTTTGAAGTTGTGCAATAAAGAATATATATAGGTACGGAACCCAAAAAAGACAGTAGGTAATATCCCCGGTAATATTTCAACCAATATAAAATAGTACATATTCAAACTAAGAAAATGGCACACCATTTTCAAGAGACATTCTTAAAATCAAAGTTCAATATCGTCGTTCGTTCCACAATTTGCAAGTAAAGCAAAAGTACTTTAATGGATGTACCCAGAAAGATGGTTTCCAACAAGACTAAAGTAACTGGGACAAAAGGAAGGACGTCGCCACACTTTGCAAGTAATATGCAGTTCAACTAGAATCTTTTACACCGTTATTCTATTTTAATTGTCTTTAAGTGATTTAAAAAGTAAAAATTATATAGTGGTTTGATTCAAGATAGAGACCGTCTAGCATGGAGCTCCCTCAGAACTTTTCGTAGGTGCAAAAAACCGGCCAACCGGGGTACTTTTGCATTCGTTAATAAGAATGGTAATTCTTGGAAACCTCCCAGCAAAAAGGACTTTCTGACTTTGATTCTTAACCATGAAATGGGATGATAAAGACACATGATAGCTTCGAAAATAAGCTAACCCTCTTCAAAGCCATTATGAAGGCTCTGTTGATTTCATAAGAGGGTTTTAATCCGATGGGCTTGATATTATCCCGCTCACTCAAACCCCTTGCCACAAGAGCGATCAGGATTTACAAATTTATGAACGCACGGCAGAAAGTAAGGTAATGACACCAGTGTGTAGATAGATTCAGGACGTTCTGAATAAAGGCCAGGTTAAAAGTACCCTAAACCGACGAGCATGTATGAAAGGATTGACGAAAGTACAGGAAGCAACGGAAGTATGTCAAGATCGTAGCAGGTGGAGAACTGTGGTCTCTGCCTACCCCGACGGGAACAAGGCGTGATATTATATATGTATGTATAATATGTGTAGATAGATAGATAGATAAACACTTTATTGTCACACATGGTTCACATTAACAGTATAAGAGAAAACTCTTAAATCTAGGGCGACAAAGGCGGTCTTATCGCTGGGAGCGATCTCTTCCAGACAACCTTTGCATGCAGGTAAGTGTGATAGAAAACTGTATTAATCGGCTCGGCTCTCGAACCGGAGCTTCTGGGTTTCCGGTGGGAACACTGTCAAACAAAAACCCAAGATTGCAGGATTAATCACCTGATTTTTTTGTGTTTAAACTTTAAGTCAATAAAATATACACTACCATCTCATTTATTGTATTATTTTTAACACTTTTGTTCTCGATTGCACCAAATTGTTAGAATCTTGAATGTTTGTGATTTTTTTCAGGAAATTGGCAGCTTGTGCTGACGTCACAAATGAACTACCGTCCTCAAGCCGTTGGTCCCGACTGCTATCTAAATATGTAGTCGTTAATGAGCCATGTCAGGAGGCCTTTAGCGGCTCAACAACTCTGACATCAGGGTTTGTAAGGTCGGTCATCGACCTTGCAACCCACATTATATGATGATGATGAGTGGAATTTGTATGGAAATATTTTTTCACGTTTTCTGACCAACTTCCCCAAAAAGAAAAATGTTTTACTCAAAAAAATATTTTCACCTTCTCATACGAAATGACTCGATCACGTGATCACTTTATTATGGAGAATTCATATTTTACTATCGAGTAATAATGTTTTTTTTATTTTGGAAAGCTATCAAGCAACTTATTCTCTATCTAAATTTTAAACTACCTAGGTTTTGTACTTCCATTATTAGAAAAACTTAAACCTCTTCCAAACATTTTTAGGAATAATATATATTTGAAAATTCACGTCTGAGTGTGTGACAGGTTCCCGATCATCGCCCAATATTGCCCCTTGTTATGCTAATTCTCGTCGCCGATAGAAGCGTACACGTCGTTCTGTGTCCGTTTACCCTTATAATTACACGGCAGAATACAGAATATTCACCTGCATAACTGTCGGTGTAAGCGTTTTGTTATATTTTTGTTGACCTACCGTGAGTTTTATAGACAAACACATGAAAATACTTTGTATTTCGTAAGTATAAAATGAGCAATTATCACACATGTTGATAATTTATAAATATTGTGAAAAGCTGGTTTTAAACTACTCCTGAGCAATTGTTCAAAACAGTTAAGGATATGAAACGCGGCAAATCTCCCGGCCACGACGGCCTAAGCGTGGAGCATGTTTTATTCGGTGGAACTTTACTGTATGAAAAACTCTGTCTCCTCTTTAATGCTTGTATGGAACATAGCTGCCTACCGAATGAATTAATGAAAACAATTGTTGTACCTATCATAAAAAATAGGACAGGTGACGTGTCCAGCCTGGCTAACTACCGCCCTATATCATTAGCTACAATTATATCTAAAATATTCGAACGACTCATAAACGCACACCTAAACGAAGTTAATATCCCACTGAACAATGCTCAGTTTGGTTTCAGGAAAGGTCTCTCCACAGACTTAGCCATATTTTCTCTAAAAAACACGGTAAGGTACTATGTAAGTAGAAATACCTCAGTTTACTCGTGCTTCCTGGATCTCAGCCGGGCTTTCGATTCAATAGAGTATAATTTACTATGGCAAAAGCTGAGACGTACTGGAGTACCCGACAAGGTCACTAACTTACTACAGTACTGGTATGAGAGCCAGGAAAACCGAGTTAGGTGGGGACAGTCACTTTCTGTACCTTATAAACTGAAATGCGGAGTTAGACAGGGCGGAATAACCTCTACAGTCCTGTTCAACCTGTATGTAAATGATCTCCTGGAGGAGCTCAGCAGCACCAGGGTCGGCTGTCATGTCGCAGGTGCCTGTGCCAACAACCTGAGTTACGCCGATGACATGGTGCTGCTGAGCCCTTCAGTGCATGGCCTCTGTCAACTATTAGATATTTGTGAAAAATATGCATGTGCACATGGTCTTACTTACAATGTGCAGAAGACAGAAATAGTTATTTTTAAGGCAGGACGAGGCCCTGCGAGTATTCCCGTCATAACTCTATGTGGAAGTCCGCTAGCAGTAGTTACAAAGTTTAAATACTTAGGACATATAATAACCGAGTCCTTAAAGGACGACGAGGATTTAGAAAGACAAAGACGTGCACTTGCGATGCGAGCTAATATGCTCGCGAGGCGGTTTGCCCACTGCTCTAAGCAAGTTAAACTCACGCTGTTCACGGCGTACTGCCAGTCGTTCTACACCAGCCATTTGTGGTACAACTACACGAAGGGTACTTTCAATGCCCTTCGTGTGCAGTACAACAATGCCCTTAGGGCTATACTTGGTCTGCCATGGCGGTGTAGTGCGACTGGTATGTTCGCTGAGAACAGCGTTGCAAACGTCTTTATCTTATTAAACAGACTGAAAACCTCATTTCATAAAAGACTATGTTTCTCAAAAAGCACTATTGTGGAGGCAATGTATATGATTTACTTAAATGAATGTAACCCGAATTTACTGACAACTTAATATTTTCAAGTAGGTAGGTATTTACCAGAATGCTAACAATGTGCCACGAAATATGACGAAATCAATATAATATAATAAATAACATATGCTATGTTTGAATAATATTTTAATTTTAATTTAATTGTAATTTATATTGACCAATTACAATGTCTGTAATTATTTATATGGGTCTGTTATATGTCTGTGCCTGAAATAAATTAATTTTATTTATTTATTTATTTATTTAAAACCCGTTCCTGGTCACTGCGACGCATGGGTACAGTGTGCACAAAAGCATCATTAAGAAAAAAATATGTAACTTAAATAAATGTTTGTGAAAACTCTAGGTAGGTATGTTGTGTCAGATTTGATAATTGGAATGCGTCGTAAGTGGAAGGCGTCACCCTCCAGCGAAGACCATTCTTTTAGGAAACGTGTTGTTCTTATTTTTATTTCTGTTGGCTTATCAGTGTTTCTTCAACTAAGCATCATAATTAACATGCCATGAAACGTCCACTGCAGAACACGGAGCTCCCTCCAGAAATCCAGCTTTTTTTGGAACAATGAGGAGGGGAAGTACCATAGTCACCACGCTTGTTAGCGTTATTGCTGGCACCATGGACCGCGGTTGCCGTTGACCGCAGTTTGTAAAATCGTACGGCACATAGAAGGACGCTGCTGCTCATCTTCCTGTTCACAATCCCTTAGTTACCTCTTACGACACCTACAGGTAGAGATAGGTTGGTACTACTCTTTGCCGGCACTATACGGTCTACACTACAGGTGCACAGGTATACAACTATGCGTACAAGTTCAATGAACGACAAGCACAAACGACTTTTTTTGACGGGGTCCCATCCCCCCTTCGACCATCCTGCGACTGAGATCCACATTTTAAAAGAAATTTAATTACAAATAATGCTGGTAATTAAAAAAAACTTTTTAAAGCCAAGAACTTATAATTAGGGTGCTGGCTGCAATTTGGGTATATGATTTGCTCATGATTTATATTAATAGGGATGATAGATCAGCTCAATACGAATCGATTTGGTCCTTACAAGTTTTTCTGTGCGTCGCTGCGTTTTTGAGTTAAAGCAAAAAAAATTAAAATAACATACTAAATAATGTTTTTTTTGTCTGCCTTTGTGGCTCCTGTTTAAAATACTTCTGAAGATGTAGAAAATCGAAGAGGAAGACATGCAGGGCTCTGCATTATCACGGGAAGAAGAAGTGAATTTTTGCATTTTGAAGCGCTGTAACTTTACGACGCAGGGCTATTGTGGTGGCTGACCATTTTTCTGGGGTTTCATACATTGTATTTAATCAGATAGTCATAGTCTGCCAGGTGTACGTTTCATTGTCAAATTTCAAAATAGTTAAAACTTAATTCCTCAAAAACGCAGGGGTGTTGATGTCCGCCAATATTTTTTGTATCTTTTAGAGAATGCTCCTTATCATCAGTCAAAGAGGCAGACATGAGCAAATCATATAGAAATTTGTCCTTCATCACCCGTACTATTAAAAGAATTAAAATGTTTATTTTCACCTCACTATTTTGGAAAACTTTGCTTTATAGGTCGAATTCAGCGTGCAAAAGTCATTTTTAGCCGCTAGCGTGGAAAAGGTTTTTTTTTTATTAGAACGTGGTGATGAATTTATGGTATAAGGTACTGGAAATGGTCGTTAGCATTTTCCTCGCTGTAGTGCGGTGAAAAATTTCGTGTTTAGCTCGGCAGCAAATTTATTTGCGCGCGAGCGCCTTGAGCCCTAGCTTCGCACAGGATTCTTCTTTTGAATCGTTCGCTTGCTCAATACAAGGCACTCGCGCCAAATAGCAATTTTGGTGCCTTGTATAAAAATAACTATTGTCTCCGTATAATAATAATCCACATATCTTGTAGATGCAAAGCTTAGCAAACTTTCAAGCTGTGCTTGCAAGCTGTTCAATATCCGTGTCATATCCGTCTCGGTCCGTTGTCATGGTAATCGAGTCTATGGTTTGCTTCAACTAGACCTGGCTATGTATTGCCAATGTCTAAAGATGAGATGTAGGTAAAACATTTGATAACATTTTTTATAATACTTCTAGAATGTTACACCTTTGAAACTGAACTACTTTATACGAGCAATATTTGTATGTATACATTTGTAATCGGTTTCTCGAAGACGGCTCTAATGATTTCGATGAAATTTACTATACTGGGGTTTTCGTGGACGATAAATCGATCTATCTAAATGTCTGGGAAACCTCGTTTTCCCCTTGTTTTTCAGATTTTTTTAAATACTGCGTTTTAGACAGAAACTTATAGCGCCATCTGTTGGCGGGTAGCATAGCTTGCTGAACCGATGACATTTTATTGCTGAGGCGGCTATTATAGAGCGAAGCTCGGTCGCCCAGGTACTATATGAAAAGAAGAAGGCGGTTTTGTTTTTCCGCGGGCACACACTTGGCCAAGATGTTCAATAAAATTGTTTGATTTAATTGTTTTTTACCGTATTCATAACAACATTGATAATAACCTTTCGAACCCACTGTTTTGATGAAGATTAGCCCGGGGCATAATCCCGAGGTATCATCATAACATCCCATGAAACGTCCAATACAGGACAGGGAGTTCCCTCCAGAACTCCAGCAAAAACGCATGGAACTTTGGAGGGGATTTACCATAGTCACCATCCTTTTAAGAGTTGCGGCTGGCGACCGCTGTTGTTGGTGACCGCAGTATTCAGTGGCGTGTAGCTGCAAATTTTAGGGTAAGAAGCGCCTTAAAACGCGTTCCCACTTTTTAACCGACTTCAAAAAAGGATGAGGTTCTATGTTCCACTGTATATGTAAGTTAGTACGATACATAGAAAGATGCTGCTGCCCATCCTCCGGTTCATAAGCCCTTAGTCGCCTCTTACGATACTCACGGGTAGAGATGGGTAGGTACTGTGCACTTGCGGAACCCTAAAAAATTTTAAATGCATAAAATACTATTTACAGGGAACTGTCAAAAGTTTAGCTCGATATGATTAGAAAAGAAAGATGACAAATGGGGACAGGTGTGAGAGAATTGGGTCCGTCAAGCAAAAAAAATTTGGAAAAAAAACGGAGAAAAATGGAAGAATGGAATCGGTAAACGCTCCAAATATCCTTGTTATTACTTTGAGACGTCTGTGAGAGGAAAGTCGATAGTAAGCTGGTTTTCTGTGAGTTATAATTTTTTATTTTGTAGCTCGCGAAAAATAGACTTCATACAGCTGATGTGACGAATCTTTTGTAGGAGGCTATGATCCTGGATTGTGGGTTCCTTCAATTGAGATAAAGATAGGAATTGCTTCGTGTAGGATATAGTATAGGAAGGTTTATTTGCGCATAAATTCAAGACGCTAACATTCAGGGTTTGATTCCAAAGTGTATAGAATAAGTGGAGTGAAACTAACGTTATGTAAGTATTCAATTTTGTGGTTTTCCATCTTTTATTTAATTTCGGTTCAAAGTTGTTGTGTGTATATTTTGAGATAAGGTGAAATGTGACTTAATGAAATTTATAGTTTCTTCCAGGTTGTGTGAGCTAAATAACGTTGAGAAAATCAGATTTCAATGTCAAAAGAGGAAGAGTTGAATAGAGAATATTTGCAGCTTTACAGATCTACCTGCGGGATCATAAGAGGCTTGTACTGTGTGATACTTTAAGTAAATTGTTATTCCCTCTTAATGATTTTCTTTTGTAAACATTAATAACTCTGCGGGAATTATAACATACTGTGTTTCTAAGCTGAGTCGTTATTTGTAGATAGTAATAAAGATTTCCTTTTCCCATAATTAAGTATAAACTAGTTCTGCAAATGTCTTTGTTCGCGTATAGCTAGGCAGGATAATGTTCTATTTCTAAACAGGTACAGGAATTACAAGGAACATTATAGACATGGAAAAGCAAACCACAAATGATAAAACGTGAAGGCTAAAAAAGGTATTGCTTGGATTGTAAAGGTAATGTAAATTTCATTGTGTTTAATTTTTTCCTTTACAGAGAAATTGATTAAAATAGTCCTTGGTGAATTCATAGAAACTGGACTCTGATGTATATTTTGTCATCGTTTCAGGTGGCTTTAGATGTTGTATATTTTGTCAACATTTCAAAGTGGCTTTAGACGATGTATATTTTTATCATCATTACAAAGAGACTTTAGACGATGTATATTTTTTATACTTTTTTAGGTAGAATTGTCTATTTGACATTATTGTCAAATAGTCAACAAATAAATCATTTTTGATTTAGTTTTACTCAAAGCTAGACGCTATTTTTGAAATCTTTATAAATTTTTTATCTCTTTAACAAAAAATAAATCAAAACCCAAAATCAAAATGGAAGAAAATATTAATACATTAAATAATTACCTTTTTAGAAAATAATATAAAATCTTTGGCCCTAAATCAAAATTCCAGTTTTTAATATACTAGTGTCATCATATGATAAAATTTAAAAATATTCCGTCAGATCAAAAGAATTAGAACGTCAATTCAAAATCTTAAAATAATATATCTGAAAAACTAAAACTTGGATATAGTTTGTGACATTTTATTGTGAAATAAAGGGTAAGTTTAAGTAGAGTGAATATTATAAATAATATTATTTCAAATAATAATAAATTGTTTTGATAGTGATTTTGAATCTTTTGCCTCAATTTCCCAAAATTGGAACATGCTGAGAACATTACTACATTTCAGTACTCATGTTCATAGGAGGTGCTTATCTTTCCTTTTACTATCATTCTATAGGAGTCCCAGATTTTGAGATTAAGAAATACCTGCTCTCAGGTTTATTTAGTTCAACCAAGCATGGATGGATGCCCTCGTGACATGTGTCCCCGATGTCCACTATATTGGTTGTGGCAAATGTATGTCGCGTGTCACTGGAGTATCTGTCTAAGTTTATCTGATAATAACAACCTTCGGATTTATTTATTTTAATCATTCATGGGCCGGAGCCCTCAAGCCTAAAAGGGTCTGATTCTAATATTCTTCTCGTTCTATTTGTGTGAGGTTTCGCTGATTCATCCTGATTTTCCCCATCTGTATGTGTGGGATGAATTGGTGTTATTCCGGTACAAATGGAGGGATATTAGCAAGGTGTTTTTAACGTTGGATTTTGGAATTGGTGTTTCTTGTGTTATGTGCTGACAACGCTCGCCCATTATTGGATCCGTCGTTTGAGTGGCATATACCACGGGAGAACCTCCTGATCTTTGCGTTGGACTACCAAATGTAGAGTAGTTAGAAAATTTAAAACCTTCTTCTTTTGTGTAGGGACATTCTGGTTTAGTCTAATGACATTAAAATGTTTATAAGGAATAAATTAGAATTGTCTTGAATCAAAAGGAAGAATATTCTTGATGGAGACATTACGTTCGTTCGTGGGTTGCTTCTTGTAAAGTGTGTTGACGACGTTCGCCCGTAAGGCTGCGACGGCTGTACGACACTCTGACCTTGGGGGACCTCTGAACTTTATGTGTGTCATCCTAAAGTAGTTAAATAATCTATTTAATCTTCATTGAATCATACAGGAATCTAAACCTTATAAGATTCTATGTTTTATTTTTCCTTAATAAAACTTGTCATAATTTATCATACTTAAAATTATACTTTGACTCAGTGTGAAACCACCTTTAACATTACTAAATAGATTCTTGAAAACAATAATGGAACGGAAATTATAATGTTTAGTTTCTCTCATTGTAGTTATGTTCCGAATATTTAAGTATATACAATAATCCCATTTTTATACTTCTTTTGAGTCCTCTTTTAAAGAACATCGAGTTTTAGCTAGTGTTGTTTACGCTAAATTCTCCCAGTGTTCTTGGTTTTGAATACTCGATGCTTTTGATTTTCCCTTAAGATCTTAAATCATAAATGTTTGGCCCAACCTAGCTTAGATACTACTATCCCGTATCTTCTTGGTTCTGGTCATCATACTTCACTTTTATTTAAGGATTACCTTCAGTAATCTTTTGTCATACTTACTTCTTTTATCTTCTACTTCGAAATATGCTGGGTAATCCCAATATAGTTTAGATGCAATTCATTTTATTTAAATGAGTGTTTAGACTGGGGTTACTCTACATAATTCTTGTCCTGCGTGGGTTGGTAACGGAAAAGAGATTTAGCTACGCATCACAAGTGAGAGCTATGAAGGATATACGGAGACCTTGTTGGTGCAATAAAGTCACTCAGTGACTGGGGGGAGGGAAATTGCCCTTCAAACTCTTTATGTCTCTCGTTATAAAACCGTTATTGATCTAGGCTGGCCATGCAAGCAATAATACTATACCCGTATCTAGTACAGACTTCACACTTGGACGTGTGGAGCTGGCTAATTATTTTCAGTTTAACTTATTTCAAAACAAACTAAGGGATTCGATGATGTCGATCATTGTCTGCCCGGAGGGATTACAGGAAGAGCTCATTTTGTAGGAGTGCCTTGTTTTCCTAAAGGAAGACTGTATGCTTCGTGTGCCTGGCGGGCTCGGTGACCAGCTCTGGTATGGGTGACTAAAAGAAATAGTCAAATACCCTGTGAACCCTGGATGAGTCAGTGATCGTCCCTTAAAGGTGGGCCACGTGGAAGTCGGGTTTTGACGCGGGGCATGAACATACCGGGGGGAGACATCATCACCGTCTGGGTTGTACTGTGGTTAGTTGGTTCCACTCTCCACATACATTAACCCTAGTCTTTACTGTAGTTTAAGTTTTTCGATGGGATTTCCAGCTTCGCGAGGATGATCAGAATCCTGACGATCCAGTTGGATTGTTAGGGTAGTTTAGCGTCATGTCATCGTGAGCTGGGTGATGATATGCCTCGGACCTAGGACTTAGGGTAGAGGAAGCCTAGGACGAGCTGTTTGGGGCGAAGGTGGTGCTCCAAACCTGGGGATTGTCCCCACATTATTTTTATTACTTCGTTTATATTAACATAGGTTTCTTTTCAGAAACCTAACGGCTCTAATATTGCATAGTAAATGAGATAAAACCTTCCCTAAATTGATGAATCTACATGAATTCAGATGAGCTACTCCAATCAATATGAAACTAAATTTAAATAAATAGTGTTTCAATATAGAATTAAATAACACAAATTAGACTTGTACTGAATAGGAATATATTCAAATAAATGTAATAAATTTTCAAGTGTGCTTTTTTTTTCTTTCTTCTATTACCACTCTCCACCGAGCAGAATCTGTAAATTACAAAAATATTATAATGATATAAAACGGTATGACGTAGGATTCAGAAAAAATAATAATATTCTTAAAGGATATTATTCTAGACGATCAACTTTGGCCAAAACAATCACGTATCTGACTTGAGGATCCTATATGAGGGGACTTCAGATCAGTACAGTACCATTCTTTACCGGCACCACGGACTTGGAGGCTATTGATATGGAATTGGGTTGAGCTTTTGTTGCACTGCCGAGCAGAAGCTCGAGTTTTAAATGTATTCAGAATATTTCCTCGTATCCCCATTTTACGCAAAATATGGAAGTAATACATTCGAGTTCTGTATTGTATTCAAATTCGTTTATCTCGTTGCTGAATTTGATGTAGCTTCGTTGTATAATTGGCTTGTGCGAGATGTTGTTTCTAAATATATAGGGTGTTAGGAAAAGTACCGATTTTCTTTAAACCACATGTTCTATAACTAGAATTAAGAACAACAAGCATGTGTAAACAATAATAATAAAAAAATAATATTCAAATTTAATTGTGTCAACCCATGCCAGACTCGCGGAGCGCATGAAGGCATGTATTTGGCAGGCAGGCACCTATTTTACTTGTGTGATTCTTAGAATAGGGTTGGCATCTTGAACTTTTCTTTTTATAGGAAGTATTTTATTTTCATGTATTTTTTATTATCAATATGTTTAATGTACTTTATTCTACTTATACAACATGTGGTTAAAAGGAAATCGGTACTTTACCTAACACCCTGTAGTTGTAGGTATATTTAATAGGGTTAATAGTTTTATTTTTCTACAAAATAAAAATACAAAATAGTTCTAAACTCAGAAGAGTTCTTTTTATTAAGGCGATTATCACTTTGTTCTGCATATTTAGGCGCTTTTAAGACGATATAAAGTAGACCACTATTCTAAAAAAAAATCTGAAAAAAAATATGTTGACGTTCCATGTTTAAGCTATGGTAGGTACATTTATATTTTCGACACAATTTTAAAGACCTTTAAAAAAATTATTAAGCTAAGTCCTTTTTTCTTCCAAAAGCACACTAAATTCGATATTTTTCCTAAACAAATGGGTGAAATTACACTAATTTTAAGAAATAATTTTTACTCAGTTCTTTTTCAAACTGTACATCCCGTTCTAAAAACAGTCAATGTCTTTATACGTAAATCCTAATTTACGACCAATCGGTCGGTACGACTAATCGTAACAGCCACGTTGCACAGGACTTCCATATGAACGTTATTGATATGTTAATGAGGTCGAAATTTGCATGGACGGGCATGCAGCTGCTAACTTTAGGGTAAGAAGCGCCTTAAAACGCGTCACTTCTACAGCGTTGTTTTTTTTATCAGCCCGGATATTTTAAGAGGTAGTTCTGCCCATGAAACTAAACAAATTTTTCCAAGGAACTTAGGTCAAAATGTGAAAAAGAAATCTCGACTTTTCATACAAACAGCATCAGCTAACAGCACATTTTTTATGGGAGGTCGAAATATTTTTTGTTTTTCAACCTACGTTTCATGGTAAAAGTTGTTCAGTTTAATGGAAAAAACCACCTCTTAAAATAGAAATAGGGTTGTATTTACAATCTAATTCTCTCCTTTTGAATAATATACCCGAGATACCCGTAATTACGTGCAAGATATATATATTATGTGGAAGAGAACAATCAGAAGAATACATAGGGTAATACAAAATTAAGTAAAGTTGATCCAAATAATCTACGACATTCTACGACCATGACTACGGCGTAGCAAAAGTGTTTCATTTAACGTAGAAGGCAGAAAATTGGGCAAAAATTAAAATATAAATAAATATTTTATTAGATCAATGTCAAACCAATTCCTCTGGGTCTGGAATCTGATATTTTTTCATACATACATACATACATAACATCACGCCTTGTTCCCGTCGGGGTAGGCAGAGACCACAGTTCTCCACCTGCTACGATCTTGATATACTTCCCTTGCTTCCTGAACTTTCATCAATCCTTTCATACATGCTCGTCGGTTTAGGGTACTTTTAACCTGGCCTTTATTCAGAACATCCTGAATTTGGTCCTGGTACGTTAGCCGAGGCCTTCCCCTTCCAACGTTTCCATTCACTCTCGGCTTGTAGATCTCTTTCGTAAATCTTCCTTCATTCATCCTCTCTACATGACCAAACCATCTCAGCATCCCTTTCTCAATTTTAGTCACTACGTCTTC
This sequence comes from Athrips mouffetella, assembly GCA_947532105.1. Classification (NCBI taxonomy): domain Eukaryota; kingdom Metazoa; phylum Arthropoda; class Insecta; order Lepidoptera; family Gelechiidae; genus Athrips; species Athrips mouffetella. The sequence goes on along the minus strand of OX383975.1, from coordinate 18,561,773 downwards.
TTTTACGCCACAACGTTCTCTTGTCACACTATTTCTAATCCTGTCACTCAATTTCACACCAATCATACTCCTCAACGCTCTCATTTCTACTGCATTAATTCTACTTTCATGCTTCTTCTGCCATACCCAGCTTTCACTGCCGTAAGTACATCAGTGTTGGTACCAAAACGCCTCCATGAATAGCCAGACGAGCCTTGTGAGACACCTTCTGACTCTTCATAAAAGCATGCTGACTCTAAATCACCGGAGTTGTCATTACTTACTGCTTACTGACAAAAGTATGTACTTATAGTTATTACAAACTGAATGCAGTCTTGGAATATGAATGATAAATATTATGGAAACAATGAATTGGACGCTGGCTATATTGGTCTCCACTCTTATTAATAACTAATTATTAATCCTCAGTGGCCATCTCGCTACGTCATTCAAAGTTAGTCCTAGTTCATAGTAGGGTTGCCATGGTGGCATATATTTTGTGGAAATATGCAGTTACAAACCACATTGTTTCTAAATGCTTAAGTAACTTAACCTATGCAACACAGTATAAATATGAAAGTAACTCCGTATTCATCATGAAATCTCATGAAAAATCCACTACAGGAAAGGGTACTCCCTCTAAAATTCCAGCTTTTGCTGAAAGCTTGTTAGCGTTGCGGCTGGCGTCATGGGTTGGGGTTGTTGGTGACCGCTGAATGTAAGATGATACGATACACAGCAGGATGATGCTGCCCATCCTCTGTTACGACACCCACGGGTAGAGATGGATTGGTACTATTCTTTGCCGGCACCACACGGGGAAACTCCGTATTACCCCGTAAAAATCGGTTAAACCCCACCATACAAACAGCCGCGCATATTAAAATATCAGTTCCGAATTGCAATTCGTGTGGTGCCGGATGAAAACAGAACCACCCTATCTCTAAAAGGCGACTAAGCGATTTTGAACCGGAGGATAGATAGCAACGTTCTTTTACTTATCGAATCCCCAAACTGCGGTAGCACACCACCGCGGTCCATCTAAGCCGAGTTGCTAGCAAACGTGCATGGTATGTACGCAAATTTCCCCAAAAACACACCATATAATTTTGCTAAAAAAATTGTTGTCCATTGGATTTTCTATATGGGAATTTATCATGATCCACATATATTTGACTAGATAACTCATATTCACCCTACTCATACCTAATAGCGCACAATAGACTATCTTGTTTTGTTAGTGTGCATAGAAGTCTTTCGTGAATCTAATAATAATAAGGCCTCGCTGAGAGCAACTTTTCTAAACAAAAAAGAAAGTTAATAAGTACTTAAGACTTGTTAAGTAGTCTAAATTTAAGTAGGCGTTTGTAAGTACGAGATTATGTATATTTAACATTATAACAGAAGCCAACGAAATTATTACTTAGTAAGAAATTATAAGCTAGAAGCATTTACTTAAATTAAATATATTTTATAGCTAGGATTTAAAAATAAACTTTAGTACTCTTAGTTTTATGACGCGCTGTAAAAAACGAACATCTATTATTGTAATCGCCTCTAAGAGGCACAGCAGACAAAGGGGCGGGCATACGCGGGAGGGCTTTTTGTTCTGACAGCCCGCCAGTCATTCACGGACATTGTCCGGCAGTGTGGCAGGTATTGCGAAAATTATAGTTTTTATCAGAATAAAATTCAAACTTATAATTTTTCAAAATTTCTCTACTTTTTAAACTAAATAACAATCAATCTGAACAACCTTTTTGACTGAATGACTCCTTGAATTAAACAACTATTCAAGCTGTTTTCCTTCCAAACCAAAGATTTTGGAAAATATGCGCATAGAAACGGAGCGTTATAATTTATTGATAGTACTCGTAATACGAAAATAATTGCAGTACCGGCCACACTGGCGGGCTGTCAAGACAAAAAGCCCTGCCCGAGCCTGCCCGCGTATGCCCGCCCCTCCATCTGCTGAGCGCTTAATACAATCGTAATATATCAGATTTACATAAGCTAACGAAATGTTGCGTGACAGCTAATGTCAATCCCATACATTTTCATTATATTCTTCTAGCGTTTACACTTATAGAAAGCCACTTATCTAGGTTCTTCGCAATTACTTATTCCATTTCTCAGCTTTGTAGCTGGCCCTAGAGTCTAGGGGATGATTTAACGAGGACTCTGGTTGTTACACAGACCTGCCATCAGACGGATCTTACTCCAAGAATCGACAAGAAGAAGAAATCAATCAATCAATCAATCGACCAATTATATATGATCCATTTTTAGGGTACCGTACCTCAAAATAAAAAAACCGGCCAAGTGCGAGTTGGACTCGCGCCTTAAGGGTTCCGTACCTGTCTACCATATCCTGTACTATTAAACGAGCAATATTTGTATATATAAATATATATATTTGTAATCGGTTTCTCGAAAACGACTCTAACGATTTCGATGAAATTTATCATACGGGGGTTTTAGGGGGTGAAAAATCGATTTAGATAGGTGTCATTTCTGAAAAAATTCGTTTTCACCGTCTTTTAATTTCTTTGCGCGTTTAAGAAACTAACAGCGCCATCTGTTGGCGAGTAGCACAGCTTGCTCACCCGATGATATTTTAAGGTTGAGGCGGCTATTATAGAACGAAGCTCGGTCGCCCAGGTACTGATATACTAAAAGCTTTTGCTCTTTGATTTTAAAAACTCCGCGACCATCCAACTTTACCCCTCTTTTATAGAAAAGTTCTTGAAACGGGAGCTCAACTTAATTGGTTAGTATTAGTTGTGAGAAAAATCGTAATATTTAATGATTTTAGACTTTTCCCTTTATTTGTACTGTGAGACCTAGATTCTTGCCAAATTTCATAATTTTAGGTCAACGTGGAGGGGGTCACAGGTAAATACAATTAAATTACGCAAAACCTCTCGGGTGGTGGCTCTGGACATGAAACTGATCAACTTTTGTTCTACAACTTTTGAAAATTCGCAAAAATTATATTTTGCTTTTCCATACAAATTCGCTTGGTCAGCTTATCGATATGTATAAAGGAGGAATTTTTTTTGCGAATTTTGAACAAAAGTTGTTCAGTTTCATGTCCAGAGCCACCACCCGAGAGGTTTTGCGTTATTTAATTAACACGTTGTATAGGGCCTATGTCCAGCAGTGGACGTCTTTCGGCTGATATGATGATGGGTCCCTATAAGTATGGCCCTGTCCTTGTGCTATAAAAGGCGACTAAGTATCTTAATCTGCCATTATGTCATTAAAGGCGACTAAATGTCTTTATCTGCCCTTGTGTCATAAAAGGCGACTAAGTGTCTTTAATGTCTTTATCTGCCCTTGTGTCATAAAAGGCGACTAAGTGCTTTAATCTGTCCTTGTGTTATAAAAGGCGAATAAGTGACTTAACCTTTTCTTGTGTCGTAAAAGGCGATTAAGTGTTTCGATCTGCCCCAATTTGTGTGATAACGGTGACTAAGTGACACCTTCCCTTGGGTGCTATGTGATGAAAGGCGACTAAGTGATTTAACATTCTGACTTAACATTTTATGCAAGACTGTCTGCAAAATTAAATTTTCTGTGTAACTTTCCTTAAAGAACCTAGTCGAAAGACGAAAAAATTATACATATACATAACGCGCTATCGGCTGACGCAGTTTCTAATGCAATCGCCAATTGGACATAAAAATATTATTTCGTATTACGACTTCTTACGGAAAGTTGTTTAGTTTTACGGTCCGAAAACATGCTGAGTTGATAGAAGCACCCAATATTTGTGTTCATTATACTATTCTTATTTCAAAAATTCTGGGTTACAACCCTGACGCTCCGACGTAGAATAGTTCTTTTTTTTTTAAAAGGCCCGAGTTTCCATACTGCTTTAGCTTGTATATTTACTGTGCTTACGCTCCGATTATGTCATTTCTCTGGATAGTATACATACATACGTCCAAATTAGTTCACGGGACACTAATAAAATTTGAGGCGTTTGTTTGAAAAGATTTTTGGAGTGTAAGCATAACGGATAAATAAGAATGGTGTATTGACTATTGTTTTAAAATACTATATTTAAAAGACAGTGTATTGACCATTTTTAAAAAAGTTATTGTAAGTAATTTCCGTTGATTATCGCTTTTAAAAGGAAGTGTATTGACTCATTTTGGTTGGTTGTTGTAAAACGATTCCTATTGGTCCACGTCGACACGCCACAGTAGTGGAGGTGGGAGAGTGGGGACCAGTAGGGTAGCGTTTAAATACCGAGGTTCTTGTGAAATTGACTCACTTGTTTTTTGGCAGCTGAAGTAAATAAAACAGTCTCTTGTGCAGTACAATTTGTGTTTGAGTTTTCACAACTCAGAAGTGGGACTCAGGATCGCCATCGGATAAAGGTATGTTTTTTTTTTATTGTCAAAATGCATTTATTTGTTGTAAGTACATGTATACAAGTAAATAAGTCATTAAGATAAACATATTTACACGCAAAGTGCTATAGTTCTTGACCTTACTTTACAATTATTGCTTATTTTACCGCCTTATTTTATAAATTTTCTTATATTAGACCTCTGTTAGGTCCCAAAACTAGATGAGTGAGTGAATCTATTCGTTTTATTGATTGTTTAGATTAGATCTAGATAATTACTGATTAAGTATCGTGAGCAAATATATGAAGCCTGAATCGTATACAATTAGGACCTAAATAATATCTTCAAAATATTTTTTGTTATGAACATTGACTTTCTCTCAATATTTTGACAGGATTATGGACTTCCCTGGAAGGGAACCATCTTGCTACCAACTCGACGAGCGGAGGAGTCGGGAGACTTCACGCCGAGCGAGCGGTCAGCGCAGTCGACGCTCTGCGTCGGGGGCTGGCGGCCGAAAACCCCGGAGCCGTAGTAGTCTTCGCATCTGCGACACTGACGGGCGGCCGAGCCGCAGTCCGCAACGTCACGAGAGGCAAGGTATAGTTCGGCGCAGCCGCAGCCCGGATCGCAGCGACGACAGAGCAACGACGAGACCCAGCCGTGCAGCAGAGCGGTGCAGCGGCCTGCGCGCCAGCAGGCGACGCAGCCACTGCGCGTCACTTGCCCGTGACAGCTCGCATCGCAGCCGCAGTCCATTACTGGGGTGGGCAGGCGCCGTCCTGGGTGACATCGCCGGCCCCAACAAGCGTCGCCAGAAGTCTCCGCGGGCCAGCACGGAAAAGAGGAGCAGCCGCCCTGCTCGTCCGTCATCGCGGGAGCGCTGCAGCAGGCAGCGCGCCCAGCGTTCTTCGCGGCGGGTGTCTCCTGGTACCAGTGGACGTCGCAGCCGTATTCTGCGCACGCCCGACCGGCAGAGCAACGCTTCACGACGAGAAGATTCGTCCTGTGAGTTACTTTCAAAGTTTTCTAGTATCTTAGAGAAACTATGTGACAATAATAGTAGTAAGATTAATTACATAAATGTCGTACCGGATTTTGATCCATCAGCTAAAAATCAAAATATTAATACTTGGCTTACTAAAGTAAATGAAATTGCAAAAATTTATAATTGGTCTGATAAACAAACAACAGTAAGTGCAATACCAAAATTAAAAGGGAACGCAAAACGGTGGTACGAGGGCCTCAATTCTGTGGATTTCACATGGTCACAGTGGCAAGAAAAACTTAGAGCCGCGTTTCCTTCAGAAGAAAACTACGGGCAAATGTTGTTTGATATGCTTAAGAAGAGGGCAAAATTTGGGGACTCTTTGGAGGATTATTTTTATGAAAAAACAGCGTTACTGAACCGATGTGACATCTTCGGAAAGAGGGCTGTCGAATGTATTGTTTTTGGAATAGAGGATAGGGCAATTAGGTTAGGGGCTGAAGCGGCACAGTTTGAGAACCCGGAAAAGCTGTTATCATATCTTAGGAACGTTAAAATCAGACAAAACGAAAATACAGCTAAAAATACTCCATATAGCAACAGGAAAAATAACACGCGCGAACAAACTAGTCATACGTCCGGTCAAAAGAATCCGATGAGGTGCTTTAACTGTAAGCAAGAGGGTCACACTGTTTCTAATTGCCCTAAGCCATTAAAGAGGTGCGAAAACTGCTCTCTGATAGGACATGACGCGAATGAATGTTTTAGGAAACCTGAAAAACAAGCAAACAAGTCTATTCTTAAGATATGTGATGGGTCTAAACATAACGAAAAATACATTCAAAAAGTTTTTGTCAATGGTTTTGAAAGAACTGCGTTAATGGATTTGGGAAGCGACTGTACGTTAATCAGGCACAGTGACGCAAAAGTTGTGTTAGGATCGTTTGGAGGAGAAGTATTAACAATGACAGGATTTGGAGGTGCTAAGGTTCAGACTCTAGGAAGCTGTTTGGCAGATATCGAGATCCAAGGTGTGAAGGCTAGAATCTCAATACATGTTGTACCTGATCATTTTCTTCACCATTCGTTATTACTAGGCCAGAACTTCACCGAATTGCCGGATATTAGCATCTTGAAAACCAGTGACGAGCTGTTGGTGTCTCAGGATTTGAAATGTCAAGGAGCAAAATGTGAAAAGCTTTTTGTAGCTGTTGACACAGAGTTACAGCCAGGCGTGAATTGTTTAGATGTTTACTCGACCAATAAATTAGACGGGCCCTTTTTAGTGCATGGATGTTTTTGTTCAAAGCCTAAGCGGGAATACTTTTTGGAGGAGGGTGTGTACACACTAAAAGAAGGTAGAAGCACTTTATTAATTAAAAACCTCAGTGGCAAGAGCATACCCTTTTCCAAGGATTGTTTAATTGCTAGAGCTGAAGAAATTCAAATAATCGATATGCCGGCTCCGGATGTATGTAGGGTAGATTCTTCCAAGGGGTATTATGAGCCCTTCACTCTGTCCGATTTAAATATAGATGACAGCATAGAGGAGACTCAAAAATTGAAGTTGTTGGCGTTGTTAAATAGATATAGATCTTCTTTTGCTATCTCGCTAGGGGAGTTAGGTTGCACTGGTGTAGAAAAGATGGATATTGCACTAACGGACAGAGAACCGGTTGTGTACAGACCCTATAGGTTATCCCACAGCGAAAAAGCCGAGGTTAGACAAATGATCGATGAGTTACTAGACTGTGGAATAATTAGAGAGTCGTCTTCACCATTTGCCAGTCCGATCATAATCGTCAAAAAGAAGACTGGCGAGAAGCGTCTGTGTATTGATTATAGATCTCTTAATCGAAAAACTATAAAGCAACATTATCCCTTGCCAATTATTGAGGAGCAGCTGGAGAGGTTATCCGGATTTAAATATTTCACTTCCCTTGATTTGGCTTCAGGATACTATCAGGTTGAGTTAACAGAAGATGCCAAACCAAAAACTGCTTTCGTAACACCTGAAGGACAATACGAGTTTAATAGAATGCCATTCGGGTTAACTAATGCGCCAGCTGTTTTTCAAAGGGTAATTAACAAAGTTTTGGATAACTTGCGTTTCAACTCAGTAGTCGTGTATATGGATGATATTCTGGTTCCTTCTAATTCAATCGAAGACGGTCTGGAGAAACTCGAGCAGGTATTCGAAAAGATTAGAGAAGCTGGTCTTACTTTAAAAGTTTCGAAATGTAAGTTCTTCCAAACCTCTATAGATTTTCTCGGGTTTGAGGTTTCTGCAGAGGGGATTAAACCCGGTCAACAAAAGACTGCCGCCGTGCAAAACTTTCCAATTCCGAAGAATGTTCACAACGTGAGACAATTCCTTGGCCTTGCTAGTTTTTTCAGGCGTTTCATCAAAGATTTTGCTGTGATCGCACGACCCTTGTCCAAATTGCTCAAGAAAAATAGTCCTTGGGAATGGGGTATAGTTCAACAGCAAGCTTTTCAAGAGCTTAAGACGAGACTCGTTTCCCGACCGGTCTTGAGTTTGTTTGACCCTCGTTTGGAAACCGAGCTACATACTGACGCAAGTAAACATGGCGTAGCGGGCATACTGCTCCAAAAACACGGGAATATCTTAAAACCCGTTGCATTTTATAGCAGACAGACTTCACCAGAAGAACAACACTTTTCGTCATATGAGCTCGAAACGTTAGCTGTCATAAGTTCGTTATGCAAATTTAGACCTTATTTACTTGGTATTAAATTCAACATTGTAACTGACTGTAATTCTTTGCGGTCAACATTTTTAAAACGAGACATGATCCCACGTGTTGCTCGCTGGTGGAGTCTGATTCAGGAGTTTGATTGTAACGTTTTGTACAAACCAGGTACAGCCATTAGTCATGCTGACGCTTTAAGTCGTAACCCAATAGGGAGTGATGAAAACAGCATTGAAAGTATGTGTGCCCCTAATATCTTGCAGATAACTTCAGATTGGCTAGAAACTGTGCAGTCCGGTGATGAGGAGGTTCAAAGAATTAAAAAAATACTGTCGGATAAGGATACTGATAATATTGTAGAGATAAAAAAAAAATATTGTGTCAAACGGAATCTAGTTTACAAAATAACTGAACAGGGTCTTAAGTGGTTGGCACCCAAGGGAGTGAGATGGCAGATATTGCAGGCATGTCACGATCAAATCGGACATTTCTCATTCGAAAAGACTTTTGATAAGGTTCGGGCCGATTATTGGTTCCCTAAGATGCGTAAATTCATAAAAAAGTATGTAGAGTCGTGTTTACAATGTGCACACGGGAAAAAGCCTAGTGGAAAGAAGTCAGGATATCTGCATCCTATACCTAAGGAGCCAGTTCCGTTTCACACTTTGCATGCGGACCACTTGGGACCCTTTAACGAGAGCAAAAGGAAAAATAAGTATATTTTGCTTATTATAGACGCGTTCACTAAATTCATTTACTTAAAAGCAGTGAAAAACACAAAAAGTAATACTACTATTAATGTTTTTAAAGACTACTTTGCCTTGTTTGGCGTCCCGAAAAGACTTATCACAGACCGAGGAACGACATTTACTAGTTCAAATTTTAAGGAATATGTTAATAGCACAGGGGTACAACATATTTTAAATGCGGTCGCAACACCTAGAGCGAACGGTCAAATAGAACGTTATAACCGTACGGTCTTGGATGCACTAAATGCTAAAAATCATGGAGGTGACGAACGTAAATGGGACGAGCATTTGCCTCAGATACAGTGGGGTCTCAATAATACAATTAATAAATCAACTGGCAAAACCCCAACTGAGGTATTGTTCGGACTAAGATTAACCGGAGAGTCAGAAAGTGCCTTGAGATTTTCCACGGTTGACGAGGATGACTGTTCGTCTACCTCATCAAATATAGAACAAAATAGATATGAGGCCCAAAAACAAATTGCAACTAACCAAGAAAAACAAAAACAAAAGTTCGACAAATCACGTACTCCAGCTCGGAAATTTAAAGTAGGACAGCTGGTAAGAGTAGAACGAGAAGTATCTGAGAAAGGAAAAAGCAAAAAATTAGTTGCAAAATGTTTAGGCCCTTACCGTATAACTCAAATATTACCAAACGATCGTTACGAAGTGGAAGATACACCTGTAACCAAGAAGAAGGGTAAGTCGGTTTACAAAGGGGTTTATCCGGTTGACCGAATACATCCTTGGTTATCCTTTAGTAATTTAGATAGTGACGGTTCTTCTGGAGATTCTAGTGACTCCGTTGAGGAGTATTGTAATGTTACGACTTAAATAGCTTCTATCTAAAGTAAGTAATTATGATATGTAAGTAATCACACTAATCACAAATAAGTGGAAATTTATGTTATTACTGGAAATTAGTAAGGTTTTGATTATAACGAACAAATAAATATGTTGATATAAAATTATAACTTGTAGTAAAGATAATGTACGAACTTAGATACGACAGATGTTTAAAGGATAAACTTAATAAATTAAAATAGTCTCGTCTCATATGTTATTACATTGCAGTAGAGTGTAGTAGAGTTGTACAGTGTGATGATAAAGCAATAGAGTTTGATAGCAGGGTAGTAAAGTATGATAGTAAAGTAGTGCAGTATAATAGTATGGTAGTAATGATGATAGTAAAGTAGTACAGTTTAATAGTAAGGTAGTATTGATAGCATTGTTGCAACGATTGCGAGGTCGCAATTATATAGTCAGGATGGACGAATGTAAGCATAACGGATAAATAAGAATGGTGTATTGACTATTGTTTTAAAATACTATATTTAAAAGACAGTGTATTGACCATTTTTAAAAAAGTTATTGTAAGTAATTTCCGTTGATTATCGCTTTTAAAAGGAAGTGTATTGACTCATTTTGGTTGGTTGTTGTAAAACGATTCCTATTGGTCCACGTCGACACGCCACAGTAGTGGAGGTGGGAGAGTGGGGACCAGTAGGGTAGCGTTTAAATACCGAGGTTCTTGTGAAATTGACTCACTTGTTATTTGGCAGCTGAAGTAAATAAAACAGTCTCTTGTGCAGTACAATTTGTGTTTGAGTTTTCACAGGAGATAAATTCTTTATTATAACGTGAAAACTAAGTCTTAAACAAATACAAAACCATTTTTTTGGAATGAACAAATAAAGCCCTTTCACATGATACCCCACTTGAAGGGAGCAAAATTACTAGAATTTTGCCCCCCACCTATTTGGGCCCTTTTTACAAAAATAGTAAAAATATTTTAAAATGCTTTCGTTTGCAGTCAAGTTGGGCAAGCAGTATTTTAAAAGTATTTCAAATTTCAAGTCGATAGCGGGAGTAGATATGTGACAGCAGACAGACAGACGAAACCGCATCATAAGGGTCCCGTTTTTGTTACCATTTTGGTTTGGTACCTAAATCTGTCTATAAGTATATAAAATTCTTATAACACTGTTCATTTAGTAAGTTGATTAAAAAAATACCGCTATGTAGAAAGAATTACAAGAAAAAAATCCAGTTGATATTCTGTCTTCCGCAAGCATCCCAAATGTGTTTTTCGTGACTCGACGAGATAAAGTCGCACGCACTACTGTCCGGAGGGCCAGTGGAATTAATTACATAAATAAAAGACCGGCGTGTCTCAGTCACGTCCGCAAGAAAGGTCAAAATTAAGACGTGTAATGAGGGGCCAGGCTAAAGGGACCGTACTTCTGATAGTTTGATTTTCTTTGTATTGCGACTTCTTTTACGAATATTTCATATTTTTGGTTTCACAGTAGATTATATAAAAGACGCTTTATCCCAAAGAGGCGTAATTATTTTGCTATCTATAAAAAAACCCTGACATAACAACAGTTTGGAGCTATTGCTACACACGGCCGCACATCGGTGGAAACATTTTGATCTTAAGCGGATCTCCAGTTTCGGGCGTTTATAGCGTAGTGCTGTTTAAGCTTATACTGGTTTTGTTTGCTTAGGTACACTCGACAGCACGTCAGTACAAACACTTTTGGACCTTATGGCGTGGTAATAGAGTTGAAAAAGTTTCTACCGACGAGCGGTTGACCGTACATGAGAAAACCACGGTACTTCTTAAGTAATGTGACAAAAAGGCGTTACTTTCATAACAAAAAGGCGTAAATTTATTTTAACAACCAGTATTACTATTTAAAATCTGGGCATCGATTGTTTAATATTCCTCAGTAGCTGTGATTTTTTTTTCGGTCTAAACGGAAAATAACGCTGTATAAGAGTAAGTGTTGTAATAACCGATTAGAATCATAAACCAGTCACGACTTTTAGTGGAACACGAGAATCAAAAAGTCAATAGGACGTAAATGATGTTTCCAAAACATAAGCTCAAGAGAGCTCCTATACAGATACTCTCGGTCACGTAGCTCTCGTCTGGGTGACCTCACTCGCAATTAAGACGCGCAATAAGTGACGGCCACGACACGACGGATTCCCACTCCACTCACACTCCGGTTTTCCTTATTGCATGTACTACACATACAGGGGGGTGATCGTGGTCATTTCAACGATATTACCAAAACAAAAACGTTCGCCTAAAACAGTTACGACTGAAACCTATCTCCTTAATTCTAAAGGAGAATTAAGAAAAAGATGGCTTTCAATATTTAAAAAAAAGGAATTTAATTTTAATTAATTTATAATAAAAAAAACAAATTCGGGGTCGTGGGTGAATTTAAGGCCGCCTGATTTTACGTACGCAGGGTTGTAAACGGGTACTCTCCTGAGTCCGTCCCTGGAGCCACGCGACGTTCGGCGAGGTGGACGGAAATGGGCAGGAGTTTCTTGCGGTGGGCGTCTGGCAGGAGAACCCGAAGATAACGTTCGGCTGCAGGTCGCACGATGCCGACCAGGTTGTATAATATTCAGCCCTAAGCTGACACCCTGAAGTAGATCAGAAAATGGCGCGTGTAAGCGACGATCCACATTCCATTGCCTTCCGTCGATTGTGAACCACAGGGCAAAAGCAGAAAAGCACCTTACGGTATTGTAATGTGGCTGTGGTCACAATCAGAACGGAATGCAATATTTAACAAATGCAATTAATGTGCAATTTAAAAATGAAAATTAAATACAATGACACAATAAGTGGGTACTACATGATGGAAGCAAGAAAACATGGTAACAATGATTTGCGAAATAAAAATTATGGTTACGCTGTGTAAAATACGCACTACGCATGATTAAAGATCAATACGGATATTTTAAAACTTAAAATACGGCTTACGCTAATTTGGCATTGTAGCAAAAAGAATGCAATATTCAACACTTACCCAAGTATGTGGGGTTGAGAAAGCACTTTATAATGATCACTTGATAAAATTTAAGACATAAAATGTATGTTATTGAAAATAAAATTATAGAATGGTATTAATTGCGCTCTGATGGCGGGAAACGCTCAGACAGGCTAGCGTGCGTCTACTCCAATGGTTATACGGGCGACTGGGAGAAAGGTCAAGCCTCAAGGTCCCGATGACCGTTGCCGGTGCGATATAGGCGCACGCGCAGTTAAGTCGCTGTTAAATGCGTTCCGTTTTAGTATTTTAACTTAAAATAACGTACAACGTTACACGACTTAACATTGAGGCAAACGTTTTTGTTTTGGTAATGTTGTTGCAGGCATCAGCTAAACTAGGGCGGCTATACCTATCAAGAGATTCTTGATGGTGATCTTCATATCTGTAAATTAAACGAACTCAGACACGGGCGCACGTCGTCGGTGGAAACACTTTGACGTTGAGCGGGTCTCTGGTTTCGGGCCTTTAAAGCGTAGCGCTGGTTCATCTTATACTGGTTTTGTTTCTACGTGCTTGCTGCGTACGTAACTTTTATGAATCATTTAAAAAATGAAATAAAAGTTTAATTTTACACATCTTACCAATTGTTAAAAAATTATAATTAATGAAAGAGATTCTTCACCCCGGACACTAAATACATCAAGGGCGAATTTGAATTTTGAAATTAGAAGGTCGCGCAGGCTCGCATACCTAATTAGTACAAAAAACCCTCAGAAGGACCACGAGAATCTCGCGAGAGGGTGCACGCGGGGGTGCGGGGGAGATTGCAAGGGGGGCGGAGAGTCTTCTGTATAATACATACATACATATATAGAAATTATACTCGTACTTTATGAATGCTGTGTTGAGCAAACCGTAGAAGCAAACATTTCAGACTCGAAATTTTTTGAGAAAATGGCTTCCGTTTTTCGTCTAGAAGCAAACCGAACTTTTTTTTTGTCTATTTGGCAGTTGTGAAGAGATTTCTCTTTACTTAGGTACCTACACATGACACATGTTTGTAAACACCACACACACATACAGAGAAAAAATGCTTAGACTATCGTTTAAAAGACAGCTAGTCCGATATTATATCTATATTTGTTTACAATTTTTGCATTGAAAATTAATTTATTGTTTAACTCCTACCCGTGAGCAAGAGCTTCCACTCGAACTTTCATCCCCCACCGTATACTGCAGGGCAGACCGTCTTCCCTCTCGCTTTATTACGAAGAAAACTAAGAGACAGAAATACTATTTCATGCCACATCTGCGACTCAACTTACGCACACCCACTTAGGCAACTTTTCAAGCAATAGGTACGTCTTTTACGTTGTAACGTAATATAAAAAGATTCAGAGATGTTTTTGACTCGTTATCATCATACGTCCCATTAAACGTCTACTGCAGGGCAGGGAGCTCTCTATAGAACTCCAGAAAAAATGCATGGTACTAAGGATCAGTTTTACCATAGCCACCACGCTAATAAGCATTGCGGCTGGCAACCACTTTTGTTGGTGACCGCAGTATATAAGGTGGTACGAAATACAGAAATATGCTGCTGCCCATCCTTCGGTTTATAAGCCCTTAAGAATAAGAATAAGAATCATTTATTTGCAAAGAATACAGTTATATGAATGTACTCTTAGTCGCCTCTTACGACATCCACGGGTAGAGATGGGTTGGTACTATTCTTTGCCGGCACCACACGGACGTTTGATGTTTTTTTACTGTCCAGGTAAAATATTCATACATAAAGTTACCTTTGAAGCCAAACCGGATACCAGCAAATGATTTCGTAGTAGCGACTGAGACCGAGATGAAACTGAGCGAAATGAAATTGAATTTACTCAAAGCACGATCCTCACTGTATGCAGAGTTTAGCGCATATTGCTCTGCGGCTTGAATGCGAATACTCGCAGTTTCAGGTATGACTTTAATAGAGAATTAACTACTCTTTGCAATGTTTCCTGTCGGTTTCTTACTTACTCAATGAGATTAGGTATTATTCATTCATACTTATACAAATCACAGAGCAATGTAATGTCGCAGGGATATTAATCTTGTCGAATATGTTGTCTAAGATGATTAGTAAGTGTGCCGCAGGGTATATGGTATATGATAGCACAATTTATTATTTCCCCAGAAAATTTGACCTAGTGAGTGTTACGAGTGCGGAGTGACCTAGTGAGCGTTGCGAGCGACCTAGTGAGCGTTGCGAGCGACCAACTGAACGTTGCGAGCGACCTAGTGAGCGTAGCGAGCTACCAAGTGAGCGTTGCGAGCGACCCAGTGAGCGTTGCGAGCTACCAAGTGAGCGTTGAGAGTTGATCAGTTTCATGGCTATATTCGAATCTTTCAGGGTTGATAAACCCTTTTTGTCAAATGATAATGTGCTCGCACAATTAATTTAGTATTCAAGTGTGTATTACAATAATACCTTTGCCATAGGACGTAGGTCTAAACAATTACTACTGTGCCAAATTTTGTTGAGTAAAACTCACACTTGACCAGTTTTGATTATTTGTTGTTATACTATAACTCATGAACTACAATCGCACTAACTTTCACTGGAGTATTTGCAACTGCTTAGATAGAGCTTAAACAAAAAATGGCAAAAATATCACGTTTTTGTATGGTGTCCCCCTATTTTTTTACTTTTAATGGTTTTTGTTATTTGTTAAGATGTCCACCATAATTACACATATTATGTGAAAATTTGAACCAGCTAGCTTATACGGTTCAAAAGATACAAGCCTTTAAAAATCTGACAGACAGACAAACAGACGGACCGTTCAACCGCGGGGCAACATGGCTTTTTATAAAGTCGAGGGTCTCAGGTAGACAAATCACAAAAAATTTCGCGGTGCGCTATTTTTGCAAACGAAATATCCTTCATAGCCCGCTATAGTGGCTATAGGTATAGGTAGTAATATTTTAAGTGAGAGAGAAGGAAACACCACAATTTACTTAAAATAATTGCTACTGTTTATTCAATTAACTTATACGAAATATAAACATGAAAATTTGTAAAATCAAATTAATTTAAGCGAACAGTTGCTGATAACAGTAATTAATCTTGATTATACTCGTAGCCGGTACAAAATGTTCGCGAGCATGATAAGACGGTTTGTGATAAACGACTTCACGTCATGTGAAACTTTATCCGGAATTTGTTCAAAACATCACATGTTTCATACTTCCTATTAAAAATAAAATGCCCGTGTGATGTCAATTTTGTGGGTGTCGTAAGAGGCGACTAAGGGACTATGGACAGGAGGTTGGGCAACAGCGTCCTTCTGCATATTGTCTTACAGTACCTGGGCAACCGAGCTTCGCTCTATAATAGCCGCCTCAACATTAAAATATCATCGGGTGAGCAAACTATGCTACCCGCCAACAGATGACGCTGTAGGTTTTCGTCTAAAACTCAAATGCTTAAAAACACGGGGAAAACGAATTTTCCCAGACATGAGACCTAGCTAGATCGATTTGGACTAGCAACCGAACTACTGCAACTAAAGGGATTTTTCGCCCCCGAAAACCCCAGTACGGTAAATTTCATAGAAATACAATATTGCTCGTTTAATAGTATAGGATACTGCGATCGCCAACAACCGCGGTCTATGGTGCCAGCCGCATCGCTAACAATCGTGGTGACTATGGTACGTCTCCTCATAAATTTTTACGCGTTTTGCTGGAGATTCGGAGGAAACTGCAGTGGACATTTCATGGGACGTTGCAATGATAAAAAATTACATATATTTTATTATCGTGTTTTTTTTTCAATTTTTTTAGTCCACTTAACTAAGTCTCTTTCCAAAGGGATAAACGATGCACTACAATGCTGAAAAAATTATTCTTAAGAGTATTACTTTTCTGAACACTGCTTTTAAATTGTGTCTTCAAGTCAAACAAAGCAATTGAAATAGTGATGAGAGCCTTCTAAGACAAGATACCATTTTAAGTCTTCATTTAATGAAATGCACTTTAACACAGGATCTTATTTACAAAAGGAAGCCCCCTGCTTTGCTTTCCTTTGTATGTCTCTCCAACCTTAGTTCGGGCAAACAAGCCTAATGAGTTCCCTCTTCATTTGGCCTGACGCACAGAAAACGGAAATATGTAAACTAGAAAGGTCTTCTCAAAAGCCGATCACACCATGCGCACTACAGTTATTAAATCTCGAACATCTCTGATGATGAAGACTAAAATATAACACGCAGCCTAGGCGGTAAGTCATGGTAAATAACTGTCAAATTACGCACAAAAATTTGTCATCTGTGAATATTAAAAAGGACTTCTAAACATTGAGCCCCCAAGGAGTCAAAGCAGGGATGTAAGTTACCGCGGCTCTATTAGATAAACAAAGGCTATGTTAAAGTATGCAATGTAACATGCAGGGGAATGATACGCTTTTTACTCGTGGTCCCGCTGGGTCGACCCATTAGTATTTATCACAAGTGAACAGTAAGTAGTACGGACAGGAGGAAAACCCAATATTTTTGTTTGGCATTTTGCCGGCTCAGCACTATACCCTAGATAAAAATATATCTAAGGCCAAGTGCCAGTTCTTCTTCTTCTTCAAGCTAACCTAAATTTTCACCCGCCAGTGAATTTAACTCCTTTATCTAGCCAGGGGCTCGGTGTTACCGTGGCTGGAACACAACCACACGATACGAGGACCAGGCAAATGCCTACGTGCGATCATCACGATAGAACAAAGAAGATACCTACAAATTCGTGAAGCTCCCAAATTAATCACATTCCCTTAGTCTTAGAAATCCAATCTCATCAGTAGTAAATAGGTATTACGACTTATATTTAGTCGCGTTCGTTTCAGTTAACTTATGTTTTCTGTTACCTGCCTCAATATTATTGGAGGCTCAGCGAATTCGTCCGAGTACACACGGTAGAGTTTGCTCAACGGTGAAACAGCTCTGCCCGCCGCTCGTTTGAACAGGGCCTATATTTAGAGGCAGTGAGCGAGAGTTGTTATAGAAAATTTCTTCCTTACCTAAAATTTGTGACAGGCATAATTTTAATACTAGAAATAAGCATAAAATTTATCAACCATATACTAGATTAACTAAGGTCAATACATCTTTCGTTGGTCTGTGTATACGATACTACAACAAAATACCTGACAATATAGTGCAATTACCTGAGAGAAAGTTTAAAGAATGTGTAAAGCAAACGTTATGTAAAAAAGCTTACTATAGATTAGATGACTATATGAATGACAAAAAGGTATGGTGCTCTGATATTCCAGCGAAACACAAGAAACACATTGTAAAAAGCCGACTCTTAAAGTAGGCCGTGCTGCAGTAGTTTCTTGCCGTTTCTTTTACGCTGCCATAGCACGATCCGAAATGGCGTAAACTCGCTCTATTTGCATTGTATTCTGCATGACATTCAATAAGTATTCTGTAAAGAATCTACATTGAATAAAATTATCTGAATCTGAAACGTGTAGCAGGTGAGTAATTCGTCAGTTTAGAAAAAAGCTCGTAAACTGGAAGGTAGTGAATAAATGTAGGAAATCCAATACAAATAATAAAGAACGTTTAATTATAAAATATAACAACAGAATTATTGATGATCCTTTTGAGTTGGCAAATATTTTCTCCTTAGAATTTAGTAATTTGCATATGCTTACTAATGGTACATGTTTATCTGCGGTAGAGATATTAATTGAAAACTCTGCTCGAGTTACTGCTGACATAGATTTTAGAACTGTCACACCAATGGAAATAAAAAAAATTGTTGATCTGATGATTAACAAAACCTCTTCGGGATATGATGATATTCCAATATCCATAATCAAGGAAAATATAGATCACTTGGCAGTACCTCTTGCTAATATGTTCAATAGCTGTGTAGAGAAGGGTTTGTTTCCCGATCAATTAAAAATTGCCAAGATTGTACCAGTTTTTAAGAAAATGTCAAAACTGGATCCAAAAAATTACAGGCCCATTTCGTTACTGCCAACATTTTCAAAAAATTTTGAGAACATAATTAAACGTAGACTATTAGCACACTTTAACTGTCACAAGGTACTTAATCCTAGGCAATTTGGATATAGAGAGGGAGTTGGGACTTCAGATGCTATGGACAGGTTATTGGGAGATATTATCATTAATATAAATGATAAGTCAAAAGTGCTGGCATTGTAAAACATAGTCCTAGATATCAAGCCGTAAATATATTTAATAAATTACCGTTAAAACTGAAAAAAATCATGGATCCTATGGATTTTAAGAAAACATTAAAAGCGTTTCTCCTTGATAAAGTTTTATATAATATTGATGATATCTAACTATTAGAATGACATGTAATTTTATAATTAGTACCTGCTGACTGTGATAATAATTTGTTTGATTTTGTGATATAGTATTTTAACATTGTGATATTTGATTGATAAGTATGTGATATTCTGATTATTTTTTGTTCATTGTTTACAAATTATTTGTTTAATATTAAGTATTCGCACACAGTCATGTACTGTTTTAGAAATAAATAAATAAAAACGTAAAAAGATCGTATTTTTAATATTTATTGTACGAACAATCTGAGACTAGAGCTCGTGGCGATCCCGAACATAATCGGAGAGACGAAAGCGCACAGACTCCGTTGGCTCGGCCACGTAGAAAGAATGGGGGAGGACCGGTTCGTCAAGAAAGCCTTTGAGGGTCGACCGATGGGACGCCGTCCGGTTGCCCGCCCGAGATACCGGTGGGCCGATGTAGTTGGTGCAGACTTGCGCGAGCTGCAGGCTGACGACTGGCAGGCTGCGGCACAAGATCGAGACCAGTGGCGAATTCTCGTATCGGAGGCCAAGATTCACTTTGGGTCGTTGCGCCAGAGGAGTAAGTATTAAGTAATCTGAGACTAACTGTTCGTACAATAAATATTAAAAATACGATCTTTGGAGTTTTCTTGCGCGATCGAATCAAAATGGGGAGTTTTGCAAAAGAACGAACCCAAAGTAACTCGCATAGATACAATCTATGTTTTTATGAAAAAAGCCACTTGTATCACTTGGGCAAGAAGAGTAAGTCGTCGGATATAGGTACCGAAGACCAATTATGTTCATTCAACTTTAGAGAAGGTAGTGGGGGGTTACCCATTTTATTAAAATGGCGA
Organism: Athrips mouffetella; assembly: GCA_947532105.1. NCBI lineage: Eukaryota > Metazoa > Arthropoda > Insecta > Lepidoptera > Gelechiidae > Athrips > Athrips mouffetella. Next base: position 18,541,997 of record OX383975.1, on the reverse strand, counting down.
AAATGTAAGGTATAAAAAAAACAATCAAGATGGATACGAGTATATTATCCCAAAATGAAGCCCTAGTGGTTTGCCCATCAGAGCACGAGCCCTTTTTTGCTTAAACCTTAATGTAAATAAAATAGGACCGTCAAACTAAGTTTCAACATGCTGGGATTTGTTTTACCTGTTTTACAGGACAATAAGTTTTGTGGTAGAGAGCTTTCAACAACAGTATCTAATGGTTATTGAAATATTAAGTAGGTACTGGATTTTGCCCGCGACTTTGCCCGCATTGTAAATAAAATATATTCGAATGTTTAAGTCAAACAATTAGCTTCTTCTTCTTCTTCTTATTAGCCATTCCTGCCCCACTGCTGGGCAAAGGCCTCCCTCCATTCCTTCCACAGTTCTCTACTCTAGCCTCTTGTTGCCAGTCTTTACAGAAAGCGTCGAGTTGATCACGCCATCTGCGCCGTGGTCGGCCTCGACGCCGTCTGTCTCTCGGCGGTTGCCAGATAGTTACGGTCTTGGCCCAGAGTTCCAGCGGCATGAAACTTACGTGACCAGCCCAGTCCCACTTTAGCTTTGCGGTTGCGTGGATCATCTCACATCTATCGGTCAGTTTCAGGCCCAACATACTACGCTATTGCTCGCTGGAAAACCGCGAATCTGGACCTTTGAGTTTCTGCCAAAGACCAAATCTGGGCTCCGTAGAAGAGTGTTGGGAGAATGCACATGTCCACGAGAAAAACGTGATATTTTTTACAAATATCTTCAATGTACAGACAAAATCAATTTACAATTTTAAAATAGTAGAGAAGTTTGAAACGCTTACCTGCTCTTAAAAGTTAAGTCGGTAGTAAAATCTAACAAGTAAAACGTGTTTTCCACTAGACAGAATAGAGTATATATTTATAAGGTGAAAAACCATTCCCACTCCATGTGGTGGTTAAGTTCCGTGACAGAAGGATGGAGGGACAAACGGAACTAATTATTAAAGGGTTTACTTCCCTTTAGGGCACCGAAGGACAATTTGCATAACCCTAGACGTCTTACTTACATTTGCAAGGACGTGATTTGTGTTAGTGAATTAGTTGGCAAAGTGCTTGCATAGTAAAGTTATACCGAGTTTACGGGGCACGTGTTGTGTGCGCACGGGGCGGGTCCAGACCGGTAACAGAATAAAAAACCGGTCAAGTGCGAGTCGGACTCGCGCGCCGAGGGTTCCGATATACCTATAGTATTTTTGGAAGCAATAAAGTCCATTTTCAGGACCGCAAAACTAAATTTGTTTGTAAAGGTTTTTTGCAGATTTCTGAAAAACTGTGCAACTTAGAAAGATCGTTTTATTTTTGCTGTAAAGTTTATATAAACTTCTGTCAACTGTAATTAATTCAGATTTTTCCTTACTCAAACTTCGGAGATAAGGGGGGGAATGGTATTTTTCTTGACATTTTTCATCATAACTTTAAAACTAAGAAATTTAAAAAAATACAAAAATATATTTTAAAATGTACAAGTAAAGCCCTTTCATATGATACCCCACTCGACCTAGTAGCGACAATTTGAAATTTGGCCCCCCCTATTTTGGCCCCCTTTATATTAATAATCATACTTTTTTCAAAATTTTTTCTTGTGCAATTAAGTTGGGCAACTATATTCTAAAACTATTCCAAATTTCAGGTTGATAGCATAAGTGGTTGCTGAGATATAGAGGTGTGACAGACAGACGGACAGACAGACAGACAGACAGACAGAGCGGCACCATAAGGGTTCCTTTTTTTACCATTTTGGTATCGGAACCCTAAAAACCGGTCAAGTGCAAGTCGGACTCGCGCGCCGAGGGTTCCGATATACCTGTAGTATTTTTATAAGAAAAAAAGCCCATTTTTAGGACCGCAAAGCTAAGTTTGTTTGTAAAGGATTTTTGCAGATTTATAAAAAACTGTGCTACTTAGAGAGATAGTTTTATTTTTTGTTATAATATTTACATCTCTATCGCCTACAATTAATTCAGATTTTTCGTTTAGAAAACTTCGGAGCTAGGTGGTATTTTTTAGACAATTTTTTATCAAAACTTAACAACAAAAAATCGAAAAACAATATTTTTTTGGAATGTACAAGTAGCAATCTAGCAATGGCAATTTAAATTTCGCCCCCCCATTCGAGCCCCATTTACAGTTTAATCATTTAAATATATTTTTAATCTTTTCGTTTTACCAGTTTTACACCAGCCGGTAATAACTTTTGTTGCGTTAGGTGGTGCAGTAATTTTTATTTTTGTATTATGTGATGCAAGTTGAGCAAAAACTTATATTTCTAGTCGAAAGCATGAGTAGTTTTTGGTGTGACTACAGACAGACAAACGAAGTCGCAAGATAAAGGTTCCGTTTTGCTTTGGAACCCTAAAAACTAAAAAAAATTGTTTCAACTACAGCGTTAACAAAAAATTTTCAAAATTCTGTATATTTTTAATAACCTAATTGAGTAAAATCACCCTTCAAAAGGATTATCCTATTTTTACACCAAAATAAAATAACATTACACGCCATGTTTGCAGACCGCAAGTCAAACAGAATGTTACATTTGTAAACTGAACCGCTATTCCGCCATTCCTATATAACGCTACTTTATGTCAGAACTTTTGCAATTAACACCCACATTTAAAGGCTTTTATATAGCACATTCCGCAATATTTCCCGCCCATATTCAGCGCGTTTTCATTCTTTTATTGGACGCAAAAGTCGGTATTTTCGCATTCAGGAATAAGTATTAATTGCGGGAGGCAAAGTTACGGGAATTTAAAACACGAGGTTTGTATCACACGGTTTTTTGTCTGTTACAATCGACCTACTGTTTTTTGCCCGGATAACATCTGTCGAGCAATGGAAGTGAACAAAATGTTTTAGATTTATTCGAAATATTCTAGTTAAGCTCAAATTACAGGGTGACGGGGAAACCTTTCGAAGTAAAATTAGTAAGTCTTTAAAATGCCAATATACAGAGTGTAATAAAAAGAGTACACCAATCTGAAGGATGTGAATCTGCCGACGAAACTGAACAACTTTTCCTAAGGAACTGAGATCGAAATATGAAATTTACTTCCCATAGAAACTGAATCAGCTGATAGCGTATTTTGTATGGGAGGTCAAAAAAACTTTTGCGTATATCGACCTATGGAAATATTGTTCAGTTTCATGGTCAGAATTACATCCTTCAGGGTTGATACTCGTATACCCTTTCTGTTACATCTTGTATACGTTTCTATCTAGATATAAAGTAAACGCTGCTATTGAAAGTTTACCGTTATGTGCCGTTATATAAATTAAAACAGCATTTGAAGATTTCTTGCCTTTTTTTACACTATGTTTAACGCTCGTAGGCTTGCTTTATTTGGATTACAGTATATTCTGCATTGAATGCCTTGAAAATCATAAGTGTTTTTAAAAAAAGTCTACTTCGAATAGAAGAACCAGTTATCTCGCAAGAAACAGATATATTTTAAGTTAAACGGTCTGAGTAACACACTAAAATAGTACTTACAAATTTTTTTTTTTTTACACCTTGTATATGCAATTATTTATATTTATGTGCTTCATACAAGAAGAGTGAAGACCTATCTAGAAGCTACTGTAACTTTATGGTGGTTTTCCGACAGAGATGTGCTAGGTAGCTGACCTCTGAACGGGGAAAATTCCAACCAAACCAATTCCCTAGCAACTGAGCTCAATTCAAGGACTGAGTAATTCACTTGCCAAACAGATTATTCTGTAACGAGAAGAATAATCGTCACGCCAAAGGGCAAGTTCCACAAATTAATCCCAGAATAAATTAGCTCTTCGTGCGTAGACTTTCGTCAACCGGGGAATAGATCCAGACAAGATATTATAAAATCGTTCCGCTGTCTTTTCGCTTGGCTTGTTTATTTCTTACTGTAAAATCTGTTGTGTTGTTTATTGTATTTGTTCAAACTGAAATAAGTGCCTAACTACCGCACCTACTTGACTCAAGATACGCTACTCGTGGAAATACATTAAGTTATAAATTCGGTATGTTGAATCTACCGATAACTACAAAGTCAATACAATTAAGTGTAGCGAAACATCTGTGGAAATTCCGACCCGGAAAGTTCCGCGAAAAATCAGTCAAATATGCAGCAGAATTTCCGCCCGATATGTCAAAAGTGACATAAAAAGCATTGCGAGCGTGATGAGCTGATCTTTAAGCGTCGGAATTTTCGCAAGTGTGTCACTGCACTGACAGTTGGTTTCTTGAATATTTACGACTCGGCTTTACTAAGTGATTGCGGCAAAGTTGAAAACTAAACCGAAATACCAGACAAACTTAGCGTGATGTTATTATTGAAATGGGAACTGATAGGTAATTTGTAGTGACCGCGCGCCACCGCGTCTTGCAAACTTTCAGTTTTGCCGGTATCCGAATTTTGATTGATTGTCTTGGTAACTTTGTTAGGTAAGTATTTGTTTAGAGTTTAGGCAATAGATTTTTCGTCATGAGTTTAGTATTTTAATACTTTCAATACATACTCAGCATAGCTTACCTATACATTACACTCGGATTTGTTTATTAACTTTTATTATACCCAAGAGAAAATATAGTCGCGCAAACCGCTTTGTGTTGTATATACACAAACTCAACGTAGGTAATTACATTTAGTACCTGGCAGCGTTTTATGGTGGTCATTACATTTTTGTAGATAGTAGGGCTATACATGCTTTCCGAGGCACGGAATCGTTTTACTTTTCGGATAATCTGGTGAGTAATTCTGCAATGTCCCCGACAAGACCCCGTTTTAGTTTTTATGTTTAACGATATACAAGGTATCGATATCTCTTAGGATTATTTATCTTATACATGATTAAGTTTCAATATAATAAGGATATTAGTGACTGAAAACAGATAAGCAAAACAAAAAAAGATGACTGAAGAAAAATCTGTAAATTGCAGAAGCAGTTAATTATAATTCAGAGTAGAATTCCAACCAAAAATATTACTCTTACTTTACATACTTGTTTTCTATTTTTAATCTATAATGTATTGTTTGTTATTATTATATATTATTAACCGGGAGGAGGTTTTTTACATTGCGGTCAACTTTACACGGGGTTAATTTATCTATGTTAGTAGTAAGTAAACATCAAAAATTGTGTTTCAATAAATTTCAGTACATATTACATCGCCATGATAACTTTCATCGTAAGCTAATGATGATGGGGTCTAGTCCTGACCAACCTGGGAAATCTTACAAAATGATTATTAATAGACAGTGCCCCCACCGGAAATTGAACCAACTACCTCCGGATCGAAAGCCCAACGCTCTAACCACTAGACCATGAAGGCTTAGTGTAGCACTATTTGACGGGAGCTTCCCATACACCAGCAAATTTTGTTAAATTGGTGAAGGCAAAGTATAAATAGCATTCTAATATTACATGCGTCACGTACGCGGCAAATATACCTAGACCTTAAACCAACATCACATCACTCATCGTTATCTATTAACCCAAAGTGAAACACGATAAGCTAAATTGGATATGACAGTAGGTTGCGGGGGATCAATACTAATAAAAGCTACTCTACTCTGCTGCTCTGTAATTATACATTATCTGTAGGGTTCCAGTTATGAATATTAACGTATCAGTTGCTCGTTTCAACCCTTTTTGTCACTATTGGGCACTTCATAGTGGGTCAAATTGCTAAAATAGCAATCCTGGTATCAAGTAACACATAAAATGAAGATTTTGATGATACTTGCTCTCCTTGTTCTATTTTGTTAGATATACTTACTAAAGCTACTGAGATTTTTTGGTCTCTCTGTGTTTTACGTTGTCCGTTAGTTGATCAATACTGTAGCAAACTAACGAACTGAAACAAGTAAAATAATAAATAATAAGAAAATAAAGAGAATAATTTAATTTAGAGTTTTTTGATCGAAAAGTGGTTACAGTGATATTTTTAACAAAATTTGCTATTACATTCCTAAATACTACTTTGGTACCAAAGCACAAAAAAAACAACTTCCCGTACAAAATGTCTTTCCTGGTCATATACGTTACTTTATATGGGAAGCTGAAAATTGTTTGTCATGTGCTGCTTTACATTAGCTAAGTCGTAGAACAAAAGTTGTTGCTTTTGACCTTGTTGTTAATCTATTGAATGTCAGGTACAAAAAATAACATTGTAAATTTTGTATTGCATCCAGTTAACTGCTTTAAGAATAAGATTTGTGTAGGAAGTAGGGATCTCAATGCTTCCTAGGTTACCTATGACACATCTGACCGAATTTTGGTGTTATAATTGACGGATTTTTCAATCGCGTCGGAATTTCAGCAGGTGTATCGCTACACTTAAGAAACACTAATAGCTTGTCAAAGCCTTCACGAAACAAATATCTATTTAGAATTCATGGAAAAACACAATCAGTGTTCATCAAATGTGTACTTACATTACAAAGTTACAACACGCCATATTCCTCGTGAAAACAGCTCTTGAGTCACATTTTTATGTTCCCGAAACATCTCGTCGGTGCTCATTCCATGTTCCGTGGAACTTTTATGTCTCTCTCGGATTTCATCATTTGCAGCTCGGCTCGTCTTAAGGTTGAACATTAAATTATACCTGCTACGTGTAACGAAAACAGCGGTTAAAAAGATGTTTAAAAAAAGATTCGGTCCTTTAATTAGGGTTCCGTAGCCAAATGGCAAAAAACGGAACCCTTATGGATTCGTCATGTTTGTCTGTCTGTCCGTCCGTATGTCACAGCCACTTTTCTCCGAAACTATAAGAGCTATACTGTTGAAACTTGGTAAGTAGATGTATTGTAAACCGCATTAAGATTTTCACACAAAAATTACACATACATAGAACTGAAACAAAATTTTTTTTTTCATCAAACCCAATACGTGTGGGGTATCTATGGATAGGTCTTCAAAAATGATTTTGAGGTTCCTAATATATTTTTTTTATAAACTGAATAGTTTGCGCGAGAGACACTTCCAAAGTGGTAAAATGTGTGTCCCCCCCTTAACTTCTAAAATAAGAGAATGATAAAATTAAAAAAATATATATGATGTACATTACCATGCAAACTTCCACCGAAAATTGGTTTGAACGAGATCTAGTAAGTAGTTTTTTTTTAATACGTCATAAATCGTAAACCGCAATTTACCTTTCATTCAATCAACTCAAATATAAATTTTAGTTACCTACATCACATAATAAAGTTTTTTGGCAAAAAAAATACCATAACTTTTACTTATATACGTACAGGTTTGTACGGAATCCTCAGTGCGCGAGTCCGACTCGCACTTGGCCGGTTTTTTTTGCCGCAATTTGGCGTGTGATTTTGTTGAATATTTAATCTAGTGATATAATTATCTTTTTCTCTAAAATCGAAAGAAATCTAACTAAATACTTTTGTAAACTTTCGTGGGTCCATCCTTTTTAATTCGTAGAGCTTGGCTACGATTACTGCTACGACCTACGATGATTGCTACGACATGACGAGGCTTCTACGACGCTATGCGCTACCGGTTGTTTCATGCTGATATTGATAATGTGATCAATAGCATAAAAATCCTTGGTTGGCTGTATCCTTGATACGGCCATAAGTTTTACGTGGGGACGGTACGGTAGGTACAAGAGCACGTCAAACTCCCGCCCACGTCCACTCACACCCCCCTCCCCCTCACCCCCACCCTCCTTCTACCCCCGCCCTCTTTACCTCCCTCACACCCCCTCTCTCACCCTATACCTTCACCCCCCTCCTCTCACCTCCCCTTCTCATCACGCCTCACTCCCTCTCAACCCCCCTCCTCTCACGCTCTGACTCATCCAAAGCTCGATGTAGTACCAATTATTGCCGGCAGAGGGCCTATATCCACTATGCTCCCCTAATGACCCCCTAAACAAAAGCACAGACGTATCTCAAAAATAACCGCGTGGTTTAAAACTATTCATAGAAATAAAATGCAAGAAAAAATTACAGAAACCAGAAGCGGATCATTGTAAGAAGACCCCCGCATTAAATCTTCAGTCGATAAAACTTTGCTGGGGTATTACACTACATGAGATGATGAGACAAACCTTCTATAAAAAAATAAAAAAGAAATCGGTATTTAAATTTTTCCATACAAAAATTACGAAAAATGTATGAAAAAAAATTTTTTTTTTTTGATATTTTGAATTTACATTTAATTCTTTATCATCCTGTCACATAAAATCTGCCTGAGAAATTTATGTTGGGGTCAACTGCTTCGATGCCTACACTAATTGCCTTCAGCCATAAGAAAGCGATGATAGATGCTCTTGAATGTTTTACAATTCTACCCCCAAAACAGATTAATCTCTCGGAGATTTCTTGGATAAATCCTTCCAACTGCTACTAATATAATAAACGCGAAAGTTTGTAAACATGTATGTATGGATGTATGTTTGTTACTCTTTCACGTAAAAACTACTGAATGGATTTTAATGAAACTTTACAATAATATAGCTTATAAATCAAAATAACACATAAGCTACAATTTATAAACCTGCGCAGACGAAGTCGCGGGCACCAACTAGTATTACATAATTCCAGTTATTACTAAATTGAATCCTCAGAAGCTGTTCCCGTTTCCGTGTGATGTTATCATGTAGCCCCAGGCTCTACATAGACAAATTGTTTACAGATACTTCTTGAAAAGCTGATGAGACATTTATATGAGTGGTCTACGTGTTAGTTGTTTTTATCTCATGTTTTATCATGTTTCCTTCCGTAAAATACAATGTAAAACGATGAAAACCTGCTAGGTACCTCTTTTAAGTATAGCAGTACAACTGCGGATCCGAATCTGGCCTTCATTTATAGAACGTCTTGAATTTGGTCTTGGAACGTTCGCCGAGATACCTTCCAATTTCAAAGTTTCCATCAAAGATTTCGGACCTCCTTGCTTCGGTTGCTACTTTATTTTAATATGGGATGACATCTGCCAATATGTCTCAAATTTAAATGTCACATCATCAATGATCCTTTGGAAATATTCAAAATAACCCGTCAAATCAATAGAACGATGCCATCACTACCTTGTGACGAACTATTTCATTAATCTTCCTTCTATAACCCTTATTTTTCTGTGGTTTCCATTCACTCTCGCCTGTTGACAGAATCGTCTTTCATTCATTCTCTTCACATGACCAAACCATTTCAGCATTCCTTTCTTAATTTTGGTCACTATATCTCCAAAATATACCAATATAAGTATTTTTGCAGTGAAATTCTAGACGGAGATCCTGTCCAGCAGTAAACTTTATGCGTGGTCCTGTAATATTGAGAAAAGCAATTAAGTTTCCTCTTAATTTCGACCGCCCAATTACAGTTGGTCGTGTGACAAACGGTACGACCACTATCTCTCCACCCGCCCCGTTCGGTCGGCCCAATTCTCAATGAGTTATGAGCCCTATTCTTGTCGCGGGATATTTACCGGACAGTGTGAACGAACGTGAGTACTTCGAACTGGGCCACAAGATAAAATCTTTGTTAATTTGCGCGAATTCTCTTTGAAAGTGAGTTAAGTCAATTAGAATAAAAATTTACCACGGCTTGTGCTTCACCAGGTCAGATTGGGTCAGATGATCACCTTAGATATGACATTAAGTAATTATAAAAGTTACAAATTGCCTTTATACTTTTAGACTTTGGGATTTCAGGAAAAACTGCGCTTATATCTTTTTTTTCCCACATGACGTCACTCTGTTTGTGAAGCGACGTAATTGTAACTGATCCTACAATGAATAAAGCACATTTTGATTTTGATTTATAAGATTTTAAACAATTAAAAGTATTTACTAATAATTAGTTCGTGCTCAAACTTACTTAAAAGGATTGGACTGTTTGCAACCCTCAAAATGATATTTTTAACAAAAACAATTAAATTAAGACAAAAGCAAACTACCTAAGGCACCCTTAAATTGATCTGCTGAAAGCATTTCGAGCCAACTTTCCGATAAGAGGACGCGACGTGAAAATTTCCCAAGTGAACTCTCACATTTTACTCCCAGTCTAGATCCACTAGCTTTAAAAGCTAAAACTTCAGACTCAATTAAAATTGCATTAACTGCAAGGAAAAAGATAAGTTGGGAATGGCGTCTGGTCTGCAGTGATGGCCAATAAACGCGACTTTAGAGGTGGAAAAATATGTTTTAGCTTTTAAGAGTAGAGTCACTTGAACTACTTTAAGGCGCTCTTTACGCTCTGAGCAATTTTGTTTAATTCTGAATTTAAGGATCTGCCAAACAGTTTGTAAGCTGATTATAACATCTTCTTGAAATCACAACCCATATCAAAACGCGGGCTAGCGGGACGTGTACCCACGTGTGCGTCGTTTCGAAGATGCAGCATCAACAAAAGTCCCTGCTGCTCGGTGTAGTGAAAAAGTGCAAGTGTTGAAAAAAAAAACCGGCCAAGTTTTGAAAACTCAAACGATATAATTCAGTTTATAACACTTTTTATTACACTCAAACACTAGGTACACAATACAGCTCTTCAGCAATTCACACCACTGAAATATATTTTATATGCGACTTGCCGTCTCCAACGTACAGAAGTGACTGACCCTAAAGTAAAGTAGTGGTACGATTCCACCACCAATCCTTCCCCTTCCGTTTCCGTTTTTACCTCACTTCACTACTCGACGCCGATTGGTCGAGCTCTGCGGTCGGTCAACTCACATGATTGGTGGAGGATTCGAACCACAGAATCATTACAACTACTTGTTAATTTTAATAACAAAGGATCAATTAATAAATACATTGTTAATTTACACAATATTAATAAACGCATTGTTATTTAATAATCCAAATAATTTTGTAACAACTCGGCCATCTGCATTGTAGCACGTCCTCGTGTTTAATAATTAGCAAAAATAATATTTAACAAAATCAAATAAAGGATGACGACATGTAACAACTCGGCCTCCTTTATATACAGTACAATTTTAATGCGACCTTTAGGGTTCGAAACGATGGGCACTTGGGGCCCTGAGTCTAAAAATCTTATTAGGAGTCTTTCGGCGCGTCTCAATGAGGTCTCTGGCGACCGCAGAGCTGGCAATTTTTTCGGGCAGCGCATTAGCCTCGCCATTCAGCGAGGTAACGCTGCCAGCCTGCTAGGTACGTTACCTCGTGGGGACGCGCTAAATGATATTTTTTATTTATAATGACTTATGGACTAATTTATCTACATTTTAATGCGACTAAACATACCTCTATCTATATACAACTAGAATAAAACTTTTTTTTAATGAAAAATGCTTAATCTTAGACTGACATATCTACTATTACATTAAAAATTAATTAGAATCGACACCATTGTCCAAGTTCTCATCATTATTATGCTCATCTTTTTCTGACTCATCACTACTGCTATTTATGTCTTCTGTGAATCTCAGCCAAGGCTGAATCTTATCAATTGCGACAATGGCTTCGTATTTGTGGTTATTTTTCCTAGTCAGAGGAGTGTCTTCTATGACAAAGCGATCGTTAGGGAGAATTTTAGTTATTCGATATGGGCCCTGAAATTTAGGAACTAATTTTTTGGACTTCCCATCATTCACATGATTGTCTCTTTGTACCCTTACCAACTGTCCTTCTTTAAATCGAATTATTTGTTTTCTTTTACTGTCGAACCTCTCTTTATCTTTCTTCTGCTGTTCTCTAATGCGATCTCCAGATTCTTGACGAACGTTAGTCAGTTGTTCCGGTGAGTACACACTTGTGGTATCGTTTATAACCCCACTTAAGATCCCCTCAGAAGCACTCAATAGCCTGCAGCCAAAAAGTAATTCTGATGGGCTCCTTTGTGTCGTGCTGTGTTTTGTAGTGTTTAGCCCTAATTGTATATCAGGTATGTATTCATCCCAGGTCCTGTCATCTTGACCATGTGTCTTTGTTGACAATGCATCCAAAATTGTACGGTTAAACCGTTCCACTTGGCCATTTGCCCTCGGGGTGGAAACGGCATTTAGTATATGTTTTATACCGGACGTTTGTACAAATTTCTTGAACGCATGACTCGTAAAACAAGATCCCCTATCAGTTATAAGACGCGTGGGAGTGCCAAAGTAACTGACGTGTTCTTTAAACATTTTGATCGTAGTTGCAGCCTTAGTATTGCGCACAGGAGAGATATTAACAAATTTAGTAAAACTGTCAACAATGACCAATAAGTATGAGTTTCCTCGTTTACTCTTAACAAAAGGGCCAAGATGATCTGCATGCACAGTGTGAAACGGAATTTCGACTTTGGGAATAGGGTGGAGTTCGCCTGGACGTGGGCCACCTTGCGATTTATGGTGTGCACATTCCAAACACGAACTTACATACTTTTTCACAAAGCGTCGCATTTTTGGAAACCAGTATGACTCTTTAATACGGGATAAAGTTTTTTCATAGCCAAAGTGACCCACATCATTGTGGTTCATTTTAAGCACCTGCCAACGAACCGCCTTAGGCACAGCCCAACGCAGCTCCCCGTTAACTTTGCGATAAACGCGATCGTTCCTAATGGAGTAGTTATTGTGGATATCAACTATTTTGTCAAGGTTGGGATCATTTAAGGTGTTTTTTATGGATTTAATTTCTTCATCAGCCAACTGAACTGTACTAATCCATTTTTCTGTATCTACAACAAGTACGTCCAACACATGGGTGTCTTCAGTCGCGGGGTCAACAGGGTTTCTACTAAGAGCATCCACATGGGCCATACGGCATCCTGCTCTATATTCAATGGAGAAATCAAACTCCTGCAACTGAATCCACCAACGTGCTATCCTTGGAACTAGGTCACGTTTTGTTAGCGTTGCGCGTAAAGCGTTGCAATCGGTGTAAATTTTGAACGATATCCCAAGTAAATATACTCTATATTTGTTTAGGCAAGCTACAACGGCGAGGGTCTCAAGATCGTAAGAATGCATGTTTTTTTCTTCGTCTGTGGTTTTGCGGCTATAAAATGAGATGGGTTTAAGAAGGCCTTCTTTGCTTTTGTGAAAAAGTATTCCGGCTACACCGTATTTACTTGCATCTGTATGCAATTCCACATCTTATGAAGGGTCGTAAAGAGCAAGTACAGGACGTTGAATTAGAGTTTTTTTAAGGGTTTCAAAAGCAGCCTCATGTCTGTCGGTCCATTCCCAAACAGCGGTCTTTTTCAAAAGATCGGTCATGGGACTAGCAATCAACGCAAAGTTTTTAATAAATCGTCTGAAAAAACTAGCCAGCCCGATGAATTGCCGAACCTCGTGTTGATTTGTAGGTCTGGGAAATTTTGAAACTGCATCTGTCTTATTAGCGCCCGGTCGAATGCCATCTTTAGAGACTTCAAATCCCAAGTAGTCAATGGTGTCATAAAAGAAGTGACACTTGGACATCTTTAAGGTTAAGCCTCCTTGTCGCAAGAGATTTAAAACTTCACGCAAACGAGTCATACCTTCAATGAAATCCCGAGCTGGAATTAATATGTCGTCCATGTAAATTATAGCAAATTTAATTTTTGCATCAGCAAGGATTTTATTGATTGTGCGTTGGAAGACAGAGGGGGCGTTAACCAAGCCAAAGGGCATTCGAAGGTATTCAAATTGTCCATCTGGAGTGACAAAAGCGGTTTTGTGTCGAGACTCCTCCGTAATGGGCACCTGGTAATAACCAGATGCCAAATCCAATGTTATGAACACCGAGTTACCGGCAAGCATGTCTAGTTGGTCTTCGACCCGAGGTAAGGGATAGTGGTCTTTTTTCGTCTTACGGTTTAGGGCTCTGTAATCGACACAGAGCCGTTTTTCTCCAGTTTTCTTTTTTACAAGTACAATCGGACTAGCGTAAGGAGAGGAAGACTCGCGTATAATGTTGGCATCGAGCATTTCCTGCACCATATCTCGTACTAGAGATCTTTCGCTAAATGACATACGATAGGGTCGGTATACAACAGGCTCGGAGTCAGTCAGTTGTATCTCCATTTCTCCAGCATTAGTGAATCCGAGATCTTTAAGGTTTTTAGAGAAACAATCCTTGTACTCATCTAAAAGCGCTGACAATTCTTGTTTTTGTGTTTCAGTAACATTTTCACCAATGTTGATGGAGTCGTCGTCTATGTCAAAATGTTTTTGAATAGTTTGAACCTCTTTAGTGCACTTTATTGGTAGTGCTCTAGTTGCAAGTGAATTTTGAGTGAATATTATAGTTTTAGAACCTACATTTTGAATTAATAGATTTCCCTTTCCATTCTGAATCATGTACTCGCCTGGAAGAAGGTAAAACTCACTGCCTACTTGACCTCTTACAGAACCGTGAACGTATATTTTACCAGAATACGAGTTATTACTTGTTACAGGGACAGCTTTTAAGTCGTTTGATTCGATAATCACATCATTTGCAACTGTAAGTAACAATTTATTTGATTCTGTAATATCCTCAAAAATTAACTGGGAGGGCGTTTTTGTAATTACGATATTGGGGTGCTCTGTAAAATCATGACCTAAAAGCACAGATTGCTTAATGACGTCATCATGCACTACATACATCTCAATCGGTAGAATAATATCCTGTACCTCCACCGAGACGGCAATGCGTGCATGAGGCTGTATCATTCCACTACCTAAGCCTTTCAAAAAGGGCAAATCATCAGTTTTTAAAGGGACTTTTAGGGCATCTGCGTCAGATTTCCGAATCAAGGAACATTCGCTACCAAGGTCTACATAGCAATCGAATGTCAAGTTGTTCACATTTATAAAAATATTATATTTATCTTTTGTACTCTCTTCGGGGGGGACTTTTGGTTTGTTCGTATTTATATAATCATTTGAAAAGAGATCAGGGATTTGAGTGTCTAATGGTCGGTCTAATGAGACTTTTAATACTTGTTTTTCCTTTAAGTTATTGTTTTCTTTTGCTTTAGTATTAGTGTGATCATTGGTACCACTCTTTTCTGTTTGGATAGTGGGACAAGATGTAATTTTATGACCCAACTTAAAACAATTACTACATTTTTCAATTGGTTTATTACAGCGGAAGCTTGGGTGACCCTCCACACCACAGTTGAAACACTTAATAGGAGGTTTCACAGAAGCATTCGTGCCTCTACCCGAAAACGACGCACCGCCCTGATTTGATTTTTTATCATTCGCAACTCTATTGGATTTGCTGGAACTTTCTTTAATGTTACCAACTCGTACAGATTTTAAATATTTAAGCACGTTTTCTGGAGATTCATATTGACCTCCCTGAGCTCCCAGCCTTATACTCCTGTCCTCGATTCCATGTAAAATACAGTCCACGGCTCTTCTACCTGTGATTTGACAACGATTTAACCAGTTAAGTTTAGCATAGAAATATGGTTCCAGAGGCTCCCCATAACGAACTTTTAAGGCAAGCATATCCGATAGTAATTCAGCATAGTTTTCTTGACAAGGAAATGCTTCCTTCAACTTTGCCTTCCATTCCGACCAATTGAGACGCACGCTTGGCAAATTTTCATACCAAGACTTTGCTAAACCTGTAAGTTTTGGCAGAGAATAATGGATTTTCTCGCGCTCATCCCAGTTGTAAATTTCGGCACATTCTTCCACTTTGATAAGCCAATTTTCAATAGTTTGATTCTTGGACAATGGATCAAATTCAGGGACTACATTATTGACAGAGTTAAGCTTATGGTTGTCGGACTTGGTTATATTTTTCAATACATCCACAAATTCATGCAATAAACTAGAAGTTCCTGCCTGATCACGTTTCCTGAATGATTGAGATTCATTTCGGAATCGAGAGAGATCACGGCTCCTTGGAGTAGACCTATCATTTGTAGAATACTCAGACCTACTTCGTCGATTAGAATCAGGAATTTCAACTCGAGGGCTCCGTGTCGGAGTCTCAATAAATCTGGTGCGCTGTCTTCGTGAAGATGGCGTATAGTCTTCATTCGGGCGACGGCGGAAGCACTGCTCCCTTAACAAGCTCAAATTTTCGGGGGTGGGACTCCTAACTCGTTTTCTTCCTTGCTCACGTCTTCTCTGTTCAAGTTCATGTTTTTCAGTTAAACGTCGCTCAAGCTCATCGTTTAACTGTTCAATAGTCATGTTTTGTAAGGCAGTATGGTGTTGCTCAAGCTCTTCACCACGCCTTTTGTCACTTGAGTGTCGCTCAAGCTCCACACTCAAGTTTCTCCCTAAATTATGCAGACGTCTCTCTAGTTCATCGCCTGGTGACGGTCGACGAAGGGAATGTTCCCTCTCACTCCTTGGAACGCTTTCTCGAAATAAGGAATGTGTTCCACTTACTTGTTCTCCGGTAGATCGTAAGGTTCGGCCACCACGTGGTGTTTCATACTCCGCGTTTATTTCTCGAACTTGTCCAGGTCTTATATTGATGATCGGACTTAGCGGCTAATTATTTCCATCGTCTTCATCACGTGTCTCCATTATCTGAAACTCACATAAAAACGTTGTAAAAACAAATAATAAATGCAGTGTAAAGAATAAACCAAGCTTCTTTGTTTGTTTTTAATAAGTAAAATAAATATAACGTAGGTACTAGTTTTAATTACCTTTCCATTGCCCTTGCTTATCACAAACCGTCAAAGTAATTACAGGAAAAAAAATATTGAAATACAAGCATTAAGGAGTAGGTGAAGCTGCCTGTAATAGAGCTTGGTAAGAACTAAGCTCGTACTTTATATTGTAAAATACTAACCTTAACTATTCACATATGTATTTCACTTTTTTAAAAAAGGAAAAACGCTTTTCTAGAAGGAAAAACTTCCACGTCTAAGTAAGTGTAAGTGTTGCCTAAGGAGGTTTATTTACTACACACTTCATCTACGACAGATTTATTTTAAGTTTTTCTCTTCAGCGCAATCTATCGACACTCAGTTTACACTGGACTGTGAAAACAGCTCATTAGAACACATCACTAAACTATGGAAAACAAATGCCTATAACTATGAGAGTGACCAACTACACAGGGTGTGAAATAGCTCCATACACGTGATCCGATCACCCGTCTGCGCGAGCCCCATCAGAAATAATAACTATATATTAAGCTACCGCAAATCCTAGCCGCAAGCAATAAAAGTAAATGAGCATAGCACATTTTATTAAAATAATTCTGTTACTTATAGGTAGGCACATAAAGTTCTATTAATCAGGTCTGTCATATATTGATGTGGGTAGGAAAATAAATCAGTCTTTGTCTAGCAATCGGTTGTTTTATTACAAAGGTGAAAGTATAGGTATTGTTATTAAATGAAAGGCTTAAACTACCATTATCATAAGTCACCACAAATTTTAGGGCTCAACCTCGTTTTCAAAATAAAAAGAAAACCTTTATGCCTGTACGTATCCATATTAATTTAGTTCTTATGGCTCCCTACACACATTTCACAAAAAAAAACGAGAAAAATAAGAAATAATACATACATACTACCTAAAAGAAAATATATGTGTTTTACTTACTTGAAAGTTCTTTTTACTCCACTTTTGTGGTCGTGAACAGTATCGATCCCACTTCTGAGTTTTTAAAAACTCAAACGATATAATTCAGTTTATAACACTTTTTATTACACTCAAACACTAGGTACGCAATACAGCTCTTCAGCAATTCACACCACTGAAATATATTTTATATGCGACTTGCCGTCTCCAACGTACAGAAGTGACTGACCCTAAAGTAAAGTAGTGGTACGATTCCACCACCAATCCTTCCCCTTCCGTTTCCGTTTTTACCTCACTTCACTACTCGACGCCGATTGGTCGAGCTCTGCGGTCGGTCAACTCACATGATTGGTGGAGGATTCGAACCACAGAATCATTACAACTACTTGTTAATTTTAATAACAAAGGATCAATAAATAAATACATTGTTAATTTACACAATATTAATAAACGCATTGTTATTTAATAATCCAAATAATTTTGTAACACAAGTGGGAGTCGGACTCGCGCCCTAAGGGTTTCACACCTATCAACCATAAGATATACTAAAAGCTCTTGCTCTTTGACTTTAAAAACTTGTCCCCTCTTTTATACAAAAGTTCTTGAAACGCGAGCTCACCTCAATTGGTTAATATTAGTTGGGAATTTTTTTTTATATTTAATGATTTTAGACTCTTCCCTTTATTTGTACTGTGAGACCTAGCTTCTTGCCAAATTTCATAATTTTAGGTCATTGGGAAGTACCCACTAGGTTTTGCTTTAGTGCATAAATGTATGGAGAATCTTTTAATTGCGTCTTTGTAAAAATTGAAATTTTCAGATCTTGTCTGGTTTATGGACCTTAATATTTGTTATCAATTTTAACCTGATACCTCTACCCGCTCGTGAGAAAAGGGGTCTTGACAGACAGACAGACAAGCGGACAACAAAGTGATCCTATAAGGGTTCCGTTTTTTTATTTTAAGCTACGGAACCCTAAAAACATTTAATTGTTTCCTACCTTGATAAGTATTTCGAACAAAATGCCTATTATAAGTGTAGCAACACACATGCAAAATTTCCGCGTCGGAGAGTGTCCTTATGGTAAAAAATTACAAACCCTATCTTGGTCATATAATCTTAGCCAGAAAAATAAAGCAATCAAGCTCGAGCAATAATACAACTTTAGAGGAGTCAACGGAACTTTATCACAACAATAAGTTAGTTAAAGCTGTGATCTTCAACAAAATACAATCTAGTATTCACTGAACAAGAAGCAGCTACAGTCAAAGTAATGAAAATCCTCAATCTCAACACGATTGCAACGAAGATACTATTCAAAGTATATGGTGTAAGGGACGGTGTACCGAAAACTGAAAGGGCACCGAAACTGACCTTCTTTCCCAAAGAAACATTTTGTGAAACGAACAAAAAAATTACCTCTCCATACAAACTGTTCGACCAGAGTGAGCAATTTTTATGGAGAGGTCAAAAATATTTAATTTCCTTGAAATGTTTCTTTGGGAAAGTTGTTCAGTTTCGTTGACTGAGCACGCCCTTTCAGTTTTTGGTCCACCATCTTCTAAATCAACTGCGTTCCTTTTACAATGTTACTCGGGCCATAAAACTGATTAACTTTCCCAAATAATAAAAAAAACGGTCAAGTGCGAGGTGGACTCGCGCGCCGAGGGTTCCGATATACCTATAGTATTTTTGAAATCGGCAAAATCCATTTTAAGGACCGCAAAACTAAATTTGTTTGTAAAGGTTTTTTGCAGATTACTAAAAAACTGTGCAACTTAGAAAGATCGTTTTATTTTTGCTGTAATATTTACATAAACTTCTATCGACTGTAATTAATTCAGATTTTTCCTTTCACAAACTTCGGAGATAAGGGGGGGAACGGTATTTTTTTTGAAATTTTTCATCATAACTTCAAAACTAAGTGTCGTAAAAAATACAAAAATATATTTTATAATGTACAAGTAAAGTCCTTTCATATGAAACCCCATTCAACCTAGTAACCACAATTTGAAAATTTGCCCCCTTTACATTAATAATCCTAATTCTTTTTTCTTCTTCTTTCTGTGCCATATCCTAACGGATGTCGGCGACCATCTCTCTATATTTCTCTCTGTCCATTGTGAGTCTTCTTAAATCAACCGCGGCATTCAGTCCAGACCACGTCATGAGGTTATCATACCAAGATGTTCTCCTCCTCCCTCTTCCTCTCTTCCCCTCTATTTTCCCTTCTATTATTGTTTGTAGTATGCTATATTTGTGGTTTCTGTAGATATGCCCATAGTATGTGATTTTTCTCTTCTTAAGTGTTGTTACTATTTCTAGATTCTTTTTCATTCTTCTGAGCACCTCCACGTTTGTGATTCTGTCGCGCCATGATATTTTTAACATGCGTCTATATAGCCACATCTCAAAGGCATTCAATTTGTCAATCATTTTCTTATTAAACGTCCAGCCTTCCGCTCCATAGTAAAGGACTGATAGAACATAGCATTGGACCACACGCCAGCGAAGTTTTAATTTAATATCTTTGTTTTTGAATAATGATTGCATCTTGATAAATGTTCCACGTGCTATTTCAATTCTAATACGTATTTCCTTCTCTGGATCCCATTTTGAGTTTAACATGCAGCCCAAATATTTGTATTTATCAACAGTTTCTACTTGACACCCATTTATATGAAGTTGAGTTGTTTCGGCATTATGATTTGTAACTTTCATAAACTTGGTTTTAGAGATGTTCATTTTCAATCCGTAGGCCTCAACAACTGAATTCAGCTTATCCAGCAGACACTGGAGTTCTTCTATTGAGTTTGCTATCAGTGCTGTGTCATCGGCATATCGCAAATTATTTATGTATTTTCCATTTACTTTAACCCCAATATCTATGTTGTCGAATGCTTCCCTAAATATCATTTCTGAGTATATGTTGAATAGTAATGGTGACAATATACATCCCTGTCTAACCCCTTTTTGAATATTCATGTCTTTTGATGTAATGTTAGCGTCTAATTTTATATGTGCGGTCTGATTCCAGTAAAGGTTTTTGATTATTTGCTTGTCTTTTTCATCGATTTCAATTTTGTCTAAGATTTCTAAAAGTTTTGCATGTTGGACATTATCGAACGCCTTTTCGAAGTCAATAAAACATATATAAACGTCTTTTTGATGTTCTAAACAGTTCTGCACTAGTACTTGTATAGCGACTAGAGCTTCTCTTGTTCCAAGACCACTGCGAAATCCGAACTGTGTTTCTCCGATGTAATCATCAATTTTGTTGTAGATGCGCAGATGAATGATTTTAAGAAATATTTTTAACGCATGACTCATAAGACTTATAAGCCTGTGATTGTTACACGTTTTTGCATTTGCTGTTTTTGGTAAGGGAAGAAAGGTGGATTTGAGCCAGTCTTGTGGTATTTGTCCGGTGGTATAAATATTGTTAAATAATTGTAGAACTAAATTTAGGTTGTCATCTTCTAAAAGTTTAAAAATTTCAGCGTAAACTCCATCCGGGCCAACCGCTCTTCCATTTCTCATACTACGAATTGCTCTTGTTAGTCCCTCTAGTGAACTATCCTTTTCCTCTGATAATTTCGGTCTTTCATCATTAAAGAGTTCTGCTATATATCGTTCCCATACTTCACACTGCTCAGCTTTATCTATAATTACTTCGTTTCTGCCATTAACTAATATTCCTGTTATAGGTTTCCTATTGGTTTTGGTGAATTCTTTTATCTTTTTGTGTAAATTAAAAGTGTCATGCCTCTTTTGTAAGTTTTCTATTTCCACACATTTGTTTTCAATAGTTTTGTCTCTTTCTTTCCTTATTTCCGTTCTTATTTCATTATCTATTTCCTTGTATCTATTTTCATCTATATTCTTAACCTCTCTTCGCTTCTCCATGAGTACTAGTATGTCGTCGGTAATCCATTCGTGTTCAGTTTTCTTTTTGTATTGTCCCAAGCATTTTCTGCGGTTTTTACCATGGTGGTTTTCAATGTATCCCAGGTCGGTTCAATTTCATTGGTTTTGTCTGTATCATTGCTAACTAAAGTAATTTCTGCAAGATCGTTGTTTAAGACTGCTGTTGTTCTAATTCGATATTGTTTATCCTTTAACTTGTCTATGTCTATTTTCTGTATTTTTGGATTAACTTTCTTCAATATTTTAGGTTTGACGTTAAGTTTAGCGACTAACGGAACATGATCAGAGCCAATGTCTGCTCCTGGGAAGGTCTTTACATTAACAATCGAATTCCTGAAACGTGACTGAATCATTATAAAGTCAATCTGATTCCTGACGACATGACCTATTTTGTCTAATGGTGACACCCATGTGTACAGCCTGCGAGGGTGGTGCTCATACCAGGTGTTGGTTATCACAAGATCTTTCTCAATACAAAATTCCAAAAGTCTCTCTCCTCTCTCATTTCTTTCCCCCAACCCATGGTTACCAACTGTTTTTCCGACACTTCCCTCACCAATTTTTGCATTCATGTCGCCTATCACCATTGTGATTTCTTGTGACTTGATACTGTTCATGATATTGTCAAGCTGCTTATAAAAATCTTCTATTTCTTCGTCTGTACCATTACACGTTGGGGCGTATGCCTGTATAATGTTGAGTTTAAAAGGTTTACAATTTAATTGCAGAAGCATGCAGCGTTCTGACATTGGGACAAAGTTGGTGACGTATTTACAGAACTCTTTTTTGACGAGTATCCCTACTCCGTGATGATGTCCTTTCTCGGTTGATGGTTTGCCCGAATAATAGAGTGTAGCGTCGTCTTTGGTTACTTTACCATTATCAGCCAATTTTATTTCGCTGACACCTAGAATGTCCAGATCTAGTCTCTTCATTTCAAGAATGGTATTTTCAAGTTTTCCTGGTTTTTTCATACCTCGAACATTCCATGTAGCTAATTTCAAGTATTGGCTCCTTTTCTTCTTGTTTATCCTCATGTTCGCATCTTCTTCCCCGGTAACACATTTTTCATCAGAGGGCCCGGAAAACCCTTGACGCCGGTTGCTAGTCGGTTTGCCTGGCTTCACGTATTTATTGTTGTTTGTATATTTCATAATTTGTAATTCAGAGAGATGGTATTCTTAGGGCTTCATGCAGTGCAGTGGCGCCCCCAGTCCTTCCGCACGAGTTGTTCCTTTTTGAGGTTATTTAGACCTCAAGGCTGTTCAGGCCTCTCCATCTAGAGGTCTAGCCGGGGGAATGGTTATACCGCCATTGACTCGGTCGCCAGAGCCCCGTCTGTTGTCTAGCAGGGAGCACCACGGAGACCAGTTGGTCGCCGTGGCCATCCAGCGCGTGCAGGTGGGGTTGACATTTGGGCCGGATAAGATGTAATGTTCCGTTCTCCCCTTACTCCCTTACCAATTCTTTTTTAATTCTTTCATATGCATTTAAGTTGGGCAACCAAATTCTAAAAGTGTTCCAAATTTCAAGTCGATAGCATGAGTGGTTGCTGAGATATACAGGTGTGACAGACAGACAGACAATGCGGCACCATAACGGTTCCTTTTTTTTACCATTTTGGTATCGGAACCCTAAAAATAAGTACCTACCTACCTATCTACCTATCTACCTACCTACCTTTACCTTTACAAAATACGCTATGAGCTGATGCATTTTCTTTAAAAAAAATTTTCGTTCCTTAGGGTAAAATGTTAATTTTTATGGACCGAGTAACACACCTACTCAAATTCGCAGTTAACTTTTGTAAAAAATATATTTCATTTTGTCTATGCGTTACGTTTGTGCTGCCACCTAGCAAATATGTGTTGTAATTTTCTAATTTGTAGATAACTAAATCTTGTGACTATACGGGCCACAGAGCAGATACGGGCACAGTAAAGCGTACAGTTAAAAGCAGGACAAGCTTAACACTCGCAGTGCTTAGTTTCTACGGTAGTATTCTACGGGAATGAACGACACATAATTCATTAATTTAAATAGTTCCAGAGATGAAACATATTTTTAAACAAATTTCAGGAGAATTTAAGACACTTCAATTAGGAAAATACATCTAAGTACTTACGTAGATACGTATGCTACGCGCTCGGGTTATTTTCGTTTCACGGAGGCATAAAGGGAGCTCGTTTCTTCCCCAGCCCACATTGTAAGCCATAAAAACCGAGATTTAGTAATAAGAAATTTAAACTGCTTACAGCTGACGGCCTTGAGTAATTTCATTAATGAGTGTGCATTTGTTCTAAAATATTACCTTAATTAATATTTTATTACAATATTTTAAATAGCATTGGTTATAACATTTAGACGTTTGCAAAATGTCACGTGCGCAGAATATTACGTTCGCATAATGTCACGACAAGGTGTGTCATTCTGCTTAGTAGAAGCTTAGTGTAGCAATTTGCAAAAGTGACATTCATTACGCGCCCGGAGGATTGCTAACTAACTGTAACGTCAAACTTTGTAAAAATTGAGGCTTTGACGTGGTATGAATTGAGCAACGAAAGTCGAGACTTTCCAGCGATTGTAAAAAAAACCGGCCAAGTGTGATTCGGACTCGCGCCCTAAGGGTTCCGTATCTATCTACCATATGATATAAGGTCAATGTGGGTAAGTCCGGCATATTTCATTAAAAGCTAGATTTGAATCAATAAAACTTATGAAGAATTAGGTTCTAGAGTGACTTCTCTTAGCCCATAAAATAAAACATTTACAGGCGACAAGTTATTGTCAATGAAATAACGTTATAATGAAAGATGCTTTCACTACAAGTATTTTGTTAAAACCCTCCTTGTAGACGGACTTTCCGAGCTATTTAAGGTAAGTCCGTCTGGTGGTCAATTGATAGGCCAATTGATGCATATTTTGTAGGGACACGTTTAGACTGCACGGAGAAATGTTTGTTGAGTAGATAAAGTCCAAATTCCTTAAAATTAATTTTTTTTGTCTGATCAAGGTAAGACCGGCATAATATACCACATGACAGGGTTTGTAAACATTTTCAAATGACGGACAAATTTTAGTTTAAATTTTTTGGTGTTTTTAGTTCAAGAAAATTTAAGATCGTTGTTTTTTTGTTGTTATTATTATTATTTTAAGTTGTAAACCCCTCATCATAATACTGTTTATTATTTCGTCTGTGTTTAATTTTTTTGTTTAAGCCAAACAGGTTTGCTATCTCTGACGCAGTCAAGACCGGCATATGACGGTCTTTCCTGATGGCGTCTAGACGGTGTTCCCAACTAGGTTATTTTTTAGGATAGAAATTTTTCACCGTAAAATATGCCGAAAGAAAGAGTCTTTATGTAATCTAATGCATGCAAGTGATAGACACATAATAAAAATACTTATTCAAATTAATTCTCTTAAGAAACTTCCACGAATAATCACAGTTTTCTTTTTTTTCAGCAACACCTTACACTTACTGTTGAAGTTCAAAGCGCGAAAAAAATTGACAGCTAGTTTTCTCCCACCATAGTGTTACTAGCATCACCTATGGTACCAAATTAGAACCATACTATGATACTGTTCTACCGACCTTTAGTGCAAGCTGCAATGCGATTCTATACCGCGAGTTATAGCGTACAGACGGTCTTGCCTTTTAGACGGTCTTCCCAACATTGACCTTACTAAAAGCTTTTGCTCTTTGATTTTAAAAACTCCGCGACCATCCAACTTGACCCCTCTTTTATAGAAAAGTTCTTGAAACGGAAGCTCACCTTAATTGGTTACTATTCGTTGTGAGAAAAATTAAAATATTTAATGATTTTAGAGTTTTTCCTTTATTTGTACTGTAAGACCTAGCTTCTTGCCAAATTTCATAATTTTAGGTCAACGGGAAGTACCCTGTAGGTTTTGCTTTACTGCATAAATGTATGGAGATGAGGACACAAAAAGCCATATCTTTTGATTGCGCCGTTATAAAAAATTGAAATTTTCAGATCACAAGATCTGAAAATCTAAATTTTTCAAACCACACAAGTGGTTTATGGACCTTTATATTCTTTATCAATTTCAACCTGATACCTCTTCTCGTTCCTGAGAAAAAGGGTCTTGACAGACAGACAGACGGACAACAAAGTGATCCTATAAGGGTTCCGTTTTTTTATTTTGAGGTCGGAACCCTACAAAACGTTCTAATATCTGACACTCTTAACTTTTAAATAAGAGAAAAAGGTAATTCTCATAGATCTTCTAAATACGGAAAGTCATGGCATGTCATAGTCAACTAACATGATTAATATGGGGCGCGCCTTCATTTTACTTTTTTGAGTGAAATTTCGTAATCCAGATTAACCAATTGTTAATTATTGGTAAAATTGTAGTTTCTGTTCTCATGTTTTCACTCCACTTGGTTGTAAACAACAGCTGATCCATAATGTCAATCTGACATTTAAAATAGTATTGCCATTATTAATTAGATGTTATTGGTTCAAGCGTGGCGTTGCAGTTCGACCAACATCGATCATAGTGCTGTCTCTGTCTCGCTCATACTAACAATAAGGGTAAGAACTATATTGGCCCCAAGATTTGCATGGTGAAGCGAACTGCAATGCTAAACCTGGACCTAGTTTGATGTTTGTGTCGATGATTATTTTTTAAAAAGGGCAAGAAGCCGAGAATGTAAGATTTGGAGAGGGAACAGAAATTGTAGCGTGTTGGGTTTTAGAGATTAAAAAGGAAAATTCCAGTGATTTATAAAGTCCTGTCTTTTATTTAGAATCGAATTAATACAATATAATTTGTATAGCTATTGATTTAATTCATCCTCTAATGTTCACACATGAGTAGTACATACAAACAAAGGGGTGATGATAGTCACTTCATAACAAATAATGAGAATCAGCAACAGTAATGTATCCATTAACCAGATAGGAGAGACAATGACCATTCCAGCTGTATCAAGCCTCATTTATTAGAAGTGTAGTCGGATAGATATCGGAGAGCCAGACCAACTACAACTATAGATGATTGTCGACTGCAAAATAGTATTATGTTAGGAATAGTCGACGTCATAATAAAATGAGGTTAAAAAGATTTCCTTTGAACAAGCCACATTGAAGATGTATAGATAACCTCCAAAGGGCAAACAATAAAATTTCAATTATAAGTCGGGGTATTAGGATACAATAAAACTTTTCGAATTCCTCTAACCACCGCCATATTTCACAAATCTGGGGGCACGGCAGTGCCCCGCCAAGTCGCGCGCGAAGCAAACACTGCCGTACCATCCTTTACTGGAACCATTTCGCCGCATTTAACATTAACTATAATAATAAAGAAATCGCAGTAAGGAACCTTAGACTTGGTACGACTTTGTCTAGATTTCATTACTTTTTAGAGATAAACAAGCAGCTCCATCGAGACTTGGCTAGTTTTTTACAGAATGTTTTTGGTGGGTATCTCTTTCCGTATTGAAATAAATTGATTCCTGAAACAAACGTAAAGCCCCTCTTACTATAGAATAGGACGTTAAATACCACATAGAATAGCCAAATATGAACCTCAATATTCATATTTGGCTTGCCTTCTTCCCGGTAGGTCGCAGATTCGCTCCCCGCCCAGGCCAAACATTTATGTGATGAACTTGAGTGTTTGTTCTCTGTCTGGGTGTTATTTATCAATTTGTATCACAGCCTTTTCCTAGTTTAGAATCGGTCGCCCTTGTGTAAATTGTCCCCCTTGGTTATTATCATTTATTGTAACAGGTGTTGAAAATGTGAAAATACCCTGTGGCAAGTTACTCTGATACTGACGTTTATTTACTTTTGATTCGCGGCAGAGGAAATGGATCGCATATGGCAGATACTTTCCGATAATTGTAATATACCCTCCGATTGTTGAATTGTTGAAAATTTTGATTTGAAATAGGTTTTAACCTAAAGCGATCCCATTTTGACCAATCTCTAATACGTCCAAAAGATTTTAAACAAATATTTAGAAGAATACTTAGAAGAATTTCATTGTATTTCTCAAGGCGGAGAGCGCGCTTTGTTGTCAAAATATGCCACAAATAAGACTGTATTTGATACAGGATGTGGGGACCACTTATCAAAGTCAAATCATTTAAGTATTTGCACTGATTTTCGATAGGTACAACTCCAGTGCAGTTTTTCTTTTTCAACAAGATACAACATGCTTATTTCACTCGGTAAGTTATTGAATTGAAGATCTTTATTGCCAATTTTATAAGAAAGAGTAAATAAATATTGAAATACCCGCTTGAAATACCGACTGAACCGACTGCGCCTAGCAATCGGTAGACGCTCGGGGAGCCCGCTGTTATATTTAGAGTTGATCTGGCACAGTTGCCCAGTCTGCATGACTCGCATTGTTTGGGTCTACAAGCTATTAACGTCAAACTGAACCGTTATTCGATTTGCTCGGAATTAAAGACAAATAGAGCTCAATAGCCTACTGTCGACGGCTGAACGAACGGTTATTCGTCTAAATAGATGTATTCTTGATATTGCAAGAAAAAGGAGAAGTGTAGGGAATTATTTGGATAAACCACACTCTAAACAAATTTTCGGAACAGCTGAGTTCACTCACAGTATGTGAATTTTGATTGGTTAACAGTGTTATAGGTCCCATTATAGGAGAAATAATACTGGAGTACCCCCAGGCAGTATACTCGGGCCATTATTGTTTCTCCTATACGTTAATGATCTACCCAAAAAATTCTATTTATCTTCTCATGAAAATAAGTAAAGGTCCCGAAAAAAAATTACGTGAAATTTTTTTTCTGACTTCCCTTACAAATAGTCGATCACAAGACCTATGGATTCAAAAAATTTTTTCGACTAAAAATTATTTTTCTTGGAAAAAGTGGCTTGTTTTCATCAGTAGAATCACCGGGCTTTGGGAGCGAAACCAATGTATTTCTACGCCACATTTTTTCTGTATAATGTCTTTGACTGATATTACTCGGCGACCGACCACGGAAAGAGCATTTATCATTTAATGTGCTGGATGGCGCCTCGGGTGTATCTATATCTCTGTCAAATTTATGTTTATATAGAGGCCTTTATAAATATGACCTTTATATGCCTTTATTATACAATGTCACTAAACACAGGCCTTCTACGAACTTTACAGACGATACATGGCTTAACAAAATTATTATATTATTATTATCAAATCACAATGTAAAAATCAAATATTAAAATAATTTTAACTTAATATATAAAAATAATATTTTTATTTTATATTTAAAACGAATTATTTTTTTAATTTTTAATATATAATAAAGTCAATTTTAATGTAGTGTCAAATATTTAATATAATACACTATCTTCCTCTCTCCTACATTGCTGTGCTGTGCCCATGTTTGTACTTATTTATTGTTCAATAACTTGTAAACACACATGGAATGCAATAAATAATTTGAATTTGAATTTTGAATCAGTTTAAGTAGTAGCCTCCGTGGTGTAGTGGTTAGAGCGCTCGGCTCTCGATCCGGAGGTTCTGGGTTCGAGTCCGGTTGGGGACACTGTCAAAGAAAAATCCTTTTGTGCGACATCCCCAGTTCGGTTTAGACATTGCAGAATGAATCACCTGATTGTCCGAAAAGTTAGATGATTCCGTGCTTTGGAAGGCGCGTTAAGCTGTTGGTCCTAACACTATCTACGAATGTAGTGGTTAATGAATGAGCCATGTCAGAGGCCTTTGTCGACTCAGTAAATCAGACACCAGGGGTTTGTGAGGTCGGTCATCGACCTTGTAACTAAAATTATTGTTTACCACTTCTTGCTTATTGCCGTCAAAAAAAATCAAAATCGTTTATTCATTGTTGGATATTAAAATCTCTTAATGACGTCAGCTAAACTACATCGCTTCACAAACAAGGTGACGCCATGGTGGAAAAAAAAGCGAGTGTCCGCACTGCTGTGTTTCGGTTTGAAGGGTAAGGGAGCCAGGGAAATGACTGGCACATGAGACACACCATCTTAGTTGTCAGGGTGGGCAACGCGCTTTGCTGTCTTGTTAATTTCAATTATGCTACTAATAAGATAGTGGGCGTTATACGCGGTGGTGACCACTTACCATCAGGTGGCCCACAAGCTCGCTTGCTGACTTGTTACATTAAAAAAAACTTTTTAGTACACCTATTTCTTAGGATGTCAATCGGCATAAAACTTCCTTTAGGGTTTTTACCCGACTGCCCAAACAGGAAGGTTATGTTTAATTTTTTTTTGTGCCTTGTAAGTTACCTTCGGTTAAGAAAAACTTTTTAATGCGTCTTCATGTAAAAGTAGCTATGTGGTACATCACTACTATTGGGCTTTAGTCTACCAAAAAAGAAAGCTTTACATACCCCTTTAGAAACAGTAAGCTATTTGCTACACCAACACTCGATTTAACCCTTTACTTCACATCTCAGTACGTAACCGTTCTCGGAAGCCAATGTACGAGTAAGTATGATTCTGTAAGAATTTTGGTCTCTCGTGGCTAGGCTATATTATTATTTTATAGATAGAGCAACCCAATTAGAGTTTTATCGCATTCTAATGTGGATTGTTTTGTTCTTTAACTTAAGAGCTATGCTCTTGGCGTTGGTGGAGTAAGTAAAAGAAACTATTTTTGTCTCCGTCACACTTTTTATACAGGGTGTAAAGGACGGTGTACCGAAAACTGAAGGAACATGCTCAGTCAACGAAACTGAATAGCTTTCCCAAAGAAACATTTTTAGGATTTAAAAAAATATTGATACATACAAACTGTTCGAACAAAGTGAGCACCTCCTTTCAGTTTTCGGTACACCGTTCCTTACAGCCTGTATAGTAAATTATCGTCAACTTAATATTAATCATGTGGGTTCTAAGATTGATGATTGACCTTACGAAACCGGCGACAAAACCATGGTTGTATCGCCGCCAAAAACCTCTGACATGACTTTTTAACGACTACTAGTGCAAGATAGTTAAGCATACCTACTTGTGCTTGTCTTGTAAATGTTTTCGTGATAAATAAACAATAAAGAATAATACCGAGTCCAAATGCTTACGTGCCTTCCCAAGCACAGGACTCTCCGGTTTTATTTGACAGTGGGGTCTTGTCTGCAACGTGCTATTTCACGAAAGCGAACGTCATTTGATATATTATGTGATTCCATACATTTTATGACGTTCGCTTTCGTCATCTCTAAATTTAATGGCACGTTGTCTAGACCCCAGTGTCCCCACCGGGAATCAAACAAGAACTTCTGTATCGAGAGCTGAACGCTCTACCTACTACAGAGGCTGTCAAAGATAGTCCCATCAAAAGAATACGTGTGATTCCTGCAATAAAAAGTCTTTATTTTCAATGCATTTACACGAAAATGGGTAGACCTGGGTAGACTCAATATATTTATTGAGTCTACCCAGGCCTACCCTCCACCGAATCAAAGACAAAATCGTATGTAATTAGAAATTGGTCATCATTGGGAATCAAGGGACAAAGGACTACATGTAAATTGGGCCTAAGCCGAGAGGATTACCGAATGTTCTCTCGCCCGATTGGGGTCTTGTGGTTTAATTGTAGTGCAGAACATCCTATAGCAGAATGAAGAACTATAGTCAGCATTCATGAAATTGAATAACGTAAGATGTAACTGCAAAACTAATAGACCAAGATCTGCAAGTAGTCATTAAGTACAAGAAATTTGTAAGTTCGATGAGTAATGGCCTATCAAATTAATTTGATCTGCCAATGCTCAACCTGGCAGGATAGGTACAGTCGAAGAGAAATGTGGTTATTACGTTTTGTGGATCTAATAGACGACGAGATGACGGTAGTATAGAAGTTTGCAGCGCCCTCAGTCAGAAGTTACAACCAAAATATTGCGGCTCGAACTTGTCTTTTTTTATGCCGATGATGAAGCTCTACGTATTATTGAGGCCCTAACACGAGTAAGTGATAAAAATAAAATCACATTGTAACTTTTCATGACAAAAACAACTTTGAAAGTGGTTCAGTTCAAATTACGTTCCATAAATTTTGGATATACTCGTAAGTCGTTCCATCAATGTTTGTAAAGTTAGTTGTGGAAAATGGACCACATAACTGGACTACGTCGACACTACACATAAATACACTTGAAACTTCTGTGTCCCTCTGACCCTAAAATCTTCCATAATGTAGACAGACAGACATACTCGTACACTGTAGTAACAATTATAAATACAGCATTAGACCGTTTGAAATACATCTCAAATTATTCAAAGCTATTAGTGAGGGTCTACAATGGCGAACGAGATAAATAATAAAACCTATAATTCAATGAGACATCTGCGAATCTTATCGGATTTGATACCTACGTATGTACTATTTGTACCGGACTTCACGAAAGAGAGACATTATGCATACAAAGTTATAGACTTAAATTCACGTTAAATGTGTTAAAAATGTAGGTATTTCTGACTTTCTGTGTAAAACGATAGACTAAGCGTTTTTCTGTGACTGTTGTTGTTCAAACGTGTAACTTGTGTAATTGAAGATAATAGGGAACATGCATTATTTTTTTAATTTAAGATAATTATTCTCATTCATGTAGTACACAGTTTTGAGACAACAATTTTTCGAATAACTATGAAATTAAAGAAGATAAAAGCCATCGAAGATTTGTTTCTAGAAAAACGAAATTTAACACTAGTGACATGTGACGACACTGTCCATGTCGGATCTCTCTGTCTAATCGACGCGTAAATAATAGTTTGAAATAATTCCATCGGCCGTATTTCTTAGCCGATTTTAATTTTAATTTCTTTTTTTGTTACCTCTACTACGGAATTTTTATGTTTTTTAATAAAAACGACTCAAAAAATTTATGCATATTCCCTATTGTTTTCTTGACTGAGAAATGTTTGTTTTTAAATGGCTCTTTCGTGAACTCCATTATTCATTTAACAATAAAAACAAGTACATACCTAGTAGATACAAGAAAATTTTTTACATGACATAAAAATTATGGACTCTACAAAAGATAAATCATTTTGAAATTTATTTTATTTAGTTAATCATAAAGGTCTTATACATACCTATTCTTCCTTAGAAGCTGTTTGCAGGAATTCCACGATTTAAATGTTTGAATTTGGACTGAATGATGAGATGCCCATCAACCGCCATTCAAATTCAAAACTTCCTCTTTTAAAAAGTCCGAGTTCCTTGAATAAGTAATTAAAATCCAACGGAACGAGAAGGGTCGCTACATTATTGGAGAAGTTGACGAAGTTTGAGCCGCAGAAGTGTTGAAAAGGATATAAACATCGTTAAAATTCATCCAATTAACCCTATTGAAGGTGCGGATTTGCAATTTACGTTTTATGGGGATGTAAATTGACCGATCTGCAGCTACGAGTATCACGCGTGGTAACGTCGAATTGAATTGTTTTTTTTCTTCGGAAAAGCTGCTTGTTTTCATGAGTAGAATCACTGGGCTTCGGATGCGAAACCAATACAAATTCACGCTGTATACAGATAAAATAGTACACAATTTTAACTGTGAAATTGTCTAGCAGTGGTCTATTAATGGGTTGTTTTGGTGAATTAGAATTTGGTTCAACAATATTTTATGGTTTAGAAAGAGTGGAAAAAACGCAAACCACCATTGTTCACACCATAAAACACCAAAACGTTGTCCTTTATGAAATTAAGAAAAATCGGAAACGTGGCTGCGACCGTCGGTTATATAATTGTAATATCATTGGCTGTGACTGAAAAATTCGTATTTTATCACTACGCGGACCAAAGTAGGTCATCCGCTTTCTGGCCTTGAATTGTATTTACTCGTATACCACAAAGTATATGGAAATTACTATACCTTCTAAGGGATGATTCTACAGCAATAATAAATTTAAAGAAAGACAAGAAAGACGTAAAAAAAATCTTTTGGGGGACAATTTACACAAAGTCCCAAACTAGTCCTAAAAGTCCTAAAACTAGTCAATTCTGTACTATGGGTACTAGAGACTGATATACATAAATAAATAGATAATTGTCACCCAGAACCAGAACAAACACTCGTCAAACCGAGACTGAACCTGCAGCCTATATTCTAAAAGGCAGGCTCACTATCAACTACGCCAACAGCCCCAACAGGCCATCTCAAAGCAAGAACTAACGGCTGAACGGTCGAACGGTTAATTTGTGAACATTTTCATCCTGAAATTTTTTAATCAATCATTCAAGGTAACCACTACATACTAGTCCAGTGTGGTGCCGGCAAAGAATATTATCAACCCATAAATACCCGTGGGTGTCGTAAGAGGCGACTAAGGGTTAACAGGAGGATGGGCAGCAGCATCCTCCGTTGTATCTTACATCTTAATTACTGCGGTCACCTACAACCGCGGTCCATGGTGCCAGCCGTAACGCTGACAAGCGAGGTGACTATGGTACTTCCCCTCCACATTTTTCCAGCATAAGCTAGAATTATGGAGGGAGCTCCCTGTCCTGTAGTGGATGTTTTCTTCATGGGATGTTATGATGACTACATACTATAGAAATATATTCCCCGGTCAAGAATACATTCCCCGGTAGTAATATTTTACTAGTTAGCAAGATCTAAGTCTTATAAATAACTAAGGAGCGTGACCTTTCCGGCGATCCATGGGTCTGCGAACCCATGAGACGAAGCTTCTTGCAAATGGACTTAACGTGTAAGTCATTTGTGTTTTCTAAAAGTTCTGGGAAAAAGAAAAGGGAACTTGATTATTTACCCACAAGAATGTTAATATTGATGAGCTGGGAAAGTTCAGAAATCAATCGCTATCTTTTTTCGGAAAGAAATATACGTGGTTTTTCTTTTCGACCTGGGACTCAATTCTTGAAAACACCAAGTGATATCAAATAATTTTTTTTAACTTTAAAATTTGAATTTACTCTGGATAATCTGTTTAAAGGTAAATCATCATTCGTGAAAATTATCAATCAAACAACTCTTTATATATTTAACGTATTGTATTATATCATCAACCGAAAGACGTCCACTACTAACGTATACCAATCTTCAATTTTGAAAAGAAATTCAGACTGATTTTCTTCACCCAGTGATTTTCAAGAATTCTGGCCCTGATACTCGTACGCATTTGCCCTCTTGTTAGTCAGTTCTACTTTTGAAATTTTTCAAAAAAAATACTTGTATCCCCATACGAATTGTACCCACCAAAAAAATTTTTTTTCGTCCAATTTCCAAGAGGGGGAGAACAGAAGTTGTTGTTGCTGCCATCAGAAAAGTGACCAAACTGATATTAGGTCATAAAATAACCCTATATGCAGTCTCTATGTAATACAGGCTCGTAACGTAGTGGCTATTGGAATGGGACTTCAGGATTCTGTCTGATTAATTTTTAAGTAGGATTTTAAATAATCCAATCCAATCGTGAGAGGACAGAGCTCTTTATGTTTTAATTTTCCTATAAAATCACATATCAGAAACTCTACACACTAAAATTATTTTGTACCCAACAACGTAGCTTTCTTCTCTTCATCTTTCTTATTGTTGCCAGTACCTACAGTATTTATTCGGAATAACATTGCTAGCTAGCTAGTATAAATCTTATTTTTATTTCCATTCCCTAGTGCTGCCAGTCGCTTTGCCCGAGGGACGTTATACTTGTAAAAACTGTCTTTGAGCCCAGTTGCGGCAGTGTTTATGTTTTACAGGGTGGTAATGGCGTAATAACAGACAGCGAAACGACTTTTCCACGTGATGTTTTTAAAGTAACGAAATTTGCAGCTGTGCGTTTTGAGCTTATTTTTATTGCGATGCAAAGTACCCTTTATGCGGGTATGCTATACTAAATAGAAATAATGTGCCGCATAACATGTAAATGCGAATATTCGCCTTGTACTCACAATCGACACCATACGCCTTTACATTACTCACTGCAATAGTTATAGCAGGCTTACGAGGAATGTTCTATAAGAAGTGAGAATGAACAACATTTTGGTTGTTAAGTCTTTTGATGTTTATGCGTATTGATAGTTCATTTCAGTACAATGGTGGTACCAAAAACTTAAGCCATAATATTTAGAAACGAATTATGTTGTTTGGCCGTCGGGAGGAGATAAATAACAAGAAGACAGATTTAACTTGAAAGAGTGTCCATTTATTCCGAATAAAACTTAAAAAGTACAGACACATCGTTTTTACTGTTTTATTATATGTATAGATTAAGTGTAACTCGTGTAACCTTAAAATTAAGAACATCAATTCAATGAATCCATATTCCTTTTTTGGATCCCAAAGAATCAACGTGGTTGAAACATGCGGCGACAATCGGAACTCCTGTGGCCGACGCCCCGGTGCCAATTTCCGTCCTTCTCGACTCTCCGGAATCCTCAGTCATAGGGTTTGCATTGCAATCGGTTTCGCAAAATACCGATTAATCGGAATAATTATAATGCAAATTGGCAGTTTCTTGAAAACCCTTTTACAAGATGTGGTATATCAACCCTAAAGGATGTGATTCTGCCTATGAAACTGAACAATTTTCCCTAACGAACATAGTAAATACGAAAAAAAAATTTTGACTTCACATACAAAGTGCGATATCAAGCTGATCCAGTGTCAATGGGAGGTAAATTTTTTTGTTCGTATTTCGACCTATGTTTCTGAGGCAAAGTTGTACAGTTTCATGGGCAGATTCACATCTTTCAGAGTTGGTATACCCTTGGGGAGGCCTATGTCCAGCAGTGGACGTCTTTCGGCTGATATGATGATACCCTTTTTGTTACTCTCCTTATATTACTGAAGAAAAAATAATTTCTATATAGAAATCAAATTTTAGTTATTTTATGTTTCCAGTGTACTTTTCAACCATAACCGAAGTTTGAATTGCGTGATTTGTGTGTTGAAAGATTTGTTGGCGTCTGTTACGAGTATGGGGTTATTATGAATATAATAAAATGCATCCTTGATTTCTAGCCGTTCACAGTTTGCCCGCTGAAAACAAATCTAAGTTGTAACAAAAATCATTAGCTTATCTTAACTCACATGGTCATATTTTTAATTTAAGAGAGGTGGTTATTTAGTTATTGTAATAGTTTTATTAATAAAATTCAGCAAAGCCTATGGAAGTAATGAAGAATTATATTTAACGAATATCAATCTTCACTATCAAAAGACAAATCTGTGATTTTGAATGAATTTTTTGAGTGATATTTTATCACTCGGTCAATCGATTAAATGAATCTTTTGCTCGAAAAAAAAAACAAAGAGTAGGATGAAACCATTGACGTATTAAAAAAGTACGGCGGCACGCTTCATTGGGTGAAACCGGTTTTAAAATAGAACCTATTTTCAAGCCCTGAATCCTTCCAGTCCTATATTTGCATAACGTTTCTCAATGACCAACTAATACATTTTCATCTTTCTATTGGAGCTAATGATAACGGTTATGAAGTTGGTTGTATTTTTCTTGGATAATTCGGCTTCTATAAAAAAAAATAGAGAGATCTGATTTTTATTCGTTTCAGCAAAAAAGTCATAAAATATGATTCAATGTTAAAAGTAGACTAGACTTTTCTTTAAGCATTCTGTTTTATCTTAACCTTCGATTTTTGAAAGACTATTCAATAATTTTCAATCATTTACCAGCTTTAGCTTAATTGCTATTAGCTTAGTTGAATAAAATATTCAGCTGAGAAGTTCTGGGAAGTTCTGGGAAGTTCGACCTTTATACGGAGGTCAAAATGAAAGTTCTCACATTAGCCTGGCCAATTAAAAATGTAGCGTGTTCACTCTTTGAGTCGGAGATACAAGTAGTAGTAGTAGTGTGTCTGCGGCCTAAAGTTCCCTCCATTCGCTGTCAATGTAAGTTAGGTACAGTGTGAATAAGGT
The DNA here is from genome assembly GCA_947532105.1 of Athrips mouffetella. Lineage (NCBI taxonomy): Eukaryota > Metazoa > Arthropoda > Insecta > Lepidoptera > Gelechiidae > Athrips > Athrips mouffetella. The sequence continues at coordinate 18,504,728 of OX383975.1, read as the reverse complement.
AATTTCTAGTTATTTTTTTATCATGTCGGCACCATTAGACCAATGGTGAATCTGACTCATATCACTCTCTTGTGAAAACAACGATTAGGTATGGGGCCAAATATTTAATAAGTATTTAAAAGTTTGGTTGACCTCTAACCTGATTAGGTCTGTTTTGGCCAGTTAGTTACGAAGTCAGATGGCAGTCGCTCTGCTAGATAGCCGACTCTATGAAGCGATATAACGCTAGGGCAATGATGATGATTTTTTATTGGCTGCATGGATGTTTTTGAAGTGAAATCTTCTTTAGCGGCGCTTGGCACTTTTTTAGATGCGTAAAAAATTTTAAACTCACGGCAGATGTCGCGTCAGACCTCGCGTCAGATGTTTAAGTTTTGAAGTGAAAACTTCTTTAGCGGCGCGTCAGATCTGACGAAGATTGTCTATATGTAATTTAAATTGTCATGTTTGTCTAATGTCTGTACTTTTATACTGATAAATAAAACAATGCGTGTGAAATTATTCCCTAACCATTCCAAAATATTCAAAAATGCACAACGTTGATGTTTAAGTTTTCACTTCTGCCGGCACTCCCGGAGTGCAACCCGTCTTTTTTTTCCTAAAATCTTTGATGATTTCCTTGATAAATGTATAGGAAACCGACTGCTACACTGCTGCTAGTAGTAAAATTTATAGCAAGAAGTTACTGTAGTGTAAGGTGGTTAAAATTTCGATGCAGTTGCAAGCACCAAGATCAGAAGGCGACTGTTGGGCGGTGGTTACGGACAAAAATTTCAACATTGCGCAAAAAATTCCAAAAATGAATTAAAGTGCCCCAGTACGAGTTTGAAGGGTTAGCAGATTAAAAATGTATAATCTTTGCCAAGCTTACTTTACCATTGGATAGCCGTGATACACCCTCTGTGCATATTTACTTAGGTATTAACACAACAGCTGAATAGTCCAACACGTGCACGGTTTTATAAATGACTAGCTTTTAGCCACGACTTCTAACGCATGTTAAAAAAATATACCAGTATTTAATTCAAACTATCAGCTATCAAACAAAAAGTTTCATTACAATCGGTTCAATAGTTTTTGCACGATGCTCGAACAAATACCCAAACAAAAGTCTTAAAATCAGTGGTTTGGATTCAGTTTGGATAACTTGATTTTTTATAAAATGGTCAATGTACAAACAAAATAAATTTTATGGGTATAGGAGTAGAAAAAACGTATCGAAGATTTGATGATCATCAAAACGTGAAATTGTACACGAATAACTTTATGTTAAGTGTAACAACAAAAAAAATCTCTCACATTTACCACCTGTCGTTTACCTATTTTGTTTCCAGCATTCACTCTTCTCTCTTTCACAATTATCTTCTCTCATTTGCCTACTTTGTTTGCAATATTCACACTTCTTTCGATATCACTTTCACACTTACCACTATTCACTCTTCTTTCAATACTACTTTGACACTTACCACCATTCACTCCTCTTTTAATATCACTTTCACGCTTACTATCATTCACTCTTCTATCAATATCACTTTCACACTTACTACCATTCACTCTTCTTTCAATACCTATCACTTTCACATTTTTTTTCTATTTATTTACCTACTTTGTTTCCAGCCTTCACCAGGTGGTGAAGGCTGATAAAGGCTTAAAGTGATATTGAAAAAAGGTTTTTTCAATGTCACTTTCACTTTTACTTCTACCATCTTTTATTTCCCTACTTTGTTTCCGGCATTTTCTTTTAATATCACTTTCACACTTACTTACTTTGTTTCCAGAATTCATTCTCCTTTGCATTTTTTGTAACTTTCACAGTCATGTATACTAACAGTTATGATGAATTCGAATGTTAGTTCTTAAATACTTATTAATAAAAAACCTTAGCAATCTTTAGAAACATGCCAATGAATTGTTCGGATGCCTTTTCTGACACACAAGGAAAATGTGTTGGTGCATAAAAGGCGATAAAGGGAAACTTTCTACTCTGATTCGTTCTAAGCGTTTGCAGATGTAATCCAGACAAGAAGAGCCCTTTTCACCCAAGGATTTTCTTTAAAGATACTCTGGAATTTATTCTTTCATCGCTGAAAAGCTGACTGATAAAATAATGTAGCTTATAGGTACTCGTATAATACCAAAGCAAATATTGCAAATCTAGTTTTAAGCTTCAAACCCGCTTGCGGCGGAGACGTAGCCCAACCGTTACGTAGAGTCATCATAACATCCTATTGACACGTCTACTGCAGGACATGTTTTTAGAGTTTCTATCACTTACTAATCAGGGGTTTCTATCTATCTATCTCTCTCCAAAACTCCAGCAAAAACAGCTTGCAAGCGTTGCGGCTGGCGACCTCTGTTGTTGGTTACCGCGGTATGTAAGATGGTACGATAAACAGAAAGACGCTACTGCCCATCCACCGGTTTATAAGCACTTAGTCACCTCTTATGACACAATTTGTTGTTCAAGTTGGTATGTTTTATTGCCGGTAACACGGACTTACGTAGAGTATCTCCTCATTATTGTGATGACGCTACAAAGGGTGTAAAGGACAGAACACTGAAAGGGCATGATTAGTCAACGTAACTGAACAACTTTCAGTGAATAAGTTTTCAGGAAATGAAAAAAAAAATCGATCTGTCTATACAAACTGTCCAGTAAACTAGACCGATTTCATTTTAATTTCCTGAAAGTTCTATACACTGACGGTTGTACAGTTACGTTGACTGATCATGCTCTTTCAGTTTTTCCTAAACCTGTCCCTTACAAATTGTATAGCGTTCATATATTATACATAAAAGTATACTGTACACATACTTCATAAAACATAACAAGGTATCAAACCTTGACATGATTCTGCACTCATTTTATACACAAACAAGTATTAATGGCCGCTCTTAAGTAAATAAAACTCGAATTCTTTAAATATTTCAGTTTCAGCGTTTGCTGTAAGCTTTCATTTCGACATCGCATTTTTGTCCAAGAATTTTAGTTTATATTCAACAGCCAACATATTTAATGGAATTGTTTTTTTGTCCACGCCTGTACCTAGGGCAAAATATCTTTATGGATCTGCTCAATACACTGAGCAAGATTTTCTAAGCAACATAGGTCAAAGTAAGAAATGTTTTTTATCTCCCATACAAAATGGGCTATCAACTGTTGCTGTATTTGTTTTTTTTTTTCGTATACATTCCGACCACTGGAAAAGTTGTTCAGTTTCATGGCCAGATTATATTAGACTAGAGGGCTAGGAATAACACTAGGGTTATATGTTTTTCATGAAGGTAAAACTAGTTTGTTATTATAACAATCCTGTTAACACACATCAGCAAAACTGCTGTTTCAGTTGTCATTCTGTTTAATACGATACTGAAAATTGGTAAAAATTATATCACAAGAATTATTGACTGATAAATTATAATGAATTTATAATATGATAGCGTATCAGAGGGTAATAAAAAGATTTTTTAGGACCTGATTTTCTTTTGCCTACTTATTAGTGAGGTCAAAAGCTACAACTGTCATCGTAATGCACAAAAATAACATCTTCCCAAATAAAATGTGTTGGTCATACTTGTAGGTGGTAAGGCTTTTATGCAAAGTCCGTTTGAGGAAGTACCACCCCCTTGCCTTTTTCTGCCGTAAAGCAGCAGTGTTTGCTTTGCTGTGTTTCGGTTTGAAGAGTAAAGGCTGGTAAGGGGGTCAGTGAAATTATTGGCACCATACCTTCTTATGTCTCAGGGCGGGTAACGCGCTTTGCTGTCTTATTAGTGTAAAATGATTTCACTAATAAGTCAGTGGGTGTCATGGGCGGTGGTGACCACTTACCACCAGGTGGTCTACCTACTCGTTTGCCCACTTGTGATATAAACAAATTACTTACGTTACTTTGTAAAGTCGAAATTTGTTGCTTTTTAACGTCAGTAACTAATGGGCAAAGGGATGTCAAGTCCTAAAAATAACCTTATATTATATACATACATAAGTTATAAATACTACCCAGGCACAGAAAAAGCATCAAAGTTAATCATTCAAAATTTTTGTCTTCCATGGAGATCGAACCCGCGCAATAGGTAGAGTCACTGCCGAAGGCGCCAGCAGGCCAATAAAACTGAACTGAAGGTCGATAAAATTGAGTCAGATGGATCAAGCCATCATTACCTAGTGACAGATGAGAAAGCCTCTCTAACGCCCTATGATTTTCTCGCGGAAAATTTCCACTAGAGTCGTTTGTACGTTGGGCTAGCCGAAGGGCTCTTTACACACACGACCACACGACAAATTAAGCTTCTAACACCTCCTGAGACAAGACGCGATATGTGACAACGTAATGCTGGCCATTCATTTTGCAAATTATCTCATGTTGTATCTAAATAATTACTTAAGTAATGCAATGGTAATGAACTAAAGTGTACTGAGTACATTTTTTCAGTGTCGACGGACGAGAAACGTCTGTCATGTATGGACCAAAATACTGAGCTATTCAAGGTTGAAACGCGTTCTAAAATCTTAACAAACTAATCGTAATCACCTGTTCTTAAGAGAAGCTGGCTGGTGAGAAAATAGAGATATATTTGAAAATGCAAAGATTCTACTTACATGGTTTGAATAAGGAATTGAATTGGGTCCAGAGTGGGGTATTTTACACTGTCACTGTCACTGCGCGGCTTATGCGGAATGCGGGCGCGTGCGGCGTGGGCTCGCGAGGAGCAGAGACTGGGCCGTCTCGCCGGCGCCCGCCTTGCCGCCGCCGCCGCCCGCCCTGGGATCTCTACTCTGCTGTTATCTGCGAATTCTGATAGTTTATCAGTTATTTATCATGTTGCTATCTAGCTTTTGTCAAAAAGCCATTTTTAAGCTACAAGTTGGCTGTAAAGTAACGAAACTATGTATACTATATAGAGGTTCATCTTTAAACATACAACTATAATGTGTATTTAATGACCGCGTATTTGGCGATGTTAAGGCTTTGTTCAATCCAAAAGATAAACGAGCGTTTTTCTGGCAGCGATTAGCGTTTAAACCATAATGTGCTTATTGCTTACGTATGTTCAAGTTTTTAAGGGGAAACAGAAAAATATTTTGTACACTAAAATGAAAACTTTTAGATTTTTTAAAAGTGTTTTACTAGCTAGCTCTGTGGGTAGCAAGATCAGTGACCGACATGACTACCTACTACCTAGCTAGCTTCAAATTGGTAAAGTGATACAATACCGATTTCCTAATATTCTCGTGACTAATATAGTTTAAAAGAGACTAGATCTGCACATATTTTTCTCTTGATAGAGCCACACCGTCTCCGCCCTTATCGCTCGAATAAAATTTATTTAATGGATAAATGCCGACGACCGTTGATATTGTACAATACATTAACTACCACTCCATATTGTAAGATTGTTATGACCTAATGCGTTCTACAGTCAATTTTATTGAAAAAAATAATTAAGAATTCTAATATCAAAGAGGGGTTTTCAGTTAGTTATTATAACTTTCGGATAAGTTATTGCAAAGAAAAAGTATAGAAAATATTTTTTTTTGTAAATTCTACTCTTTAAGTTGCAGGGAGACTAGTTGCTATTTTTGCTTTTTTTTCGGATTTAAACAAAAACTATGGTTCAGTATAACAATATTTTGAATTAGTAGGCTGTTCTTGGTGTTTTTCTATTAATATCCTTTTCGAAATAAGTAGAGTGAGTGAGTGAGTGAGTACTTGAGTTGGTCGATATGTCGCAGCCATTTCGTATAACACGCCGTATTGAAAACGGCCGGAAGATTGTAAACGGTCGGAAAATTGTAAAACGGCGTCGGCAGATTGTAAGGGTCTTAAGTCTTATTACAAAAAAGTTAGACATCTGTTTAACACTTGATTAAAAATGCGCACAAAATAACTGGCTATGTCAGTTGATGCGCAGAAGTCAAGTCATAAGAAAATAAGTCATTTTTGACTTCTGCGCATCAATGACATAGTAATTTGGTACGATTTTTTTAATCAAGTGTTCAACAGATATCTAACTTTTTTGTAGTAAGACGGTAAATGTTTAGATCACTGGTGCATTAAAGGTTAGTTAGCTAAGGTTAACCCAACCTAACCGATCCCGAGTAGGCGAGAGCCAGAAACGAATTACGCGCCATTTTGTAAAATGCCTAGGCCGATGTTAAATGACGAATTAAAAATGTCGTGGCATTTTGTAAAATGCTAATTATATAATAAAACGGCAAACTATACTATTTGCTTCGGAATAACAGAATACGATCGATAAATATTGCAGAAACATAAAATATACAGTAAAAAAATTGGTAAATTTTTTTGGGAGAGATATTTCCATGTGATTTGTCATCTATGTTCATAAAGATGTCGATGAGAGGTGCTGATCAATGTTGGTAAATATGAATTGAACAGTACTTACAAAATCTATACACAAAAAATAGTGTAATTTAATCATTGTTTTATAATTTGTGCGCTCTACAACTTATTAGAGGAATATGAATAACTACATAATTTTCTTTCTCTATAGAATTAACTGAAACCAAAGAATTATTTTAGAGTCCCATTGTGATAATATTTAATTAAGAAAATTCAAGGACTGTCACTACGTACTTCATCGTTGTTATAAGTAGTTCATCAATCATCATATCATCGCATGGAACGTCCACTGCCACTGCAAGACAGGGAGAGAAAGACTCTCCAGAAACCCACCAATAACGCGTGGTACAATCTGGTCGGGAAAGTACCATAGTCACCACGCTTGTTAGCGTTGTGGTTGGCACCATGGACCACGGCTTTTGTTGACTGTAGTAGATGTCAGTTACAAAATGATACAATATTAAAGACCTGACCAGCGCCCTCTCAAAAAGTATGGTGGAAAATTTCCCATTAAGGCTAATCCTTCCTGAATTACCTGTAGTTTGAAAAACTTAATAACCACTTTTTACTTTAAATATGACATTTGCCTTTAAAAAAGTAGTAATGAACAAGATATAAGAAGTGATGTGGTTGAGATAGAATTTTAATTTAATTAGTATAACTGAAGAGAAAAAAAATCTTGACCATTATTTTGTCCATTATTCCCACTTGTAACCATATTACTGCTACATTTTTTTATCAAAAATATATGAAAATTTACAGTATTTTAGACAAAACAATATTTAATTATGTGGTCGTTTTACTTTTTTGCTGTTTGTAAAATAACATACTTAAAAAAATACTTTTCTCTCTTTTTTGTGAATTTCGGGCATAGAGTAACACGATTTTCGCGCGCAAAGCCCGGAACGGTTTGACGCGTTGCTCTAAGATTTCGGGGCACCGTTGGTCGTAACAGCCACGTTGCATGGCACGCTGTATGTGAACGTTGTTTACCTATAATTACGTGTAAATGAAGTCTGTATTTGCATTGATGATTAATTGTAGGGAAGGTTGAACTTGGTTCCCCCATGGTTTCCCGAATGCGGCCCTTACGGCTTGCGTTTAGAGACTCGCACTTGCGTTCGGCCCTTACGTAGGGCGCCGCGCCGGCAATAAAATGTGTTAATTGCTATTCCATACAGTGATTTTCCCTTTATGACTGCCGTTGTACATGCGTACTTTGATTTTATTGCCGAATGGAATAAGGAAGCACATTTACTTTTATTGCTAGTAGTTGTTAATTGAGTCGTAATCATTAATGTGTTTTTAGGACCATAACATTTATCATGTAAGGGAACTGGAAGTGAGCTTTTCTATGTCTCATCTCAGTATATCAACGCGCCATTTTGGGGCCCAACAAGAAATCCTTATTAAGGTTTTAAACATTATTCATGGAAAGATATGTAATGAAAGGCAGATGGTAATAATAGATCTATCTAGATTAACTTTAAGAGGCACAGCAGACGGCAGACTTTTTGTTGTGAGAGTCCACCAGTGTGGCCGCTACTGCAATTATTTTCGATATTATTATAGTCATTGACATGAGAAAAACGCTCCATTTCTATGCGCGCATTTTACAAAATCTTTGGTGTGGATAAGGAAAACAGCTTGAGGCCTATTACAAAATTTCGAAAAATGAATTTTTTGAACGAAATTTTGTAAAGTGGAAAATTTTGTAAAGTGGAAAATTTTGTGGAAAATCTCACTCGGCGTCCAGATTTTTCGACACTGTTTTGTATCTAAAATTAAACGATATAAATACTTTTTTTATTATCAAGTTATTTGATACTATTATTGCGTTTGAAAGGCCAGCGCATCGGATTATGGAGAAATTTGGCAGTTATAATTACATTAAATTAAGGTATTACAACGAATTGTTTTTAAACAAACGTAGGCGATTTTAATTTCTTTTATACCAAAATTTAGTACGGTATAAGTTATACGAAATAGTATTAATGTAGTAAAGAGCGTTTCGCAATTAAACCTGAGCGTTTTTGTAGTTTTGTTCGTTCGGAATGTATTTTTTTTCTAGATTTTCCAATATATTTTTCAAATTTCCGAGGCCGCTACGAACTACACCATTATATAAGAGATTTTATTGCATATTTTTAATTTTGATTGCTTAGCTCAATAGTTCAATCCACGAGCTCAAAAAAGTGCCTTCGCGCATTTTATGAACACTTGCTTCGGAATATTGGCTATATCTACCAATATAAGAAAAAAATGATAAAGGCAAGGCCACTGGGAACTTAAGTAATAACTATTCTTCAAAATTTTATAAGTTACAGTTGTCAAAGTCTTTCCGTTTCACAGATTAAGGACGCCGAAATTAGCTATTTTTCGCAAAAACCAAAAAACAAAAATGTTATAAGTGGGCCTCTTAAATAGTTGTTTAGTTCAAAGAGTTATTCAGTCGAAAAGGTTTTTCAGATTGATTGTTATTTAGTTTAAAACGTACCTAGAGCAATTTTGAATAATGATAAGTTTGAATTTTATTCTGATAAAAACTATAATTTTCGCCATACTGGCCACACTGGCGGACAAAGTCCGTGACTGCGCGTGTCTGCCCGGCTCTCGTCATATATAGTGAAAACCTAGATCGGAGTAAGGTTCCAAACTCTTTGGTGAAAACACAGCAATTTAATCAGTTCACACAAAAATAGTATTAAATCCGCAAACCATTACATTTATACACTTGCTGCAACGTGAAACCAAGTACAAATAGTAGATTGTATCACAAGCATTTACTTTTATATAAGTACTAGCCCATCGGCACGTTACAATGTCCCCAATTCGTTGGTCCGAAATCTGACGTTTAGGACCAACAAAAATGTCAGTCGTTGTCAGTCATATTGTCAACATAGGATGCAAATAAACTTACCAACAAAATGGAATGTTCTTAGTTGAAGAAACAACATACTTTTATTATTATTATTGTCATTTCTTATTATTGTTTTTGACTATAATCCAATTAATGAAACTGAAAAACCAGGCCTAAATCACATATGAACAGTAAAAAGTTTGTTTTGTTTTTTCCCGCCATATTATTTCCGTTCCGTATATTAAGCACCGACGGAAGTACTACACAACGTAGTTCACGCGATTTTTCACAGATGGCGCTATTTTTTCTTGTATGGGGAAATTTTGAACCGCTTGACCCTATCTTCTTGACTATATAAATCTATGCTCCGACGCAAAATAGACCCCTGGAAAAAGTTACAAGAATATTTTCAAATTATGGTTCTAGTGCGTTGGGGGACCGCCCAGCGCAAAGAGAATTTAACCTCGCTACGCTCGGCGCAGCGAGGTTAAAATATCTTTGGCCTAGCGCCTTGAGCGCCTTCACGATTTTCGCGCGCAAAGCGGGCTTGCGCTGTTTGACGCATTGCTCTAAGGTAAATCCACATGTTGATGTTAATTTTGTTGCACACACTTATTTTGTTTCAAGTTTACGCATATTTTTTACTTAGCGGTCCGCCGACGCACTAAAAGGTAAACCATAATTTGAAAATATTATTTTTAACTTTTTGCAGTTGTTTTTGCGTCGGGGGTATTTTAAAATTTTAATAGATTTTTTACTTTTAGCTTTTTAAACTTATAAACGAAAATCAAACTAGAATCAATCAACACTTTTAAGCTAAATATTTCGCAAATTTGTACTGTGAGACCTAGCTTCTTGCCAAATTTCATAATTTTAGGTCAACGGGAAGTACCCTGTAGGTTTTGCATTTTTGCATAAATGTATGGAGATGAGGACATGAAATGCCATATCTTTTGATTGCGTCGTTGTAAAAAATTTAAATTCTCAGATCTTGTGTGGTTCATGGATCCTAATATACGTTATTAATTTCAACCTGATACCTTTACCCGTTCGTGAGATAAAGGGTCTTGACAGACAGACAGACAGACAGATGGACAACAAAGTGATCCTATATGGGTTCGGTTTTTTTCTTTTGAGGTACGGAACCCTAAAACACGTTTTAGTAGGGAAGCCCCCTTATTTTTTTTTTTATTTTTACTATTATGTTGTTATAGCGGCAACAAAAATACATATTTTGTAAAAATTTCAACTGTCTTCCTATTACAGTTCATAAACTGATACAGCCCGCTGACAGACTGACATCGGAGGCTTATTAATAAGGTCCCGTTTTTCACCCTTTGGGTGATACCATAGAAGATACCTATATTTTAAATCTAATACCTATACTTTAAATCCTACTATTATAAACGCGAAAGTTTATAAGTATGGATGGATGGATGTTTGTTACTTTATCACGTAAATCTACTGAATGGTTTTTAATGAGACTTTACATATATACAGGGTGTTAATTTGATTGCGTGCCATAGTTCAGTTGCGGGATCAGTATCAGTAACTGAACAACTTTTCCCAAGGAACATAGGTCGAAAAACGAAAGTCAATGTTTGACCTCTCATAGAAACTTCATCAGCTGATAGCGCACTTTGAATGGAAGGTCAAATTTGCTTTTTCGTTTTTCGACCTATGTTCTTTGGGAAAAGTTGTTCAGTTACTGATACTGATCCCGCCACTGTGCTATGGCACGCAATTAAATTAACACCCTGTATATAGCTTATTTACATCAGGATAACACTAGGCTACAATTTATAAACCTGCGCAGATGAAGTCGCGGGCACCAACTATTCGTGCATAAAAGTAGGAAGGGCATAATGGAAAATAAAAGTTAAATTATAGTTATTTATGCAACTGTTGCGTAATGAGAGTAATTTTAACACGAGATTTGGTTTTTGATACGAGGCGCAGCCGAGTATCAAAATAGTATAGATCGAGTGTTAAAATGACTAATTACGTATAGTTGCATACAAAACTTTATCTACGACCGACAAAATAAAAAATTTTTTTAAAGAGTAGTAATCAATGTATTGAACTAAGAGGACAGTTAGTTAGTACAGTTAATTAAAGTTATTCCCGAAGTTATTCCAGATCCAGAGCTTGTGGATGGAGTTGCTTTAACATTAATTTCATGTATATGGTTACTGACAGCCTCTTGTAGACTCATGTTCTCCTTGTACATACTTTCCATTTTGTTCAAATCACTTCTTTTGTTGCTACGGTCACTTTATATAGAAGCGAGCCAACTGTTACCCTTTTGTCGATTTATGTACTCCTGGTACTCTCCGTTTTCTTTTAAATATAGGTAGGCAGTCGTCACCCCAGTAAAAAGTATTTTTACAAAATTACTTTAAAGTAGGCTGTATGTAGTACTGTGGTAGTATTACCTTAGCCTATGCAGATTGAAAATTATGTATTATAACAGTTGCGGAATGAAAATCCATACTCCATTTCCGTACTGCTCGTAGTATGGAACAGTGTGGAAATGAAAATGATAGCGGAAAATGACCTCAATTTCGAATCTGTCATTGGTTTCGAATTTGGAATATTCCGGTACGGGAGTAGATAAAATATTTTTCGGTTTTATCCCAAAATATGCATAGGCATATAGGACGAAAAGGGCACGACACTCCTGGAAGTTGTTAAGATCGAAAACATGAGTAAATTGGTATTAGCAAGTCTACACCTATACGTACCTACCTACGTAAATACATACATACATACATAACATCACGCCTCTTTCCCGTTGGGGTAGGCAGAGACCACAGTCCTCCACCTGCTACGATCTTGACATACTTCCCTTGCTTCCTGTACTTTCATCAATCCTTTCATACATGCTCGTCGGTTTAGGGTACTTTTAACCTGGCCTTTATTCAGAACGTCCTGAATTTGGTCCTGGTACGTTCGCCTAGGCCTTCCCCTTCCAACGTTTCCATTCACTCTCGCCTGGTAGATCTCTTTCGTCAATCTTCGTTCATTCATCCTCTCTACATGACCAAACCATCTCAGCATCCCTTTCTCGATTTTGGTCACTACGTCTTCTTTTACGCCACACCGTTCTCTTATCACACTATTTCTAATCCTGTCACTCAATTTAATACCAATCATACGTAAATACAACGAAGACAAACACTACTTAAAACTATTTAATCTAACAATAAGTGTCATATCATATCATATAAGTACAAAAGAAAATTAATAAATAATTTAATCAATTTCAAATTGAAGATTATTCTGTACCGAAAGGGAACTAAAAATAAAATAAAAAAAGCACCTAAGCAAAAGTTTACTTCATCACTTACTCAAGACTCGTCATGCGATAAAATTACCTACATTTTTCTTTGGTATTATGTAATCTCAAATAGTTTCTAGGTCAATAGCGATGCTACCAAGAAATGTGGTACAGTAGATGTGAAACTGGGACATTTCTCCCAACTTGTACGTCCAAACTTCCTGCGCTGTCCAAATTTTCCGCTTCGAATAGGTCGAAGCGTTTTGTAAGAGTCAGGTTTTATTTTTCTCGTTTTCCCTAAATGCAACTGCAAATATTATGTAAACCGTCAAAATACCTTTGAACGTAAAACATATCTCTGTTATATATTTTCAATACTTACCTATAACTCTACCATCAATTTGCATGAAAGTGTTGATAAATTAGTCCCGTTTTGTTACAAAAGTTGTTTTTAACACTACATTTTTGACCAGCTGATACACTAATCTACCACACCAATTTTTAATCTGCGCTACTGCACCAAGTAGAGTTAGGCACTATAAATACTTTTTGAATGGAAAAATGCTTTCATATTTTATTAATCTGTAATTGCTTTTCTCTTTTGATAATTTTACATCCAAAGCGCCGTACTACACACTCAAGTCTATACATTACATACATAGACAGTATCTAATGGTAAACAAATAGTAGTCAGCAAGGATAGTGAGTGAGTCTATTTATATCTCACTCACACTTGAAGTTGATCAACCGCATTCACATCTCACAACTGTGTCGCACGATGACCGATTCACTGGTTCATTTACCTATCGAAGAATGGAGTAAACTGCAAGAAATATTCAAAAGTGATTGGCCCAGAGGAATTTCTGCGTATACAGTTCTTGAAAAACAAACTAATTGGGTGAAGGAAGGCTTCGATTATGGCTTTAAAGTTTTTTGTCCGTTTGGCGATATGTGGAGTGGAATAGTAGCTATCAATGAAAAGGTATGTTAAATTTAAAGATGTAGACAAATAATTTGAACAAAAAGCGCATTTTGGGGAAACACCACGCATTATTATTATAGCGCAAAGTACTTCAGTTATGATTATGACAAAATAGTGAATATCTACAGGTTATACCGGAAGACGTGGCCAAAAATATATTTATAGGGTGTATAAAAAGTAGGTACGATGATCCTTGCAACTTGCAAGGGGTGAATGGTGATTCTACATCCATCACCAATAGATTGTAAAACATACTTTTATTAAATTTTTCAAAATATTTTTTTAAGTACGATGATCCTTTCAAGGGATGATTCTACATCACCATTAGATTGTAAAAAAATATATTGTATTTTTATATGTGTTTTTTTTTTATTTTGGGTGATCATGATTTTAATGTTGAGGCGGCTATTATAGAGTGAGCCAAGCTCGGTCGCCCAGGCACTGCTACAATTAAAGTAATATCTGAAACTACGAGTATTCGCATTCAAGCCGCAGAGCAATATGCGCTAAACTCTGCATACAACGCACATCGTGCTTTGAGTAAATTCAATTTAATTTCGCTCAGTTTCATCTCGGTCGGTTTGGCTTCAAAGGTAAGAATATTTTAGCTAGACAGTCAAAATATAATCTACTATAGATAGTCATTGCAAGACGAACCGATGGCCGATGGGGCGTAAAGTTTCTAGAGTGGCGACCACGTACCGGAATACGAAGCATAGGTAGGCACAAGGTGGACCGACGATCTAGTAGGGTCGCGCGAAGACACTGGAAGTGCAGGAACGGTCGTCATGGAGATCTTTAGGGGACGCCTATATCAGGCTGTGGACGTCTTTCGGCTGATTTGGCGGTGACTGAATGAATCCTAACCAAAACAACCCATGGGAGGCTGGTAACAAGAATCAACCACCGTGGTCTATGGTGCCAGTCAGCTACAGCGCTAACAAGCATGGTGACAAAGTATGCCCCGTCCAAAATATACCACACATTTTTGCCGTGAAATTCTGGGGTAGCAGCACTTTGGTGACGTTACGATAGAAAGTGTAGAATGTAGAAATATTGGTATTCCCTACCTTACATATCTTCACTTCTCCGCGGCCCAATCTTTCTGTCGTCCTCGCTCCTCTCCAACTTAGAGTATCTGATTGTATTTGGTCAGGAAGAAGCTGTGTGCAAATGGGGTCCGGAATCTTATTATCCCCCTGTAAATTTAAAGGTTATCATTATCTAAGCATCGGCCATAATTTCAATCCTCGTGAGAGACCGATGAAACCTACGTGGCGTAGACTCGCTCTATTTGCATTGTATTCTGCATGACATTCAATAAGTATTCTGTAAAGAATCTACATTGAATAAAATTATCTGAATCTGACGTCCATTCTTTCTCTGACTGATCTAAGATTCTGCACGTCAACCATCTGGTTGTCACCTATGATTGATACGACGTCTTCGGATCGATTCCCCTGAGAGGATCTATATACCGAACGCTCTAACCGGTAAGCAGCACCCAACCTCCTAAGTCAGGCTTATGTGTGGTTCCCGGGCGATGATCGCCTAGGTCTCGGCGCTGCCACAAATCTACATTGTGGTACAGGATCCAAGGGTCATCGCTGACTCCTACCCAACGTACCTAGATTGCCGTGATTTGACTTTATCTGAACATGATACCAAATGACATTACATCTCAGGCCAATTGAAACTTGCACCGAATACTTAGCTTTTATTTAATATGCTGTCTTTGCTGCCTCTTATTATTGTGGATAATTCAAAAGCCTATTTTTTTTTGTTTCAGGGTAGAAGTTATGAAATTATAATACAATGTCCAACTGATAATACGACTAAATTAGAAGAGGCTTTGAAAAACACTAAAGAAATTGATTGGAAGCGGTATGTTATTGTACCATTTGCTCCGAGTCATATCATCGAATGCATCAAGCGGGTTGTAAAAGATATTCAAGTTAATATAGAATTGATATTACCAAGTGAAAGTTATTTAATGGATAGACAAACGCCTTTATTTGAAGATGTCAGGTAAGTGACAGCAATGAAATCGGAGCTATAATCCGATACAAGTTAAAACCACTTAAATTTTAAGTATTACTGCACCTTGTTACTATGACAATACACAGTAAAATTAACCAAAATATTTGTTACGGGGATTTATCCAGCTGTTGCTGTCTTTTGACTGACATGAAAATAATGGATGCTGTATTATATTTCAGGCTCCCCCCCTCTATAACTTTTGAACACCTCACAGTTGACCATGTAGATCTGGTGGAATCCAACTGGCCACACCGGTACCCTGGTTCAGTATGGTACTTCCAGTTGTTAATTAAAACTAAATCTGGCTATGGTCTTTTCAAAGGAAGGAACTTAATCTCTTGGGTTTTCATTAATGAAACTGGACCTCTTGGACACATGTTCACGATTGAAGAATACAGAAGACAGGGATATGCTCGATTGTTGTTGAAGTTGGTCTGCAACAAGTTACTGCAAGAAGGTTCGGATGTGTTCGCTTTTGCAGTGAAAGGAAACGAAGGCGCTTGCGAATTGTATAAGCAAGTTGGTTTTAAGAACTTCAATGGAGTCGCTTGGTGTTATTTAAAGAAATAGATGGATACAGATCTCTGTATCCATTTACAAAGATTTTTATTTATTTTTTAAGGCATTTTTATCTCTATTTAAAAGCATTTTGTTTCCGATCTAATCTGCTAAGTGACGATAGGGTCGAAGATGCAACATGCTTATTTAGATAAAGCTTGTTCACTCTGGCCTTGAAAAGAGAATATCTACATTTTTTGGGGAACAAATCGGTAAAGGAGTTCCACTCGGCACTCCTTTACTATGCGCATACGTTAGTATTATATAGTCTAAGCTATGCGCACAAAAAAAAGAACGAAAGAGGATGAGTGGTAAGACAACGACATAGGAGTGGGGTGAAACTCGAATCGGCGTCTAATCCCATGAAGATGTCACGTCATGAATGATGAATGATGAATATAGCGAACCAAGTTATAATAAAAGGATAAAGCGACATAAGAACACTTTGCGGTAAAAGTTGAAACAGGCGTTCACAAACTACATCGAAAGAACTAGACATTTTGTTCCTTCGATGTATTTTGTGTACGCCTGTTTTAACTTTTACCGCAAAGTGTTCTTATTAATATTACTATATTATTATTTACTATTTATTACTATATGTAATGATAGTATTTTTAGTGTAAAGCACCCGTTAATAGCCTTCTAATGAATCATCCATTAATAGTGAGTAATAGAGGTAGAAAAAAGCAATAGGTGTAGCGACGTAGTTGCAGAAATTCCGACGCGGGAAGATCCTAAATGACACACCTGACGGAAATTCTGTTGGTGTCATACTTGACGGAGTATTCGGTCGCGGAACTTTCCGTGTTAGAATTTACGCATGTGTGTCGCTACACTTAATCTTCCATGAGACAGAAAAGTAGAAGATGAGAGAGAAACCAGAGTTTTCAAGAAATGTAACTAAAATGTCTTTTTTTTTGTTGGGGTCAACGTTCTTTGGCCAGATATCCGCTCGGTTCAGGATTCCAACTCCAAGCCTGCAATTAGTTTTACATGCGTTTTTAGGGTTCCGATACCAAAATGGTAAAAAAAAGGAACCCTTATGGTGCCGCTCTGTCTGTCTGTCCGTCTGTCTGTCACACCTCTATATCTCAGCAACCACTTACGCTATCGAGCTGAAATTTGGAATAGTTTTAGAATATAGTTGCCCAACTTAATTTCACATGAAATTTTTTTGAAAAAGTATGATTATTAATGTAAAGGGGGCCAAAATAGGGGGGGCCAAATTTCAAATTGTCGCTACTAGGTCGAGTGGGGTATCATATGAAAGGGCTTTACTTGTACATTTTAAAATATATTTTTGTATTTTTTTAAGTTTCTTAGTTTTCAAGTTATGATGAAAAATGTCAAAAAAAATACCATTCCCCCCCCCTTATCTCCGAAGTTTGAGTAAGGGAAAATCTGAATTAATTACAGTTGACAGAGGTTTATGTAAACTTTACAGCAAAAATAAAACGATCTTTCTAAGTTGCACAGTTTTTCAGAAATCTGCAAAAAACCTTTACAAACAAATTTAGTTTTGCGGTCCTGAAAATGGACTTTATTGCTTCCAAAAATACTATAGGTATATCGGAACCCTCGGCGCGCGAGTCCGACTCGCACTTGACCGGTTTTTTTATGGTTGTTGGACTTACTCTTTATCTTGATCTAGCCCTGAGAGCAGAAATGAGGTCAACGATGGAACGAGCATGCCCAGAAGAAGCCTATTCACTCGCGACTCGAATAAATTTGGGTCGTACCAACTTGGGAACATAGACGCAGGCAGAGAATTCCACTCCATAGCTGAGCGCATTATAAAACATGTTTTAGTGCATATGTGACTATGTGTGGAATATCAACCAAGTGTGGATGATATTGTGCGGTGCGTCTGGACTCGTTGAGTTACTACTAAATGTAACTTATAGAAAGTTACTAAAATTAGATATTACATTTTGAATTAAGTTATGATTAGCAGGTATGAAATGACCAGAATAAGGCTCTGAGCAGTCAAATAACTTCGGTGGCTGTCCCTCTTCAACTAGCAATTTCAAAGTTTCAATTTGCCTCTCCATTCTTGCGTAATATTACGGGTAAAAATTGGATTTCCGTTTTAAACAGACTAAAGCATATTTCACCAGTTTGGTTAGGACAAGTAAGAAGATTTTGCGCTTGGCTACTAACTACGGAAGCATCAACCTTCCCTAAAATAAGCAGCTATACACTCGTCAATGCAAATAGGTATAGACTTCATTTACACGTAAACTACGTTCACATAAGTGTGCCTTGTAACGTGGCTATTACGTCCAATGGTGACCCCGAAATTTACAAAAAAGAGAAATAAGTTTTTTTTTGTGGTATTTTACAAAAATCTAAAAAGTAAAACTTTCACATCTTAAAATATTGTTTTGTCTAACATATTGTAAATTTTCATTAATTTTTTTGCTAAGATTAATTACAAAGTTATTCAGTCTATAGGAAATTCAGGAAGGATTAGCCTTAATAAGCCATGTCAGTCAGAGGCCTTCAGCGGCTCAATATCTCTGTCAATAGGTTTGTGAGGCCGACACAGACCACCTAACCCGCAGGCCGATCATCGACATAATCAATCACAAGACAATACACGATTTTTCGAGTGAATTCCTTTCCTCTTTCAATAATTTAACCTTTTTAATTTATCCAAGGCTTTCCCAAACCAATAGGATTCAGAGTCAGATAATTTTATTGAATGTAGATTCTTTACAGAATACTTATTGAATGTCATGCAGAATACAATGCAAATAGAGCGAGTCTACGCTGTTTCGGATCGTGCTATGGCAGCGTAAAAGAAACGGCAAGAAACCACTGCAGCACGGCCTAACTTAAGAGGCGGCTTTTTATGTGTTTGTTGTGTTTTGATAAAATATCAGAGCACCATACCTCCTTATCATTGATATAGATATCTAATCTATAGTAAGCTTTTTTTACATAACGTTTGCTTTACACATTCTTTAAACTTTCTCTCAGGTAATTGCACCATATTGTCAGGTATTTTGTTGTAGTATCGTACACACAGACTGACCAACGGAAAAAGACTTTACTTTTTCCATATAGGTTCAACAAGGTGTAACCAAAAGGGTATAGCAACCCTGAAGGATATGATTCTGCCCATGAAACTGAACAACTTTCCCTGAGGAACATAGGTCGATATACAAAAATTTAAATTTTGACCTACTATACAAACTGCGCTATCAGCTGTTGCAGTTTCTATAGGAGGTAATTTTCTTGTCATATTTTTATCTATGTTCGTTAGGGGTTTTTTGAGTTAAAACGTAATAATTATTTGTAAATACAGTTCTCTTCAATAATGGCAATTTGCTGAGGTGTTAATCATGGAATATGAAAAAAAATCCGGAGAAATTATCGTTTAACAGGTAAAATCACTCCGATTCATAAAAAAGGACCAAGAAACATGGTAGAAAATTATCGACCTGTCTCTAAGCTGTGCTTGCTGGCTAAAGTTTTTGAACGCATTGTTTACAATCAACTATATACTTGCATTAGCCATACATTTTTACCACAAAAACATGGTTTCCTCAAGTATAGATCCACTGTTACCAACCTGGCTGTATTTAGTGAATTTATTACTTCTAATATGGAATGCGGTGACCAAACAGACGCAATATACACAGATTTTAGCAAAGCGTTCGATCGTATCGATCATGTGATTCTGCTCTCGAAACTTAGTAACTTAGGCATAAGAGGGGATCTGTACAGGTGGTTTACATCGTATGTTCAGAATAGAACTCAAACTGTGGTGTTGAACGGCTACTCATCTACCGATATCCCATCTGGAGTTCCCCAAGGTTCTCTCCTCGGGCCATTGTTGTTCGTAATTTTATAAATGACATCAGCTCTTGCTTTTTGCATTCTAATTTCTTACTTTTTGCAGACGATATGAAAGTGTACAGAGTGGTAAATAATTGCGATGACGCAAGGCTTCTTCAAGAAGACTTGAATAGGTTAGATGAGTATTGCAAACACAACAAGCTTGATCTGAATGTTAATAAATGTTTCTCCATAAGTTTCACCCGCAAACATTCTACCTATGTTTATAATTATACTATCAATGATCAACAATTAGTCTCCACAAACTCTATTAAGGATTTAGGTGTAATATAAGACAGTAAATTACAGCTAGATCAGCATATTAAACACTGTGTCGACAAAGCCTACAAAGCTCTTGGATTTGTGAAGCGTATTTCGAGGAATTTTAATAAAATGAAAACTACTAAAATAATATATTGCTCTTACGTGCGAAGCCACCTCGAGTACGCTTCTCAAGTTTGGAACCCGCAATATGATATTTACAAAGGTATGTTGGAAAGAATACAGACCAAATTCGTAAAATTCCTCTGTTATAAATTTCAAAATCCTTATTCACGGTCCAACTATGAACAAATTTGTAGCAAATATCATCTCCTACCCTTACATCTGCGTAGAAGTATTGCGGATGTATGCTTTGTTGTTAACCTAGCACAAAGTAGGATTGATTGTCCGAGTCTCCTCAGCACCCTGAATTTATATATACCGACTCGAAATTTACGCTGCAAAAAAACTCTTGCATGCTCCGACGGGCCACACAAATTACAGAAATAACAGCTTTTTACCGAGGACTCTTAAAATTGTTAATAATTTGAATACTGACGATCGTTTCGATATATTTTGTATTAGCACTCAAAGCATCAAAGCGATTATTAGCAAGGAACCTACTCTAATACATAAATGATTTATATCCATTCCACCTACACGTATGTGTGATCTGAGAATAACGTAAATTTTTTTTCACTACATTTGTGGTAGCTTCATAATTGGCATCTACTTATTAATTAAGTCAATTACTGTATAAAATAGGCCGTAAGCTCCCCAAACAAAATAAAATAAAAAATAAATGAAAATTTTTGCTTAAAATAATTGATATTTTCTATTCAAGGTAAGTAATAATATCTTAAGCAATGTAATTTTTTATAATTTTGTTGATTGCAAATAATGGCATATATATATTTTGCTATGGCTTGACTCAATTAAAAGTACACATAGACAAATCAAAATTAGTCACGCGTTATCGTGTTCATCTAGACGTCAGAAAAGACGTATTTGTTTGTAAAACTTTTTCATACCTGAATATCTGAATTAAAGAAGAAGTAAATGTGCTATTCTTGCAAGAATTACTTACAAAGGTTGTGAAGTTCTTCTACTTTAAACAGGGAGCGGTCAACAAAAAGGCATGTAGGCATGTGCTCGTCGTTGAAACCACGTCACAATGTGGGCAATCTATCCTCTGTCCCCGAGTTAAAATTGCTCCATCCATCAGCTGACAGGAAGGAAACAGGAAATTCATCAAAGAGACTTTTATTTACACCGAGCAAAGAAAATATTGTCTTTTCTTTTTTTTGCTCTAGAGAACGTTTGAAATTATAATATTTACAATATTCTTACCTTTAACTTTCATTACATACACCAAAGAAGCTGATCTTTTAAATCAAAACTTCAAAGAGCCCAAAAACTGGCTTAGTTTTTCACGAACGCAATCAAAATCGAACGCAATTTCGCCTACTTTTTATTGACAGGCCCGTAACGTTGGTGTGGTTGGTAGTAAGCCTGCATTCTACACAGTGGGCCGCGTGTTCGATCCTGGAACTATCCCTAGGCAAATATACCTCTCACTATTTCTACTCTCATTACATAAACTTCTTAGTAGTAGTAGGTGTATGAGGCCTAGGCGTTAATAAGGTCCTACTAAAATAGTGAGCATAATTTTAGGAAGTTATATATATTTCAGACCATTAAACTAAACAACTTTTCCCAAGAAACTTAGGTCAATAAAAAAATAATTTCAACTTATAGTATAGAGACTGCGCCAGCTCATAGCGGTAAGTTTGTCAAGATCGTAACATATGCAGGGTTGTGGTCTTTGCTTACAGCCGTTATCACACCTTCCTGAATTCAAAGACCGCAATTTGGCATAACTTGCTGGGAGGATTGGTTAAGTATATTCAAATATCCTTACTTCATCCAGTAATGTATGCCGAATGAGTCTCTGAAATAAGGAAGGTATGATAGCGGTTTAACCCGACGGAAAACCACTAATAAACCTATATTGTGGAAAGTAGAGAAGAGAATATACAATAATAAAAATATAGACAATTTTAAATCTAAACTAAAGATAGTGAATTGGTATAATATACTAAACCCTTGTAACGACGTAAATAAAAACTATACCTTATTCGATAAAACACTTAATAAATTATTAAACGAATGTTTTCCAAAGGTTACAGTAAAATTAAACCTAAAAAAGCGAAAGAATTGGCTAACAAAAGGTCTAAAAACATCATGTCAAAATAAAAGGTTTTTAAAAACTATAAAAGAATACTTTGAAAGTTCACCATTAAAACAATATTATAAACAATATGATAAAACTCTTAAAAAACTAGTCAATACAGCAAAAAAAAAATCCTACATTTCCCGAATAAAAAAATCAAATAATATAATTAAGTGCATGTGGGGAATAATAAAAGAAAAATTAAATAAAAACACTAAAAAAGATAAACAAAACATTCAATTAACATTTAATAATAGAGACATTAATGAACCTAAAGAAGTCGCAGATACTTTGAATATTTTTTTCGCATCAGTTGGTAATAATACCGACAGAAACAACTCAAAAGCTGATAGAAAATCGAATATTTCTACATCGCGTATGCAAAATAGTATGTTTTTAAGTCCTGTTACACCAAAAGAAGTAAAAGATGCAATCCGCAATCTAAAAAACAAAAATAGTTTCGGCATAGACGAACTTCCCCCCACTCTTATTAAGGCATGTATTGATGAGTTACTCTTACCATACTACCTACTAATAAACCAATCATTTAATGAAGGCACCTTCCCAGATTTATTAAAAATATCCCTCGTAAAACCGATTCATAAAAAAAACTCAAAATTAGATCCAAATAACTACAGACCCATAGCGCTCCTACCAACGTCAGCAAAAATTTTTGAAAAAATTATGTGTAATCGTCTTTATTCTTACTGCGAGAAATTTAATATTTTTCACAAGTCTCAAAATGGGTTTCGGAAAAAGCATTCAACTACTTTGGCGGTATTTAACTTCATCCAACAAGCCTTAGAAGCAATAAATAAAAAACAATACGCCGTAGGGCTATTGTTAGATATGACAAAGGCGTACGACAAAGTCCAATACAATATTCTCCTAGAGAAGCTCTATGATATCGGTATACGCGGTCCAACCCATAAGTGGTTTGTGTCTTATCTAAGTAACCGAATGCAGTATGTCGAAGTTGAAAATTTCAATTATAAAACCGGCCTCATCTGCAATGTAAGATCCGATGTACAATACATGCGAAATTCAATTCCTCAAGGTACAGTCCTTGGATGCTGCTTGTTCATCATCTACATAAATAATTTGCCAGACGCTTTTAATGAACCCTGTGCCTTATTCGCAGATGACGTTTCAATTTTAATAACCTGCAAAGGCTCCTCTGAGTTAACATCAAAAGCTCAAAACATTTTGACTAACGTAAATCAATGGATGACGGACCACTGTTTAGAAATAAACTCTAATAAAACCAAAGTCATGCAATTTCGACCATATCAGAAAGCGGCTTTAGACGTTAATATTTCATATAATAATACGACACTCGAATGTGTTAGTAATTTTAGCTTATTAGGTCTGAATATTGATACCCATATCAACTGGAAAAATCATATTCAAAAAATAAAGTCTAAGTTATCAAGCTTCACGTTCGCTCTCCGTGAATTGAAAAAAACCACCGATTTAGGAACTGCCCTCTCGGTTTATTATGCATATATGCACTCAAGATTAACCTACGGCATTATTCTTTGGGGCAATAGCACAAACGTATCAGATCTCTTCATATTACAAAAAAAATGTATACGCATATTAGGAAATTTAAAAAATGATGAAAGCTGTAGGTCGACCTTTACTAAATTGAAAATTTTAACTTTAACCTCTCTATACATTCTAGAAGCTTGCAAATTCATTAAGAACAACCCGCAGTTCTACGAAATGGAAGATAATCAGCCCCGACTGTACCCTCGCAGATATAAAACAAATAAAATTAATAATATACCTTCTAAATTAAAAATACATAGTTCTGGCCCTTTAAGTGTATCAATAAAAATATATAATCAATATCTACCGCTAAATATAAGAATAGAAAATTCTTATAATAAGATGATAAAACTATTAAAAGAATACCTAATAAATAAAACTTACTATAATTTAAACGAATATTTCAATGATAAAAATAAATAAACTAAAAAAATATACCTACATTATATAAATACATAATTAAATATTGTTGATAACTATTTAAAATCTCGGTCTATCTCAATTATTGCAATGCCTCTGAAAATGGGCTCATATGAGATACCTTATTTATAATACCATCTTGTTATGTACCATATGAAGGCAATAAATGTAATGAGTATTGAGTATTGAAAAGAGGCGTGATGTTATGTATGATATAAGTACCTAATCCCTCCTAGTCTATTTCTCCATTCCCTCTTTATATAAAAAACATTTTGATTTGTAACGTGAGAAATCGGAGTCCTTAGTTATCTCCTCTGTTGCGAATAGTCCCTGTGCAATGTCCTAGTGACCTCTAGTCCCTCGGGAGACCTCTCGCGTTTGTAGGTCGCAGGTCAATAAACTATTTAACCCCACTGTGAGGATGTTTGATTTACTTATTTATTTAAAACACACTCTTTTCTACTCAAACAACGCGATTAGAATAATAACTCACAAAGATTTTGAACTGCAATTACATTAGGTTTAGGATTTAGGACTCATTGAAAGAATTAAGTTTATTTTCATTGTGAATAAAATGAGATGTACTACTCTATCGAAAGATCTTCATCATCATCGTATCATGTGAGTTCCAATGTCAATGGCCACCTAATAGATAGGTGCAATATTATTTACCCTTCATCGGAAGAAAGAGGGACAATAAAAGGTTATTTCTTTGTACCTAACCTCCGTTTGATCACTTATTAGTGAGGTCAAAAGCAACAATTTTTGTTCTACGACTTTGCTAACAACGCGCAATAAAAACTGACCAACACATTTTATGGGAAGTTGAAAATTGTTTGAACATTTTCAAACTTTTCTTCACCAACTCTTACCTTACACACGTCCTTGTAAAACTGTGGGAAAACTAAGTCGACCTCGTAAACTTAAGAATAAGGCGACGGCGAGGTGCAGGCAACAGGCATGGCACGGGCGTGGAACGGACACGGCACGAACGCGACATTCCATAGAAAAGGCCTCATGCAACGAAGCGGCATGCCTGCAACACGTCCATGCCTCCGCCGTATGACTATAAGTTTAATTCAGGCCTTTGACGAGGCAACAGCGTAAACCAGCAAGTACTCAAAACAAGGTCCTCCATAAAACTTTGATGGAGCCGTTATCAAAAATACGTGCACCCACCACGCCATTTCCCGGTCACGAATATCACAATGGAGGACTCGTCTGAGATTGCTTTTGTAGGCTATAAAAGTTATGCTATGGAACTTTCCTACAGATATACGTACTAAGGTATCGTTCAGTATCTTCCTACTCGTTATAATAATATAGCATTATAATTTATAAAACATCTGGCTATATATATATACGGAAAGGTGTAAATCTGCCCAAGAAACTAAACAACTTTTCCCAAGGAACAAAGGTCATAGAACTAAATAAATTTTGGACCTCCCATAGGAGCTGCATCAGCTGATAGCGCCTTTTGTATTCCGACTTATGTTCCTTGTGAAAAGTTGTTAAGAATCATGGGCAAGTCCGGTGTGGTGCCGGCAAAGAATAGTACCAACCCATACATACCCGTGGGTGTCGTAAGAGACGACTAAGGGTTATAAACTGGAGGATGGGCAGCATCATCTTCCTTTGTATCTTACATCTTACTTACTGCGGTCACCTACAACCGCGGTCCATGGTGCCAGCCGTAACGCTACCAAGCGAGGTGACTATGGTACTTCCCCTCTACATTTTTCTAGCAAATGCTAGAATTCTGGAGGGAGCTCCCTGTCCTGTAGTGGAAGTTTCATGGGACGTTATGATGATGGGCAAATTCACACCCTTCAGTATTATCACACCTTTCACCGTTACTCGCTGTATAGTAAGGTCATGTAAGAACCTTCACAAAAAGCTCTTGCAACACTTACAGTCTGAGATACAATTTAACTGAAACAAAAATATTATATATGCTGAAAAATATTAACTTATTTAATTCACGAAACTTATACTAAGTAGAACTCGCGTTAACAGGGCACGGAGCCCGAAAACAAACAGAAAATGCCGTGAAGCGGCAAATAAACTGATGCCTGGTGGAAGACCAGGAGATGGTTCAGCCTCAAGAGTCGGTATTCAACCGACAAAAACGCAAAACAAATTATTATATGTGACCCAATTCAAAATGAATTAACTTTTTTACGATTTTTGGTGTGTCTTCGTCTGTCTGTCTGCCTGTCACACCTTGGTCACACCTGTGTATCTTAGCAATCCACACCCCTGCGTTTTTGAGGAATTAAGTTTTAACTATTTGAAAATGAAACGGACACCTGGTAGACTATGACTATCTGATTAAATACAATGTATAATACCCCAGAAAAATGGTCTGCCACCATAATAGCCCTGCATCGTAAAGTTACAGCGCTTCAAAATGCAAAAATTCACTACTTCGTCCCGTGATAATGTAGGCCCTGCATGTCTGCCTCTTCGATTTTCTACATCTTCAGAAGTATTTTAAACAGAAGCCACAAAGGCAGACTAAAAAAACATTATTTAGTATCTTATTTTTTTTTTTGCTTTAACTCAAAAACGCAGCGACGCACGGAAAAACTTGTAAGGACCAAATCTATAATAATATGAATCATGAGCAAATCATATACCTAAATTGCAGCCAGCACCCTAACTATACAGAGGGACCTAAAATGGAGGCAAATTTTAAATTGTCGTTACTAGGTCGAAATGGGTATCAAATGGAAGGAGTTTACTTGTACATTACTAAATAGATTTCTGTATTTTTTTACGACTTTTAGTTTTCAAGTTATGATAAAGAATGTCAGTGGATGTCCCCCTTATCGCCGAAGTATGCGACTGGAAAAATAAGAGTTAATTAAAGTGGAGCAAAAACTAAGATTTAGATAGCATTGTAAATTGGTGTTCTGATAATGGCATGGATTTAAACAGTAGTAAATGCAAACACATAAAATTTACACGTGCACACAATTTCCTTAGAACTTGTTACAATATATCTGGCAATACTTTAATAGAATGTGATAATATTCGTGACCTTGGAGTAATATTCGATACTAAATTAACTTTCATTCCCCAGATAGATAACATTGTCAATAAGGCTTCAAGAATGCTTGGATTTATTCTCCGAAACGGAAAACTATTCAAGAAGCAATCTACCAAAATTTGTATCTTTAACGCGTACGTTAGAAGCATCTTGGAGTACTGTAGTCCAGGTCACCTCACTATTCTGTTCACCAATTGCGTATTGAGAGGATTCAAAAGAGATTCTTACGGCACCTATCCTATTTCTGTGGGGTAATAAAAAGACTGCCATCCTATTCTGACAGACTTGAGCATTTTGAAATTGATAGCTTGATTGTTCGTAGACAAGTTGCTGACATGATTTTTTTGTATAACATATTGAATAACCGTGTAGATTCTCCTGATTTACTATCTGCTATATATTTCCGTATTCCTCGTCGTATTCCACGACAACCGCTAGGATTACTATATCTGCCAAGTTCCAGAACCAACCTTAAATATAATTCCCCTTTGCCCAGAATGTCTAGAGATTACAACAAACTAGGTCAGACTATTGACATCTTTAATTGCACTATGCCCGTCTTCCGTACAGAAGTATTTAACCTTCTTAGATGTTAGCGTAAATTATGTTTAGTTAACAATTCCAATTTGTTATATTGTTGTTATATTGTAAGTTTATTTTTATATATTCATTTAATTGAGTGATGTTGTACTGCCAATTGCATGCTGTGGCACCTAAAGACAGTGCATTTACCTTTAATTTATATCTAAGTTTTTGTGGTTTGTACTAATGTAACTGTTACTGGTTGTCCTAAACAAATAAAATAAAAATAAAATAAATAAAAAAATAAAATGATCTCTTGAAGTAGTACAGTTTTTCAGAAATCTGCAAAAAACGTTTACAAACAAATTTAGTTTTGTGGTTCTGAAAATGGACTTTATAGCTTCTCAAAACACTATAGTTATAACGAAACTCTCGGCGAGCAAGTCCGACTTTTTGTTGGTAAGTCGAGAAAAAAGGTTTGCCATTACATTAATAGCACAAAATGTAAAAAGTAAGGTCCTAATTATTTTAGCATGGTCAGCATGCATATCACATTATGTACGAGCACGCTCTACATTTTATTGTATTAGGTATTTTTGTAATATGCTGACTTGCTAATGAAGCGTTCGACATGTAACCTAATTGAGTGTGTGTAATAAACGCTCTCGAAGCAGACGGACACAATAAGTTTTCTTTAACATCCCGTACTCTTCGATACATTTAACAATATTAACATCTTCAAGTGTAAGGGCAAACTGCTCTTACATTTTTTGGTCCTTCGAGCCGGATAGTGACTGTGGACATCATCAGTTCAGCGATCCGCGAGCTATAACATTTTTGTGACGTGTGATTTGTGCTTCAAACTTCGGTAGCGAATCGGTCCGACTGGCCTCCCAGAAGCGGGAATCACCAGTTTGATTGAGAAGGAATATCGCACATACCGAGGCTAGAATACGGTCACACTGAACTACCAACATCAACAGGCAAACAGCCACCTCAACAGGCAAACTTGCGAAGAGTTCAGGAATTACTATTGGACTTAGTCACTGACGTGCGCAACGGCAAGGTCGATACACATTTACTGAAACCTGATGCCTTTCAAGACCAGCTCAACATAATATCGGGCCAAGTCCCTAAAGGATTATCTTTGCCATGCATAAACAGCAACAAATGCACTCGTGATATGTACAAACTGGCGAGAGTGCACGTGAAACTCATTGAAAGCTACCTCTTATTTGAATTAAGTTAATTTGTGTTAGTTAATTTTGAATCGGTCCGACTGGCCTCCCAGAAGCGGGAATCGCCGAGGCCATAAGCTTGGCGGTCTGAAAAGTTGGCTCTCCAAACTATCTTCTGTAATTGTTGGTCTTCTTCTTGGATGCGGATTTGCCTATAAAACTTTTCAATGTCAGCTGTGTAGACAAAACGAAAAGTTCTCCATCTTAAGATCATGCTTTGCAGGTCTTGTTGCAAGTTGGGGCCGCATTCCATTAGCTGGTTTAAGCTTTGTCCCGTGCTAGTTTTTGCTGACGCATTGAAAACTATACGGAGCCTGGTGGTAGAAGAGTCAGGCCTGAGGACTCCATGATAGGGAAGAAAACAGCTGGGCTCTGTTGGCATTGTGCATAGTTTCATGTGATTAAGAGCTATGTACTCGTCGAGAAAGTTTTTGTAACCCACTGCTAAATTTTCATCCTTGGCTAGGCGTTTTTCCAATTGCCTGAATTGTGCGACTGCCTGCGGCTTGGATGTTCCAAGTTGTTGCTCGAAGTTCTCCTTCATGGGAATTTTGACTTCGTATCGCCCATCTTCGAGTCGTCGTGTTGTACTGTTATACAGGGTCTCACAATATTGTTCATCGGCTGTTATGGAGTTTTTTCCACCTAATATTTCTTCTAACTCCCAGAAGCGGGAAATATCTTCGTTATTTACCACCACATGGCAGTTAAATGTTCTAGTGTTTCCAACTAACACCCACCCTAGTTTAGTTTGTTGTGCGATGGGCGCATGGATGGGACCTCGAAGTATGCCGCTCAAAATTATGTCAGCGTAGACCCCGGCGTCGAGTAAGATGTCAACCCCTCTCGACATATTGTAATCTGGATCGGCTAGTTGGATGTTTTGCACGTGAGGCCAATCTTGTTTCTCAAACGAGTAGTTTGGTATATGGTTGAGCATTTTGGCCATCACTAGCGCTTCGGTCTTGAACTTGTAGTCACCGTATATTGATTCACAGTCGAGATAAACGGTGCCGTTGCTCTGATTAGTAGATACGCCGATTCCCGATACAGTTGAGTTTTGGTTGTGTCTTTGTAACCCGAGACGTTGCGCGGCAGACTCGGTCATAATGTTAATCTGCGACCCCTGGTCAAGAAGGCATCTCAATGTTTTGTAGGTTCCATCAGCTGATTTTACTTTTAGTTGTACCGTAGCAAGCAAGACTTCGTTGAAGTTGCCAGACACGTGATGAGCCTTGCTTTCATGTTGCGAACTCGAAGTTTGGTTGTTCGTAGAATTGGCAGTTTGTTGCCCCGACGACGACATAGGTGCGGTGTCGCGTATCACGTCGTGTAAAGTCGTGTGGTGCGCGTTATTGCAGACCTTGCACCGTTTGTTAGAATTGCATTTATTTCCATTGTGTGAAAACAAGCAATTTTTGCAAATGTCGAGTTGTGCAATCGACCTTATTTTAGTTTCCGGCGACATTTCTTGAAATGTTTTACAAATAATTAAAAGATGATTTGCTTTACAGATGGGACAATTTCTTGCGTTACTAGCGTGGTACGATTTTGAGTAACGTCTGTACTTGTTGAACGAATCCTTGGGCCCGGAAGACGATGTTGATGGCGCATCCTTGTTTGTTTGTTTATTGGTGTTAGGATTTACAGACTGTTTCTTCCTGGCCACAGGTTCGAGCGCCGTAAACTTGCCTTCGATGAACTGAATAAACTCTTCAAAATCGGGTAACTCTCTTGGTGACTTGCGCGCTTCCATGTAATCGGTGTAGGTTTGAGAGTCCAATTTCCCGGTCAAGATATGAACGAGTATCGGGTCCCAGGATGTTGTATCTATTCCCAAATTATGGATGGCGTGTATTGTTTCTTGGCTGGTATCGTGTAACCGCTTAAGCTCGTGTGCGTTTTGTTGTTGAATGGCCGGTTGACTCATAAAGGTTTGCATGTGCTTTGTGAAAAGCAACTGTATGTTGTTATACCGATGGTTGAGAATTTCCCAACATGAGTCGTAGTTATCAGCCGAAACGGTTAAATGTTGCACTATGCGCTCGGCTTCTCCCCTGAGCTTGCCTTTCAGATGCTGCATTTTACGGGCTTTCGGGATAGCAGAATTGTTGTGAATGGCTTCCTTGTAGAGGTCTAAAAATGTTGGCCATTGGGTGTAGTTGCCGGAAAAAATGGGTATCTCGATTTTTGGGGCACTTTCATTCAGTTGTATGGTGTTGTTCAGTTTACGACTGAGCTGTCGCTTATATTCCTCATAAATTTTTTCGTTGGTCGAGAACTCCATCTCATACTTAACGTTGCTGCCGATCAAAATGTTATCGATTTGCCAGTGTATGTCGTCGATGGCCTTCCACCGCGACTGGAGTGTTTGAAGCTTGTCTTCGATATCCCATTTGTCGGTGAGGTTGTCGATGTTAAGGTTGCGAAGTAAACGAGAAAACGCTCGAAAGTTGGTACTTTGCAGTGTTAATAGTTCATCCGACTTGGACAAACCTCCTGTTTCAGTCTCGTCGTTCTTTTTGCTGCCAGTGGCGTCGTACGGCGGACATGTTATCAGCTTCTCTCGGATGAGCTCGTAGTCAGCTTGAACCCTCTGGTAAGCCTGGGAGGTAAAGTAGTCGTCTGTTTTGTCTTCCAGGCCTTGCAGCACAGTGTTGTTTAAGTCAAACTCCTCCCAAAGAGCGTTGAGCGAGTTTAACCTCACCTGTAAGTAGCTGGATGTTTTGCGGTGCGCGCTATCCTTGCTGAAGTTGCTTCCGATTTTCCTTATGGCCTCGGCGATGACTTGCTGGCGCGTAAGGAACTGTTCCAGTTTTTCTTCCATTGTTGCAGAAGATGTTCAATAAGAGTAGTTGTTGCGGCTGTTTGCCTGTTGAGATGGCTGTTCAATTAATTTGTGCTAAGTTGGTAGACTTTTCAGAACCACTGAAAGTCTACCAACTTAGCACCGTAACATATGGCACTAAGTCGGCACCTTACTTGGCTATGCGCACAATAAAACAGTTGATCAAGGACGACGGCGCTCAATATCCTTTGGCGGCACACATACTCGACAACCAACTCTATGTTGATGACCTTCTTGGCGGGAGCAACGACTTCATAACAGCTCAAGAAGCCCAATATCAACTTATAAACATGCTGAGAGGTGGAGGATTCAACCTACGAAAATGGGCTAGCAACAATACAGCTCTGCTTCAGAACTTAACCGATGACCTAATTAACCAGAAAATGTTCGATTTTAAAGACGCAGAAACGAATAAAACATTAGGCATAAGTTGGAATCCGCACACTGATCAATTTACGTTCAAACAAGCGCCACTAAGCATCTCGAATGACGTCATCACCAAGCGCATCCTGCTATCCGAAATCTCAAAACTATACGATCCTCTTGGCTGGCTATCTCCTGTCACAGTAAAGGCGAAGCTCCTATTTCAACAAGCGTGGACCACAACCCAAAATTGGGACGAACCGCTCCCGACAAAAATTCAACAAAATTGGGAACAATTTCGGCAAGAAATGGCGTGCATTAAAAACATAGCTATACCCCGCTGGATAGGCGACATACAACAACCTATTGAGCTACACGGGTTTTGTGACGCCTCAGAGAGGGCTTACGGCTGCGTCGTTTATTGCAAGTCCATTGATGAAAGAGGTCAACCGATGATTCAACTAGTGGCGGCAAAAACTAAATTAGCCCCGCTTCAGAAGCCTATATCGCTGCCACGTCTGGAGCTATCTGGTTCACATTTACTATCTCGGCTTATGAAAAAGGTCATAGATACAATAAACTCACAGAAAGTTACCGTCCACGGGTGGACTGATTCGATGGTCGTTTTGGGATGGCTACAAGGAGACGTCAATCGTTGGAAAACATTTGTATCTAACAGAGTTACACAGATAACAGAAAACATGCCTGCGTCATGCTGGAGACATGTCAAGTCCGAAGAGAACCCAGCGGACTGCGCCAGTAGAGGTCTCAGCCCTTCCCTCATCCTCAATCACACATTATGGTGGGGCGCGCCATCTTGGTTAAAAACGAATAACATACCTCAAAGAGAGATTTTTACAACATCAGAGGAAGAACGAAAACAAAAACAAACATGTACAACACAAGTAAAGGCACCACTTATCGAGGCACTTCTAGAAAAACATAGCTCTATGTATCATGTAACACGAATACTGAGCTGGGTGATGCGCTTTATAAACAATGCACGTGACGTAAAGCAAGCCAAGCGAACATCGTATCTAACGACATTGGACATAGAGCTCGCTCAAAATGCGATCGTCAAAACAATACAACATATTAACTTTGCCGACGATATTGATCAATTACGAAAACATAACAAGGTGCGGTCGAGCAGCAAAATTTTGAACTTATACCCTATTTTGGATCAACATGGCATACTGCGAGTTGGCGGGAGGCTGCGTCATGCTAACTTAGATGAATCTCTGAAACATCCTATGATTCTGCCAAACAATCACAAGTTAACAGAACTCTTGATCGACCAGGCTCACAAACAGACTCTTCACGGTGGCGCCAAACTCACACTGTTACACTTGAGAAACCAATACTGGATACTTGGCGGTCTGAAAACAGTTAAAAAACAATTAATTAAATGCATTACGTGTCACCGCTTCAAAACACAACAAAGTCGTCAGCTGATGGCGGACTTACCTAAGCCTCGAGTTACACCATCGCGCCCTTTCACTCACACTGGTGTTGATTTTACCGGCCATGTAGAAGTAAAGGCTAACAAGGGCAGGGGCATAAAAACACTGAAGGCTTACATCGCGATCTTCGTATGTCTCTGCACCAAGGCTGTCCATCTGGAACTAGTTTCAGATCTTAGCTCGGTTACCTTCCTGGCTGCGCTAAAACGACTCTGCGCGCGTCGTGGTACTCCAAGACACATGTATAGCGACAACGGCACAAACTTTGTCGGCGCAGCCAAGGCACTAACCAAGGAACGTGAAGAGGCGCTTGAGCTTTGCGTCAACGACAGTCTCATTACCAACATTTCGGAATACGGAATCCAGTGGCACTTCAGCGCCCCCTCGTGGCCAACAGCTAATGGACTGTATGAAGCTGCAGTTAAGAGTATGAAACATCATCTGAAGCGTGTCCTTGGCGAACAGAAGCTAACCTACGAGGAATTTACGACGTTGTTAGTACAAATAGAAGGGTCCCTTAACTCGCGGCCACTCGTCGCTTTAACAAATGACACAGATGACGTAGACTGCCTGACGCCTGGACATTTCTTAGTTGGAGGCCCAGTTTTAGCACCACCTCGAGTTTCTGAAACCGACAGAACAAGCTTAACAACAAAATGGCGACTAACAGAAAAGATGTACACGGATTTTTGGAAACGATGGTCTAAAGATTACCTTCAAACACTGCAAGTCCGAGGCAAGTGGCAAACTCCAACACGAAACATAGAAGTGGGTGACATCGTGGTTGTGAAGGAAGATAACATCCCTCCTGCGAAATGGCTCCTAGGACGAGTAACAGAAACTCACCCCGGAACTGACGGTCTCGTACGTGTCGTCACACTTAAGACGAAAAATAACACCATGAAAAGACCCATAACAAAACTGTCACGCCTACCCATTGATCATGAAAATCAGAGCGACCACAAGAGGTCAGAACAGCAGGCAGACGACAAACAGTCATCTGAGCCCAAACGACAGTCGAGGTCCAAAACAATAAAAACTACTGCCTTCACTACTTACCTGAACGTACTTCTGGTCTTCCTGCTTGCGTGTGTGGCGCCATCTACAACGCAACTGGTCAAAGTATCTTCACTCGACCCCGCACGGCTTGTGTACTTCGACAAGGTCGCAGATATGCAAATTGTACAAGAAGACTGGAAAATGGTAGTTTACTACAATATGACCACCTATTGGCAAAGCGTGGATGTCGTTGAACAATATATAAATCACCTACATGGACTCTGCAAACGAAAATTAGTATATCTGACTATCGCAACACAATTTGAACACGAGCTGAACGAGCTGAAGCACTACAATGACATCTTGAGGTCAGAGCATGGAACACGCAAAAAACGAGGTTTAGTCAATGGGATCGGTTACATTGCCAACTCATTGTTCGGCGTCCTTGACGACAGGTTCGCTGAAAAATATAGCAAGGATATAAAATTACTTCAAGGCAACGAAAATCACTTACTCAATCTTTATAAGCAACAAACTTCTATAATAGAAGGAGAGTACAACCTTTTGAAGAGAAATGAGCAAGTAATGAATCAACAGTTCCTCCTCATCAACAGACACCTACGAGAAACGAGCGAAGTTATGAAGTCAGAACAAGACGCAGCAATGTACGTCACAGCCACGGCATTTTCGGCCAACATGATACTGGCAAACTTGCGAAGAGTTCAGGAATTACTATTGGACTTAGTCACTGACGTGCGCAACGGCAAGGTCGATACACATTTACTGAAACCTGATGCCTTTCAAGACCAGCTCAACATAATATCGGGCCAAGTCCCTAAAGGATTATCTTTGCCATGCATAAACAGCAACAAATGCACTCGTGATATGTACAAACTGGCGAGAGTGCACGTGAAACTCATTGAAAGCTACCTCTTATTTGAATTAAAAATACCACTCGTCACAGATGAACAGTACGAGTTATCAAAAGTGATATCAATACCTAACATCAAAGACGATAGAATGGCACGCATAATTCCTACAGCAGAATACTTAGCCGTAAATCTCCAGAAGGACTTACTCATTCCGCTGTCACAAAACGAGTTTTCATCCTGCGTACACGTGAACGACAATCAGCTGTTGTGCGCTATAAACATGCCTATCTATGAAATAAAAACAACAAACTCCATTTGCGAGGCGCAGATAATAAGCAATCAGGCAGCGTCCAGTTGCCGCACAGAGGTGTCAAGTTGCAGTAGCGAGTGGGTGAAGTTACACAGTCGCGGCGCTTGGTTTTTTGCTTGCTGCGAGGAATGCTCTACGCGCATTTTTTGTCCAGCAGGCGTTACGTCACAACATCTAAGTAACACGGGAATTATTACCTTATCAGACGGATGCACGCTACGTAGAGATCACCACCTCATTCACGCACACTACAACTTACATAGCGAGATGAAAATAGGAAATGAGGAATTTTATGTGCCCAAATCTGGAATTAATGATTTGATAACGACCAACAACAACTTTTCTCTAGGAAACATGCATCTAGAAACGCATGAAGAGGACTTTGATACATTGAAACGGAAAATAGATTTGTTGAAGGAACAGCAAGAAACGGCAAAACTTAACACAATAGAAGGATACAAGCACCACTACGTCATGTATGGACTTATAACGTTTTGCGGAATATCTTTTTGCATATGGTACGGTCTTAAAATTAAAAGAAGATGTAATAAATCAAAACCTGACCCTAACAAGAAACAGTCGGACGAGACAGAGATGAGAGAGATTAAAATCCAACGTACGAAACCTATCGAAGAGCGGATGGAGAAACGGGTAATCGAGGAACCCACTGCGAAACCCAAGGTCACCAAGGTGGATCGCGCTACATCACCCATTCCGCGTCAATTACAACAATAATATAATTGTACCTTTAACTAAATTATACATATTTTGTCTTTTACCTGAGATTTATTGCTTTTTTGTCAATGGCTTTTTCTTCTCTTTTCTTTGTAGTTGGCAGGATGTACGAGCACGCTCTACATTTTATTGTATTAGGTATTTTTGTAATATGCTGACTTGCTAATGAAGCGTTCGACATGTAACCTAATTGAGTGTGTGTAATAAACGCTCTCGAAGCAGACGGACACAATAAGTTTTCTTTAACATCCCGTACTCTTCGATACATTTAACAATATTAACATCTTCAAGTGTAAGGGCAAACTGCTCTTACACATTATATGAGCGTGTTTTCGGATTAATATTTAATGTTCTCTAATCTTGAACCATTCATTAAAATATGACTGTTAATTTCTGAGAAACATGTTAACATTGAGATCGTTCAAAGTTTTAGAGACGTAAAATCTCAAGTCATGTTTGCATTCTTACTTCGTATTGCTGAGTAGGTACGTAACTGACTAAATGACGACACTTTATTCCCGCGGATATCGCCATATAACAATTTGAATTATAATCATAATAATACATAATTATTACTATTTTTAGGGTTCCGTACCTCAAAGGAAAAAAACGGAACCCTTATAGGATCACTTTGTTGTCCGTCTGTCTGTCTGTCTGTCTGTCAAGACCCTTTATCTCACGAAGGGGTAGAGGTATCAGCTTGAAATTAATACCGTATGTTAGGGTCTATGAACCACACAAGATCTGAAAATTAAATATTTTTACAATGACGCAATCAAAAGATATGGCTTTTTATATCCTCATCTCCATACATTTATGCAAAAAACCAAAACCTACAGGGTACTTCCCGTTGACCTAAAATTATGAAATTTGGCAAGAAGCTAGGTCTCACAGTACAAATAAAGGGAAAAGTCTGAAATTATTAAATATTACAACTTTACTCACAACTAATAGAACCAATTGTGGTGAGCTCCCGTTTCAAGAACATTCATATAAGAGAGTGGTCAAGTTGGATAGTCGCTGAGGCGATTTTTGTTTTAGTTCTTTTTAAAAACGGAAACACTTACAAATTTGAACATTGGTATGTTTATTGTTCATAAGCTATAAAATAACAACAAATAATAAAATTTGGTCGAGCGCGTGTCGGACTCAAAAAATCTAGCACATTAACCTACTGAAATTTCAACTAATACAATTATGATTATGTGGTAGTACGGAACCCTCAGTGCGGGAATCCGACTCGCACTTGGCCGGTTTTTTTAATATGTAGGTATATCGACGAGCGTGTATGAAAGTGTTGATGAAAGTGGAGTATGTCAACATCGTAGCAAGTCTATACCTGTGGTCTATACCTACCCCGACGGGAAAGAGGCGTGATGTTATATACGTAATTTTTATTGTGTAATCAGCAGATAAGCAGATGTGCCACCTAAAGGTAAGTAATCAGTGATTACTTAACTAATCACCTCCGCCAATTGCACCTGCTATCTTATTCCAGGCATTCTTTAACACCAATAAAATACATGAGAGCTTAGATGGAAGCGAAGCACGGCGGTGTAAGCTTTGCTACTATATTTGCTTTTATTCTTTGCAAAAAAGACTTTTAGACTTTGCAAAAAAGCCCCACAATCTCAAAATAAAACCGTACTGGGCCGGTCTGGCTGTTGGCTGATAGTCGTCGACATTTTACTATTTATAAGACGTACGAGTATACTTAAGTAAAAGACATATTTAAAAAACCGGTCAAGTGCGAGTCGCACTCGCGCGCCGAGGGTTCCGATATACCTATAGTATTTTTGGAAGCAATAAAATCCATTTTCAGGACCACAAAACTAAATTTGTTTGTAAAGGTTTTGTGCAGATATCTGAAAAACTGTGCAACTTAGAAAGATCGTTTTATTTTTGCTGTAAAGTGTACACAAACTTCTGTCAAGTGTAATTAATTCAGATTTTTCCTTACTCAATCTTCGGAGATAAGGGGGGGGGGGGGGGGGGGGAATGGTATTTTTTTTGACATTTTTCATCATAACTTGAAAACTAAGAAACTTAAAAAAATACAAAAATATATTTTACAACGTACAAGTAAAGTTCTTTGATATGATGCCCCACTCGACCTACTAGCGACAATTTGAAATTTGGCCCCCCCTATTTTGGCCCCCTTTACATTAATAATCATACTTTTTTCAAAATTTTTTCATGTGCAATTAAGTTGGGCAACTATATTCTAAAACTATTCCAAATTTCAGGTCGATAGCATAAGTGGTTGCTGAGGTATAGAGGTATGACAGACAGACGGACAGACAGACAGACAGAGTGGCACCATAAGGGTTCCTTTTTTTTACCATTTTGGTATCGAAACTCTAAAAATATCAAAGAGTCAGAATTTAAAATGCGTAGCAGCTAGTGGTTCTACAGATCAGCAGACACTACTGTATGTATTTGTCACCGGTAAATGATACGGAATCGTAAGTTGATCAATTTCCTAGTAAGTTGATCAACTTTTGAAAAATAATAAACTGTACAGAATTCGCTTGGCTTTGATCGTAAGAGAACCTAACCCTTACTTCGAAAAATAATAAACTGTACAGAATTCGCTTGGCTTTGATTGAATGAGAACCTAACCCTTACCTAACGGACAACGAACTTTCTACGAGGTTATTAGTTTTCGAAAGTTGATCAACTTACTAGGAAGTTGATCAGCTTACGATACTTTTTATTTTCCGGTGACATGTACACAAACATTAGAAATAAGCGTACTTGAGACATGCCTTAAAGTATTGGGTTTAGGCGCAAATACAATTTTAATCTTTCATTGCAAATGAAAGCAGAAGACATTTTTTGTATGAAACATGGTTCAGAAATCTGCACCCTAATGAAGACGTCTAACGAAGTTACATCTACCACAGCTACAGATTGTGTTTCGACTCGGTACAGTCAGCCAAACGTCAATGGTAACACTTAAACCTGGACTGGGTCTCTGTTTTCGGGCGTTTTTAGCGTAACGCTGGTTCAGCTTGTACTGATTTTATTTCCACTTTCCTGCTGACGTGTGTACCTCCCTCCCTAGCCCAAAGCTGTTCAGTATTCGCTTGATGTCGCAGTAGAATTATCACATTACTCAACATTTAAATGCAAAGCCAACAGATAGACATTAGCGAGATCTCATTTGGTGTCAATCAACGTTTTGCTCCTGGGCTATAAACTATTTAAGACTATTCTCAACTCTGCTTGAATTTTCATTGTATTTGTTCCCGAAGCGCAGTGATTCTACTCACGATAACAAGCAACGCTTCTGTACAAAAAATCACTTGAGAATATTTTAAGTGGTCACATTTTGTATGGGAAGGACAAAAATTTATTTCGAGTAATAATTTTTTTCTTCGGAAAAGTTGCTTGTTTTCATGAGTAGAATCGCTGGGATTCAGGAGCAACACGATTTAAAATTCATGCTGTATAATGGTCCGCTTAAAATATAAGGCAGTTGTTTTTCTATGTAACAGAGTAACGGCGGGCATACGCTGAGACGCAGTTCGCACAGCGCATTAAATATTTTTCTGGGCTGCGCTGATGCAGCGTTTATCTGCGTCTCAACTTACTTTATATTTTTCCACCCCAGCACAATCGCACAATAGTTATTTATTTACATGTGTATATTTGTATGTATGCGATGGGCTAAAGCTGGCAGAAAAAACCAGTTTAGAAAAACAACTTTATTCATTTCGTCAAATATACTCTGGTTTTAGTGTCATGGCTGCAAATTAGATTGGTATACGACGCATAAAATAACTGTGGCCCTGTCATTGATGCGCAGAAGAAAAAAATGGCCCATTTTTGCACATTTTTGACTTCTGCGCATCAATGACAGGGCCATAGTAGTTTTGTGCGTCGTATAAATAAGCGTAAAAATAAACGAAAAGAAATGGATTATAGTGAAGACGAGCGTGATTTGACCAACTGTCCCTTGGTGATATTTTGGCTTTCCCATACAAATCTTGCATCAATATAGTCATTTTTAGGCTTCGAGGTAAATTTGTTGTCCGTTTGTCTGTCTGTCTGTCGAGATCCTTTTTCAAGAACTAGTAAAAGTATCAAATTGAAACTTATATCAAATGCTTTTAAGGTACTTGGACTCTTGATAGATATGTGAAAATTTCAAGCCGCTAAGTCAAAAATTAAAAGATACGACCATTCACCAATTCCCCATCTCCATACATTTATGAACCAAACCAAAACCCAA
Source organism: Athrips mouffetella (assembly GCA_947532105.1). Taxonomy (NCBI): domain Eukaryota; kingdom Metazoa; phylum Arthropoda; class Insecta; order Lepidoptera; family Gelechiidae; genus Athrips; species Athrips mouffetella. The sequence continues at coordinate 18,463,696 of OX383975.1, read as the reverse complement.
CCCGGATATTTCCTGTTGACCTGGCTAGAATCATGAAATTTCGACAAGCTATGTCTCACAGGACAAGTAAAAGACAGAGTCGAAAGGTTATATCAAACCTTTCTAACAGCAAAGTTTGATATAAGATGAGCTCCCATTTCAAGTCATCATCATAATATCCCATGAAACGTCCACCACAGGACAGGGAGCTCCAAAACTCCAGCTTTTTCTGGAACAATATGGAGGGGAAGTACCATAGTCACAACGCTTGTTAGCGTTACGGCTGGCACCATGAACAGCGGTAGTTGGTAACCGCAGAATGTAAGATAATACGATACACAGAAGGATGCTGCTGCCCATGCTCTGGTTTATTAACCCTTATTCGCTTCTTACGACACCCGTGGGTAGAGATGGGTTGGTACTATTCTTTGCCGGCACCGCACGGGCCATTTCACGTATCTTATTCATATTAATTCAGGACGTTCTGAATTAAGGACAAGGTTAAAAGTACCCTAAACCAACGAGCATGTATGAAAGGATTGATGAAAGTTCAGGAAGCAAGGGAAGTATGTCAAGATCGTAGCAGGTGGAGAACTGTGGTCTCTGCCTACCCCGACGGGAACAAGGTGTGACATTATGTATGTATGTATATTCAATATTTATATTATAAAGATGTCAGATTTGAGTGGCGAAATTTTTACAATCAAAGGGCAAAAGCTTGTACACTCAACAGCACGTCAGTAGAAACACTTTTGGACCTCAAGGTGTGGTAATAGAGTTGAAAAAGTTTCTACCGACGAGCGGTTGACCGTACCTAGTATACCATGCGTTGGACGTGGACAGGTATGGAACCCTTAGTGCGCGAGTCCGACTCGCACGGTGCCGATTTTATATGCGGATGACCAAAAATGTTTTCGTTTTATTTACCATGTTGCTTTTGGTACGTCGTTTAGATTATTTTTGAGTATTATACTTATACAGGTTGCAAGAAAAAGTACAATGATCCTTCTAAGGGTGATACAACATCAATAAGAAATAAGATTTTAAAAAATATGTATAAAAATTTTTTTTTTAGGTGATCTCGAAATTAGATTTTACTTCGATTTACATTACAGTAATTTATTGAAATGGATAGGTATTTGCTATATTATAACAAAAGACGTCTTTCTTTATCTGCGTCACCAGATGATCAACCCTGCAGGCGCTTCACTTCTTCTTTAGCTAAAAGTCCTTTTTTAAGCAATAGTATTTTTTTACATTTTTAATACAATCAATTAGTGATATATAGAATAACCCCTTAGAAGGATCATCGTACTTTTTTTGTACCCTGTATACCAACAAAGTATTTATTTTTGGGTACAGTCAAGAGAAGGTCAAGCTTGACACTCGAAGCGCCATTTTATTCGATTCGGTCGCTCACCCAGGTGTCCCAAAATTAACGCAAGATTTGAATTTGTCGCCATTTGTGCAGTAAAGTGCTGGCAACCCTAAAAAACGAGCGTTACACGATAGAACAACGTGTCTTCATTATCGAACAAAATTTCAAAAATAATGAAAGCTTGGCGACTGCCGTTCGGAAATTCGGAATAGATTAATTTAAAAATGCAGGGAGACTGGATCGCGCCAGTATGGCGCCACTTTGTTTGTGAAGCGACGTAAATGTAACTGAGAGATTGGTAACCAGGCCTAGTTATTATTAGTAGGTACTAGGTATTCTTGTTGGTAATATCCTGCAATATTTTTTTTGTCGCCAGAACTCAGAAGAAAAAATAGCTTATTTACTTTCCTATGGTTCAAACTTTCTTCGAACCTTTCATCGAAATCGGTTCAGCGGTTCAGGCGTGAAAGCGTAAGACAGACAGAGTTAATTTCACGTTCATGATACGAATACTGTTTTTGATTAAGTTCAATAATTTCTATTGTCAAATAGCTTTTATAACATGTAACGTTTTGCCTAGTCTGTAAGTTAAGTATTTCATAGTATAAATCTATACATATTATAAATTAAAGTGTACGCTTCAATATGGGTGATATCAGACATGAAGCAATTTTTAGACATAATTTTATTGAAATAATACGTTTATTCCAAGTTGAATCACTTGGTCAATAACACTTTTAAATAACGAGTCATAGTTTTTAGATCTTGTTAGATAATTTTTTTTAATACCTCTACTCCACCTTTGTCTGTACTCACCTTCCCTCGACTGGCTCCCCCTACCGGGAAAACCTATAAGTTCAGTCAGTCAATAATTTGTGACGGGCGCAGAGGACGCGTCGACTTCAGATTGTGATAAGGTAAATCTAATATAAATGTTATGTGTGTTGTGTATGCATAGTTTTGTGCTTCTCATTTTTGTACATACTAATTAATTGCTTGATGTTTTTTCTTTTGTATTAGACGTAGGTGGTTTGTAGGTGGTAGGGCTTTTGTGCAAAGTCCGTCTGGGGAAGTACAACCCCCTTGTCTTTTTCTGCCGTAAAGCAGCAGTGTTTGCACTGCTGTTTTTCGGTTTGATGGGTAAGGGAGCCAGTGAAATTACCGGCACATGAGACATACCATCTTAGTTCTCAGGGTGGGTAAGGGGCTTTGCTGTCTTATTAGTGTCAAATAATTTGACTAATAAGACAGTGGGTGTCATGGGCGGTGGTGACCACTTACCACCAGGTGGCCCATCTGCTCGTTTACCCACTTGGGAAGTTGTGACATAAAAAAAAACGTGAAGGAAATTTAATCCCGCCAAATGCTTTTGTTTCTGTATCAAATTCATATTTTTTGTATGTCTTTTGTCATAATGACATTCTGATAGCATTGTTTTTATTCAACCTCATATGCGAAAAACCACTCGGGTAATCCGGATATGAATGAAACTGAACGATTTTTATTCTACTTTTGAAAATTTGCAAAAATTATTGCTTCTTCATACTCATCATCATCATATCGTGTGGGTTGCAAGGTCGATGACCGACCTCACAAACCCTGGTGTCAGAGTTGTTGAGCCACCAATGGCCTCTGACATGGCTCATTAACGACTACATCTGTATATAGTTAGTAAGGACCTTAACGTGCCTACCGAAGCACGGAATCATCAAATTTTTGGACAATCAGGTGATTCATCCTGCAATGTCCTAACCAAACTGGGGAGGTGGCACAAAGAGATTTTTATTTGACAGTGTCCCCACTGGGAATCGAACCCAGAACCTCCGGATCAAGAGCCGAGCGCTCTAACCATTAGACCACGGGGGATGTCGATCAGCTGACCAAGCCAATTTGTATGAAAACGGAATTTTGATTTTTGCGAAATAACTAAAGTCGAAGAACAAAAGTTGTTTAGTTGCATGTCCAGAGCTATAGCTAGCTAGCTAGCTACCACCCGAGAGGTTTTGCACAACTTATTTAACACCCTGTTTAACAAAAAAAAATATATAAAATACGTATCACAATAATTTTGGGTCAGAGCCAAACAGATTCTTGAATGACCGGTCCTGCACAGTGCTCTCACGGCGAACTCAACGATATGCATTGGAGTTCATTGGCTTCAACGAGATTTTAATTTTCAAATACAATGCTGATTTGCAATAAATAATTAAATATTTCTTTAGTTTCATCTTATTGGCTTTTCATAAAATATTTACCTATTAAAAAATATATATTTAATCAACGAAAACGTTGATGTAATTTAAAGTTGAAATTTTGCACTAAAATACATCAATGAATACAGTTGAGTAGAGCAGCCGTTTGAATTGAACTTTAATTTTTTATAAGATTTACATATAAGGTCCTAAAAAAATAATAGGTCTTTATCCATGAAATTGCCGAAATTTTCTTACAGATTAATGAGATTATAATTCCTATAATTCTAATGATATTTTTTTCCATTTGTCTTATATTTGAAAGTTGACTTCAAGGTTATTAATTTACGCAAAAAATAAAGTTTTTCTTTTTAGTTTGATATATAAAATTAAAGGTTTGAAAATTGTTCGTCTTAATAGTCGTCCGATTTCATCATTAGATTTGTTATATTTTTTTACAGATAACATTTTTCGAAAATTAAATTTAAGTTTCTGTTAGCTTAATGTCTCTTCAATAATGCTTAAAAAAATTAAAAAAATTTGATTTATAATTCCTGAGAAAAATGCAAAAATTTTAGTACTGAAAATTGAGTTTACCTTAAATTCGCCATACAAAACGGCAATATCATAGGTAAAGACCTATTAGTAAACATAATTTAAGATGCCATTTAGATCATGATACTGAGCAACTTTCCCCAAGGAACACAGGTCGAAAATGCAAATCAAGTTTTGACCTCCCATAGAAACTGCATTAGCTGATAGCGTATTTTGTATGGGAGGTCAAATTTGGTTTTTCGTATTTCGACCTATGTTCCTTCGGGAAAGTTGTTCAGTTTTATGGTCTTAACTTTAGACTCTAACGTAAAATGCTAAAACTATGTTCACTATTTGTATATGTGTCAATAAACATAAAGAAGAACGACGAACGAACGTTCTGTAGAAGTATTTAATGATACCACTTTACTTCATAAACATCGTGTCTGCATTTCTGTAATAAAATTTGCTGTTAATTGTCGTTTTGGTGACACAGTATGTGTCATACTTAGTTTTAAATGAGTTTTAAATGATAAACGAGTTTTAAATGATAAACGTGCAATATTTGTAGGTATATATATATTTGTAATCGGTATCTCGAAAACGGCTCTAACGATTTTGATGAAATTTAGTATCCGGGGGTTTTTGGGGACGAGAAATCGATCTAGCTAGGTCTCATGTCTGGGAAAATTCGTTTTCACCGTCTTTTTAAATATTTCTTAGCGCGTTTTAGTGCGTTCAAGAAACTTACAGCGCCATCTGTTGTTGAGTAGCATGGCTTGCTCACCCGATGATATTTTAATCATACAGAGCATTAGCTCGGTCGCCCAGGTACTGATTAATAAACTGGTAACAGAGGTATTTTTATGTATAAGGTAGGTGAGTCATATAAGGCCTAGTTCCTACTAAGGCCTATTGTTCAAAAACTTACATTCAATATGGTATGATCGTAAATTCGTTCAACAAACACAAAGATATGACCATTACAATGCTACAGACGCGGCGGCGTATTGCTCGCACTGCCATTTTGACTGTACGGGCTTTCGCTTCCTCGAGGGCAACAACGTGACGTGCTGGTCTACGTAACTTAAGTTTTCCATTGATAAATGCTCGTTTATAATTTTGATTTACATACCTAATTGATATTAGTGGTTGCACTTTGTTATTGAAGTGACAATTTTTACTTCTATTGCATTCAAGTTGAAAAAAATGGAAGTGTTCCTAAGAAGGCCTATGATACCTTACAAAGCCTATCAAATAGTTGACGGTAGGCCTGGCAAAGGCACTTTGGATTTAGTAGGTACATTTTGCCAATAATGAAAGACAAATTCTGTGTTCTGAACAAGTCAGCAAAGGTAAAACTACTCATGTGTATACATGTCTCTATATATACCTACCTAATATTTTGTGTTGTGGAACTATGCGCCTGAGTTGGCTCCTGTGCTGATGCATTTGTACCTCCTCTCTTAAAAGAATAGTTCATAAATCCTGGAAAATAACCAGTTAGCAGCCAGTGAGCAGGAAGGGTAGGCTTTTATAGGAACACTTAGGCCTTGCACGGAACAGGCCCCTTGAAAAGCCTATTTGAAGGGATTTTTTTTTATAATTTCATTTCAAAAGTTCTTATCATGTTTTCGATATTATCATAGAGTAATATAATACTGGGCGTAAATATTATCTTCAGCAAAACATTTTTTTTTATATTTTCTCTGTTGTACTCTTAGTTACACTATCGCATTCTGGTATTGTTCAATGAGATAATTTTATAGGAAAATGTTATCAGAGGTGTTTATTTGTCCATATTACAGAAGATTTCAAGCTTAAGTTTATATACAACCACAGTATTTGATTGTTATATGTTACTTTCAAGCAGAATGACAGATTTCTTAAAAAATACCTCATAATATGGAGCCCTGTCCCTTGTTAAGCCAATTAAACGACCTTCAGTTAACTAAAATTCATTCAACAGTTAAGTAGGTACATGATAGGTCTCTCTCGTAACGCTGGTTCAGCTTATACTGGTTTTATTTTCTACTCGCTTGCTGCCGTGTGTACATTATAGCCCTATTAAATATGTGTTTATATTTTCTATTAAATGATTAAACAAACTCATAGAAGACACTAAGTTTGTTTTGTTTCTCCAAGAAATGAAGAAACAATATTAATTTATACGACGTACAAAATAACTCTAATAACTAAAAAATTGTCACGAGGGTGAGCACGGCAGGTAAAATGAGGCGTGCGAATCGTTCATTGGCTCTCCGCCTGTCACCCATGCGCAGAAAATAGCCGTCAGAGCCAAACTTATCCTGCACATCCAATACTATTAAACGAGCAATATTTGTATATATTTGTAATCGGTTTCTCGAAAACGGCTCTAACGATTTTGATGAAATTTACCATACGGAGGTTTTTGGGGGCAAAAAATCGATCTCATGTCTGGGAAAATTATTTTCCCCCTGTTTTTGAGCATTTTGTAAATTCCGAGTTTTAGACTGAAACTTACAGCGCCATCTGTTGGCGAGTAGCATAGCTTGCTAACCCAATGATTTATTTAGGTTGAGTCGGCTATTAATAGAGCGAAGCTCGGTCGCCCAGCTACTATTATGAGTTACTTGTTAACAACTTTTCGGAGCTAATTTAAATTTTTAAAAGTCTCGAATATGGGTCGGTAATATTCATATATTGGGTTCCTGGTAATACTTACCTATTTTCCTTACCCGTGACAACAGCGCGTCCTTGTGTGAAGCCGTAGTGACTATCAATTACGATCTTTATGAGTGGTTGTTCCATGATTGATTAATTACCTGACTGATGATTTTATCACCATTTAAGCGCGCATCTATCCGTAAAGTTTAACTCAATATACAGAGTATCAATAAAAAACTGAAAGAACTTGCGAAGAGGACTAAAATTACAGATTTATGGAAGTCAAATTCAAACATTTATTGCATACCATGTTACACATAAAGGTCTTAAAAGGTCTTTAAAGGTCATGTACAGCACAAACATGGACCCGGTTTGGGCATAACAATTTAATAAAGTAGGTATCTATCCTTTACATAAATTCCTTCTTATTAAGTATACTTTTATACTTATATAAATTTTTTCAACACATGTGCACATACAACAGCTCTACGAGTATTTGCATTGTATTAAGGTCCATAATCCAGCTTATTAAACACGCATACTTTTTCCAATATTACTAGTGTTTTTATTTTTGTTTTCTTTTTAAATTTCGGTAAAGAGCAAGGAGTTTTTATGTGTGTAACATTCAGATTATTTTCATGAATAAATATTATTTATTGTTCGAATCCTGCCTGTGGTTCTGAAATTTTGCGATTTTCTACTTTGTAGAAAAAACGTACAGACAATGGACATAGAACCTCCTCCTTTTTTGAAGTCGGTTAAAAATAATAGACCTCTCCTTTCAAAACTGAAAGTTTGTATGGAGAGGCCGATGTTTTTTGTCATTTCCTGAAAGTATTATTCACAGACTGACCATGCCCTTTCAGTTTTCGGAAACCTATCCCTTACTGTATATCACGTATTCTTGCTTTGAAATGGAATGCTAATACTCCCTATCCGCAACATTTAATAGGTTGTTATGATAATAAATAAACAGTTTTTCTTACATCCAACAGCATGGAACCCCTGGTAGAGATCCCTCGAGAGCAATGGCCAGCGCTTCGAGACTTGTACCTGACCCACTGGCCTGAGGGGGCCCCAGCTTATTGCCTGCTGGACACCCAAATAGCCAACCCGCAACTGACCGAGCAGTTCCATCATAAAATTTACTGCCCTGAAGGAGTATTAACCAATGGGATGGTCGCCGTTTCAGGGATACTGATTAATGTAATAAAATTATCATATACCAATATATGACTATCTTTCTTTAGACTTTAAAAGGCGACTTAGGAAAATTTTACTGGAAGTTAGATAGATTAGATATACCAATCACAATAGTCATTAGTCACATCGTTAATAAATGTAGTGACTGTATACTTAGGGCCGAGAATCGGTGACCGATTTTTTGTCGGCATCCCGCTCTGACGTGTTACCACCTGAATCTTCCGTCCTAGTCCTGGGCGATAATCGGCCACCGATTCTCGGTCGTGTGCGGGAGCTCTTAGTCATAAATTTTTAGTCATCTACTTCCCACCATATACCTACATAAGATAAACATAAATACTTTTTGTACTTAAAATTTAAAATTTAAAGATTTTGCCTAGTATACTTTTTATGTGCTGTAAAGACTAATTAGTTTTGGTTTTGGCGAGCGTTCTGTTATACGCAGGGACTAGATAAGTGTTATACGAGTCTTGAAAAAACGACAATAAATAATGTGGCTTGATTAGAATTAGAGCAGGACAGAACTATGCGTAAGAGCAGGACTGAGTGATACATGACTAATCCTCTCCATCCTGCTAACACTGCTGTAATTTTAATAATTTTCTTCAATTTAAGAGCTTACATTATTTCGACTAGGAGATTTTCAGCAGCGTTTTTCTGATATCTCTTCCACAGTACTTCTACCCTCAAATTGGGGGACATTGGGGACATTTCACACAAGGTCATTTAATCCCAAACTAGGCAAAGCCTGTACTATGGGAATAAGAGACTGATATACATGTATTAAATTAAATAGATAAATACGGCTGACATAAGTAGAGCCTATGGAAAAGAACAATAGATATACTGAACAAGACTAGGAATAGGTGTACTAAAGTCTCTAGAATATTTGTCATGGAGAAAAACATTAAGAAAGCATTTTTTTCTTTTCAGAAAGACTTTCAAGTCATGATTCAACCAATTGGGGAAAACGTGTCTAAAATAGAAGAAGCACTGCTTACAACTAGAATCTTAAACTGGAGTAACGTGATGGTTCCTTCAGCTAGTGACACTGTGATTGCATGTCTGGAGAGATTGCAAGATCATCTAGGGATAATTGTTTTATATGAACGTGAATCAAAAGCTGACAAACACTTGCTAGAAAAGAATACTGAAAAATTCCAGGATGTTATGTGAGTGCCTACTGAAAGAAGAGTTAAGGGAAATTCATGACTTTTGAGGTCTTCTCTTACAGGAAAAGTTTGTAGACTAAAATAAAGAGGATGAAAAGTTAGCTTGTCAGGCTTGAACCTGCGACTTCCAGCGTACTGTGCTGACGCTCTTCCAACTGAGCTATCGTGTGTTCAAGTGACTTGCTACTTGTTAAAAATTTTCTGTTCTTTTATTTATATAAAACATTAACAATGACACCTTTATGTAGTGTCTAAATCAAAGTGATTTGTACCCCTCTGCGGTCTAAATTACTTAAAATACATTTTAGCTGTAAAAGAGAAATTCAACTTTATACCAATTTATGTACTGGATAAATAATAAAAAAAAATATCCAATAACCTACTCTAGATGAGAATTTTTGCAATGAAACCAAAACTAAAAAATCAACTGCTTTTTTCTTTCCAGTCATAATCCTTATGAAAACGAGCAACTTTCCCAACTAAATTATATTATTTGAGCACAATTTTTACACTTCACATAATACTAAAGTGACTTTCACGTTTGTTTGAAGTAGAAAAATAAAATCTGCGAGAACGTTGCTAGTTTTCATTAGAAGAATCAAACGGCTTCGGGATTAGAGAATTATTTACTTGAATTATAATGTGTACTTATTTTTTTAGATTACCTGATAACACCTATATTGCCACATTACGACCTGGACATATTGCTATCGTAGACGAAACGTGGAATTATCATGGCAAAGATACTCATTATTTTTTTGAGCTTTTGATGAAAAACAACCGCTCTTACGTTCTATATTCAAAAGCTTCTAAAACAGAAGGAGATAAAGAAGATGAGCCTCTAGCTTGGCTTTCAGTGAACGATTTTGGAGCTCTATCACATCTATTTTGTGCCAAACAACACAGAAGAAAGGGATACGCTGAAGTTATCACCAAATATGTTATAAATGAATTGCTGTCTAAAGGAATGAATATCATAGCGTATACGATGGAAGACAATGTGGGACCTAAGATAATTTTTAAGAAATTAGGATTCAAGGATGTTGGTACCGATCACTGGTTGTTCTTAAAAAAAAGAACAATGAAAGATAAATAAGTAAAAGATAAATAAACGTAAATAAATAGATTTAATGTTTATGTAACCTACACAATACACATAAATATACTTACTGTAAGAAATCACAATTTTGTCTCTTTTCACAAAAATATCTCGAAAAATTATAGCCAATTTAATAAAAAAGAAACCTATCATAAACTTATTAAAATTTTGCTTCCATTATTTAACTGGTTGAAGTTCGTCATACATTGTGATGGATGAGCATCTTTAGATTATACAACGTACACACGGCCGCACATCAGTAGAAACACTTTTGGACCTTAGACCTTAGACCGACAAGCGGTTGACCGTACGAGTATAACGGAAAGGTGTGATAATACCGAAGGCACGGAAGGGAAGTGCCCATGACACTGAAAAACTTTTCCCATACAATCGAAAAACCAAATTTGACCTCCCATACAAAATGCGTTATCAGCTGATGCAGTTTCTATGGAAGGTCAAAAATGGATTTTCGTATTTCGACCTATGTTCTTTGGGAAAAGGTGTTACGTTTTTTGGGCAGATTCAGACCCTTTAGTATTACCAATAATCTAAGATTACCACACATTTTCGTTTCACGTTGTATAAGGTCCTAATCCTAATCTTTTGTGGACACTCCAGGTCCGTGAGTTATACAGGTTTAGAATATAAGTACTTTACTTAAGACCGTCTGTTGTCATAATAAAAAAATATATAGTGAACATAATTTTTGTATGTTACTCAAACCATGAAACTGAACCACTTTCCCCAAGGAAATACGAAAATCATTTTTCCCTCATAGAAACTGCATAAGCTAATAGCGCATTTTGTAAGCGAGGCCAAAGGTTTTTCGTATTTCGACCTATGTTCCTTTGGGAAAGTTGTTCAGTTTAATGGTCTGCTCGTCTTCTATATATATATATATATAAAAAATATATATTCACAATTTTATCAGGACCTTATATAAATTAACGAATATGGGGCGTCGTATCATTACAATGACTCATTTCCTGTTGGCAACATTCATCGAACAACAGACAGAATCAGAGTATATAATATTCCTTGGACAGAATACGAACAGCGAACGAACGAATAGGTCGACAACCTTCATTATTCGTCATCAGTGATGAGAATGAATTAAAGTAAGACGTGATTCATATTATTAACACACAGTGAACTGAGCATTAGTTTTATATAGTGTCCGTTTGTTAGGAATAGAAACATTTAGATTATCGAAACAACATCTATTTAGTTGAAACTTCTCATACGGAGCTTGAAATGGACCCTTTAGTGTCAATAGAAGCGACGGATTGGGGTAATAGTTCATTGAATAAAGCAATTCTAAAGTGCGTCAGCGGGATCGTAAATTTTTTTTTCGGAATCACGTTCAGAGTCTCTAGTTCATAAACATACTAAAAGTGTCCACACTAGGAGAACTGGCGGAGTGGGGGGAGGGGGGGAAAGAGCCCATTTTGGTGTTTTTCGCTTATATCTCAAAAGTGGTGCGTTCTAGAGAAAAACTTTCAACGAATAGTTGAAAGACCATAAAATTATCTACAAATAATACGAACATTGTTTTATAAAATTTCTTACCGTTTCGAGTTACACCTTTTCGAAAATTAGGGAAAAAATGGGGGAAAATGCCCATTTTTGAGTTTTTGGATTATATCTCAAAATTGGTGCATTCTAGAGAAAAACTTCCGAAGAATAGTTGAAAGACCATAAAATTATCTACAAATTATATATAGAAAATTTTTAAAATGTCCTACTGTTTTCGAGTTACCTACACCTTTTCGAAAATGAGTTTTTTTTTACTTATTGGCTGCTACTTTATAACTTACTAGCTGTTACCCGCGACTTCGTCCGCGTAGATTTTATAAAAAAACAGAACTCGAACTTAATTGAAACATATTTTACGGAGCGCTTATCCTTCTTGATCCCTACGTAAAAGATGCATTTGTACTTATCCAAGTTGAATAAATGCATCTTACTACAAACTTAATTATCTTTTGATTTTATTTAACTGGTAGGTAGTGCGGAATTTTCATTGTCAACCGTTACAGGCGAACTTAAAAAAGAAGGCAATAAAGGGAGTGAAGTGAATGGGTAGCGAGGAGGTATTCATAAAATTAAAAAAGGTCCCTATTCCTCCCTATCTATCCTTTTGTATCCCCCCCCTACATTCCCACTCCCCCTCCCTCACCCTCTCCCACTCTCTCTTCCTCTCCCTCGCCCCTCCCTCTTCCCCCCCTCACCCTTCCTTCCCCCTCCATTTCCCCCCTTCCCCTCTACCCATCACCCTCCCTTTCCCCCCTCGCCCTCCTCCCATTCCCCTCCCTTTCCCCCTTCCCCTCACTCATCCTCCCCTTCCCCCTCTCCCTCCCTCTACCCCCCCTCCCTCTACCCCCTCCCACGCCCTCTACCCCTCCCTCCCCCTTTCTCTCCCCTCATTTTCCCCTCCCTTACACTCTCTCCCTATCCCTCCCCCTCTCCCTCTCCCTATCCCTGACCCTACCCCTATATTGATTTTTAGACATTTCAAACCTATCGAATCCCAACCCCATCCCAGGGGTGGTGGTATTTCACGTCCACCACGTTGTATTTCAAAATCATTGTAGTTTTCGTAATCAGCGACCCGATAAACCATACGAACGACACCCATATTGGTTTTTAGACATATCAACTCTATCGCACCCCAACCTCATCCCCAAGGGATGATAGCATTTCACGTCCACCATGTTGGATTTCAAAATTGTTGTAGTTTTTGTAATCAGCGGCTCGATAAACCTTACAAACGATACCCATATTGATTTTTAGACATTTCAACCCTATCGCACCTCAACCTTATCCCCAGGGGATAATGGTAGTTTACGTCTACCACGTTGGATTTCAAAATTGTAGTAGTTTTCGTAATCAGCGATACTTAGTTGAATAAAAAAAGTCCCATCAAAATCGGTTAAGTAGTTTCGGTGTGCTGTAGCAGATACAACCCCGCTAGAGTATTATTGTATGTGTAGATTCCCACGGGAATGAGATATTTTCCCGGGGTAAAAAGTAGCCTATGTCCGTCTCCAAGTTACCATCTATCACCATACCAAATTTCATCAAAATCCGTTCAGCCGTTTAGGCGTGAAAGAGCAACAAACAAACAAACAAACAGACAGACAGACAGACAGAGTTACTTTCTCATTTATAATATTATAGTATATATAGTATATAGTATAAGTATATAGTATATATAGTATATAGTATAGTATATAGTATAGTATGGATGGATTAGGTGGCCCAGCAGACGTCATCCTGCCGAGTAAATACGCCCTACACATACCCTAACCCTACCCTACCTCTACCCTACCTACCTACCTACAAAAAAAACCTATGTTTTTCTGTTTCTAAGCTACCTCCCCAACAATTTCCAGCCAAATCTGGTCAGCCGTTATTGAGTTATAAATTTTATAACTAACAAGACTTTCTTTTAAATATAGAAGATAAAACGTTTTATCACAACCTGCTGGCAATCAGGCTCTTTAGTTGCTTACTACTAAAACTGTCAACTCCGTCAACTCAATAAAAACTTAAGCTGGAATGAGTCGTACTGTGGTATTTGACGGATATACAAACTCTGCCAACAGTACGAAATCACATGAACAGAGGAGATGATACAGATTGAAGAGGTCAGCTGAAATCAGTTTGACATGGAATACTTCGATATCAGTGAAACAAGAAGACTTCTTGTCTAATCCTACCAACAAAACTCAGCTCATTTATTTATTACGAACCAAACTGCAGGAAAATGGGATCAAGGCTCTACAGGCCAATGATGACGCTGACGTACTCATTGTAAAGACGGCTGTAGAACAATCCACTCATAGTTCTGTAGCAGTTGTTGGTGAGGACGTGGACCTCGCTGTTCTTTTAATAGCTTCCACTCCACCTGCACAAGACATCCTGCTGCTAAAACCAGGCCGAGGAAAAAACAAAAGTATTGCCCTATCCAGCCAAGAGATGCAGCAGCTTGGATTTGTTCATATCTCATTTTTACATTCTTTTACCGCCTGCGATACCACATCTGCGACATTCAGAAAAAGCAAGGTGGCTTTCATAAAGCAATACTGAAAATCTGACGTCATCAAAAAAGCGTGCATGACCTTTTACAACCCCTGCTCCACTCAAAGTGAGGTTGAAGAGGCTGGGAAGGTTTGCTTTTTAAAATGGTATGGGGCTCCAACTAAAGCAACCTCCCTCAACCATTACCGCTTCCAGTGTTTGATGAGGTCAGTGGTCAAATTAAAGCCAGACATTAGCTCACTCCCACCAACTGGAAGTGCAGCTAAACAACATTCCCGGCGCACCTACTACCAAGTGCAGCAGTGGCTCGGAAACGAGCTGCCTCCAGAAATGTGGGGATGAAAATCTACACAAAACATACTTGAGCCCATAAAAACTGAAGACGCACCAGCCCCCGAGACTACTACAAATAATATTTTGCCGCTGCACAAAAGATTGTAGCAGTGTCAAATGTGGATGCAGAAAAGCAATGTTAAATTATTGAGCGGCATGCCTTCATTGTGAAGGAAGATGCCTTAACGGCGTATCTTTTAATGAACACGACGATAAAGATGATGAAGAGCTTCAAGAAACGCCTACCAATGAGGACGAACAAATGACAGAGGAAGAACCAGGACCCTCCCAAGCTAAAAGAATGAAAAAGTCATGTGAGACACCAAATTTATAAACAGCCCGATGATCCGATGTAGATTAAATAGTGTAGGTGTAGGGTAGGGGTAGGGTAGGGATAGAGTAGGGATAAGGTAGGTGTAGGGTGTATTTACTGGTCAGGATGACGTCTGCCGGGCCAGCTAATAAGTTATAAACCAGCAGCTAATAAGTTTAAAAAACTCATTTTCGAAAAGGTGTAACTCGAAAACGGTAGGACATTTTAAAAATGTTCTAGGTATGATTTGTAGATAATTTTATAGTCTTTCAACTATTTTTTGGAAGTTTTTCTTTAGAATGCACCAATTTTGAGATATAATCGAAAAACACAAAAATTGGCATTTTTTTTTATTTTTATTTTATTTATTTAGATAACCAACTGCTTATTAACTATAACAGAGTAACAAGAGTGGTAAATAAGACTTAAGCTAATAATAGGTTATCCTAGCGTACCTTTACATTTAAGTACAAACTGCCGCATGTAAGTGAAAACGCTTAGGATAAAATTAAGTTGTGATCAAATTGTTTGCACTGACACGCGGATGATGTACGGTTACGGCTTAGCTGACGTTTATTGTGAACAATGTTAAAAAATAATAATATAAATAATATGACAATAAATGACATATTATACCCAAAGAATATTACATCCCTCTAATGTGTAACTAAAATAACGTATTTGCAGGAGTGTAGTGTATGTGTACTGAATGTGTTTATGTGTGTGTTGGTGACTTGGTGTGTGTTGTAGTGTGTAATGCATGTTTGGGTATATGTTAAATGTATGAAGATAGTATATTTAAAATAAATTTAAAATAAAATAAATCCCCATTTTTTCCCTAATTTTCGAAAAGGTATAACTCGAAAACGGTAAGAAATTTTTAAAAACATTGCTGGTATTATTTGTAGATAATTTTATGGTCTTTCAACTATTCATTGAAAGTTTTTCTCTAAAACGCACCAATTTTGAGATATAAGCGAAAAACCCAAGAATGGGCCCTTTCCCCCCCTCCCCCCACTCCGCCAGTTCTCCTAGTGTCCAGGACTTTTAGTATGTTTATGAACTAGAGATTTTGAACATGTTTCCGAAAAAAAATTTTACGATCCCGCTCACGCACTCTAGACCCCCCTTTGAGCGATTAATTCAATGGGCTATAAACTAAAACAAATACTTAAAGTGGATTGGCCTAAAGGCATCACAGGATACTATGCGTTAGAAGGTATTGAAAAGTTTCTTAAACAGAATGCCGACTACGGATTTAAAGTATGGAAATCTCTCGGAGATGCGAAGAATGGTGTTATCATTGTCTTAAAAGAAGAGGTAAACAATTGAATGCATATAAAATTGTTCTTTAATAATATTTAGTACATTTATGTATATTAATTTATTTTCAACGTGCGGGACCGACTTGATTCAAGTTAAATTCCTCTTTAATTTCAAAAGGTGGAAAACCATGTAAAACTTAAAACAATATTTTTTTTATTTTACGAGATTTTTATTCCAGATTTACAAAGAAGTCTTAAATAGGTAATAAGATGATTAATAATCCATCCGAACTGTTATAAATATTTTTTTAAATGTGATAAAATCTTCTACATAGAAAGAAAATTTGATTTGAAATACTCTGTACTTGATCCTATTGGATTACGCGTTAGCGTAATATTATATATTATTTGCTATTAGAGTGCAATAAAATATTCATTCATTAACTCCATTAATTTTATGTCACAGGTTAAAGTTTTTGTTATTTACAGAATGAGTTCGTAGAGATGTTAATTGAATGGCCACAAGAAGACACAAATGGACTTGCAGAAGCTCTAAAAAAAATCTTAACTGTTAGACCGAAATAAAGATATCATTGTAATCTTTACACGCAAACATGTGGCTGATTGTTTAACAAGTACCGCTGAAGAAATGAACATGAATCTAGGGTTTAATCCCCTACCACTGAAACTATATATTCTGGACAGGGAAAGTCCTTTATATAATGTCAGGTAACATGTTCATGGAATAATCTCTGTTTACGATCGCTACCATCACATCTCTATGTTCACTGCTAGACAAGAGGTTTCAACAGAATTCTCAAAGCCAGAAAATATGGTACATTTTGAGGGAGATCGCCATAGTCACCACGCTTGTATAGTTGCGGCTGACTTAGATGGTGTCCGCAGCATGGTGGTACGATACTCGAAAGAATCCAGTTGCCCATCCTCTGGTTTAAGATCCCTCAATCTCAATTCTTTTATATATCCTAGTAATTGCAAAACCTGCGAATAAACGACACATACCCTCTTTTATTTGGTACTCGTACAAAAAGATACATGATAAAAGATACATTTAAAAAATTGCGGCGTGTATCAGTTTGCCGACGATACATGTTTAGTGACCCATAGTAAAAATATACAGGAAGCGGAAAAAACATGCAACAAAATTTTGACATCTTATGTAGGTGGGCTCATGATGCTGGATTGGTCATAAATGCTAGCAAAACAAAAGTCATCCATTTACGTTCCCCTTACACTAAATGTACGTACATACCCACTATAATTGCGCATGATCACCAATGCATGCATGATCCAGCCCACCTCGTGTCAATGTGAGGCACTCCAGTTAGTAGAGCAACATACCTACTTAGGTCTAATATAGACAAGAACTTTCAATGGGGACCTCACATCGACAATTTGTGTAATAAACTTAGGTCAATGAATGCGAAATTAGCTATATTAAAATATAAGTCGCCATTTGAAATATTGAGAATGTTGTATTTCTCATTAGCAGACTCTTTAATTAGTTACGGTATTAGCAGCTATGGACGCTCCTATAAGACATACCTAAATAATATTTACAAACTACAAGTTACTATGCTTAAAACTATTGTATCTAAAAATATAAAAAATTAATTTAAAGATAATGAGCCTGGATTGTTTAAGCACTGTAAGGTAATATCTGTTTTTAATAAATCACGTATGTCTATTATCCTAGACAATTTTGAGAATGTAAAAACGTTGACCAAAGCTAGTAGATACAACTTACCGAGGTGTAATAATGCAAAGAGATTTTAACCTCGCTGCAGCGAGGTTCAAATCTCTTTATAATAATGTCTACGGTATGAAAACGTGGAAATACCTACTACCTGAAATTTTTAATAATATTTCATGTAATTGACATGACGAAATGCTAGTGAATGTAAAAGAATGTAAAAAATGTTTAATAGATCACTTCCTGCGTGAATGATCGGTCACAGTACCTATTATAATTTATATTAGTGAGTGAATGAGTAGGCAACCACTCATCTCTTGGAAAAACCCTAACAGGTTTTTAGAGGTGTGATTAAAAACTTCCTACGTTTTTTGTTAAGTTGTTTTGAACAATAAATTAAAAAAAAAACCTCTTCTTTTTTGTAAAGATAATTTTCAAACTGTGAATAGCGGCTTACCTACAGAAGAGTGAGGTAGAAAGCACGCGAAATGATAATTCTAAGTAGAGATCTATATCCAAAGATTACTATAATATCCTTTAGCTATAATATTTTTTTGGAATTGCATTCAATTTTTGTTATTGATTTTTTTTTTGTTACGATCTTTGCAATAGTATATTCTTGCAAGTTTTTCTTTTTTATTATGTAATGTTATAATAAATGTACTTGAATCCTTTCAGATAGCCAGAAGGTTCCACCTTTGATCTCTTGACGGAAGACCACATAGAACTCGCTGACTCGACCTGGCCTCATCGTTATCCTAGTTCCATTAAATACTATAAACTTCTCATAGAAACCAAATCTGGCTATGGTCTTTTCAAGGACAACCGTCTCGTATCATTCGGCTTCATCAAAGAAATGGGAGCTTTGGGACATTTGTTCACTTTAGAAGAACACAGACGAAAAGGCTATGGAGAAATGGTCACGAAACTAATTCGCAGTGAAATTTTGAAACAAAAAAAGTATGTGTTTTCTGTCATCTTTTTAGACAATATCCGATCATGTAAGATGTATGAAAAAATTGGTTTTACAGAGACTGATATCGTGTTTACAGTAAAACTGACGCTTAAATAGTACATTACTGCCATGGCCGACAAAAATGGTAAAAAACCGGTCAAGTGCGAGTCGGACTCGCGCGCCGAGGGTTCCGATATACCTATAGTATTTTTGGAAGCAATAAAGTCCATTTTCAGGACCGCAAAACTAAATTTGTTTGTAAAGGTTTTTTGCAGATTTCTGAAAAACTGTGCAACTTAGAAAGATCGTTTTATTTTTGCTGTAAAGTTTACATAAACCTCTGTCAACTGTAATTAATTCAGATTTTCCCTTACTCAAACTTCGGAGATAAGGGGGGGGGAATGGTATTTTTTTTGACATTTTTCATCATAACTTGAAAACTAAGAAACTTAAAAAAATACAAAAATATATTTTAAAATGTACAAGTAAAGCCCTTTCATATGATACCCCACTCGACCTAGTAGCGACAATTTGAAATTTGCCCCCCCCTATTTTGGCCCCCTTTACATTAATAATCATACTTTTTTCAAAAAATTTTCATGTGCAATTAAGTTGGGCAACTATATTCTAAAACTATTCCAAATTTCAGCTCGATAGCGTAAGTGGTTGCTGAGATATAGAGGTGTGACAGACAGACGGACAGACAGAGCGGCACCATAAGGGTTCCTTTTTTTTACCATTTTGGTATCGGAACCCTAAAAAGGACTAACGTGATATGATGGCCAGAGACGAAGCCAAGGCTAAGTCCTTCAATACCTGATTACGGCAAAGGTTTATAACAAGCTATTTTCTCAATAAATGCGCGGAAATTCAAAATAAGTTTAATCCAAACAAATATTAAAAACTTTCTTCTTACCAATATAGCTGTATTCCTTTTTCTTACATCGCAGTTTTTCATTTTCATATTCTATTTAATCTGTGTTTGTTTTTATTTCTTTTTGCAAGCCTGTTCGAAAATTAAACAAAAACTTTGATAAGTTACTTCCTTGCTTGGTATGCTTGGATAAGTTACCTCCTTGGTTGTTTTGATGTGATTAGTTACCTCCTTCATTGTGACGCTTTTATAAGTTACCTGTATGGTTGTTATGCTTGTTGGTACATTCCATTTTTAAATAACGAAACAGATATGAGTTTTTACAGTAAACTCTCTGTGCCCGCGGCTTCGCCCGCGTAATATTCAGACAACGTGCAGTCTCTCCCTCTCCCCCTCCCTCTCCCTCACCCACTCCCTCTCTCTCTACCTCCATCCCACTCCGTCTCCTTCTCCCTCTCCCTGCCCCTAACCCTACCCCCACTCCTATCCCTATCCCTACCGCCGTCTTAACCGCTATCCCTATCCTTATATAAACATAGAAACGACACCAATATTGATTTTTAGACATTTTAAACCTCAACCCAACCCCATCCCCAGGGGATGATGATATTTCACGTCCACCACCTTAGTTTTCAAAATTATTGTTGTTTTCGTAATCAGCGATCCAATAAACCATATAAACGACACCCATATTGATTTTTAGACATATCAATCCTATCGCACCTCAACCCCATCCCCAGGGGATGATGGTATTTCACGTCCACCACATTGGATTTCAAAATTGTTTTAGTTATCGTAATCAGCGACCCGATAAACCATACAAACGATACCCATATTGGTTTTTAGACTTTTTCACCACATTTCCCTCTTTAAGGGGTTGAATTTGGGGTGGAATTTCAATAACAGTGATGTATGCTCCACAGAATTAAACCTTAATGCCCGGACTTTCATAGAAACTTTCATCCTTTATTTCACCCTTAGGGGATGAATTTTGAAAAATTATAAAACGTACTTATTTATTTTTTACCAACAGCTCAAAAACAAATTTCTATAATTCTGCCTTTAAAAATGAAAGACTTATAGACCAACATACGGAAAAAAATCATCCCCTTTTTCACGCCTTGAAGCGTGATTTTTAAGAAATTGTTTCTTTATTTTTTACCAAAAACTTAAAGTTAAATTTGTGTGAATCTAACTCAAGAAACAAAGGACTTTCATACAAACTTTCATCCCTTATTTCACCCACTTAGGGGACGAATGTTGAAAAATTCTTAAACACGAGCTTTTTATTTTTCAGCATGAGCTCGGAACCAAATTTCTATAATTCTACCTTTAAAAATGAAAGACTTATAGACCGACATACGGAAAAAAAATCATCCCCTTTTTCGCCCCCTTGAAGGGTGATTTTTAGGAAATGCTTAAACCCGTGTTTCTTTATTTTTTACCAAAAGCTTAAATTCAAATTTGTGTGAATCTAGCTCATGAAATAAAGGACTTTCATACAAACTTTCATCCCTTATTTCACCCCCGTGGGAGATGAATTTTCCATAATCCTTTCTTAGTGGATGGTTTTGACGTGCCTAGAACCTGTGTACAAAATTTCAGATCTGTATCTATAGCGGTTACGACTCGGCGTTGATGAATCAGTCAGTCAGTCAGGACATGCTCTTTTATATATTTAGATAGAAGATAGATGAAGTAACATTTGGATTTTTATCTAGGGACTCATGCTGGTGCAAAGCGCTTTGCTAAGCGCTTTGCGGTCTTGTTAGTGACAAGTAATGTCACTAGACAGTGGGTGTTATGGGTGGTGGTGACCACTTTCCATGAGGTGGCCCACTTGTGACATAAGAAAAAAATTACTAAAATTCTATAATTGTGAATAGTGAACAGACTAAACTAAAATATTTTAAAAAATCCATGTAATAAATATTATTGCTTATGTTTATTTAGATAATCTGTTTCGTTTGATCTCTTGAGTTGATTAAAGTGGAAATCATTTTGATGTTACATTCTTATTATATTATATTAAACATACATATTCATTTACCTACATAGATACGTCCTTCTGGCAACATTCATTGAGAGTGATTGTGACTCAGAACAAGAATGTGAACTGCGATTTGCGAAAAAACAAGTCTGATCAGCTGCCGACCTCAGTGTGATTCATCAAGGAACATATACTCTCTAACCGAGAGGTGATTTATTTAGTAAGTGGTGTTTATCGTTCGTATGCAGTAGTGTTTGTAGTTTTGTAATAGTCGGCACTAGAGAAATTCAGGTTATCATAAGCCTGTTAGACGCAAAGAGGACATCTGTTGATAAGGAGCTATTTAGATAAAACTTCTCATACAAATTATATGTACTAAGTGCGATTGTATAAAAATGGATCCTTTAGTGCCAGTCGAAGTAATGCAATGGGGTGACCTAAAAGAAATATTCAATGTGGACTGGCCGAAAGGCATCACAGGGTACTATGCGTTAGATGTATTAGAAAAATGGCTGAAACAGAACGCCGATTATGGATTTAAAGTATGGATTCCTCACGGACAAGCGAAGAATGGCGTCATCGTTGTCTTGAAAGATGAGGTGGGTACGTAAATAATTAAATATGCGTAACAGATAAATTTTGTTATGTTTAACATTTGTTAAAGTTAATTTAAACCCTTGAAGATGTTAATATTATTGTATCAATATTGACATTGCTTGTTTGATATTGACGAAGGAGGTTCATATAAATTCTTTGGATATTGTTTTATTTTTTATTATTTATTTTAGGGTTCCGTACCTCATAAGAAAAAAACGGAACCCTTATAGGATCACTTTGTTGTCCGTCTGTCTGTCTGTCTGTCAAGACCCTTTATCTCACGAACGGGTAAAGGTATCAGGTTGAAATGAATACCATATATTAGGTTCCATGAACCACACAAGATCTGAAAATTTCAATTTTTTACAATGACGCAATCAAAAGATATGGCATTTTATGTCCTCATCTCCATACATTTATTCAAAAATGCTAAACCTACAGGGTACTTCCCGTTGACATAAAATTATTAAATTTGGCAAGAAGGTAGGTCTCACAGTACAAATAATGGGAAAAGTCTGAAATCATTAAATATTACAACTTTTCTCACAACTAATGGTAACCAATTGTGGTGAGCTCCCGTTTCAAGAACATTCATATAAGAGAGGGGTCAAGTTGGATGGTCCGGAGGCGATTTTTGTATTAGTTCTATTTTAAAAACGGGAACACTTACAAACTTGAAAATTGGTATGTTTATAGTGCATAAGCTGTAAAATAACAACAAATAATAAAATTTGGTCAAGCGCGTGTCGGATTTAAAAAATCTAGCACATCAACTTACTGAAATTTCAACTATGATTATGTGGTGGTACGGAACCCTCAGTGCGCGAGTCCGACTCGCACTTGGCTGGTTTTTTATTATTTGTGATGTAACTAACTGTTGTACGTATAGTACTTATCTAGTCCCTGGTAATAATAACTAATAAGTGACACTATTTTTTTTTTATTGTTCAAACTGAGTTCGACTCATCAAATCGTATTCTTTTTTTATAAACAGGAAAAATTCGTCGAGATGTTAATCGAATGTCCACAAGAAGACACGAATGGTCTAGCAGAAGCTCTAAAGAAATCCAACATGATAGACCGAAATAAAGATATCATCGTCATTTTCACTCGCAAACACACGGCGGATTGTATAAAAGGGACAGCTGAAGATATGAATATGAATTTAGGGTTCGATCCCCACCCACTGAAGTTATATATACTGGACAAGAAAAGTCCTGTATACGCAGTCAGGTAAATAAAAAGAATTATTCTGGCGGCCTACACATTTGTAAGTGTTATTGTGGGCATGTGGTCATTCCAATAACGAATTTTGAAACCCATCCTAAAAATGATACGCTTTCCAAACCACGTCTTAGGCTTCCCGCACACGACCGAGAATCGGTGACCGATTTTTGTCGGCATCCCGCTCTGACGTGTTATCACCTTCCGTCCTTGTCCTGGCCGATAATCGCCCACCGATTCTCGGTCGTGTGCGGGAGCTCTTAACCTAGTTGTTATTTAAGAAGTATGGATCAAGTAAATAATGAAGTCGACATTGCTGAAAAAGCGCTTTCTTCTTCACCACCGCGACGTAAGGGATAAACTCAAAAATCCTTGTAGGTATTAAGAGATTCGCTCTTACGTCACTATAAAATAAGAGGGAATCTCCTACATTATGGGTACAAATACTGATACCTCTTCCGAACTTATTATATTGAATAAATTTTATTAATCTTTCTCAAAATTATTCATCTTTATATTTTAGAAGCGCTATGATTTATTTATCTTAATTTGATCTTAAGCGTCTATTGTGGACTAACAAGAAGGCTTTTAATTGTAAACCTGACTAAAGCACTATGATATGTTTTTTTAAAACTTTACAGATTACCAGACGGATTCTTCTTTAAGCTTCTCACGAAAGACTACATAGAACTCGCTGACTCAACCTGGCCTCATCGTTACCCTGGTTCCACTAAGTACTTTGAACTTCTCATACAATCCGAATCTGGCTACGGTCTATTCTTAGACAACAAACTTGTGTCCTTCGGTTTCATCAAAGAAATGGGAGCTTTAGGACATGTATACACCTTAGAAGAACACAGAAAAAAAGGCTATGGAGAAATGCTCACAAAATTAATTTGTAATGTGATTTTAAAACAAAACAAGGATGTATTTTCGTTCTGTATAGAAGACAATATCGCATCATGTAAATTGCATGAAAAAATGGGTTTCAAGGAGTCTGATATCGTGTTTACAATTAAACTGACGCCTAAATAGCTAGTAATATGGTAAAAAATAGTATAACGGGCCTGTAAGTTACCTGAAAGTTAAAATTGGGTACTTAATAATTATATCGGCTGTCAAAGTATGACACTCAAACGTGCTCAATTTTTTTTTAAATCTTCTCTTTTAATAACTTTATCCTAGTTTTGACGTCTTTAGAACTGAATACTTGTTTCAAATATTGTAAAAAAAAAGTTTTTCAGTTTCACGTGAATATTAAGGGCCCCATATACGGAACGATCCGTCTGTACGATCCATCTGTAGAATATTGTGACGATCGATCGCTTAAAATTTGCCGCTCACACACGAAACGATTGGTCGTAACGATCGATCATTTACTTGTTTGAAACGGAAGGATATAAAGACGTGCTCAAATAATTCAATACGTGCCCTTATAAAATGGAAAACGAACTTCTGTTCCATACCTTTGTGGCGGTAACTTTGACTCGGCTACAAAAGAAACAAAGGAAGCCTAGAAAAATTTGGGAAAAAGCCTAGAAAGCCTAAAAAAATCGAATCGTTGATCGCAAAGAGCCATACACTGTCGATTCATCGTCACGATATTCATGATTGCAAGGGGTTTTGTTGCGATCTCTGATATCGTCTTCGATGAAGTAAATCGTTAACGATCTTCATATATACTATCGATCCGTCGGTTCGATCGGTCTGAAACGACGGATCGTTCCGTATATGGGGCCCTTTAAGTTCGTTGACGTTATTTGTATCGTTTTGTATTATTATCACTGTCGATTTGGCAAATAAACTGACATATTTTAAACGCTAAAGCTATACAACGTGGAACGGAAAGGTGTGATAATACTCAAGAGTATGAATCTACCCATGTAACTGAACAACTTTTCCGATTTTTGACCTCCCATAGAAACTGCATCAGATGATATCGCATTTTGTATGGGAGGTCAAATTTGGAATTTCGTATTTTATTTTTATTTAAAAAAGACTTAGGGCTCCCGCACACGACCGAGAATCGGTGGGCGATTCTCGGCCAGGACAAGGACGGAAGATTCAGGGGATAACACGTCAGAGCGGGATGCCGACAAAAAATCGGTCACCGATTCTCGGTCGTGTGCGGGATCCCTTACATAATACTTAAACTATAACATAATACACATCGGTGTAGCAAAAATCCTTAAGGATTTGTCTGTACACCGTCGTTCATCATCGTGTACTCTTAGCTAAATAAAGTAATATAATAATAACAGTGTGCATTTTTTTTTTGGTATGATATAATGATAATTAGGTCCCTAGTCGACCAACTTACGTGTTAGGTTGTGACGATGATAGTTATCCTGTTCAGATCTTAACTTAGAAACAAAGTTTCGATATTATATTTCTACGTCTCCTACCTCACAGGTAAACCGGTTGCAAGCAAATCGGCCGGTCAGCGTACGCACACATAGATCGTCGCGTAACCGGTCGGAGTGCGGTATCACACGGGGCGATTTATTTTTTGCTAAACGTACGTACGCACACGGCAGCAAGCAAGGGGCACACGCACTCCCGAGACTAAATACCTGCTCAAGGTCAAAGTGTTGCCACTGACGTGCGGCGGGGCGTACATCGTTAAAGCTAAATAGGTAATAGTTAGTAGTAGGTATGATACTAAGGTTGTATTTGTATTAATTTTATATATATACATATTTTATTTGTATGTTTTATGTGTAATAATAAAAAAAACCGGCCAAGTGCGAGTCGGACTCGCGCACTGAGGGTTCCGTATCACCACATAAACATAATTGTATTCGTTGAAATTTCAGTAAGTTAATGTGCTAGATTTTTTGAGTCCGACACGCGCTTGACCAAATTTTATTATTTGTTGTTATTTTATAGCTTATGCACTATAGACATACCAATTATCAAGTTTGCAAGTGTTCCCGTTTTTAAATAGAACTAAAACAAAAATCGCTTTAGCGACCATCCAACTTGACCCTTCTCTTAAATGAATGTTCTTGAAACGGGAGCTCACCACAATTAGTTACTACTCGTATTAGTTGTGAGAAAAGTTGTAATATTTAATGATTTCAGACTTTTCCCATTATTTGTACTGTGAGACCTAGCTTCTTGCCAAATTTCATAATTTTAGGTCAACGGGAAGTACCCTGTAGGTTTTTCATTTTTGAATAAATGTATGGAGATGAGGACATAAAATGCCATATCTTTTGATTGCGTCGTTGTAAAAAATTGAAATTTTCAGATCTTGTGTGGTTCATGGATCCTAATATATGGTATTAATTTAAACCTGATACCTTTACCCGTTCGTGAGATAAAGGGTCTTGACAGACAGACAGACAGACAGACGGACAACAAAGTGATCCTATAAGGGTTCCATTTTTTTCTTTTGACGTACGGAACCCTAAAAACTAGCAATATTTGTATATTTATACTCGTATATATTTGTAATCGGTTTCTCAAAAACTTCTCTATCAAAAATTCCACGATTTAGACAAAAACTTACAGCGCCATCTGTTGACGAGTAGCATAGCTTGCTCACCCGCTGATATTTTTAGGTTGAGGCGGCTATTATAGAGCGAAGCGAGATTAGCGAAGTAAGATAGCAAGAAGATTTTTTTTTATATGTATGGGCTTACTCTTGACCTCGATCTAGCCTTGAGGACAGAGATGTGGTCGACGATGGAGCGAGCTTGCCCAGAAGAAGCCTATTCACTCACGACTTAAATAGATTCGGGTTATAAGTGCTCGGGAACACAGACGCAGGCAGAGAATTCCACTCCTTAGCTGTGCGCATTATAAAGGATGTTTCAAAGCGCTTTGTGCGGATGTGAGGAATATCAACCAAATATGGGTGATATCCTGCGGTGCATCCGGATTCCCGATGGTAGAAGGGGGATGGCGGAATAAGCTCATGGAGCTCTTGGGCACGCTCTCCGAAGTACAATCTGTAAAAGACCGACAGACATGCAATTTTGCGCCGATGGGCTAGGCTGTGAAACTTGGTTTTCACTAGCATCTCATCACCAACGAGCTTCTTGGCTCTGCGATCAATCGAGTCTAGAGCGGCTAGTTGTTATTTGGCTGAGCCATCCCAAAGGTGGCAGCAATTCTCCATGCAAGATCGGACTTGTGCTTTATATAAAACTAGCAACTGTCCAGGAGAGAAATATCATATCATATCATATCATATCTTTATTAATAAAATAATTTACACGTCAAAAATTTCACATAAAATAACAATTGTTATTATAATATTACCATAAATAATTACATTAAAAAATAAAAATAACTGCTATTGCAAAAAGTCCGTACAGTTCTATTTTAAGTTTATAAATTCGTTAAAGCTGTAAAATGCCTTTTCCACTAGCCAAGTTTTTAACCTAGACTTAAAGGTGGTCAAGCTCGGGGCGTCCTGAATATTCTCGGGTAGTTTGTTATATACCGGTGGACCCATCGCGTGGATAGTGCGCTTTGCCTTTTCAAGCTTATGCGTGACTAAACACAACTTCCGAGCGTTTCGCAAATTATGAATTTTATCATCGCTTCGCCTCGAGTAACAGTGTATATTCTGTTTAGCGTATATGGCAACTTGACAAATAAGTAAGCTCGGGAGCGTCAATATCCCTAGTTCCACGAAGTACGGCCTAGCTGATACATCTTGCGGCACCCGGACGATTGCCCGCACAGCACGCTTCTGCATCCTGAAGACACGTTCCCATTCGGCAGCGCGTCCCCAGAACTCCAAGCCATATTGCAGAAGCGACTGCACATACGCAAAGTAGCAAGATCGGACTACGTGTGTTGGTAGGGTAGAGGCAAGCCGGGATAGCGCGAAACAGGCTTTTGCTAATTTACCACACAATGTGTCAATATGAATTTCCCACGACAGCGTGTTATCCAGTTGAAAGCCAAGAAAGGATGTCACATTGACTTGTTTTATATCAACTCCTTCGATGTCAACGACCAACTGCCTACGTTTTCGACCCGATAAGTCAAAACACACATATTGAGTTTTTGTCAAATTCAATACAAGACCGTTTTGAAAAAACCAGGTTCGGAGTTGCTTGGCAACAGAGTTGAGCTGTTTTTCCAACATGTCGAGAGAAGATGCGGTTATTATAGCAGCGACGTCGTCAGCATACATAAAAACTTCAGCACCGGTGATCGCGCTTGGCAGATCATTTAGAAGGAGGGAAAAGGCCAGATTGGAAAGGGATGATCCTTGAGGCACGCCCACAACTGTTGTGAGCCCACTAGACTTTATAGTACCTCCCTTGCCCACTACGAATTGTGTTCTGCCATCCATGAAATCTATCATGAAGTCTAATGCTTTTCCTGCGATTCCATAGTGCTGTAGTTTCATTGCTAGTATGCGGTGGTCAGCGACGTCGAAAGCTTTAGAAAGGTCGCAGCATAGTACTGCAACCTCTTTCTTTTCTTCGCGCGCCGCGAGTATCCGTTGAACTACTTCTCGCGTCAGCATGGTAGTAGATTTCCCAGCACGATAAGCATACTGACGACCAGATATGATATTGTTATCTGTCAAGTACTCGGTGAGACGCGAGGTAATTCCGTTTTCCAAGATTTTGGCTACGGCGGGTATTATCGAAATTGGCCGGTAACAAGATGGGTCGGATTTTTGTCCTTTTCCTTTATACAAGGGACATACTTTAACTTGCTTAAAGGGTTTTGGGTATACGCCATGCTGAATACATTTATTAAAAAGCTCAGATAACAGGGTAGACACTGTTGGTGCAATTAGCAACAATAGTTCTATAGAAATGCCGTATATGTCTTTTGTGGGTTTTATAGCAACTTTTTTTGTTATAATTTTATGCACCTCTTGTGGTGTGAAAGCTTTGAGATGCAAGGAACGATCTGCTGGTTGGCAAACTTGTTTAAACCCGCTTAACCTTAACCACACCTCGGAAGCTCCATACAATCGGGCTCAAAAGTGACAGCTGTCATTTTTACACGCGCAAATGTGTGGGTGGGTTAAAGACGTGTGAGTGTAGGGTTGGTGGTATCTAGAAAACACTTACCTACCCTAGAAAACGTAGATAACACAACATTAGCATTATACTTTTATTACAGTTTCAAGTTGCACATTTTTCGTTCGACTATAAAGCGACTTACACAATTCACAAACGAATTATAACTTTACTATCACTCGTCACCTCACTTTGTTGTATTTAGTAATCGAATTTCAATTAAAACAAACAAACACACGTTGAAATAATCTCACAAACTCTAAAAACAATCATTTTTTTCACTAAACTTCATCTCTGACGGCTGGCTGGCCGCCACCCCGCCGGTGCACCAGGGTGACTATCGCGAAAATGGCGAATCTGCTCTTATCATCACTGCAAAAAAATCTGCCAAACTTTATTCCAGAAAATGAAAAAAAATGCTGTTATATTATTGCTTTAATGTGGAAAGGAATAAATAAATACATACTATTCAAAGCTTTATTTTTTTCATTTAACCCAAAAAATGCTCTATTAAATCTATTAATGAAAGAAATGTTTAAAGGAAAGAAAACATCTGTGTCTACCTCATAAGGTAAAACACCATAGTGTTTATTCCATAATAATTGCTTCTTATTATTGTTTAACTTTATTCCAAATTTTACTTTGTCTTGGAGAGTCGAAAGACAACCGTAAACTGCACAACCACGCACCATTTTTTCAACTTTTGCAAGCGTTGCATATCGCGTGGCAACAGGACGAGAAATGGGACGAGATATCGCGCAGGGCCCCGCGGGGTGATGCACGCGCACTTGAGGTACTCCGATTGGTGGGAGGCGGAGAGCTTCCGTTCTGTATGTAGTACTATTATTAATTCTGTGCCTTAACCTTAAAATACCGCTTAACCTTATTGAGGATACCCAACGTTTTGGCCGCAGTTTGAGGTTTTGACTCAATGTTGGCGCCGAAGTTCAGGTTATAAGATTAGTTAAGTGTTATCTATCAAGGAAGTACTGTTTTAATATTTTTTTTTTGTTTTCTTTTGTTAACAGTGTCTTAATCTTAATGCTTACAGGTAAGTCTTTTATTAATTTGGGTATTTGATATTGTAGCAGTTGTTTTGTAGTTATTGTATTTCGGTAAGTTTAGTGTAACACCTTTATAAGCGCTTCGTGGTTGGTATACATAATGTTTAGATTCCTTAAGATCTTCATTGAAAAAGTGTTCAGTTAGTAGCGTGTACTTGTTCCGTGACTTGACCAGTTCATGTACAGGTATAATTTTGCAGTGATAAAATAGCTCCAAATGCTTGTATTCATGTTTCATGTTTTTAGGTACTATACTCTTTAGGATTCTTAGTTGTAAATTATATATTTGATCAAGGTGGGATCTGCAAGTTCTGCCGTAACTGCCCAAGCCATAGTATATTATTGTTTCACCTAGTGCTTTATATACATATAGGAGTGTAGTGTAGGGAATTTTACGTGTAACTAATTTAAATTTCGCAAGTATAGCCGTTAGTTTATCGCTTACGAAATTAATATGTTCCGTCCATTTTAGTCGTTCGTCAATAAATAAGCCAAGATATTTATGTTTATTTACAAGTTCAACCAGCGCACAGCAACAATTATTATGATTTGCATGCAGACATGAATGACTATGAGCTAATAATTCGAGATTTTGAGCCTGTCTGTTCTGACTAGAGCTAATGTACATTGATTTTGTCTTATCATTATTAAGTACTAGGCCAGCATCGTGAGACCATTTTACTAGTGATGTGAATTCTTTTTGCAAGACATCGATAGCTTCATTAATGTCTTCATGTGCTGATATAAGACACGTATCGTCTGCAAACTGAAAGATGTCACAAGATTTTATAACGTTGACAACGTCGTTTACGTAAGTGATGGTTTCGGTGTTTTATAGCATTTGAAGAATTACAATTAAAAAAATGTAAATGTAATGAAATATCCCGTTT
The DNA here is from genome assembly GCA_947532105.1 of Athrips mouffetella. Classification (NCBI taxonomy): domain Eukaryota; kingdom Metazoa; phylum Arthropoda; class Insecta; order Lepidoptera; family Gelechiidae; genus Athrips; species Athrips mouffetella. The sequence continues at coordinate 18,432,225 of OX383975.1, read as the reverse complement.
AGTTCAACACGAAATTAATTAATCTTTTAAGGGAAAAAGAAAAACATCGCATATCTTATCTTAAATTTGGAAATCCCCGCGATGGGAATGAATTCGAGTTACTAAGAGAACGTTGTCATAAACTTATTGATATTTGTTACAGTATATATAAACAAAGAATCGAATCATGTATCTGTAAAAATCCTAACACATTCTGGCGATTCATTAAGGATAAGCGTAAAGGTCTTTCGGCACTACCAGCAACTATGAAAATGAACAATTCTGTAGCCTCAACGGGTACCGATATTGCTAACCTATTTGCCAAACACTTCTCCTCAATTTATTCAACGAGTATCTCTAAGTATAACACTACTGAATCTCCTGGAAATTGTCTATCCCATTTGCGATTAAAGGTCACCGATGTAAGGAGTGCTATAAAACGCCTTAACCCGCAAAAAGGCGCAGGACCGGATTGTATACCACCAGTCTTTGTGAAGCATTGTGGTCCTTACATTGCGCTTCCGCTCACACTTATTTTCAATCTTTCTCTTTCGAAGGGAGTATTTCCGATGGATTGGAAGAGATCAAGAATTATACCCATTTTCAAAAAAGGCGATCAATCGGACGTAAAAAATTATCGGCCCATATCCATCTTGTCCTGCTTCCCTAAGATTTTTGAATCTCTTATTAATCCCTTGCTCTACAGTCATGTCGAATCTAATCTATCAGACTATCAACACGGGTTTAGACGCGGTCGTTCCGTGGAAACTAACCTTGTGTCGTTCGTGTCTACTGTTGCACTCGAAATGGACAAAGGGCGGTGTTGGCTACACCAACACGAGTTCGGGGTTCACCGGGTGCTTTGTGACTTAAACACGAGATCAAGTTTACAAATCGTCTTTATTAAACACACAAGTTCAAACAACGATAACAACAGGTAATAACAAGAGTCAACAAGAGTCAAACAGAAAACTTAACAAGTGACGAGCACGCAGGCTCAGACGAGTTCGCGGGCACTGGCACTGACACTGACTAATCACTAACTAGTTTTCACTGTCTTGTCAACTCCTTGAGTGGACTGTATAACGTTCACTTGTTCACTGCACTGTACAACTGACTGTTTCCAACTGTGTTCGGATCGTAGACAGAACTGGAACTGTATCTTTGACTGTACTGTGCACTTGTATCCTTGAGCTGTAGACTGTGGTCGGATCGTAGACAGAACTAGAGCTTGAATACTGCTGTATCACACACTGTAACTGTGACTTTAACTGTGACTGCAGAATGGCGGAATCGTGCGCGCTTAAGTCCCGCTAGCGCCGGTCGGAACTAGCGTGCGTCACGCCGAGCGCACGCTGTCTATCTCGCTCGCACGCGCTGGCCGTCTTGCTCGCCTTGTGCTCTCGCGGCGTCGGTGCGGGGCGCGGGGGCGGGTGATGTTCGTGCGTAGCTTGCTCTGGTACTTGAGAGTTGCGTTCCGTGTCGCCGTCCGCAACAGGCGGCAAGTCGATGTGGTATACACGGACTTCAGCAACGCATTGCAAGCTCACGGAATCAATGGTCCTTTGCTTTGTTGGTTCTCATCATATCTTTCAGAAAGGCCACAAGTGGTTGCTGTAAACGGTTTTGAATCAGCCAAATTCACCGCCATATCAGGCGTTCCACAGGGCTCCCATTTAGGCCCAACACTTTTCCTAATTTTTATCAACGATATTACCTCCCAAAGTAAAAATTCTCATGTTTCAATATTTGCTGACGACGTAAAAATTTACAGAACTGTATATGGTTTAACGGACGCTCATCTAATCCAATCAGATCTCTACAGTATTAAAACTTGGTGCGACAACAATAATATGACTCTCAATCCTCATAAATGCTCCCATATTTCTTTTACAAAAAAAGTCAATCCCACGCTAACAACCTATGAGCTAAATACGAGTAATACAGAACTAGCGAAAGTTGCCCAAATTAGAGACCTAGGCATCATCCTTGACAGCCGATTAAACTTTGCAGCCCATATCGATAAGATAGTCAATAAAGCCGCGTCAATGCTCGGTTTCATCAAACCATAGAGTAATATACAAACGTAACTGTCGCAAGTTCAAACAGCCACTAACTCGGAAAATTTTATATAACAGTCTCGTCCGTAGTCACCTGAGCTTTGCTAGCGTTGCCTGGAGCCCTGTATATAGTACGCCATCGCAGCGAGTGGAAAGTATCCAACGCGCACACACGAGACACCTAGCCTACCTGGTTCCAGGTATCACTCACAAAGAACCATACATTCAGCGTTTGGCATTTTTTGGGTTGCACACACTTCGTAATCGTAGAGTGATAGCTGACCTTATATTTCTCCACAAAATCATTAACAATAAAATCAAGTGTACTCATATTCTCAATGAGATAAAAATTAATGTTCCCTATAATTTCCCGCGAAAGCCAGTTACCCGAATTTTCAATGTAATAAAGTGCCGAACCAATCTAGGCTTACATCAACCACTCGCCAGAATGTGCTCGCTCTATAATGATGTTAGTGCAAAATTACCCGAAATCGACATTTTTGGTGACTCTCTTACTGTTTTTAAAAACAAATTGCTAAAACACATGTCCTGAATGTTTCTCTGTTTCTCTTATAGATAATTTATATTTATATTTAATGGTGTTTAGAAAACCCTATTACTGTTAAATTATAGTAAAATTGTATATAAACTATCCCTAAAATTCCAATTTAGAAGTTGTCTTGTTCTTAACTTTATTTTTCACGATAATTACTGTTGATAGATCTTATTTAATTATAATACTGTTGCCGAATATGGTCAATGCTGTGCACACCTATAATTGGCATACATATTCTACCCTAACCTATTTGAATGTATCCAAATTGTAATTTTAATATGTTATGCTGTTGGTTTGCCTTAATAAATAAAATAAAAGTGGTCCTAGCACAAATCCCTGGGCTGTTCCTTCTGATACTAAGATCATTTTGCTCTTCGTATCTCCAATTTTTAAAGCATAAGATCTACCGTCCAGATAATCGCGGCACCAGTTATTTAATGGCCCTTTTATTTCGCAATTATTTAGCTTTTCGATTAGTATATCATGCTGTAAAGCATCGAACGCTTTAGTGTAGTCTACGAATACGACTAGTATGTGTCTATTCTGATCAAGGTGTTTGTATAAGTCATCAGTAAATTTAACAAGTAGTTGTGTCGAACTTTTTCCTGATTGAAATCCGTACTGCTTATCCGTTATTACGTTGTTGCTGCTATAAAATGTGTTGATTTGTCTAGATATGACTTTTTCAACAATTTTATCGATAGTAGAAAGTATGGTTATTGGACGATAATTGTCGTAGTTATTTTGACTACCTTTTTTGTGTATTGGGCGAACAATACCAGTTTTAAGTTCGTTTGGATATTTTCCTTGCTTCACAGTTTCATTTATGAACTTGGCAATGGGTTCTGCTATTTCAGTGCTGACATTTTTTATATCTATTGCTCTTATACCTTCTATTCCAGGAGCTTTCAGGTTGTTTAGAGATTTTATTTCTTTAAACACTTTTTTTTCAGTACTTTTTTTAAATCTACATGAAATTGGAACAGGAACAGTGTAAGTTTCTTTGTTTATTAGTTGTTTATCACATTTAGGGGCAATATTTTTTACATTATTAGCAAAATTATCAGCAAAAGTGTTAGCAATGTTTTGTAGTGTTGTTTTTTTGAAGAAACGCATTTGAGATCACGTTATCGACAATACTTTTACTTCTTCCAGTGATTTCATTCAAATTTCATTTCGACCTGTGTTTCTTGGGAAAAGTTGTTCAGTTTTATTGGCAGATTTATATTATACCCTTCAGTATTATCACACCATTCCGTACCGATTCAATGTCGGACATTAAAAGTAGTCCTTCATAGTTATCAAATGTTTTTGAAGGCATTGTAGCACCGAAACAGGAGTTATGGAGTTTAATGTTTTTGACCATAGAAGTTCGCAAAGACTATGCTTCAAGATCACGTGTTGTATTAAGTAGATAAACCTATAAGTTTATAAATATAGTTGAGTTTATAATAAAATTGGTGCAGAAGTAGTTCCAAACGCAATCCTTAAATCATAAGATATTGAATGTATTAACTAAATGCTGAGATTATAAAACCTAAAATAAATAAAATAACTGGAGACAAACACAATGACTTGGTCCGCTGCCTCTCTACTTACTTTTATGTGTGCTTAGCATTATGGAATGTGGGGCGGGCAATGTTATAGTAGTTTATCTATACCACAAACATTGCAACTAACATTGCAACATAGCAACGCGACTAGTCCGTACGTTCATTGAAATAAGCACGGTACAAAGTTCAATATGGCAAGCAGTAGCGCGGACGCAAGGTAGCAGTGTTGCCTGCTTGAAGGGTTTAGGGCTAAATATAGCATTTTTTACAATTTGTAATTAACTCGAAAACTTACTCGAAAAGGAGTATTTTGTAAATTGTTAAGACCGAATCAGACTTTTTTCGTGAATTCATATTCGTAATTTAAATTTTTCGTAGTTTTAATTTATTTTTCATATTACAAAAAAGTATAAAATAAATTTCTACTGAATGGTAAATTATTAGAAAAGGTTAGAGATTTTCTCCAAAAATATATCTCCTGCCGGGTCTCCTCCATCTACATTGAAAATTCAGATATTTTTACGTTTTAATTTATTTACAATTCTGTTTCTTCTTCTTCCGCCAAATATCCCAGTCCCAGTGTTGAATTATAGCTACAAATTAGTAACATGGCATGGCAGCCCTGAGAAACTGCCGCCGGACTGCGCGACATGCGCGAACATTTTGCCGGTCGGTAGTCTGCGCGGACCCTTAGGTTTATTTTAGCTTTTCCCATATTTCTCCCACCTCAATTATAGTTTCTAGATTCCTATATATTTTTTTCTGTCCCTGTAATCTAGTCCTGCTTCTTTCAGAATTCTGATCATGTGTCAAATGGCTTTTCTAGGTCCACAAAGGCTATGTGCATGTTCAGTTCTAGATCCAGCCGTCTGTCCATAATTAGTCTGAGTGCCAGTATGGCCTCCCTTGTGCCTCTATTTTCTCTGAACCCGTACTTTACTAGTCCGAATATGTTTTGTGATACGTTTTATTCTGTTTGTATACGTTTTATGAGTATTTTAGATGCATGTGAGACTAAACTCAGGGTGTGGTGTTATTTACACAAATTTCTTCAGTTTCTTTGGTATAGTAACTGTTTTAGTGGTCTGAAAGTCCGTGAGCAAAGTACCTGATGCATATAAATAAATTTTTTTCGTCTCCCGATAGGGTCACGTGATCGACTCATTTTTTTATGGGAAGGCGAAAAAATTTTTTCAAGTAAAAAATGTTTTTCTTCGGGAAAGTTGCTTGTTTTCATGAGTAGAATCACTGGGCTTCGTGAGCAAAACTAATGAAAATTCACGCTGTAAGCCTTGCACTAGTCGAATTAGGGCCATCACACATAGCTCCGGCACGGCGCCGTGCCGTGCTCCGGTGCGGCGCCGGACTACGGCACGGCGCCGTGCCGTAAAAACTCACGGCGCGCGCCGTGAAAATCTCCGGCACGGCGCCGTGCCGTACTCCGGTGCGGCGCCGTGCCGTAGAAGTACAGTGTTGTCAACTATGCGAAAATAATAAACAGAAATTGAGCCATAAAAGAGCAGAGTCAGTGAAGGGAAATCATTATTCGGCCAAAATTAAATACGGAAATTTGTTTTTCATTGGTACCTACACTGTTAAGTTACAGAATAATTTTGTAGAATTAATAAACATTCAAATTTTAAATGAGGTAATTTTTTTTGAAGTGAAAACTTTTTTAGAGGCGCTTAGGAAATTTATATAGGGAAAAAACATTGACGTAAGAAAAACGCTGGCCCCCTGGCGTAGTTTCCAAAATCTTTGGGAAAAAATGATAGATTCGCATCAGATGGCGCGTCAGAACTCAGATCAAGTATAGAAATGGATTTGAAACTAATCATACCAAGTTAGAGCAGGCTCAATATATACGAAAGTTCTAAAGTGTGATAAAGACCAAAACATCATTTTTAGGGTTCCGATACCAAAATGGTAAAAAAAAGGAACCCTTATGGTGCCGCTCTGTCTGTCTGTCTGTCTGTCTGTCCGTCTGTCTGTCACACCTCTATATCTCAGCAACCACTTACGCTATCGAGCTGAAATTTGGAATAGTTTTAGAATATAGTTGCCCAACTTAATTGCACATGAAAATTTTTTGAAAAAAGTATGATTATTAATGTAAAGGGGGCCAAAATAGGGGGGGCCAAATTTCAAATTGTCGCTACTAGGTCGAGTGGGGTATCATATGAAAGGGCTTTACTTGTACATTTTAAAATATATTTTTGTATTTTTTTAAGTTTCTTAGTTTTCAAGTTATGATGAAAAATGTCAAAAAAAATACCATTCCCCCCCCCCTTATCTCCGAAGTTTGAGTAAGGGAAAATCTGAATTAATTACAGTTGACAGAGGTTTATGTAAACTTTACAGCAAAAATAAAACGATCTTTCTAAGTTGCACAGTTTTTCAGAAATCTGCAAAAAACCTTTACAAACAAATTTAGTTTTGCGGTCCTGAAAATGGACTTTATTGCTTCCAAAAATACTATAGGTATATCGGAACCCTCGGCGCGCGAGTCCGACTCGCACTTGACCGGTTTTTTGTCTTTGTCGCGGCAGATCTCAAATGAAGTATAGAAATGGATTTGCAACTAATCATACCAAGTTAGAGCAGGCTCAAAATACGAAAGTTCTGAAGTGTGATAAAGACCAAAACATCTTTTTTGTCTTTGTCGCGGCAGATCTCAGATGAAGTATAGAAATGGATTTGCAACTAATCATACCAAGTTAGAGCAGGCTCAACATATACGAAAGTTCTAGTGTGATGAAGACCAAAACAACTTTTTTGTCTTTGTCATAGTCTCGGCTTTTTTAGTTGTGCACAAGCTGTCAAACTAAAAATCACTTTAACTCCAAAATTGCTGACCCTAGACTACTCGTGTGCTGAGATAAATGATAGATCTCGATGAGATCTACATTTCGGATGACAGCTGTCAAACTAAAAATCGCTATAACTCGAAAACTACTGACCCTAGACTACTCGTGTGCTGAGATAAATGATAGGTCTCGATGAGATCTACATTTTGGATGACAGTTGTCAAACTAAAAATCGCTATAACTCGTAAACTACTGACCCTAGACTACTCGTGTGCTGAGACAAATGATAGGTCTCGATGAGATCTACATTTCAGATGACAGCTGTCAAACTTAAAATCGCTATAGCTCGAAAACTACTGACCCTAGACTACTCGTGTCCTGAGACAAATGATAGGTCTCGATGAGGTCTACATTTCGGATGACAGCTGTCAAACTAAAAATCGCTATAACTCGAAAACTACTGACCCTAGACTACTCGTGTGCTGAGATAAATGATAGGTCTCGATGAGATCTACATTTTGGATGACAGTTGTCAAACTAAAAATCGCTATAACTCGAAAACTACTGACCCTAGACTACTCGTGTGCTGAGACAAATGATAGGTCTCGATGAGATCTACATTTCAGATGACAGCTGTCAAACTTAAAATCGCTATAGCTCGAAAACTACTGACCCTAGACTACTCGTATCCTGAGACAAATGATAGGTCTCGATGAGGTCTACATTTCGGATGACAGCTGTCAAACTAAAAATCGCTATAACTCGAAAACTACTGACCCTAGACTACTCGTGTGCTGAGACAAATGATAGGTCTCGATGAGATCTACATTTCGGATGGCTGCTGTCACACTAATAAAACATTGTTTTTACTTCTGCCGGCACTCCCGGAGTGCAACCCGTCCTTTTTTTTAGAATGCTTGTGTTATTAAGTAATTCTATTTATATGAATGTTCCATTTCTTTTTAGGGTTCCGTACCTCAAAAAGAAAAAATGAAAACTTATAGGGATACTTAGCTGTGTATCTATCTGGCGATGCAATTTCTGCCATTTTCTAGGGTCAGTAGTTTTCGAGTTATAGCTATTTTTAGTTTGACAACTCTCATCTGAAATGTAGACCTCATCGAGACCTATCATTTGTCTCAGCACACGAGTAGTCTAGGGTCAGTAGTTTTCGAGTTATAACGATTTTTAGTTTGACAGCTGTCATCCAAAATGTAGATCTCGTCGAGACCTATCATTTGTCTCAGCACATGAGTAGTCTAGGGTCAGTAGTTTACGAGTTATAGCGATTTTTAGTTTGACAGCTGTCATCCGAAATGTAGATCTCATCGAGACCTATCATTTGTCTCAGCACACGAGTAGTCTTGGGTCAGTAGTTTTCGAGTTATAGTGATTTTTAGTTTGACAGCTGTCATCCGAAATGTAGATCTCATCGAGACCTATCATTTGTCTTAGCACACGAGTAGTCTAGGGTCAGTAGTTTTCGAGTTATAGCGATTTTTAGTTTGACAGCTGTCATTCGAAATGTAGATCTCATCGAGACCTATCATTTGTCTCAGCACACGAGTAGTCTAGGGTCAGTAGTTTTCGAGTTATAGTGATTTTTAGTTTGCCAGCTTGTGCACAACTAAAAAAGCCGAGACTATGACAAAGACAAAAAAGTTGTTTTGGTCTTCATCACACTAGAACTTTTGTATATGTTGAGCCTGCTCTAACGTGGTATGATTAGCTGCAAATCCATTTCTATACTTCATCTGAGATCTGACGAGATAAAGACAAAAAAGATGTTTTGGTCTTTATCACACTTTAGAACTTTTGTATATATTGAGCCTGCTCTAACTTGGTATGATTAGTTGCAAATCCATTTCTATACTTGATCTGAGTTTTGACGCGCCATCTGATGCGACATCTGATGCAAATCTATCATTTTTCCCCATATGAAATTTTCTAAGCGCCGCTAAAGAAGTTTCAATAATTCAATTCCAATAAAAAATATATTCAGTTCTGATTTAGTTCCATTTCAATTCCAACACTGTTCCAATTAAATTTTCAATCATTTACATTTAATTCCGATCCAATTTAATTCTACTTCAATTGCAATTATATTATATTCTATTCCAATTCAATCTCAATATAGTCATTTAATTTCCATTTGATTCCGATTCAATACAAGTTAGAAATTATTTCAGTTAAATTTGCAGCTGCAATTCATTCTATTCTAACATTCAGTCATTTTCATATGTAAATCGTCAAAATAATCAGAGACCGAATCCTGCTAAAATCGCAGAAACTAGCATATGACTGGCCACACTGCTATTTCCACGGCACGGCGTCGCACCGGAGTACGGCACGGCGCCGTGAGTTTTTACGGCACGGCGCCGTGCCGTACTCCGGCGCCGCACCGGAGCACGGCACGGCGCCGTGCCGGAGCTATGTGTGATGGCCCTTACTCGTCCAACATCCAATCAGAGACCATTGATCATTGCTTTGTGTATTCTGTCCTCTCCGGCTGCGATACCTTTTTTGGCTTTTTTAAATTCGGATCTTAGTATATTAGGGCCAAGATCATGTGAGTTCACGTGAACTCATGAAGAAGATGATGAGAATAGGACGTCTTTTCTCCTTTAATATCATCTTCGTCTGGCCCTTGTCCTTCGTAAACGGAAAATGATTGCTTTTAGTAAAGTCGACCAGAGGATGTAGTAGTAGTAGTAGTAGGATGAGGATACATAGAGATGATTACGTACGATAGTAGGTACTTTTTAATCACATCGTTTGTTTTTTTGGTAATTTTTATCATTGCAATTTTTTTTTGTTAATATCATTTAACACATTTGGTAATTTTTATCATTGCAATTTTTTTTGTTAATATCACATAACTCCCATACAAACATTGGTGGCGCAATGGTTGTATGAGAGAGCCTAAAATATGTTTCGTTTTTTGACCCATATTTCTTATTTTTTGTTTCTTATTAGGTAAAGTTGTTTAGTTTTTGTCTTTGTACCATACTAAAAAATTTAAGTGATAAAAAAATCAATGGCGTTTTAGGTACCTAACATTCTCAGAAAATGCATACAACCTACCTATCTAATAGGTTTGTAGCGGGTACTATGCAGGTACTCCATGAAACACGTGAAACTCGTGATTTCCTAGTATCGAGTCAACAGGTCGCAAAGGTGACAACGTTATGAAAATCTGATTTAATTCGGGCAAGATACCATGCGGCGAGTTTCTCATCAATATCGTAAATTGCATCAAATGTGACAGACGACACACTTATAGTATAGCCCACATAATATTGTCAAAATGGCATGCCGGGCCACTTGCTAACGGCTAAAAGGTTCTGTACCTGCAGTTTAAATGCTTATTTCAAATCTGCTGCCGTACTCCGAAGTGAAACTACGATAATATCGCGCCGATAATTAGTCTATGGTTCGGCCTTTGACAAAGAAATACCTACCCATACAAAGATTTCGGACCTCCTTGCTTCGCTCGGAATAGATACCTTGCAAATTTATTTTACTATGGGATGACATCTGCCAACATGTCCCAAATTTAGATTTCACATCATCAATGATCACTAGGAAATATTCAAAATCTTCTGTCATATTCATAGAACGACTCCTTCACTACCTTGTGACAAATTATTTCTTTGATACTCCTTCTATTATCCTTATTTTTCTATGTTCCATACAAAGTAAATTTCCGATCGTAATTGTTGTTGTCAATCTGATAACATCGGAGCTCCGATAAAACTTGGGAGTACGCACCCTGGTCAAATAAACTACTTTCTTTGTGTGTAATTTTGAAAACTATGTATTTTTGTTAGTAAAATGCAACTTAGCAATATTCAGATACTTGTTTAATTAAAATATTTTAAAAATTGAATTGAAATGAGTCTACGAAGACTCGATTTTACAAAGATATATATACCTTCTTTTACTTCGTGTTCATTAGTCAGATTGTATACTAATAAACACGTATTAGCCGTATGGTGTTGACAAAGAATAGTACCACCCCATCACTACCCGTGAGTCTCTTAAGAGGCGACTAAGGGCTTACGAACCCGAGGATGTGCAGCAGCATCTTTCCGTGTATCGTACCATCTTACATAATGCGGTCCCTAACAACAGCGGTCACCAGCCGCAAAGCTTACAAGCGTAGTGACTATGGTAAGTCCCCTCCAAAGAACCACGCGTTTTTTGCTGGAGTTCTGGAGGAAGCTCCCCTGTCCTGCAGTGAACGTTTTATGGGATGTTATGAGATAAGTACTTGTACCGTACATAATTTTCTATTAAATTTAATAACATTTTGTGCAAGATTAAAACAGTTCAGTATGTAAATTTCACTAAACAAATTAACTAATAAAATTCCTATAATGTGTGATTATTATCTCTTTTAGAGATAAGCCCGCCTTTGTAAATGTCCTTTTGTATGTAACTTTCTGTATGTGAATTTGTGCAATAAAGAATATATATATATATTCAAAGGGCTACTATAACCATTGACCAAAGAATCCTAAAAGTACCCTTCAAGAGCAACCCATTCCGATGATTCTCGGTCAGAGTTCCCATCAAATTACATAACAATTTAACCTTTTTGTCATCAGCTTCGGGCTTTTTAGGAACATAATAAAATCAATTTAAATTTCAAATTTTATAGCCCAGTTAGATAAACAATTCATAAAGGTTTACATTGACAGAAATAAAAGTTGAACTTTGTTTTAAGATAGATAGGTAGAAAGATTTATTTATGTTTTTAGACATACTTTTTAGACATTATTAATTAATATAATTTACATATTACATTTAAGCTTTGCGGAAGCAAGGGAAGTATGTCAAGATCGTAGCAGGTGGAGAACTGTGGTCTCTGCCTACCCCGACGGGAACAAGGCGTGACATTATGTATGTATGTACTCGTATGTATAATTTACATTATAGAATCAATAAAATTGAGTGTGTTTGACAGTTCATATGTATTTCTGTATTTTTATAGACCTTTTTGATACGAAAATCTTTTATCTTATCCGATTCTTGATAAAAGAGTTTCCTATATTTACTTACTTAGTAAAGTAATGCCAGGCTGACGGACTTAATGTTTGAAACTTTGAAAAATCCTTAAAATCCGTCTGACAAGTCAATTAATCAGATGAACGCGTGCATGATGATCCTAAAGTCTCGGGCTTAGAAAATAATATCTAAACACATGAGAAGTTTTAGATTTATTTAAACCTCCAAATGATAATTTTTAAGGTTTCGTAGTCAACAAGGAACCCTTATAGTTCCGTCATGTCCCTCTGTCCGTCTGTCCGCGCGGCTTAGCTCAAAGCCCTTAGTACTACAAAGCTGTTATTTAGTACGGATAAACATTTATAGAGGAGGCGAGGAGGCCTATCTCCAGCAGTGGACGTCTTTCGGCTGATATGATAATGATGAATCATTTATAGGATATAAGTTTATGTTGTGAACGTCATGAAATACTTAAGAGTAGGGCTGCCATCCGTCCGGGTTTCCCCGGATTTGTCCTAGTTTGGAAGACGTCCGGGGAGCGTCCGGGCGGGGTTTAAATTGTAGTCCGGGTACAACCCGGACTACAATAAAAGTCCGGGTTTTCGATCAGATCCCGTTCTCATAATTTATGTAAAAGCTATGGCTTAGGTATTTCACCGCACTCGCTGACGACGCTATTTTACTACGCGAGCGGCGAGCGGGGCGTGTGTAATTTTTCTTATTTATTTTTAACTGTTCTTTCCATATAGTTTTGTCACATAATCGTAGCCAATCTACATTTATGCAGTGCTAGTTTGTTATTATTTCTAGTATTATTTAGTTAAATACAGAACTACAGTACCTATTCGTTTAAGTATTTCTTTTTTTTAGGTACATTAAGTGATACCAAAACTAATAATAATATACTCGTACCTAGTCTAGTATCCAAATATATAAAAAAATTAGTTCAAAAACTAGAACCCGACTACTGGCAAATCTTGCTCTAAAAAGTATGTAACAAGAAAATATTGTCATCGAAAATTGTTATGTACAAACTATGGTATTAAATAAATATTCATAGCGATATTCAGATAATAGCCGTGGTCATATTGTTATGCCTCTTTGCCCTGAAGTTTATGATCGCTTTTTTCGGATGGTGGCATAACATGACCACGGCTATTATCTGAACATCGCTATGAATATTTATTTAATACTATAGTTTGTACATAACAATTTCCGATGACAATATTTTCTTGTTACATACTTTTTAGAGCAAGATTTGCCAGTAGTCGGGTTCTAGTTTTTGAACTGATTTTTTATTTCAATTATTTTGGGGTTGTAAATACATAAAAAAGCTAACAACATTTATATTTTTGAAATGTGCTCGTTAAGCCCTTTCATTTGATACCCAACACGGTACGCTAAAAAAAATTTTTTTATTAGTCCTTGACTTAATCTGCTCTAGAGGGCGCCACATACAATTAAACGAAACTTCTTGTATCCTATAACCAGCGGATAATTAAGACCATAGAGTAATATAAAAGACGCTTCTAACGACACCTCATTTGTCAAAATATGAGAATTAGTTTAGAAGTTATGATGGAACAGATGAACATACATACATACATACATACATACATGCATACATAGCCTGTCAAAATCATAACCCTCCTTTTGCTTTGCCGTAGTCGGGTAAAAAGAGCTTGTCCTGACTGATTCATCAACGCCGAGCCGTAACCGGTATAGATACAGATCTAAAATTTTGTACACAGGTTCTATGCACGTCAAAACTGTCCACTAAGAAAGGATTTTGGAAAATTCATCTCCCAAGGGGGTGAAATAAGGGATGAAAGTTTGTATGAAAGTCCTTTGTTTCTTGAGCTAGATTCACACGAATTTGAATTTAAGTCTTTGGTAAAAAATAAAGACAAATGTATTTAAGCATTTCATAAAAATCACCCTTCAAGGGGGTGAAAAAGGAATTTTTTTTTTCCGTATGTTGGTCTATAAGTCTTTCATTTTTAAAGGTAGAATGATAGAAATCTGGCTTTGAGCTCTTGGTAAAAAAAAAATGTGTTTTAAAATTTTTCATAATTCATCCCCTAAGGGGGTGAAATAAGGGATGAAAGTTTTTATGAAAGTCCTTTGTTTCTTGAGTTAGATTCACAAATTTGAATTTAAGTTAAATGTAAAAAATAATGAAACACGTGTTTATTCTTTTCTTAAAAATCACCCTTCAAGGGGGTGATAAAGGGGATGGCTTTTTTCGTATGTTGGTCTATAAGTCTTTCATTTTTAAAGGTAGAATTATAGAAATTTGGTTTTGAACTCTTTGTAAAAAATAAAAAAGTACTTACGTGTTTTTCAATTTTTCAAAATTCATCCCCAAAGGGGGTGAAATAAGGGGTGAAAGTTTGTATGAAAGTCCTTTATTTCTCGAGCAAGATTTACACAAATTTGAATTTAAGCATTTAGTAAAAAATAAAGAAACACGTGTTTAAGCATTTCTTAAAAATCACTCTTCAAGGGGGTAAAAAAGGGATGATTTTTTTCCGTATGTTGGTATGTAAGTCTTTCGTTTTTAAAGGTAGAATTGTACAAATTTGGTATAGAGCTCTCCGTAAATATGTAAAGCATGTGATTTAGCACTTTTATAAATTCATCCCTAACGCGATGAAATGAGGGATGAAAGTTTGTATAGAAATCCTACAGTTTTGTCTTGTTACTTGAAATTTGAATTTAAGCTACTAATAAGAAATAAAGGAACAATTGTTTCAGAAATTTTTAGATATCATCCCCCAAAGGGGTGAAATAAGGGATGAAAGTTTATATGAAAATCCTACAGTTTGCAACAAGAACGATTAAACACACTATTCCTTGCAACAAAAGAGGCTTAAAATTAAAGTTTTCTTCTGTCAAGTACGGAGTAAAATATATTTTAATCAAGATGTAAGTGAATGAAAAAAGTATTGAAATATCCGGGTGAAAGCTCCAAAATCCGGGGAACTAACGCTTCCGGTCCTGGGGGGCAGGTTTTAGAGATGGCAGCCCTACTTAAGAGGATATGTGAAAAGATAGATATTTGACAGCGCGCGCAGTCTTTTCGTTTGAAAGAAAAGGGATAAAGTGCGCAATCCGCAACGCATTAGATTGCGACAGATATACTGTGCGTGTTACCAAAACTAAATGACGTAAGCGCCTGATTCAAAATATTGACTTTTTGTAAAAACTAAGTAATAAAATAAAATTTTAGGGCAAACCCTAGCAACTACCAAATACCTTTCTGTATACCTAATTTCACTAATTAAAACACCTCTGAGTCCAAAAAAAAGGGAATAAATGGAAATTCAAGAGGTAACTTTGGATTTTTATTTTATCGAATCGATTTTCACTAATCATGTTTTGGTCTTGGTGATTCCCTCACTTGAATGGTCAAGAAACACATACCTACCTCAAAATCACGGCAAGATACTGAGTAAACAAAAAGATATGTGTCTTCAAAATACCCAAAAAATCTTACATATCGCCTTAATCGAAACCTGCTTTGCGATAAACGTTCGTAATAAAACTACGGAACTTTATACTGCTCGTGGCCTGACACGCACTTGGGCGGTTTTTATAATACCGAATGTAAAACTTGACTGTATTATTGTAGACCGTAAGGGCACTGCATGTTATCCTACGTCATCTAGTACACGAAATTTGCAACTTTGTAGCGATAGTAGTGGCCTAGTAGGTCCACAAAACGTTGGTCTGCCAATCCGAAACCTGGCAGGTTTTGTACAGATGGAGAGAAAAGTAGTTAAATGAGAGATTACACGAATGAAATCTATTCGTAGAAAAAGAAGGTACCTATACAAGTAAAAAACAACAGGTCTGCCTTGCATCCTCTTGGCAGTTTCGCTAGTCGGACCACAAATGTGGTCGGATGTGATCGGACCACAAATTTGGTCGGACTGGCGAAACTGCCAAGAGGATGCAAGGCAGACCTGTTGTTTTTTATTTATATAGGTACCTTCTATTTCTACGAATAGATTTCATTCGTGTAATCTGTCATTTAACCATTTTTCTCTCCATCTGTACAAAACCTGCCAGGTTTCGGATTGGCAGACCAACGTTTTGTGGACCTACTAGGCCACTACTATCGCTACAAAGTTGCAAATTTCGTGTACTAGATGACGTAGGATAACATGCAGTGCCCTTACGGTCTATTGTTTTGATTTTAGAGTAATCTAAAATAAAAAGGTCTTCCAGTTTGGTATAGGTAACTATGCAAATCGCTCGGATGGTTGCTCCACACAAAAAACTGAACAACTTTTCATAAAAATTGGCACGATCCACTTGTTCAAAATTATTTGTGAATTTTTAAAGTCGTGAACTGGTGGAAAAAAAGTACTCGGAAGATCGCAAACAGATATTTTTTTTCGGAATGTTTATTACATGTCCAAATAAAGAAATTTAGAATTGGGTGGACATGAGGTTTGCAGAGATATACCAAAGACAGAAAAACAAAGTTAATATCCATCACCTAATTTCGACTTGCAACAAAAACTTAAATACGAGAAACCAAGAGAATATAATCAACGCGAAATTAAAACAAACTCGAACGGACAACATTCAGGGTACTCACAGGTATGTTTAAAATAACAAGATACCTTTGCAAGCAATTGTGCAATTTGTTCTAGGAACCCTTTGTGCTAAATTCCTTTCATACTTTAAACTTCACAAGTTAATATGCCGTTCCACAAAACGCGATTCCAGCTAGTCGTCGTTTAAACTATGATGGAACTCGGAGAGAATACTGGAATCAATTTAATTACACTCTCAAACTACTATTTATGCAAAACGTACCATCCTACAATCTACCAAACATTAATATTGCTCTGCCCTGCCCTGCCAGGCTATTTATTAGTTGATATTTTTACTGATCCATTGAAATTTTTAACGTCACGATTTCGTTGAAGACACTAGCATGTATATAATATGTAAATGTGAAAGATATGCTCTTCCGTCAGAACATCAGTCGCAGTTACAACAGCTGCCATTAAACAAGAGCAATACTACTATATTATCAGACTCCCAGTGACTTCCATCTGTTCCCCAAATAAATAACAATGAAGGACTAACAGATACGGAGGAGTAACAGATACGGAGACAATCGTAAAGTACAATCGTACATTTCCTGAGATAGATTTTTACAAGACCAAAGAAAGAATTGATTTTAAAAGGGGACTGCGAGATCTGGCATGTTAATTGAAATTGTGTAGAAAAATTAACTTATAATAAGTATTTGTTTATTTTCTGGGTCATTCTCATTCCTTTTTCATAGGCGTAACTGTGGTAGGGTAGCTCACTGTAGGTACTCTGCTTGAAAACTAAAAAGTGTGGCATTTTTCATTGAAAGCAAGTTTTTGTACGAACATATACGAGTAATTATATTCAGAGCTATGTTCCCAGCCTGTCCGAATACGAAGCACGCGATATTATAAGCAATATCGATAGGATCTCACACAATCCGCCGATATGTGGAGCAGATTAGCATATGCCGATATACTTATGATGATACGAGTATACGTATGAGCGCAACGCCTATAAACTATTGCATAGTTTGGCGAAGATTTAACTTAAAATATAGATTGTAGTTAATGAAATAAAAAAAAATAAAAAAAAACATCTCTATACCAGAGATCATGTGAAAGAACGTGTCATTTTGTAATTGAAAATAGGTATCAATCAAACCAATTTGGTCACCTCCAATGCGACCAAAACACAAGCGTAACGGGCAAAGCGGAGCCTTTTAATCTGACTCCTATATCTGACCATCTCAAGCTTCTTGATATGAACTTACTTATAGTCCATCTTTAACTTTGGCGTTTTATTGAATCCATATCCAAAACTTTAGCTAATAAACTCGGCATTATTCCCAAGGCCAGGCGCTTCTCCACACCGGGATATGTATCATTGCGATGCAAGAGTGAACAGGCATCTTCTAGGTAGGCATGCTACATCTTCAACTACCTACATCGTCACTTACAGGTGAGATAGGAGCACAGATTTATAAAGGAGATCTGTGGATAGGTGTCACATGCTAACCAATCGTAAAAAATATATTTTCAATTACACAAACTGCACGTTGCACTGCATGCACGCAATACGTCTATAATATCTAATCTATTCTACAAATAATCACATAAAAACGTTTAGACCATCGTTTTACATAGAGATAGTCAGAAAAATTCACAATATCAGCACTTTTTACATGAATTTTGAGGTTATTGTTTTATTTACAAATCCCCAGTGTCTTTTCAGAGTTTCGTATAGTTATGGATAGACTCACACAATCCGCCGATATGTGGAGCATATTAGCATACTCGTATGCCCATTAATGTCCATATTTCTCTACCAACAAGCCCAATTAATATCACGTCAGTTTATGTGAATGGGTAGTGTCCAATTTCACCTTGAAAAGCTGGTGTTAGAATGAATTTTCATTGGTTTTGCTCCCAAAGCCCAGTGATTCTACTCATGATAACAAGCAATTTCCCTAAGAAAAAACTTATTCAAAAAATTTTTTTGAGAAACTAATTTCTTGTGGAAATGCAAAAAATCTATCAAGTAGGTACTTTTTTCTTCGAGAAAGTTGCTTGTTAAGTAGAATCACTGGGCTTCGATCGGGATGAAAACCAATGAAAATTCGCGCTGTATTTTTGACCTCCCGTTGAAATTGAAGTTGAAATTATTTTTTCGTATTTCGACCTTTGGAAAAGTTGTTCAGTTTCATTGGGAGATTCGTATCCTTAAAGTTGTTTCTTTTTTATTATGTCCTTTATTTACACAATGTGTAAAATTATTACGCACATAAAAGGCCTTCACAAATACCAATACTCTTCGATAGGGTTGTGCAAGCGCAGTTATTACGTGTAATATTTAATGCGCTGTCTCAATAGCCTAGTGTTGGTACAAAGAGTTTTTCCCGCCATTCTCATGACAATCAAAACCTTTCTGTCTCACTACACGCACGCTATTTAACGAAATAATTAGTACAGGGTTGGCACGGTTGAAAAGTCACACTCAAATAAGATGTGATACCACAGAATAGGTAATAGGTGATACTTTGAATCGGAACCTTATGTTTTCTTGTCCAATACTTATTTCTCATTGCTTAAATTAAACAGTCTAACAAAAGTCCATTACTAGACAAGGCTTACCCGGAAAATCTTCCTTGTTGCCACTATTAGAATAAATTAGAAAGAAAGACAAAATCTGTAAGAATTTTAGATACAATCAATCGCCACAATTTTCTACTGTCTGCAGTCGTACTCTGAAGTGACGGTTCGATAATATCGCGCCGTTAATTAGTCTATGGTTTGCCCTTTAACAAGGAAATTCCCATGCAAAGTTAATTTCCGAACGTAATTGTTGTTTTCAATCCATATTGCTCCGATAATATCGGAGCTCCGACTAACACTTCGGAGTACCACTGCTGATCGTTTATGGTATGATTTCAGCACCCTACGTCTCCTTAAGTGTGTTAAAAATATGTTTCTGACAACCCTAACTGGTGCTGTTTGCTAGGTGTTAGGTTGTAGGGTTTTTATCTTAGTCAGACAATTAGGTCTCCTCTATCGGCCATATTGTAATAAGCACTTAACATTAGCCAACTGAACTTACACTACTGGTAGCTTTTTCTGTTCAGTAGTGTGGAAATTACTGAGAATTATTTGTCAGGCTTTCTATTCCACACAACATAGCTGGGACGATAATACTGGAAAAGCAGTAAAAAGTGCTTGTTTCGGGTACCTACTCAATGCAACAACTCGCAGACGACTTTTGTTTGACAAGAAAACCGGATTTTACAGCGAGTACCTAATTAGAGATTACCGAGATTACAGAACAAGTGTACATATAATATGTGTACCTATTGCAAATATATTATGTGAACCAAGTATTCTATTCATTTAGATTATATTCTATTCAGAGACAATAAACACTGAAATCGTAAAGAAATTGAAAAAAACCGGACAAGTGCGTGTCGGGCCACGCGCATTGTAGGGTTCCGTAGTGAATTCGCTTTAGGAGCAGGTTTTGATTTTAGCATAACTTATTCTGTCTTAAAGGCCAGAGAACCCCAGCGCCTCATTGCTATTTACATTTTTATCATTTTTAGTTTTTTTACCTATCACCCACCTTTTTAGTAACAATTTACCACTTTTTCCCACCTTTCTAGTAATAACCATTTAGCTGGCAGGAGGGGGACACTTGACTCTAAAAAAAATGTGTTTCTAAGCTAAATATTTCGCAAACGGATGCGTAAGTCGAAAACTAGTCTTCACAAACTTTAAAAGACCTATCTATCTAACGACACCCCGCACTGTGGGATCTACGAGAAACAAAAACAATCCCCACTTTACGTGTAGGGGAGGTACTTTTATTATGGCACTTACAGACAGACGGACATTACGAAACTACAAGGGTTCCTTGTTGTCTACGGAACCCTAAACATGGATTTGGTTGGGTTACATTAAAAAGAGATTCATCTCCTAGTTTTATAGGTAAAGATTTTTGCGAATTTAGACATTAACATTTCTCGTACTCTATCCGTAATAACAAGGTCGATTGGCATCAAAAAGTTTTTGTGTATGATAGTAATTTTCTTGTTGACTCTATGTATCTTTGAATGTAACAACACCTTTAATAGTTAAGGTAAAAACTCACTTCACAAGTCAGAACGTATTCCTATTGTAGGTACCTGACCTGTTTCGAAACTCCACCCAGTACCACTAGTACCCATAGATCATCATATCAGCCGAAAGACGTCCATGTACCCATAGATAAATAAATTAGACTTTAATGATTAAACAGTCTTTGTATTTCAAACATGGTTAATTTTTACCTTGTAATAATAATTTTGTTATTTCCTTATGCTTGACCTTCAAATCGAACTTAGAGACCTAAAAGTTCAATAACCACGGATTTTAGTGTTTCTAAAGATAACTCGAAACTTCCATACTTCCTTAAGCCAAGGGCAAAGTTGACCAAGGCAAGGCAATATTCATGCTACATAAGTACCTTAGTATTATGTAAGTATCTATAGGTTCATACAAAGTATTACAAAACTATAATGTAAGTAATTCCGAAAACAACAACCTTTTATCTCCCTCCTCCATTTTCTGCTAAATCAAATTATCACATAAGAAACTCATTGTTCTATTATCTGTACCTTCAAACTTTTATCATTTAGTCATAAACAGACAAACAGACACACAATGCACAGTTAGTATCATATCAATGGAACTGGGCTTGCCCTGTGAACTATTGTGCGTTATGTATAAACGCACAAACAAGTCTTTTAACTTATTTTAGTTACATGGTTACAATTTAAGTTTATAGGTACTTTTTAAACAGTCAATGTTATCGAGGAACACGTATACCTAATTAAATTAAGATATAAGAATTAAGCTTTAACATTCATGCATGAGCCAGCTGCCCTATTCGCTGGCGTGGACTTCGAAGGTACGTGAACTGACTACGTCGATTAGATGTAGAATACTTCACTAATAAAACCCGTAACTGTAGGACTTTATAGAATTTTCCATCCCTGATTTCCTCTCTTTTTGCTTCGTTATCATCCCATTTCTGTCTTTTTTTTTGTATTATGCATGTTTGTTTATAACTTAGCGGTAATCGGAATTTCCCATACATCTTACTTAAAAACTTTTACCCCTTTCCGTTATTTTATACGCTTAGGGACAACTTTTCTTAAATAGCAGAAATGTGTCATTCGTTTATTTCAAAAGAGAGGCGAGGTACAATATTTCGGCACAGTCCGTCTGGGGAATTACCACCCCCTTACCTCTTTAGGATTGGGGCCGATAAGATATTTCCTTGGTTTTTCACGTGATATTCAGATGAGAAAAGAAAAAAACCGGCCAAGTGCGAGTCGGACTCGCGGCCGCGCCCTTAGGGTTCCGTACCTATCTACCATATGATATACTAAAAGCTTTTGCTCTTTGATTTTAAAAACTCCGCGACCATCCAACTTGAACCCTCTTTTATAGAAAAGTTCTTGAACGGTAGCTCACCTTAATTGGTTACTATTAGTTGTGAGAAAAATTGAAATATTTAATGATTTTAGACTTTTCCCTTTATTTGTACTGTGAGACCTAGCTTCTTGCCAAATTTCATAATTTTAGGTCAACGGGAAGTACCCTGTAGGTTTTGCTTTTTTGCATAAATGTATGGAGATGAGGACATAAAAAGCCATATCTTTTGATTGCGTCGTTGTAAAAAATTGAAATTTTCAGATCTTGTGTGGTTTATGGACCTTATACCTCTGATACCTCTTCTCGTTCGTGAGAAAAAGGGTCAGACAGACAGACAGACGGACAACAAAGTGATCCTATAAGGGTTCCGTTTTTTATTTTGAGGTACGGAACCCTAAAAAAGGACGGGTTGCACTGCGGGAGTGCCGGCAGAAGTGAAAACTTGCATTTTTGAATATTATGCTTTTTGTAAGGGTCAATTGCGCCATTGCTCGCGTACTTCTTTGATTTCACGGAATAAAAACCCGTATTGTAATAACAATACAGTTGACAGTTGACGCTTTTTCGATCAGGCTACTGATCTGACGCGAGATCTGACGCGACATCTGACGCGAGTTTAACATATTTTACCCATCTAAAAAAAGTGCCTAGCGCAGCTAAAGAAGTTTTCACTTCAAAAAGAAAACGAGATGTCTTAATAGATGGGGAATCATGCATGATACTCGTACTCCAGTCATTCTACGATATGAGGTTGCATTGAATGCACATTTAGAGTAATTAATTTCTAAAAGTAATATAGGCTATTTGAAGCTGTAAATAATTAAAAACGGCAATTTTGTAAAAACACATTTTTTTTGTAAAAACACATTTTTTTGTAAAAATAAATTTTTTTGTAAAAGTCCAGTTTAAGTTGAACTGTGCTACATGGTAAATATTATACAGTATGAGTTCACGTTATACTGGTTTTAAGAATATCAACGTTATGTCGGGGATTACTGTGGTTTCAAAATTTTGAATGTTTTTACGGCTAATTTAACAAATTATCCCCTAAAGTGCATTTAATGGAACTCTCTCCATACAATTTTTCGTAGATTGACTGGACTATGATAGGATCGAGAGAAGCAAATTGAGAACTCTAGATCGGAGGTGTTCAGGAGGCCTTTTTCAGATTTTTAGACTGGTCTGTTTTAGCTGAAGCATTTATTTTTTTCTTGTCAACTCTAACATGGACGATAACCACGACGATAACATTCAATTTTGTTTGCCCTAAATATCACCATGATATCCCAACAGATAAGCCTGAAAATCTGAAATAGATTTTTTTGTAATATGGCGATATTTTTGGCGAACAAAAGTGAATGTCCGTGATAGACTAGCTTAGACTGATGAAAAACATTAGCCAGCAAGAAGGCGGAGAGCTTAAGGTTATACAGGCCAGCCTCAAAATCTGAAAAAGGCTTGTGTGAAATCTGTGTGTGTGTTCTTGTTTTAGCTCTATCGTAATAAAAACATTAACACTTAAAAGCGTGAGAATAACAACAAATAGTAAACAAATAACAAACGAGTTAGACTCGCAAGTATTTAATACACTTCTGCGCAACAGACGGTATGGTATTTTTACCTTAGTGGTACGGAACCCTCGGCGCGCGAGTCGACTTGCACTTGGCCAGTTTTTTCATACCTACCACAAACTTTATTTACATTTTCATCAAGTGGAAAGTGATTAAAAATAATTCACTAACAATCACTGCCTAAACTCTGACCTCATAAATTATACTACCCCTTTAATCCTTACCGCTAGAGTTGTTATTCGCAGATCAGGCTTCTCCGCTAGCAACCTCCTACGCCGTTTGCGTGGTAGGGCTGTCTGTAGAAACAGAACCATATCATCACCGCACAGCAGCAAGTTTCATTCGAGTGCCGCTGCCACCGCCATGCCGCTCGTCAGCTAACAGGCGGTTGACAACTGCTGGCTACGATAACGTAAAACTTACATCCCGATCTTTACGGCCGTTGCTCATTAGTGGCTACAGTGGTATCAGTGACTTTTCATATTTGGTTCGAAGAGGGTGTTGGTTGTGGCTTCTGTTAGTGCATATGGACTTGTGAAATGTGGAGCTACTTAATTTTTGGTAAGTCCATTCATGATTAAACATATATATAGAATTAAACCCATTTGACATCTTTCTAAATTCAGTTGACTGAATGATTATAAGTAATTGTATTTAAGAAGTTAATTCATTTAGATTCCTAATTAGAAATCATAATTTAGCCGAATGAAAGACAGAGGTATTTTTCAGAGGGTTTTTTATACTGCGGTTTTGCGCTTTCAGTTCTCTATGAACTGTATTTAGGTACACCGAAGAGCAAGCCAGTAGAAACACTTTGAACTGTATGGAATTGTAATAGAGTTGCAAATGTTTTCACTGTCGTGCGGTTGACCGTACCTACCTACAAAATAAAACTATAAAGTTTTAGGGTGAGTTCAGACCATGAAAATGAACAACTTTCCCCAAGGAACATGGGTCCGGTAACGAAAACAAATTTTCGACCTCTCACAGTAAATGCGCACTCGGATAGGCTCAATTTGTATGGGAATTTTTTTTTTCCTAGTTCATGATCTGAACTCACCCGAAAAATTTGTCGAATGATTTCGATTTCACCCTGTAGTTCGTGCTATAAATTATGAAATACTTGTGTATTCTATCTTCTCCAAACTTGTGGCAATTTTTTAATATCTGTTTAGAATTATCAACGTTTCCGAACCACATTAACTGATGAGCTTGGCTGCAGGCTGGGAGGAAATTGGCTGCTGGTACTTACTCTAGGACTTACTGGTTTTTACTTTGCATCGATTTGTGTGTCAACAAATTCGTAAACAGGGACAAAGGGTGTAAACGGTGTAAGGGACAGGTATCGGAAACTGAAAGGGCATGATCAGTAAACGTAACTGAACAAATTTCAGTGAATAAAACTTTCAGGAAATAAAATAATAACCGGCTTCTTCATACAAACTGACCAATCAACTTTGCAATTATTGTATGGACAAGTTGCTTTTTTTTCTTTATTTCCTGAAAGTTGTATTCACTGAGAGTTGTTCAGTTTCATTGGAGTATTTAGAAATCAGTGCCTTACACCCTGTTTTATATTGTAGTACACGTATTTTTATAATGATATATTATGGCAATTGTTTGGAAGTTTCAATGTTTTAATTTACGAGTGCACACGATCAAGAGCCACTAAATATATAGGGTGACTTTTAATTAGTTCTTGATAGCAAAAGATACGCATGTACTCATGATACTGAACAACTTTTCCCAGGGAACATAGGTCGAAATACGAAAAACCAAATTTGACCTCCCATACAAAATGAGCTATCAGCTGATGTAGTTTCTATGGGAGGTCAAAACTTGAGTTTCGTATTTCGATCTATGTTCCTTGGGGAAAGTTGTTCAGTATAATGAGTACACTCATACCTTTTTCTATCAAGAACTTATTAAAAGTCACCCTATATGATCAAATACAGCCTGGTGTTGATTCCATGCATAACGAATGTAAGCAGGAAGGTATTTCAGTCAGTACGGTCCCTTGCGGAAATAAACAGGAATCTGATCCAGAAACACTTCTGCGGACCAGCGCCTGATTGTTATTTCTATTAAGATTATTCGAATTTTAAAAAATACGTATATCGTGTTTAAAAAAATTGTGTAAAACCTTTTAAGGTCTACGACTTTGGGAATTCACAAAATTAAAAAAAATCGACTTCCCATATTATACAAAATTAATCATCAGTCTGTAAAAAAAAAATTGAAAAACAATGTTTTTTGTAAGGTTTTGAATTTTATGCAGAATTTCTCAAAATAATTGTTGAAGGAAAAATAATAATGCCATTAAATGCAAGTTAAGAGAAATAAATTTATCAATGTTATATTGTAAGTACTTCTGGAAGGACTTGTAGGCCTTAGAATGCTAAGAAGCATTATCTCGACACAAAATTTAAAGTTTTTTTTAATGTTACAAGTGAGCAAACGAGCAGGTGGTCCACCTGATGGTGAGTGGTCTTCACCGCCCATAGCACCATAGTACATACTTTGACGCTAATAAGACAGCAAAGCGCGTTGCCCACCCTGAGAACTATTATGTCTCATGTGCCAGTAATTTCACTGGATCCACCCTTCAAACTGAAACACAGCAGTGCAAACATTGCTGCTTTACGGCAGAAATAGGCAAGGGGGTGGTACTTCCCCAGACGTACACACGGCCGCACATCGGTAGAAACACTTTTGGACCTTATGGCATGGTAATAGAGTTGAAAAAGTTTCTACCGACAAGCGGTTGACCGTACTTTGCCCAAAAGCCCTACCACCTCTAAAATCTAATTTATAATCTAATTTACAGTAGATATCAAAGCAAGCATTATGTTAAGTGGCAAATCTAAACTACACCCTATCGCTATTTGAAAGGCTACGATTTATACCCGACGATTTTTCGGTATTGTATTTGTTTTAACTGTAATTTTGATAAAAATTTTGTACGTTTTCAGTGGTAGTAAATTATAAACTTTCATACTTGTTTGATGTACAATTATGTTAAAAGTAGGTACTTTCATATAGACTAGCCCAGTGCTCATTAAACTTTAACCAGCCAGCTCTATCTTAAAACTCTCATACTTCAGTCTAATTATTTCGACTTTATTATATAACCTTTAGTTTCTTCAGACTATATCAATATTCTAGTTAAGCAAATGTACTTTTCTAACTTTTAGATTGACGTCTAGACGAAAAAAACCGGCCAAGTGCAAGTCGGACTCGCGCACTGAGGGTCCCGTACCACCACATAAACATAATTGTATTAGTTGAAATTTCAGTAAGTTAATGTGCTAGATTTTTTGAGTCCGACACGCGCTTGACCAAATTTTATTATTTGTTGTTATTTTATAGCTTATGCACTATAAACATACCAATTTTCAAGTTTGTAAGTGTTCCCGTTTTTAAATAGAACTAAAACAAAAATCGCCTCAGCGTCCAACCAACTTGACCCCTCTCCTATATGAATGTTCTTGAAACGGGAGCTCACCACAATTGGTTACCATTAGTTGTGAGAAAAGTTGTCATATTTAATGATTTCAGACTTTTCCCAGTATTTGTACTGTGAGACCTAGCTTCTTGCCAAATTTCATAATTTTAGGTCAACGGGAAGTACCCTGTAGGTTTTGCATTTTTGAATAAATGTATGGAGATGAGGACATAAAATGCCATATCTTTTGATTGCGTCGTTGTACAAAATTTAAATTTTCAGATCTTGTGTGGTTCATGGATCCTAATATATGCTTTTAATTTCAACTTGATACCTTTACCCGTTCGTGAGATAAAGGGTCTTGACAGACAGACAGACAGACGGACAACAAAGTGATCCTATAAGGGTTCCGTTTTTTTCTTTTGAGGTACGGAACCCTAAAAAGCCTAAATTCGAAGGAATTCCAAGAAGTACATGAGCACTCATCATCACCGAACAATATAAAAGCTAAATCTATATCTATGCTCATCCATCATAGTAATAAGTAGTGTAAATTGTAAGATCGATGAACGAATTTTGAGCCAAAGGCCTTGAGCACTTACAAAGGGCTGTTGTACATTTATCTACAAATTCCACAACGAAAGCGTTTCCGTGCTACGAAAGGCTCGTTGTGCTGTTGGTCTCTACTGACACTGATAAAAGTCGTTAAGCGAAGTCAGACGCAAGCTTCAAAACTCTGACAGTTAGGTTAGCCACCAATCTGGCAAAGGACTGATGTAGGATTGGGCCTGGTTTTCCCTCTGGGTTGCAGAGGTCAGATGGCATTTACTCTGTGTCGAAACTAGTGCCTCAAATCGTCAAATCCTCTACTAGTCCAGTCAATCTACGAAAGTTTGTATGGAGAGGGTTCCATTAAATGCACTTTAGGGGATAATTTGTTAAATTAGCCGTAAAAACATTCAAAATTTTAAAACCACAGTAATCCCCGACATAACGTGAATATTCTTAAAACCAGTATAACGTGAACTCATACTGTATAATATTTACCATGTAGCACAGTTCAACTTATTCTGGTAACTTTACAAAAAAATGTGTTTTTACAAAATTGTCGTTTTTAATTATTTACAGCTTCAAATAGCCTATATTACTTTTAGAAATTAATTACTCTAAATGTGCATTTAATGCAACCTCATATCGTATATTGACTGGACTATACTATACTATACGTGTTAGGTAACCGACTCCTTAAAACCCTTAGTAAAAACGAAATAAGTGTAGGGCAAAGAATGTATGAATGATCTCCTAGTACACCCAACAGCACGTCAGTAGAAACACTTTAGACTTTATGGCATGGTAATAGAGTTGCAAATGTATCCACTGACGTGCGGTTGACCGTACGTACTTAGTTTATAGTTACTATGGAAGTTCGGGCTACGTGTATGTACGCAAGACTTGTAACCATATTGTTGTTTTAACAGAAAATCATTCCCCCTGGTAAAGGTACGAGTAATAATGTTCCATTGAATGTAACATACAATAGGCATATTTCCCATTATTGATGCTATTAATTATCGAAGTGTTATCGTAACTCTGCCTTGTAAGATACCATTTCTGTAGGCTCAATTTCAAAAAAGCGAGAATAATAATTTTATGTTTTATCTTATTATATCAGTATCATTATAAGTGTAGGTATCATTACAAGTGTAGGTAACAGCCTCCGTGGTCTAGTGGTTAGAGGGTTCGGCTCTCGATCCGGAGGTTCTGGGTTCGATTCCCGGTGGGGACACTGTCAAACAAAAATCTCTTTGTGCGACCTCCCCAGTTTGGTTAGGGCATTGCAGGATGAATCACCTGATTGCCCGAAAAGTTAGATGATTCCGTGCTTCGGAAGGCACGTAAAGCCGTTGGTCCCGACTACTATCTACGGATGTAGTCGTTAATGAGCCATGTCAGGGGCCTTTGGCGGCTCAACAACTCTGATACCAGGGTTTGTGAGGTCGGTCATCGACCTTGCAACCCACACGATATGATGATGATGAGTGTAGGTATATTTCAATTTATAAACATTCACCACTGGACCAAGTAGTGTGAGTCATTTTGGGGAATTAAGTATTATAAGAATTACTTTCTGGCAGAGGCTGGCAATGCTGTGACGGATCCTTTAGCTAATCCCACAAGTTTTGTAACTAAAACAATCCATAAGAGGCTAAATAATAATTTAATCTAAATCCAAACTTGCTTTCACTACTAAACCGCAGAAGCAATTTTGATGAAATTTGGTATGAAGATAGTCTACTAAACTATAAGAAAGGACATAGGCCACTCTTGATTTAAAAAAATGAGGCAGGAAGGGAATGAAAATTTGTATGGGATCAATTAAATCTTTTATGTTACGCTTTCACGGCCAAATCGCTGAAGGGATTTTGATGAGTATGAAGATAGTCTACACCATAAAAAAGGACAAAGGCTTCTTTTGATTGCACAAACGAAACTAGAAGCGGGTGAAACAGGGGATGAAAGTTTGTATGGAGATAGTCTAAACCATAAGAAAGGACATAGGCTTCTTTTGATTGCAAAATGTACAATATAAATATATCTAACTGTTAGTGGTCAACCCATTGTTGAATAATTTTAACGGATAAATTGCTTATGCTCTACCATGCAATAGCTATGAAGTATACAATTGTTAAATTTGATAAAAAACCACACCCACTCTGCGAATTTGCCTGAGGACGAACACATAACAACATGTTACCGAACTCCATCAATCACAGCTTACTACACTGATCTCGAAATCGCAGTTGTCTATTTTTTTTGGGGCGAGAATTAGTTTAAATGTTGGAAGGGGAAATCCTCGGCGAAGGTTCTAAGGCCAAATTCAAGATCTCGAGAAGAGTAGGTATCCTAAACTGACGATCCTACCAAAGAATATATCCTACTATTTCCATTCCGTAATTGAAAACTCTTTCAATTATTGTAGAAGAAGCGAGAGAAGTATTTAAGTGAAAAATGGGAGCAGGTAAAAAGATTATGGTCTTTTCCTACCCCTAAGACAGGGTATATCACACATAACATCTCGCCTCTTTCCCGTCGCAGTAGAAAGAGATTACAGCCTTCCACCTGCTACGATCTTGCTTGACGTACTTCCCTGGCTTTCTGTACTTTCATCAACCCGCTCGTTGGTACTTTTAGACCTTTATTTAGAACCCCCTGAATTTAGTTCTGGTACACACGGCCGCACATCGGTAGAAACACTTTTGGACCTTATGGCGTGGTAATAGAGTTGAAAAAGTTTCTACCGACAAGCGGTTGACCGTACGTTCTTCGATTTGAATATGATATAACAAAAGTACTTACATTAACTTTTTTATATGTCATACATATTTTTGGTCATTGCATAATAAAACAGAAAGAGACGTGTATCTTATAAGTACAGTATAAAAGCTGTTTCGTAAACAATGCTTACGCAGAAAAAACATGATAGATTGATTGATACACTCTTGCGCACGAGTCTCCCTACAACCATTGATTAATTGTTGCAAGTGTCTCTCTGAACTTGTTATCATTGTACTTACTGCAACCAAGTTATGAGCTCAACCAACGCCTTCTTATTTTAGAAGTCGCAAAACACGTAAGTATAGTCGAAATCACAACTTTTTTATTTTAATTAAAACTTTGCCCAAGGGGAAGAAATCAACTCCTAATACAAAATATTGATCACTTACATTAAATTTGTACCTACAAATCAAAAAAAAATTTCGGAAGGAAGGAAGTCAAAAAAATTTTTCGGGCTTCGACCTATGTTTCTTAGGGAAAGTTGTTCAGTTTCAAGTATATTTATGTATATATATTTATATTTGTATACTGGTGCGTATTTATGCATGTGTATTTATTTATATGGTAAGTATTATGTTAAGGTTTTTTATACGTAGTTTTGTGCACGTCAATTTTAATTAACAACCATACTAAAGGCACTTGCGCGGGCGTGGTTCATTTAACGACTACTTACATAGACACGACCAACGGCTTACGGTGCCTTCCGAAACACGGAGTCTTCTTACTATTCGGACAATCAGATTATTCAACTTGCAACATCCTCACCAAACTGAGGATAGTCTTATACAGCGATTCTTAATGGCAGTGCCCCTATTGGAATTTTAACCCAGAACCACAGAGTCAAGCCACACGTTCCAACCACTAGACTACCGAGACCGTTAATTAGTTAATAGAAACCACACCCCCAAATCAATCAACTTTATGAAATCAATTACCAAATTGAACATCATTTAATTGAGTCCCTTCAGAGTGGTGTGGTAACGTTGTTACTCGTCCCAGTTAGCCCAGAGGCCTCGACCTTCCGTGTCGACACGCTGTCAGTAAAACTAGTTCACCCACCGTTATACTTTTCTATCATTCGACTTTCCACTTTGTTTACTATAATTTTATTAAAATATATTCGAAACTATTGACCGTAAACTACTTCTTTGGTGACATAATGATAATGGACGCTGATGCAGATTCCTTTGATATCATCCGAACTTGTGAAATTCGAATTAAATGGTGATAAACTGAACGCGACAGGTGATTCAGGTGATATATGATATCTGAAGTGTGACTCCGCCGCGCCGCTCTGATGAATTCGATTGTGGCTCTTTTTTACCTCACAAGCTCGGAAAACTGCTTTATCGGTGGAAAACTGCGTGAAAAAGTTATTTTTGGTCACTAGCGTGGGAAAGGTTTCTGAATTTTTTATTGGTCGAAGTCTGTGTGGAATATAATTTTTTTTTCCGCTAACATGGATATTCGAAAGTGACGATTAGTTTATGGTATGAGGTGATGTCGCTATTCGCTGTAGTAAGCTGTGAAAAATTGATGAGACTTGGACAAAATAAGTCTTGGACGCAATGAAAGTTGGGCAGAATTTCACGATTGGACGAAATAAGGGCTCCCGCATACGACCGAGAATCGGTGGGTGATTATCGGCCAAGACAAGGACGGAAGATTCAGGTGATAACACGTCAGAGCGGGATGCCGACAAAAAATCGGTCTCCGATTCTCGGTCGTGTGCGGGATCCCTAAGACTTGGACAAGTTGGTACCTAGACCGCTCGGCAGCAAAGTTATTTCGCGTCTCGTGCCTTGAAACCCTCCTTACGATCAGCAGAATTCTTATTTAGAGCCACGAGAAAAGCGAGAATTCTTTGCTTATTCGAGTACAAGGCACTCGCGCCAATTAACAATTTTTCTGCGTTGCATAACAAATAACTATTATAGGACCCTTATTTACTGTGCAAGCTGTCTATTATAGAAGATGTATACAAGGCCGGGCCAAATGCTGTTTGCGTCGCTCTGATCCAGAAAAGTTTACACCATGTTGCCATTGACATTACAAAAAAAACATAACCCTTCCGTTTTGGAGCAGTTGGGTAAAAAGAAAACCCGCTAATAGACTTTGAGGGCGTCGTAAGTTATCCTACGTCATCAAGTACAAGAAATTTGTAACTTTGTGAAGAGACGAGTGGCCTATTAGATCCACAAAAGGTTGGTCTGCCAATGCGCAACCTGGTAGGTTCGGTAAAGTCTAATAAAAAAGTTATGGACACGAATACAAGGTACTTCTTCTTCTTCTTTAATTTAAGAGCTAGGCTCTTGTCGGTGCAGCATCCCTGTCAGTTTAACTGTGCAACTCCCTCCATCTTTTTCTGTCCAAAACAGCCTCTTTTACCTCCTTATTCGATCTGACGCCTATCTTCTTCTTAATTTGTGACACGTAACTTAACCTTGGCCTCCC
Organism: Athrips mouffetella; assembly: GCA_947532105.1. Taxonomy (NCBI): domain Eukaryota; kingdom Metazoa; phylum Arthropoda; class Insecta; order Lepidoptera; family Gelechiidae; genus Athrips; species Athrips mouffetella. Next base: position 18,399,432 of record OX383975.1, on the reverse strand, counting down.
TCTACCACGCTTTCCTTCTTTCCTTCCATGATGTTGTTAATAAATAAGTGGCCTATCATCTTTCCTCTGCGATTTTCTATAATATCCATTATACTTCTCTACTCATTTATTCTTTGTAAAACCTTTGTACTTAAATAAATAAAAAGATTTTATAATAGTAATACAAATAAAAATAACAAATTACCTACTAAAGTTTTCATACATGGTTAGTCAATCATAACATCCCATAAAACGTCCACTGTAGGACAGTCCCTCCGGAACTCCAGCCATAACGCGTGGTATTTAAGAGGGGATTTATCATAGTTGCCACGCTTTTAAGCTAACGCTTATTTAGCTGTAACCAGCTGGCAACCACTGTTGTTGGTGAACGCAGTACCTATGTAAGATGATATGATACACAGAAAGATGCTGCTGCCCATCCTCCGGTTCATACGCCCTTAGTTTAGTCGCCCTTACGACACCCACGGGTACAGATGGGTTGCTACTATTCTTTGTCACACGGACAACAACAGGTCAGTATCCTATACTATTAAACGAGCAATATTTGTATATATATAAATATATATTTGTAAGCGGTTTCTCGAAAACGGCTCTAACGATTTTGATGAAATTTAGTATCCGGGGGTTTTTGGGGGCAAAAAATCGAACTAGCTAGGTCTCATGTCTGTGAAAATACGTTTTTCTCGTATTTTTGGGCATTTTGTAAATTCCGGTTTTAACAGAAACTTACAGCGCCATCTGTTGGCGAGTAGCATAGCATGCACACCCGATGATATTTTCAGGTTGAGGCGTCTATTATAGAGCGAAACGCGGTCGTCCAGGTACTTTATATTGTGTTCTGTGACATGGTATTGAAATAGCTTTTTCATGTGGGGAATGTTCGATTGGACGGAAAGTTTGTAGCGGATATTCCTATGATGGATCGTTCCAGTTGTAATGGATATCCAGGCATATTCCCTCGGGATTACTATCAACTGTGATTGGATAAATCCCTGATTGTTCATTCGGTTACCAAACAATTTGATTGGATTCGTGAATAGAATAAATATTAGACCAAATAATAAATAAATGAAATTATAGATAGTGTAAGGGATAGCTATCCGAAAACCTATAGGGCATGTTCTGAAAGAAAGAAACTGAACAACTTTCAGTGAATGAAACTTTCAGGAAATGAAATAAAATAGCATCTCCATAAAAAAATTGTAAACTTGATTGGATAGTTTGTATAAGGAAGCCGACTTTTTGTAAATTAAATTTACTGCTAATTGTTCAGTTTTGTTGACTGATCCCTTTCCGTTTTCAGAAACCTGTCCGTGATACCCCATATAACAACTACGATTATTATTTTGTTGCTTCACTACCACAACTTATTAAGTCCAGTCCACAGAGCAGAGAATCCCGCGTCGTGCCCGGTTACTAGAGACGGCCTGTTCAACAATTGCCATACAAACTCAGCGTGTCACGTACTATGACAAAGAAGACGTTACTTCATGCTGCGGATGCAAACAGCATTTTTACACTGCAAAAGCGAGCATTTCGTGCGATTTATAAAATGAAGCCTAGTGAATCTCTTAAAAATTTATTTAAAGATATCAACATTTTGACTTGCGTTTCGCAAAACATTTATGAGAATTTACATACATACATACATAACATCACGCCTCTTTCCCGTTGGGGTAGGCAGAGACCACAGTCCTCCACCTGCTACGATCTTGACATACTTCCCTTGCTTCCTGTACTTTCATCAATCCTTTCATACATGCTCGTCGGTTTAGGGTACTTTTAACCTGGCCTTTATTCAGAACGTCCTGAATTTGGTCCTGGTACGTTCGCCTAGGCCTTCCCCTTCCAACGTTTCCATTCACTCTCGCCTGGTAGATCTCTTTCGTCAATCTTCGTTCATTCATCCTCTCTACATGACCAAACCATCTCAGCATCCCTTTCTCGATTTTGGTCACTACGTCTTCTTTTACGCCGCACCGTTCTCTTATCACACTATTTCTAATCCTGTCACTCAATTTAACACCAATCATACTCCTTAGCGCTCTCATTTCCACTGCATTAATTCTACTTTTATGCTTCTTCTGCCATACCCAGCTTTCACTGCCATACATCAGTGTTGGTACCAAAACTCCCCCATGAACAGCCAAACGAGCCTTGTGAGACACCTTCTGACTCCTCATAAAGGCGTGCAGGGCACCATTCACCATGTTTCCAGCATTCACTCTTCTTTCAATATCACTTTCACACTTTCCATCTCTCGTAAACTTTGAGCCCAGATACACAAACTCCTTCACTTGTTCGACTTGTTCTCCATCTATTAATATAGTACACTCTGTCATACATTCTTCTCTTTCAAGTACCATTACTTTAGTCTTGCTTACATTTACTTTCATTCTTTTCTTGTCCAAAGCCACATTCATCATTGTTACCATCTCCTGCAACTCGTCAGCAGATGACGCAAGTACAACTTAGTCATCAGCGTAGAGAAGACATTTGATGAGTAACTCATTCATTCTCAGTCCACACATACTCTCTTTCAGATCAATCAAACAATTATCCATGAACAGGTTAAACAGCCAAGGTGACGCTACACATCCCTGCCTAACACCTTTTTCGATGCTAAACCATTCAGTGTACGCCCCGTTTATTCTGACACAAGCACTGGAATCCTCATAGAGAGATTTCAGTGCTTGAATCAGATGACCGTTTACCCCATACATAGACAATGCTGACCACAATTTTAATAATTATTAAACGGAATATACATATTTTTGAGAAAAATAGTGACAGGGACTGTGTTAACATAAGAAACTAGAATCAACTTCTGGTACATTAACTTACTAATCTGGGATCAACTTGCTTCTCATGTTAGCCGTATTCACAAAATTTGAAAAACTTATAAAGGTCAATGTATATACGCTTCTATAAAAAGGCAAGGTACCCACCCACTGACACTGACATTGAAAGTTTACCATTAGATCAATTCAGTTAGATAAAGCAAAAATTGGGCTAGGGTTCTAATAAGCTAATTAAAATTGACTTATGTTTAATGTATCATAGCTTCCTCTATGGTTGTATCAACCCTATACATTCAAACATATTTAAAAGAGCGCGTGGGTTTTTAGTGTCGCTTCTTTGTTTCCCACATGGCGACACTTTGTTTGTGAAGCGATGTAGTTTAGCTGACTTCATTAAGAGATTTTATTATCCAACAATGAATAAACGATTTTAAGTCTGAGTTTGACGATCTGTATAGTGTACGATTGGCTCAAAGATGCATCATCTCACTATTGTCATTTACTATATTACTATACGTCATTTATTTTAAATCACGCCGTGGCATTTCTATCGCTGTTTAGATAAAGTTTACTCCACAACGCACAAATGCAACTGGGGGCCACTGGCCAGCGTACTGGATAAACATAACTTTTTGTCACCGAATGAACAAAGGCACGACCACGATATGGCCACGATATGACCAACCACTACAAAAAACATATGTAATGAACCGAATATTAATTAATGAAGAAGAACAGTAGTTTCCCATTTTCCACAATAGGTGTTTATGTAGGCACTCACTCTACTAGATGATGAGATACCTATATAATGTTCATTACCGAGGCTAGGCTAACCCTAATGGGCTGCAAATACGACAGTCAATCAATCATGGGTCGACCGCACATAGTATTGCTTTGCGGTTTAGTTAACACCAATTCTAATCACTAATTAATTACCAAAGTTGATCTTAGATTAGAAACGCCTGCGTAAATTAGTAAAGCAGACACTTAACACGTTCGATGGGTCACATTCGGGTTTGTCAGGAGTCCATGCACCCACTCACAATTCGTAGCTCACAATCACCTTATAAAATCTGTCATTTGGACTTTTGAGATTGACGGGTCGTTTTTAGGGTTCCGTACCTCAAAATGAAAAAACGGATCCCTTATAGGATCACTTTGTTGTCCGTCTGTCTGTCTGTCAAGACCCTTTTTCTCACGAACGATAAGATTATTTGTACTGTGAGACCTAGCTTCTTGCCAAATTTCATAATTTTAGGTCAACGGGAAGTACCCTGTAGGTTTTGCTTTTTTGCATAAATGTATGGAGATGAGGACATAAAATGCCATATCTTTTGATTGCGTTGTTGTAAAAAATTGAAATTTTCAGATCTTGTGTGGAAATATATGGTTTTAATTTCAACTTGATACCTTTACCCGTTCGTGAGATAAAGGGTCTTGACAGACAGACGGACACAAGGTGATCCTATAAGGGTTCCGTTTTTTTCTTTTGAGGTACGGAACCCTTAAAATAAGAATCGGTAAGTAAGCAGCTTTCTTTTTAGGTAGTTAATATAATTCACAAAATAACTGCTAACCATTTGGCCCTAGGCACGTTGATTACTTATCTATTATATTTCGTCGCTTCATTCTTCAGATATAATTTGTTTACAAGTAGTAGTCCTTAATTCGCCAGGCAGACGATGCACGCATTTAAGAGTAATTCATTTGATTCTCTTATTTAAAACGATTTCCGTCCGTGTTCACTTCACCACTGTAGCTGACATTCGCTTCATTCCTTTTTCGTGCGGGGCAGTGAACGCACGCGTCCCATGCCGAAGCGCAATGTTCAATAAGAAGTAGATAGATTATACCTGAAGTTGTAATATTGAAGTTAAATTACAAATATTTAAAATTATTTTCGATAAAATAAGTTTTTGCTCCGTGTGTTAGTGTAATTGTACTGGATTCAAAACTTTTCAGTAAGTGTTGTTTTGATTATTAATTCTTTCTAAGAGAGAAAAAATTTCAAGATTACCCACATGTTCTATTCTTAAATTTGCTAAACAGAAGCCTACGAGTATCTTGCGGCCCGATACCTCCAGTTACTTGTTTTGTATACAAAAACGTAACATGACAACGTAACAACCATGATTATGACCTATCGGTCGCACCCAGAACTTTTACGAAAATGATGGAAAATTTAATAAGATAGACGTAAACCATATAATGACATTTTGTTTATGATAATTCCGACAAATGTTAGAACATTGTCTAATCGAGAGACTTTGAAACCTTTTCAATATATATTTTTTTTGTAGTTAATTACTACAAAATTTCATTACCACCTACACAGGCTTAAAAATTTTAGCCTTCGTTTACGTCATACAATTTTATCTTTTCTTACCTTCCGACAAACAAAGTAAAAATAAAGGAAAGTAACAAAATTAAACGTTACCGACGTATTAAGTATACGTGTGTATGATGTGTGTTAGATGTTTTTTCGTCTAATGGCGAAAGTTACGAGGGTAAGTAAAAAATGAAATATATTTTCTTTTTTTTTTGTGTTTTAAACATTTATTACCAAGTGAATCATAGAACAACTTACGTCGGAATGGACTGCGAGTCAATTGCGACGGCAGTAACTTCGAGTTACCGCCTAATATTATTTACGATGTGTTACGTGAATGGATATGATGGAATGCGATTGTCTATCTATTATTATGTCGGGATTGACTGCGAGTCAATTGCGACGGCGTTAACTGCGAGTTAAGGCCAAATAATATTGACAATACGCGATATCTACGTAGATATGAACTGTGGGTTACCAAGTATCTATTGCTTGTCGGGATTGACTGCGAGTCAATTGCGACGGTGTTAACTGCGAGTTAACGCCACATATTATCGAAAACACGTGATGTATAAAGTTGCCTATCTATTATTATGTCGGGATTGACTGCGAGTCAATTGCGACGGCCCTAACTGCGAGTTATGGCCAAATAATGTAGACAAATATCGACATCTGAATATATTTTTACTGCGATTCAACTATCTATTGTCTGTCGGGATTGGCTGCGAGCCAATAACGACGGTGTTAACTGCGAGTTAACGCCAAACTATCTGTTGGTTGTCGGGATTGACTGCGAGTCAATAACGACGGCTTAACTGCGAGTTATGTCAAACCATATCAGCATAAATCATGCATAAAAATACAAGTTATCTATTTTCACGTCGGAATCGACTGTGAGTCAATCTTAACGGCGTTAACTGCGAGTTAAGGCCAAATAATGATTAAAATATGCGATATTAAAATTGCTATTGACTGAGAGTCAACTTTTTATTGTTAAGGTCGGCATTGACCGAGAGTCAATTGCGACGGCGGTAACTGTGACTTAACGTCAAAATTTATCGTCAATGAAAGCAATAATATCAAGTTCATCTATGTGTGTCGTCTGCGATACATTGTCTTTAGTTTTCACAACAAGCCTTTTTGTTTGTTAACCATAACCAGAATATTTTTATTGTAAAATACCCACCTACTAAAATTTTATTTTTGGGTGCCAGTAATAGTAAAGAGAACAAAACCGTCCACGAGGCAAAAGATCATGCCAGCCCTGGACCAACCGACATCTAAGGTCTGGACACCTGAGGAGTCTTCGAGACACCTTAGGCGTCTACGTTTGATACGCCAAACTTGTTCTCTATCATTTTCACGACACACTGTCGAACTTTTATACGCCTAAGTATATTGAAAAAAGGCATGCCTATAGACAAGCACATACTTCTCAAATATCACCTAATACCGGTTTATTGTAAATTATTACAAACACCGATACTAAATTGCTAATTGAATTCCAGGCTTAGATAAAAATATCTCCGCTTGCATGTACAAGTATCTGTAAAAGACAAAACTTGTTTTTATAAAAAAGTTAAAGCAAATAAAACTATTGAGAGATAAAGATGCATCTTTTCAAACGTCGGGAGCTCGTTTAACCCAGAAGAAGAAGCCTTGGTCGGGTCCTCATTACCCGTCAAATGGGGGGGGGGGGAGCGAGGTTACAGGCAGGCTCTGGCCTTATCCCCAAGCTCAAGCAGCATCGACTAAAAGTTACAATCCATCCAAAACTAATGCTCCAGCACAGAACCGTAACACAAGTACATGCTGGTATAATACAATGTTTTTTTTTCAACACTTCCTGTGTCCGGATAATTCTACGAAGTAGAAAATCGCAATATTTCATAACCACAATGTTGCTATAATACATGCATAAGCATGAACCCTAAACACCACAGTATCCTAGTGTTACCTGGGAAAAACGAGGAAATAATATCCCGTGTAGTGCTAATATAACGTGAAATCCACGTTTAAAATTTACCCTCAAGAAAAGCCAATATACAAAGTTTATATTGATTTTAACTGGAGAATAAGTTCCTATTTCCAGCGTTACAACCGTAACGAGTTACATTCCATTGGAATTTATATTGGATACCTAATTTTAAAGCACCAAAACGCAATAGCTGTAACCGATTTATTCTAAATCCAAGAAATAAATGTACCTATTGCAACGTGTCATTCAACCGCCTCAAAAATTATGTTTTGAAAAACGGCTTCCTTGCTACGAAAAGCCCATCTCTTAATTTATGTTTTTAAGATGACCGAAAATTTCTACATTTAAATTTTCAGCATAATATATGAAAGAAGTCACGCTATATAATTCTTTACGATTTTACAACCGTGCCTTATGAATATTATGATAATTTAGAAGATCTTATCTGATGGTATGGTAATGTTTCTACAAATTCCTGGCCATCACAAGATACTTGTCTTACAGAAAGAAATTAAATACAGACAACTCCCTAACTAGTACCTAGTGTGGAGCAGTAAATAAAACCAAAGGCTACGAAGAAGGCCGAAGAAGTAAAATATTGGTTTTAAGGTTACAAAAAAAAAAAAAAAAAAAAGAGTATGTAGGTACCATACCATATTGTACAAATAACTTGTCAAAATTGGCAATGGTACGATTGGCACAATATTTATTTATTTAAATTTTACGAAACACAAATTGCCGCAGGTGCCAGCTGAGTCAATGAAAGTCACTCCCGGGCTCTGTGTGCAAACTTTTAAGACACAGCTTTAAAGTTCGCTGTACTCTTAGTTTTGCTCTTAGCGACAATCCTTAGCGATTTATGTTTTTTTTTTATGAAAACTAGATCCAGACGCTGTAGCTATGGATACTTTATCCTTTGACCTGGACATTTTACGCGGTTCCGGTTCCTTTTATATTTGGGAAAAATTACTGATGACGAAGGCACCAGTATTTTGTGTTTTCACAAGGCCTTCTCTGCCTTTTAGCCCATCTTAATTATTTATATCATACAAAATAAGTGTCCTTCAACACTTGAAACTTTTATAATCCATATCAGAGTATACTGTTCCTTTTTAACTAATCTTACAGGTCCTGCGGGTAGCATTCACGCACCACTTGATCCTCTCGCTTGCACTGATGTTCTCTTGAGCTTCGCTGTCTGAGGCTCCTATTTAACAATATATGTCAAAATACGCTTTGGGTAACAGCTTGTCCCCAGAAAAAACGCAAACGTGTTTGATAGTCCTACAACCAACAACTACTGTTATTTTTAACAAAACAACGTGACGAGATGTTTGGTTCGTATGAACAGCTGTACAACGGCTCTCTTGACAATCGTCGTTTGCCGTAATCTTTGCTACTTACTTATTAGGTGATAGAATTGGAACCAATAATTGGTTTAAAACCTTCTTCTACTTACAATCACAAGCCTAATCGGCCTAGTACTCGTAATAGTTACTTGGGACACACAACTAATAAGTAAATAAGTGTGTATCTAAATAGTCCCTTAATTTAGAGTTAATGATATAAAATAAAATGAACAGATCAGCGATTTCACTATATGCTCATGGGGCACAAAAATTTTCAATAATAAAAAGTGAATACTTATATTATTTTGCAAATAATGGAGTTGAGATAGCCATAACGTATTTAATCAAACTTCCACTGCGGGCTAAGATTAGCCGATATTGTTCTAATATTATTTAACTATGACTTGACACGTTCTCATTATTGCGTGACAGGGCAAAGAGATTAGAGCAGGTCTGCTATAGGAAGTTTATATGCTCAATAGAGAGTACTCTTAAGTCGAATATTAAAGTGTTCTTCACCTATGTAAACAATAAAAAGTCATGCTCTTCTATTCCGAAAACAATTTTCTATAAGAACATAAGCTCCTTTGACGGCCGTGGGGTAAGTGAGCTCTTTTCAAGTTACTTTGGTTCAGTTTACGATAAACCTACAACGTCCGCAGCCACTACTCTTAATACGGTTTCTTCATCCTGCATCTCAAACATTGTATTGACTCATGCAGAGATATTGACAAAAGTAAAGAATTTAGACTCTAATAAAGGACCTGGTCCAGACGGAATTCCGCCGTTATTTATTAAAATTTGTGGTAAGGAGTTAGTTTCTCCACTAAGGATTATCTTTAACAAGTCTCTACGCTCTGGCAAGATCCCTGGAGTCTGGAAGACTGCCCATGTTGTCCCTATTTACAAATCAGGTGATAAATCACGATGCGAGAATTACCGACCTATTAGTATTTTATCGTGTATAGCTAAGCTTTTTGAATCGTTAATTTATGACTATATTTACACTCACTGCAAATCGCTAATTGATGAGCGTCAGCATGGGTTTGTTAGTGGAAAATCTACTATCAGTAATTTACTTGAGTACAAAACGTATTTATGTGATTCTTTTGCAAAAAGAGGTCAGGTAGACGCCATATACACCGACTTCAGCAAGGCATTCGATAAAGTTGACCACAACTTACTTGTTGCGAAGCTCGGTGCATATGGGGTCCATGGCAGTTTACTTAGATGGACGGAATCGTATCTCGAACATCGTAGTCAACTAGTAACAGTGAAGGGCTATGTCTCTTCACCAATAGTGGTCACATCTGGGGTCCCACAGGGATCGCATTTGGGACCATTGTTTTTTACAATATTCATCAATGACCTTGCCAAAATACTAACATGTCCATTTCTACTATACGCCGACGACCTCAAAATTTATAAATCGGCTGATAGCATGGCTGACTGCCGAGAACTGCAGGAAGATCTTGATCGTGTTTCCCGCTGGTTTCATGAAAATAAAATGAGTCTTAACATTAGTAAATGCCAGGTCATATCCTTTACAAACAAAACTAGACCACTTCACTACACCTACACTGTCAATAACGCAACACTAAGTCGAGTATCGGTGATAAAGGACTTAGGCGTTTATTTTGATTGTAAACTCACTTTTAGAGAACACTTCACCTACATAATAAATAAAAGTAACAAAATGATGGGGTTCATTATTCGCACCACCAAAGCTTTCAAAAATCCTTATAGTACAATCCATCTATATAATAGCTTAGTAAGAACAGTTCTTGAATATGGCAGTGTGGTGTGGTCACCCCACTATAAAATACATATAAATAATATCGAACGTGTTCAAAAACGCTGTCTTCGTGTTCTGGCCTACCGCATAGGCGCCAAAAGAACACTTCACAACTACGAAGATAGATTACATAATTTCAATATGTGTACTTTGGAGACTAGACGGAAATGTCACTCACTGTTATACTTGTATAAGATCATACACGGTTTAATAGATTCGCCGAATTTAATATCACAAATTAGTTTTAATACTATCTATAGGGTCCGCAATTCTAGACTTTTTGTTTTACAGGTGTATAAAAACAACACTTCTTTTTATAATCCTCTCGTAAATATGTGTCGTCTTTATAACGAATCTGTGGTGGATAACAAAGACATTGACATATTTGAAACTAAGTATTTTAAGTTCCGTAAAATCATAATGTTGTATTCTCCTTAACAATCATAACACAAATTCTCACTCAAATATATTACTACCCGCAATCCAAATCGATACGTTAGTAGTTTCTTGTTTTGTTGTTTCGCTACTGTCACACACTGAATTGTTTTGTGTTTATTTACTTTAAGGTTTTTTGTAAGTAATATTGTATAAAAAGTGAAAATATTCCTTGATCGTTTGTTAGAAAGCACTTGTTAGTACTGCAAATATGCTATGGACACGCGTTTGGAGTGCAGTCAGGCACGAAACAATGTTTTCATTCTCTTTATATATAATGATTGTACTTTGTTGTGTGTTCTTAATAAAATAAAATAAAATAAATAAAATAAACTGAATATATTATGCACTCGTGTTCTGTCCATATTTTTGTTCAAAAAATAAAATCAAGAACTGCCAATGTAGGAAAATTGTAAATATCAATTAACATCCACGTTAATCAGCTTAAGCAGCTGTGATTTATAAGCTGGTTGATTTACCAGAAACACTATCTGAGAGAAGACTTGTCGACACATGCATCTTCCCCGCTTTGCAAAATTGCAACTCTCTCAGCCTCGACTCGTGAAAACAGCTGGCTGGACCAGCACGTCTAGCACTTTTATTAGTTTGATATATAAGACCAGTAGGTAGATGATTTTATAATATCAGTTGTATCGAATGAGTAACTTATTATATAAGTTGATTTTTGTTGCATACTTGCTTTTGGTATAAATCAAAGGTTATTTATTATCTGCTTGGATCAGCAAATTACAGATTTTTTCAACGAATTACTATTTGTAATTCGTTTGCTTAGATAGTTAAACTAGAACATCTTGTATATACAGTTGTTTCACAGTAACCAAACAAAACTTTGTTCTCTAAACATCTACTTGTAAACAAATTATATCTGAAGAATGAAGCGACGAAATATAATAGATGATCAAACGAACTCCAGGAGTGAAGTTCGATCGTTATTATATGAGTCGCTTCATTCGAAGATATAATAATATAACAACCCTCCCTCCCAAAAAACCAAACACTGTGTCACAAGTTGTAGTTTCCACCCAAATGCAAAGTTTTGTTTAAAGGTTCATAGGTACAGACTCTAAAAAATGAAGCGAATGTCAGCTACAGTGGTGAAGTGAACACGGACGGAAATCGTTTTAAATAAGAGAATCAAATGAATTACTCTTAAATGCGTGCATCGTCTGCCTGGCGAATTAAGGACTACTACTTGTAAACAAATTATATCTTCGAATGAAGCGACTCATATAATAACGATCGAACTTCACTCCTGGAGTTCGTTTGATCATCTATAATAAGGTCTCAATAATTTCCCACTAAGTCCCCCGAACAGCTAGGTATATCAAACATAAGCAAATCGTAAGACTTGGCATCTCAAGGATCGTAAGAAAATCTTTACAAGCGTGAGAGTGTGTGTATCAGGCTGTATCATTGAGCTGCTTTTTACGGTGACTTTGCTTGATTATAGTACTGACAAAAAGCGTATGAGAACAGTATTTGTTTGCGACATTGGTGTGGAAACTGTGTAGGTAATGTGCATTGAGAATAAATAGACAGTCATGTTAGGCAAGTAAGGAAAATGCAGAGAAGCAGGCTTTGTCCTTGGCCCTTTTTAGGGTTCCGAACCAAAATGGTAAAAACGGAACCCTTATGGTGCGACTTCGTCTGTCTGTAATAATTTTGGAATATAAATACCCAACTTCATTGCAAATGAAAGAATTAAAAATATAATATTATTATCAGCAGCTCAAGCAGGGTGCGTATTCCGAAGTTTTATCGGAGCTCCGATATTATCAGATTGACAACAACAATTACGTTCAGTTTAATTTGTATGGGAATTTCTTTGTCAAAGGCCGAACCATAGACTAATTATCGGCGCGATATTATCGTAGTTCCACTTCGGAATACGGCAGCAGTGGAGGGGGGATGGGAAATATTGAAATTGTCGTTACTAGGTCGAATGGGGTGTCATATGAAAGGGCTTTACTTTGACAGTCCAAAAAAGATGTATTTTTGTTTTTTACGACTAACAAAATACTATTCTCCCCCCTACCTATGAAGTTCGAGAGCACCGAGGCAAAGAATATATAATATTACGCTAACGCCCGAGGGTTCCGTTATTCCTGTAAAATTTATATAAACCTTGTAATTAATTCAGATTTTTTCTTTCACTAACTTCGGAGATAAGGGGAGGGGGGGTGGTATTTTTTTGAAATTTTTCAGCATAACCTGAAAATTCTGAATCGCCAAAAATTACAAAAATATATTTTAGAATGTACGCCCCGCCGCACATCGGTAGAAACACAGGTTGACCTTACAAGTAAAGTTCTTTCATTAATGATACCCCACTCGACTAGTTACAACAATTTGAAATTTTGCCGTCCCTATTTGGGCCCCCTTTACATTAATAATCATAATTTTTTTTATACAAAGTTGGGCTACCAGATTCTAAAACTATTCCAAATTTCAAGTCGATAGCATGAGTGGTTGCTGAGATATACAGGTGTGACAGACAGACAGACAAAGTCGCACCATATTAAGGGTTCCTTTTTTTACCACTTTGGTATCGGAACCCTAAAAAGGCTCGTTACACGAATACTTCCATAGATAGTAGCCGGATGTACCCTCCAAACTGGACAATCGGGTTATTCGTCTTGCATTGTCCTAATCAAACTTGGGAAGTTGTATTTGACAGTACACCGGGAATTGAACCCAAAGCCTCTGCAGCAGGGGGGTGATCGTGGTAATTTCAACGACATTACCAAAACAAAAACGTTTGCCTCAAAAGTTATGTTAAGTCTTTACGAAGTGTTTGAGGCAAACGTTTTTGATTTGGTAATATCGTTGAAATTACCACGATCACCCCCCAGTTAGACCGCGACAACTATTGTAAAGAGGATGGATAGCTACAAATAGATGATTTTATAAACTACGATTTCATCTAACAATCTCTTTGTAGTACGGTCAACCGCTTGTCGATAGAAACTTTTTCCACTCTATTACCACGCCATAAGGTCCAAAAGTGGCCGTGTGTACCACTGAACAAATACACCGTTATTTTTTATCAACCCGTATATTTTTGGAGGTGGTTCTGCCCATGAAACTGAACAACATTTCCTATGAAACAGGTCTAATGCTGATGCAGTTTGTATGAAAAGTTGATATTTTTTTCGTATTTCGACCTAATTTTCTTTAGGAAAAGTGTTTCAGTTTTATGTACTGAACAACTTAAAGTACCTATTTGGGTTGATAAAAATTAAGGTCTTAGGCTGTTTCTCCACCAAGACGATTCCGAGCCGATACCGTTAAATATGTACTAAAGTCAGGCCATCCTAATAGGTCATTTCTGACAGCTGTCAAACGTACGCAAAATTACGACCTGCAAAGAAAAATAAACCCTGTGTGTTGGTGTTTAGGAAACGTCAAAACGGACTTCTTACGTTGGCTTCACTTTATTTTCACTCGTAACTTTGTCGGCGCGGCGCTTTTCTCTTGTTTTCGGTATCGGCTTGAAATAGTCGCGTGCACAAATATTGGTAGGTCTCCGCGATAACGTATCGATCGCGTGCAAATCTTATACCTTCTTTATTAAGATATTATTGTTTTGTCTACTGAGTAAGATTTTTCAGTTTTAGATACACCGCCCGCATCCCACCCTGTATTAAACAGAGTTTTTATTAAATCGTGCTTAGCACAATTCTTAGCATCCCAAATGAAGGTAGTAGGACTTTTGTGCAAATTCATCTGGGGAGATACCACACCCTTGTCTATTTCTGCCGTAAAGCAGCATTGTTTGTACTTGTAATGCTATGTTTCGACTTGAAGGGTAAGGAAGCCAGTAAAATTACCAGCACATGAGACACACCAACTTAGTTCCCACGGTGAGCAACGCTCTTTGCTGTCTTACAAATTACGCCACTAATAAGACAGTGGGTGCTCATCATCAGGTGCCCCAGATGTTCGTTTGTTCTCATGTAACATAAAAAAATGCTAAACTTGAATGAAGACTGAACCCCTTATTACTTCCCATATTTCCAGTTGGGCTTGCCTCGTGCGCAGGGGCACACGAGCGGAGCGCCAAGCAGCAGCTGCAGCAGCATCATCAGAGACTAAATGAGGTAAGTTGCTTACCACAAATAAGCTTCTATAACCTCCATAACCCCGCCAAATATATAAAACACTCCACTAAGCACCGCAGAATAACCGTCTAGCTCTGCCATACAAAAATTCGCAACAACCGTGCAAAAACAAAGTGACATTGCGAATTTGCAATTTTTTCCCGCCAATAGACCTACTTACATTGGTCGGGTATTCAGTGCGCGGGAAGTAATCGCTGATATTTCCGAACGTAGCCACTCTACCTCTATAATTTATATGTCATTCGAAAGGTAATTTTATAAGGTCTAAAGTCACCATACATGTCAAACCAAAATAAACCGTATTTTTTCTGCAATAAGGCAAAATTCGAAAATCTGTTTCCGGGTTCACATGTGAACCCGCGGGGCTTGACGAAAGGAAGCGATCTGGGTTCACATGTGAACCCACGATGCTTCTGAGCTGACTTTTTCTGTTTTGTTGAAACCGAAATTAATGGAAATACAAGGTGTAACAGAAGGGGTATATCAAGCCCAAATTTAACAACTTTACCTACGTCAAGGAAAATTAAATTTTAAGCAGCCGAAAGCGCATTTTGTATGTCATGCCATAACTATAGATAGGTACTAATGGCACTTTCTTTAAACAAAATATTCGGGAGTAGCATTAACAATGCTGGCTTACACACTATCACAGATTAAATAATAGTAAACTAACGTTACACTATTAAAATTTGTCAAACAGATGCACATAGAGACACGCGCTTCGATCACTCGGCTCATGTGTTGTGATCACAGGTTGTGATTGTGATGGAGAACAAACCTAAAACAACTTGATCGTCACGCAAAATCACTTCCGAACGAAGTATCGAAAGTGGTATAAAGACCACCTTATCCCAAAGGGGATCGGTTGGGTATGTTGTGTTAGTTTGTCTTTCGACGACTGGAAGCGAATTTGTTTGTCAAAATTTACGGTCAAAATAATGTAGCTTGATTAGAATGACAGCAGTGTGCGAGCAGGACGGAGCGATGCGTAAGATATTGGAGCGACAGAGACACGTATCGCTCCGTCGTGCTCTCACTCTTAGCTCTGTCCTGCTGTCATTCAAATGAAGCTACATTATTTAGACTGTAAAAGTGAGCACATTTTGGTATGCAATCCAGTAATTTTGATGCTGGGTTGAATAATTTTAGTGAGCAAACTTTTTTTTATGACAATCAATAGGTGTTTTGATGCGCAATTACTTTAATGTGCAGTTAAATATTTACAAGAAGTTTTCGTAATTCGACTCATTAGTTTGAATTCATATGCTTTATGTTACATCTTGTATAGAAGAACTAGCCGTTTATCCACAATTTTGTTCGTGTAGATTGATTTTCGCAGAATACTTTCAAGGGGATTGACTAGCCTAGCCATCCTGTAGCCTTATACAGAGTATTAAGTAAATTGCGCAAACCCTCTCGGCGAACAACTTTTGTTCTACGACTTTTATAAATTCGCAAAAGAAAATATTTACGATTGGCTCGTTCAGCTGATCAATTTGTCTGAAGGAGCAAAATTTGTTTTTGCGATTTTTTTTCAGTTCCATCTCCAGAGTCTCCTCCACCCGAGAGGTTTCGTGCAAAATAGTCCAATCCGTTGAGCTATGCGTTGATAGATTAGTCAGTCACGGTTTTCCTTTAATAAGATAAGTGCCATAAATCTAAAAACATGGATGATGTTATTACAGCAACAGCAGCAGCCCGGGTGGGACATCCGACTGGCGGTCCCAGGAGACCCCGGCAGCGACTATCCAACGCTCGGAAACATCCCTCGGACCTCCTTCTCTTGTTCGGGGAAAGCTCCAGGTTTGTTAAAATACTGTTTACTAGCTATTCTGCTATGCTGTTTCTTTTACGCTGCCATAGCACGATCCGAAACGGCATAGACTAGCTCTATTTGAATTGTATTCTGCATGACATTCAATAAGTATTCTGTAAAGAATCTATACCTATTGAATAAAATTATCTGAATCGGAATTGCCCGCTTCTCCACTCGCGTGGAATGAAAAAAGAGTTGCCTTTGTCTTTTTACTATTTCCTTAAAACAAAATTTTATAACCGGTCCGGCGATCTACCGTCAAAACATTGCAGACAAACAGACAGTCAAATGCAAGACAGACACAGTTATACGTCGCACAAAATAACTGTGGCCCTGTCATTGATGCGCAGAAGTCAAAAATGTGCAAAAATGGGCCATTTTTTTCTTCTGCGCATCAATGACAGGGCCACAGTTATTTTGTGCGTCGTATACTTTCGCAATAAGTGTACAAGGGTTCCTTCTAAATTGTATGTAATTACGAGACCTGTATACACACATAACACCACGCCTTTCCCATCAGAGTAGCCAGAGACCACAGTCCTCCACCTTTTACGATCTTGACATACTTCCCTCGATTCCTGTACTTTCATGCTCTATAATCTTGACGCGTAGTTTGGATGGATCATAAATGAAACGAAAATCATTGGTGGTTAAGACGAGAGCTCTATATATTAGCTCATTAGGCGCTTTAAAACATGACACTTATTGCTACTAGTCTAGGCAACGAAGCGGATCGTTGTATGAAGACCCCCGCATTAAATCCTCAGTCGATGAAACTTTGCTGGGGTATTACACTACATGAGACAAACCGTCTATAAAAAAATCCAAAAAAAAAATCGGTACTTTTAATTTTTCCATAACTACAAAAATTATGTATGAACAAATTTTTTTGTATAATTTTTTTTGGATATTTTGAATATACATTTAATTCATGATTCTTTATCATCCTGTCAAATAAAATCTGCCTGAGAAATTTATGTTGGGGTCAACTGCTTCGTTGCCTACACTATACGTCAACCATGCGTCCACCTCTCCATGATCGATCGACCTACATTAACTAATGCTAGGTTTCTGTTTAATGTCTTGGTACAACTAAAAATACAAAACATTCACATTTCAAAACTCCTCAAAAAAGTACACGGTTTACCCCGCTATTCCTAGAAAAAAATGTCGTCATGTTTGGAAAAGCTTGATTACAAACTTAGGCAAAATATAACTTCTTTCACAAATAAACATCTTTGTATTATTCTTATGTACAATGTATTCTATGTTATTCAAAATTGTTTTACAAAATAATGGGATGAAAATAATATTGGCTTCTATACCTAATCGTAAATGCAAGTAGAATAGATTGAATATATATGGGATTGACTGTCATGTAACATTTTGTTAGCTTATGTCAATGTTATACATTTTTATTCTATATCAATCAGTGTTTACGATACTAAAAAGCCAACTTTTTCCAGGCCTTGTCTTTTATAAGCTTTGTCTTTTTTTTTCAGGGTACTACGCTGACCTTGAGAC
Source organism: Athrips mouffetella (assembly GCA_947532105.1). Taxonomy (NCBI): domain Eukaryota; kingdom Metazoa; phylum Arthropoda; class Insecta; order Lepidoptera; family Gelechiidae; genus Athrips; species Athrips mouffetella. The sequence continues at coordinate 18,381,263 of OX383975.1, read as the reverse complement.
CAACTGTCAAGCTTTTAGAGTATGCACTTCTGGCTCTACGTATGGCTTCCAGTCTTTCCTATGTCCAAACGGTACACTCTTCAACCAAGCAGTCGTCGTCTGCGATTGGTGGATGAACGTGAACTGCGAGAAGTCCGGAGAATTTATCACAACCAATGAAGATAAGTTCGGCAGCCTACGACTAGGACCCCAACTCATGAAGGACGTGAAAAAGATGATCACACATCCAATGAGGAATCCCTATGATAAGACAGTAATGAAAAGCAACCTCATAGTAATGCAGGACTACAAACCTCCAACTAATCAAATGTTTGGAGCTCTACTTGCTGGTAATTTGAAATCTCCGAACAGTATTTACGTACCAGAGAAGCAAATTCAGCAACAGTATTACAGTAACAACGTTTTCGCAGCATCAACACCGAGCCCCACTTATGTCCCGCCACCTGTCAGCTTTGGATCTGCACCACAAGACGCTGAAGTATTCCAAAGACAACAACAAAGTGGTCAATACCAACAAAGTGGTCAATACCAACAAAGTGGAAGACTTCAACAGCATCCTTCCCAAACAAATGGACATGCAAGACAGTTGGCACTAAATCAAAATGCTGGTTTTTCATACAACAGTGCTAACATGTTCTCTAGGCCCACTCAAACTTACAGTAATAATCAAGCGCAATACAAGCAACAAAAAATCTTGGGAAATAACCCGAACTTCAACCAGAGAGGACAATACCGGCAGAACATTCAGTACACTGACGGAAGGAGTCAAGGGCAGTTGAATAATAAACAAACAGAATTCGGAATTTCCTACCAAAAACAACAATACATTAATAATCCACTCTCTAAAATTAACACTGGTTACTCAAATAACGAAGCCAAAGCAAACTTGGTAAGTGACAAAACTCCTGCGACGGTCGTAACTAAAACGCTTACTTTTAACCGAATCGTTGACCCTGAACCTGGTAAACCCAAATCTCGAATAACTATTAAAACTTGGATTGTGAAACCGACTAAAGCTGCAAAACTTATCGCTGAGCCAACTGCTTACAACTACGCTAGACCCACTAACCCTCCCTCAGAAAAACAGGTCGCTGCAGCCACCCCATATCAATATAATCCTCCAACAACTGCCCAGACAGCAAGAATAATAACACAACCTGAAGGTCCTTACTCTTATAACAAACCTCTACCAGCTAAACAGGTTGAAGGACCCTACGTTTACAACAGACCCACAGTCGCAGCAAAACAAGTTGTCACGACTGTTAGGCAACCCTCCCGTCTTTATTTAACCCCTACAGTCCCTCCTCCTACCTTATCACGTTTGTATTTAAACCCAACGAAAGCCTCACCTACATTACCTTCACGACTTTATATACCTCCGACAACCTATAAGCCTGCCGCAAAACTTTACATTCCAGCATCTCAAAGCTCTAATTTATTAGTGTCCAGACAATATTTACCTCCAAGTACTCTGCAACAACCCTCTTATCAGAGTGAAAAATTACAGGCTTCCCCAACTTCACCAACACCGGTCTACGCGTCACCAAACGAAAATCCCTCTTTCTCCCTAACAAAACATTCACACATTAAATCTAATCATAACAATCTAACATTCGCTGATATTCTTACTAAAGAAAAACTTGACATAACCGTTAACGATATTGTATCTGACACTTCAAATATATTGAAAACTGCGTCACCTTCTGAACAGTTTGGTCAGTATAGGCAAGAAAAAGACTACTCAGACGAAAGCTATATTCAGTCAGAAATCAGTAATGAAAGTGACGAAAAATTAACACCTCAATCGCCAACTGTTGTGAATACTAGTTCACGTCTCGTGGCTGAACCTGTCGTAGATTTGGAACCTCCACTCGACACTTACGACGATCATCAGAATGTTGATAATACCAACAGATTAGCTACTTTGCCGTACTTCAAGGAACCTTCTACAAACACTATTGAAAGAACAGTTTCTTTGAAAATATCAATTCCTGAAAAAATCGCCTCGTATTTATTCAAAAGTCGAAATGAAAGTGAATACGATAAACTTGAAATACTAAACACTGGTAGTAGTAACTATCTAGTTTTGACGAATAATTTACTAAATAAAAATACTGCTGGCAATTTTATTCCAATCGGAAGGTTAATAGCTAATAAAGACACAAACGTTTCTGATTCACAGGCACTGGTATTCAATTTCTTAGCAGACTCACTCAATGCAGCTAAGGAATACAGTAACATTGCCAAACAAAACATCGTAGCGCCCACGCCTGCACAGTTCCAGACTGTAAACAACCAACAACTTGCACGTATCACCAATCAGATATCACAGCTTACAGCATCGCAATACACCCCGAATCAAAACAATTACAATCACGGCAACGTCATCTCATCTGCACAGAGCGGCGGCCAATTCAATCAATACCAAGCAGCTAAATATACAAACAGTTATTCACAAAATCAACAACAGAGTAATCCCTCAGCCCGTCTGACCAGTCAACAAGGCTACCCATATCACACTCCGAATAATGAATTCAGTAGCAATCTTCAGATAAACCCAAACCAAAACAATCAAATATACAGTGGGCAATTGTACAATCTCCCGGTTCCAGACGTGACGAACCACATATACAATGCTGGACCAGCTAACCTCGTTCAAGGTCAGCAACATTATACATCAAATGGTTTTATTCAAAACGGAAATAACTTATCAAAGCAGCCCAACGGAGAGGTTGAAATAGTTCAAGCGCAAACTTTACCAGTCGGTTCTCCTGCTAAGTTACAGCAATTTACACCTAAAGAAGATGACGTATTTAATAGCCAAGAACAGTCAAAGGCTTTTAATAACCTGATAAATAACGGTAATGGCATATCAGCACAACTGCGAGACAAAATCGTCGGGACGATCTCGCATCCCTCACAAGACAATAAGTTTGTAACTTACAAGAAAGATCAGTCATATTACATTACTACTACATTGAACAATCATGCTGTTGAGAACGGACAAGAGAATAACATTCAATCGAATAGACAAAGTGCAAGAATTGTTCAGGGTAACTCTCCAAATGTAGAGTTCCAGTTTGTCCCATCGGTGAGTTACCAACTGGAAGATGAGAAAGAGCAACAGAAAATTTTAAATGCTTTCCATATTGACGAGTACGGGTCCCCAAAGAAGGTCAATCAAGTGCAAGATACGCGAAGGCACGATTTGATCTCTGAAGTTGACTATTCCGTTGACCACCCGCAGTTTGCTAAGCAAATTGATGGTCAGCTGAATGAAGTGGACACCCTATATAACGGCCCTTCGTCGTACTCTGCGCCTCAAGCTTCTGTAGGCAGCCTAGAAGCAAATGAGGTTCAGAACAACCCGAATGCAAGACTGGAACTAGAGGAGAACGGGTATGGACGGCACACGCCTGCAATACAATTCACTAATTAATTTAGCTATTTATTGTGTGCCTGTTTTTCATTGTTGTGACAGTACTTTGTTATGATGGTCAACAGAATTTAGAAAGACTTCCTACCTAATAATTTAAGAAACTTAAGATAGACCACATGAATAAGTTGCATCGAAAAACAATCTAATTTAAATATCGCAATTGCGTCACACATTTCATTTTGACGCAAGAGCGATAACTAAATTAGAGCGAGCTTGCATGATTCTCGTAGTTGTTGTATTTTAAATCTAGTCTAAGGCTTACAATTCATTAGCATAATGTGCTTAACTTACGCGCACCGGAAATTTTTGTTCCCGGCGATCTTTCTTCTATAATAGAGATCCGTCTGTCACCGGCAACTGTACGTCAAAAAAGCACAAATGTCAATTTAAAAATAGTTTACGCAAAAACGCAATTTTGTCAATAGCTTAATGCGCGCACAATGACAAAAGCGACATTAGAGCAATAATAATCTCATGAAAGGAATTTGAAGTATTGATATTGTTATTGGGGATGTAGGATCAGATTGAAACGAGATTATTTGTGGTAGAGCTTTTGTGCATGGTACGTCTGGGGAAGTACCATCCCCCATACCTTTATTTTGCCGTAAAGCAGCAGTGTTTGCACTGATGTGTTTCGGTTTGAAGGGTAAGGGAGCCAGTGAAATCACCGGCACATGAGACGAACCATCTTAGCTCTCAGGGTGGGTAACGCGCTTTGCTGTCTTATTAGTGTCAAATTATTTTACAAACAAGGCAGTGAGTGTCAGGGGTGATAGTGACCACTTACCATCAGGTGGCCCACCTGCTCGTTTAGCCACTTGTGACATAAAAAAAACGCTTTTGACGCTTACCACAACGTTCTCCTTCCTCCAGATCCTCACGCTGAGACCTCCTTCCTCCAGAGCCTTTCAAGTAAGTTTTCCTCCTTTGCCCCCCAAACCGCCTACAAGCAACCATGCACCCAAACTATGTACTTTTAAATAATGATTGAGTATTATTTCATTAATTTAAGCTTTTAAGAAGTAACGTTTTGATCTTTTGACATTTTGCGCGTTTGACGTCTTGCGCTCTTGACATTTTGCTCTCTTCATTTTGCGTTTTTGACGTTTGGCTATTTTGTCATTTAGAACTTTTAGCATTTTACCAACTTATGTGGTCAGGCTATAGTATAGTGTAAATAAATTATACCTTAGATAGATAGAAGTAAGTATTAATGTTAGGTAGTAATGTATCTACTAGTATATTAAATTTTGACCAAAATGTAGTTACCAAAATAAACGAAATAAGCATAAGGTAAAAAGTTTTTTATTCACTATTTTAATAGTTATACTTACCATACTTACCCATGATAGAGAAATGTTAATTTTCAACACATTTGCTCATAAAACAATATATAATCCAGCTTATTAAACACGCATGTTTTTTTTTTCATTATATTACCGCACTAGTTTTATTTTTGACTCTTTTTTAATCTCGGCCAGGACCAAGGAGTTTTTATGCTTATTACCTCAGTATTTTCAAAAAATTAAGCTGACTTCGAGAAAATATCATACATGAATGTTTATAGAAAGTCCCCCGAAACGTTTTTCTGTCGTCATCCATCATGTCTGTCTGTGATCGCTAAACTCAGGAAGTACTATATCGATTTCAATCCGGTTTTCACTAATAGATAGATTAATTCAATAGTAAGGTTTAAAGCTATAATTTATAAATATTAAGTGCAAATTAACTGAACTGTGAAGATGTTTGTCGATCGAGTCGGAAAAAAACGTGCCTCTAGAGAGCTTTCTGGGCGTGCGCTTCGTAAATGGTTTCATTTATATGCAAATTATGTATGAAAGCATTGTTGCTCTCTAAGAGTTCTAAAGAAAAGTCCGTGATAGTATTTGTCTATCTTTTAAGGAAAACTCACACTAACCAACTCTTTATAACAAAAAAGTAGATATTCAAAATAAGGTATTTAATAACCGAACGTACCCCAGAGTTTCTGAAGTTAATATCAGCGAGCCAGGAATCCGACGGGGCCCACACAGAGGGCACACGTGGTTGCGACTGATCGTCCGAAGCCTGATTTTAAAAATTTTAAGTATATTATTTTGTGTTTGTCGTCCTGAGGTACAACGAAATATTATAGAATGTTTTATAAATTGTGTAGCAAGTTGAAGGCTACGTCATATATCGCAATAAAAGACACCACCCGTAGATTAGTACCCGTGCGAAGCCGGGGCGGGCCGCTAGTTAACAATAAATTTGTCATTTACGTAACAAGATATTACATTTTTGATAATTTATTTCAAGGTTAATGGAACGGGCTGTTTGCGGTTGAGTTTTATGCCTCTCACAAGTGTAATCTCAAAGAAATTTGAGGGCGAAGCAAGGAGGTTTTTGTTCTGAGTGTAATCTGTGCCCGCTGAAAAAGAAATAATGCGCGCTATTTTACAAATATTTATTGTGTTTATTATTGTAATTATTTCTAAAAGTGTTGACTTCTACAAATAAAAAACTGTTCCTGAACCGTCTAAAATACTCATACACGAAATACAATTTTGAAAATGTAAAAATTCAAGGAAATCATCAACTATGCAGACAAAATGTTCCGGTGAACGTGCGGTGGACATAAGATTAGCAAAGTTTAGTATTTTTGCTCGTAAATGTGTTGAAAAACGTAGTAAGACGCACGTGCGCATTGCCATTACACTCTCGGCTCCATTACGCCCTCGCTTGCGGCTCGGGCTGCAATTTCTGAGCCTCGTATGTAATGAGCAAAATACCGCACTATAGGATCTTAATGTAATTACTATTAGAATCCTTACGGGATCCGTTCAACCGTCTGCGCGCGTCCTTCGGCTTCCCCAACATAAAATACATAATAATAATAATACTAATATCATTAATATAGTCAGCAAAGTATTTTCCGTATTATGGCAAATTATTTAACAACCTAGCCAATTTGTTTTGTTTCCCGATTCCCAGAAGTTCGATATTAATGTGAGTCAAGATCAAAATATTTACTTCAATGACTATGAAATAAGATAAGAAATTAAAGATTTTACGGTTTTTTTTAAACTTACTTACAACTTAATCTACGATTTTTTATCACCTTTGACTTCTTTTGATAAGCAGAAACAAGATATACTTACTTAGCGTTAAAAAAAGTAAACACGGGGATCTTCTGTACCTAGTTCTGTACAAGTAAACAAACATGTACAAGTAACATGGTTGGTTATGTAGTGCAAACTTGGAAAAATATAAGAATGGGATGGAAACTTGTCGAAGTTAATTAAAATCAGATACCCACGTCATAGACAAAGAATATTGTAACATACACACCTGCGGAAATTCCGACGCCGAATAGATTTTTTTTATTTACTTATTTTAAATAATATAGATAAGATAAAGATGGGAGCTGGAGAAGGAGATATAATAGGGAAATAGAAGAGCTGATTTCTGAACCAAACATAGTTGGTGAAATAAAATCCTCACGGCTTCGCTGGCTGGGCCACGTTGAGAGAATGGCAGGGGATCGAGCCGCAAAGAGGGCGTATCAAGGCAAACCATCGGGACGCCAGCCTGTTGGCAGGCCAAGATACCGTTGGAAGGATGAAGTCGCCAAGGATCTTAAAGAGCTGGGAGTGCCCGACTGGACGGTATTGGCACAGAATAGGGAAGCGTGGCGTACTTTAATGTCGGAGGCCAAGAACCACTTTGGTTCACTGAGCCAAAAAGAAAGAATGAATGAATGAACTTATTTTAAATTGTGGAAGCTTGTAATTGGCTCTCAGATATTAACTAATTTTATTATATTGTAAACACAGTTGTAAGATATCCAAATAAAATAAAATCAAGTAAAAAAGGTATTTTACACATTTTAATCCTTAATAATGTACTGTATGTATCTAATCCATTAATTAATTCGACATCATTAATTTGTACCATAATTAACTAATACCAGATAGGAAGATATCAAGGTCTCTCCCTCCCCCCGCCCTAATAAACCAACATTGAAAATCTTGGTGGCTCCACTTCTTAAATCCATACTTAGGTCTTAAGGATTATCTTAAAAGGAAATCTTTGGGGTTCCGTCCCCAAAGGGTAAAAAGTCTCTTTTAGGGTTCCGTCCCCAAAGGTAAAAAACGGAACCCTATTAATATGCCTCCGCTGTCTAGCTTTCTGTCAGCAGGCGGTATCTCAGTCATGAACCGTAATTGGTAGACAATTGAAATTTTTAGGTTATGTATTTCTATTGCCACTATAACGAAAAATCCAAAAAAAAAAATCAAACATGTTTTTACGCGATTTTTTCTCGATTTTTGTTTTAGCTCTATCGTAAAAACGGGAACACTTACAAGCTTTAAAATTGGTATGTTTTTAGTACATAAAGCTCTAGAATAACAACAAATAATAAAAACTGTTCAAGTACGTGTCGGACTCGCGCGTTTTTAATACACTTCTTCGTGACTGAGCATCCATAACAAAGACGGTATTTTTACCTTAGTGGTACGTACGGAACCCTTGTTGCGCGAGTCCGACTCGCACTATGCCGGTTTTTTCTTGTCATGTACAGATAGGTACTATTATACACAACATCAAAACGATTTATTTGTGTTATTCGTGTAGGCACATTTCGCTGGAGGGGTTTCACGTTCTAGTCCGGTTTTGATTAGGTACTTACCTCGAAACCAGCTGGCGAATTTGCATAAAATAAGTCAATGACCATCGCATCGCGGAGTCAAGCAAGTTACGGCAAAAAAATAATAATCAGGGCAGTAGACAGGAGGTAAATCACTTACAGAGATGAGGTCGATGATGGAATTAGCTTGTCCAAAAGAATCCTATACTAGCGACTTGAATAGATTCGGGTTATATGAATTCAGGAATACAACTTTATTCACCATTCTAGTCCAGGCAACGAAGCGGACCGTTGTATGAAGACCCCCGCATTAAATCCTCAGTCGATGAAACTTTGCTGGGGTATTACACTATATCAGACAAACCTTCTATAAAAAAATCCAAAAAAAATCGGTACTTTTAAATTTTTCATACATTTTTTGTAATTTTTGTATGGAAAAATTAAAAGTACTGATTTTTTTTTGTATTTTTTAATACTGGTAGGTACTGATTAAAAATAATACTGGTGGCTGATTTTTTTGGTACTTTTAATTTTTTCATACATTTTTTGTAATTTTTGTATGGAAAAATTAATAGTACCGTTTTTTTGGATTTTTTTATAGAAGGTTTTTCTCATATTGTGTAATACCCCAGCAAAGTTTCAGTTTGCAGTTAGGAATTAATGCGGGAGTCAACTGCTTCGTTGTCTACACTAATTCTATCAACACGTACAATTTTCCTGGAGAGCACGTTTTGGTCGGTGACAAGCCAAATTATTTGACAACGATGTTTCTCGGAGAAGCTTGTGAAGAGCGTATAGCTCACTAAGAGAATTGCGAAATCAGTTCACACAGCAGGTATTCTCGTCAGTTTTACGTTCAATGCAACTAAGGGTAAACCCTAGGATCAGCGTCAATTTTGTCTATTATTAAACGATTTTTAGGGTTCCGAACCAAAATGGTAAAAACGGAACCCTTATTGTGACTTTATCTGTTTTGTCTGTCTGTCACACACAATTTGGAATAGTTTTAGAATATGATTTCCCAACTTAAATGCAAATAAAAAAAATATTACTGTTATTATTCTAAAGGGGGCAAATTAGAGGGGGTAAAATTTTAAATTTCCGTTACTAGGTCGTGTAGGATATCGGCTTTAACTACTTGTACATCCTAAAATAGATTTTTGTAATTTTTTATGACTCTTTAAGTTTTCAAGTTATTACGAAAAATTAAAAAAAAATACTATGCCCCCCCCCCCCCTTATCTCCGAAGTTCGCGAAAGGAAAAATCGGAATTATTTACAGTCGATAGAAGTTTATGTAAATATTACAGGAATAATAAAGCGATGTTTCTAAGTTGCACTTTTTGAAATCTGCAAAAAAACTTAACAAACAAATTTAGGCGCGATTGCACTAAACTTCTCTTAGGCTTGTCCTTGTTAAAAAATACATAACTTGTGCCCAAGTTTAAAAACAGCCTAGCTACAATTTTATTTGCACTAACCGTCTTTACTTAGCTGTGACCTAATTTAGGCGGTATCTAAATAAGTGAATGACTGAGTGAGTTGATAGATCGATTGTCTATGTTAATTTTTCCTTTCTATAGTACGATAAATTAATGTGGACCACTAAATATTTTTAATCTCTTTGTCTTCCTCTTTCTTGTAATGTGTTGAAGAGAGAGATAAAAGGCGAATCATTTGTACATTTTAATTTGATATGATTGTATCTGCCATTTTATTACATCCTCATTGGTGTCTGCGACAGTTGTGTCACGAGCCAGTAGCATGTAATGTCAGTTCTGACTGTTGTCAGTTGACTCTGGCTGTTGTCAGTTGACACTAGAAATTTCACAGAGTAAAGAAGAGTCTGTCATATTCAGTATTTAGTTGAAGTGTAAAACGTCTCCTTGTCAACTATACTAGTCGGTCAAAACACTCGGTTGAGTTTTACAAAAATCAAGAAATTTTTGAAAATTTAATGTTTTACCTAAACTTTATTTGCAAACTTGAAAATATCTTTTTTTACTTGTGAATTGATCATTAATTTGACTAAGAACGGAAGCGTAAATGATCCGTAATAGCCATTTTATGCGTGACTGAATGGTAAGTTTATGTATTTACCAGAAAAACTGTGGTACATAATAACATTTATTACTCTCAAGACATATTTCTCAGAGAGAAAGATAAAAATTTTAAATTTTTAAGATTTGATAAAAATAAATACCTGTTAGTATGGAGGGCCCTCGCAAGAAAGGATACGTTTATGGCTCTCTCCTTATCAGAAAGTGCTGCTACTTCAACCTCCTTGAGTAATTTGTTGTGTTTATTTTTTAGCAACTTGACACGTACGACGACATTTATTTAAGCGTTACCTTACCCTAGTCGCTTCCTAATCAGGCTCATAGCGTTAAGAATGTCATAAGCGAATTTAGGAACAGTTTATGGTTAGTGCAAACCGATATATAGCTAGGAGTTTCCTAAACAAGTTAGGCAAGAACATAAGCGATTCCTAAGTTTAGTGCAAACGGGCCTTAGTTTTGCAGTCCTAAAAATGGACTTTATTGCTTCCAAAAATACTATAGGTATATCGGAACCCTCAGAGCGCGAGCCCGACTCGCACTTGACGAGTTTTAAAGTTGTCGCGAAACGTAACGTTTTCACTGCCAAGCTTGGTAAAAAACTAAAAATATGGCATAAAATGATGGTAACTCTTTTTGTCCGCCCGTGTCCTGAGGGGAAACTAGGTATTGCTAGGATAAGACATGTTGTTTAATTCTGTCTGCGACCACCAGTCATTGAAGTCCTACATAAAACCATGCCTCTGTCCCGTCGGGGTAGGCAGAGACCACAACCCTCCACCTACTACGATCTTGACATACTTCTCTCGCTCCCTATACTTTCATCAACGCTTTCATACAAATCCTGTGTTTCAAGTACTTTCAAGGATGCCAGCAAAATTACTAACACAATTAGGTATGTAAGTAATATTTAATTACATAGAGCTAGAGATTGTTTGACGTGGACATATATGCTTTCGTTTGGGGGTCGTTTCGTGCAAAGTGGGTATAAGCCCTCTGGTGGCAATAATTGATACTATCGAGCTTTGTATGAGTAAGAGGGTGAGGGGCGTGGGGGGAGGGGATGATTGGACTTAGGTGGGAGCTTTACGTGCTCTTGAATGTACCTACTGCAGTGAAAATAAAAATAAATTTAAAAAGGGTTACTGCAAATTATAAGGAAAAAAAATACTAACTCACCATAAAGTAAACCAAGAAAATCGAGCTCACAAAATTTTTATAATAACAATTTTAACACAGATTGGTTTTCGTATGATTTAAAAAGATAGCATTTCAAAAAGCATAATAGAAAATTTATTCCTTTGTTAATAGATTTTAAATCAATTGAGTATACTAAAAAACATTGTACCCAAAAAAAATATAAAAAATAAATATAAAGACGATGAAAATGGTTTGTTTAAATATTGTAAAGTTATGTCAGTCTTTGATAAAATTAAAATGTCTATTATCCTAGATAAAATTCACAACATTAACTCTCTGGCTAAAAACAGTAGAAATGATCGATTGCGTAATATTGATTATTTACCAACATATAGACTACCTAAAACTATCAATGTCTACGGTATGAGGACTTGGGAATACTCTCAATTCATTGCCTGAGCATGTTCTGTCAAATATCCTTAATAATAAGGGGGGTGATCGTGGTAATTTCAACGACATTGCCAAAACAAAAACGTTTGCCTCAAAAGTCATATTAAGTCTTAACTAAGTGTTTTAGGCAAACGTTTTTGTTTTGGTAATATCGTTGAAATTACCACGATCACCCCCAAGGACAAATGTAAAACAATTGTAAAAAAGTTTTATCTAAATGCTTAATATCTAACTAGCGATTTAATATTATGTATATTAGCGATCTTGTGACTAATCACTTTTCGCATAAACCTCTTTAGGTTTTAGATAAGTGTTTCACTGTAATAATTTTTTGTACAAAAATTGTGTTGAATAAACAATATAAAAAAAAAAAAATGGCTGTCAAAATAACCGCCGCGTTATGTGACAAAGTTCAGAGTGGAAGAGGAAAATTGCTATGTAAATGTAGAGTTAAGCTTATGTGACCACGTATGCGCTAAGCTACGTGATTTGCTCGGTGTAGGTATCCCACCATTTCCTTGCTAAATGTGAAAAAAGTTGTTGGTAGTTTCCTGTCGCCGAGAAATACGGATGTTTTGTAGAACAGAATTAAATTTCTGCCAAAGAATCAACCAAAAGAAACTAGGCGCGACAATGGCGCTTTTGGAACTTTAAAAAGGAGGGATTTCGGGAAATTAAAACTAATTATCTGTAAGCTTGTTTCTGCGCAGATGGCTTCTGCAGGTGCTGGGGGCTGCGTCGACACAGTTCAGCAGCGGTAGGCAGCGTAGTCGCCGTCTCTTTTCCGCTTCACGACAACGCGCAGAAAAGCTGCCGCAGACTAATGTCCAGTGAAGTGAAGTGTTAAAATAAGACTTGGCTTAAAGGTCTTTGTAACCAGGCCATTAAATTCCCAAAAAAAACCCGAAGAAGAAGGTGTATTGGCTTTTGGCTCGTAGGTGGAACCTGCTGCCCGTAGAAAATAAACGGGTAGCGTATATACTGCACGGCAGACTGCACGAATAAAAAGTGTAATCAGAAAGGGAGAACCCTAAAGGCAACAAACTAAACGGATAGACAAAAATGCTTAGCAGAAAAACTAAACAAGACATAGAATCCTCATATCACAAAATGTTTTCTTTCCAAATATTTATTTTATCTCATCATCGTCATAACATCCCATGAAACGTCCACTACAGGATAGGGAGCTCCCTCCAGAATTCTAGCTTTTGCTGGAAAAATGGGGAAGGGAAATACCATAGTCACCTCGCTTGTCCGCGTTACAACTGGCACCATGAACCGCGTTTGTAGGTGACCGCAGTAAGTAAGATGATATGGTACACAGGAGGATGCTGCTGCCCATCCTCCAGTTTATAAACCTTAGTCGTCTCATACGACACCCTCGGGTATGTATGGGATGGTACTATTCTTTGTTGGCACCACACGGGACCTATATTGGGACCTTGTTTTACATAGCTAGTCGACTAGATTTCTTGTCAGGGGTTTGGTCAGAAGTAAACAAAATGCTCAAATATATGAATTCTTTGGATAATTTTATTATCGAGTGACGAAATTATAGAATTTATTTAAAAAAATATTTACACTTCCAATCTATACAAGGTGTAAAGGTTATAATAATTGAATCTCCCCAAAACTGAACAACTTTCTCTAAGGAACATGTAGTGTAGGCAACGAAGCAGTTGACCCCAACATAATTCTCTCAGGCAGATTTTATTTGACAGGATGATAAATTAAGTATAATGAATTAAATGTAAATTCAAAATATCCAAAAAAAAATTTACAAAAATTTTTTTCGAACCTTTTTTGTAATTTTTGTATGAAAAAATTAAAAGTATCGATTTTATGTTGGATTTTTTTATAGAAGGTTTGTCATATAGTATGACTTTTAATTAGTTCTTGATAGCAAAAGATACGCATGTCCTTATGATACTGAACAACTTTTCCCAAGGAACATAATATGTCGAAATACGAAAAACCAAATTTGACCTCCCATACAAAAAGCGCTATCAGCTGATGTAGTTTCTATGGGAGGTCAAAGTTAGTGCTGCTGTACCATTTATTTTCATAGTTTCAGAGTCTCTCCCGAGGTCCCGACTATCGAAGAATGTAGTCATTATTGAGCCATGTCAGAGGCCTTAGGCGGCTCAATAACCGCTGACACCAGGGTTTGTGAGGTCGATCATCGTCCTTGCGATACGATATGATGATGATTAGTCTCTTTTTGTTTGTGCTTTTCTGTACATTTTTTGAAACTGGAACAATGAACATTCTACAGTACGTCCGTATAAACATTTTGTACTCTATTGCATTGTAATAGAGTTGCAAATGTTTCCACTGACGTGCGGTTGACCGTACTTGTATCTAACCCGCAGAGTGGAAGCCTGGTAATCCATACACATAGCATACCAGAGCTACTACTAGCTATATACATAATATAGATAAATGACACTTATTGTAAGCTTGTGGTAGAAATAAACTTATTTGAGTTTTAACGTTCGAAGACTATTAACTGATGCAAATAATTCCCGTAAGTACAGTCATGAGCACGTCAAGCTTCACCAACTGGATTGTGTACACAATTTTTTTTATGCAGCATAAGCATTTGATCCCGATCTCACTGGTACGAGGAATAGTGACGATAGGGTCGAAAAGACCCAAATTATATTTTACGGGGAATAATAAGGATTGGCAAGGAGGAAATGTGCTGTGCTCCTGACTGTACATTTTGTATTATTTCCTGTAGTTATAACAAACAAGTATACTTGCCGATATTCTTTATTATTTCTGTCATTTTTGTTTCTAACCACAATTTAAAATTGTATTATTCCGCTGTATCCATTTTTTTATTCGAACAGTTTTAACCAAAAACCAATAGGTACCTATTCAATTTATGTACATTATTGGTAAAGTTGAATAGATATTAACGACACTAGGAGCATTTGTTGAGCGACATTTTATTCCAAGAGGCGGCAACGGATTGACTAAACTATCGTTAGGATCAATAGTGTAGTATCAATAGTGCGTAGATCACTTATTGGAATGGGATAGAGCCGGTCTGCCTGCATGACGTTGGTGCGTTTGGTAGGTACAACCGTTGAAACACATGTCATGGTTTAGTAAACTAAACGATCGTTAGGATGGCTTATTCAAGGATAATATGATACTCTACACAGTAACTTTACGCACAGTATAAAAACTGACATGATACGTTGGTGCGTTTACGCTAAAAAAGGTGGGAGGAACTTAAGTACGAATAGAGGGCTGATTTTTTTTATATGATTGGTAATGACTATCCTAACAACTTTTACTCGTTCAAAATTTTTGATTTGAGGCTTAACTTAAGAGAAAAAAAACAATTTAGATACTCACACATAAACACATACACCTTGTAGTCTTAGTTGAAAACAGTTTTTTCTTATTTCACACTCCTTTCGGTGAGTTGCAGAAAGCCTAACTTCTAATCTGTTTATCACACTTGTTATAGGTAGGCCTTTCTGCAACTGATCAAAGTTTTTACTATAGTCTAGTTTAGAAGTATATCATAGTGCTTGTTTTACATTCGTGTTTAACTCTCTAAGTTTTAAATTTTGAAAATTGTTCCTTACGAGTATGTCCGAGGGGTGGAGACCAGGAGTCCTGAGACACAGGATAACCTAGTTTAGGCTCCTGTCTCTCACTACCACACCAACTGTATTCATTACTTTAAATTACCACTAAAAATTGTGAGAGAAAAAAAACAATTTTATTATTAAGAACTTGTAACCTACTTTAAGGGTGACTTTTATAGGTTCCAAAGAATAAGTTTTATATAATGTATGTTTAAAATGTTTATGACTACTTTAAGATGTTCTTAACTGACTGCCAATATGCCCTGTGTAGTAAATAACTCCATCCAGGTGTCGTAGTCCTATGTTAAAAAAACCGGTCAAGTGCGAGTTGGACTCGCGCGCCGAGGGTGCCGATATACCTATAGTATTTTTGGAAGCGATAACCGGGCGAGCGAGGACCGCAAAACTAAATTTGTTTGTAAAGGTTTTTTGCAGATTACTCAAAAACTTTGCAACTTAGAAAGATAGTATTATTTTTGCTGTAACATTTACAGAAACTTCTATCGATTGTAATTAATTCAGATTTTCCTTTCACAAACTTCGGAGATAAGGGGGGGGGGGGAAGGAAGACCGGATTTTTTTTGGAAAATTTTCATCATAACTAAGTCGTAAAAAAATAAAAAAATATATTTTAGAATTTACAAGTCAAGCCCTTTCATATGATACCCCACTCAACCTATAAACCACAATTAGAAAACTTGCCCCCCCCCCCCCCCCCTATTCGGGCCCCCTTTAAATTAATAATCCTAATTCTTTTTTAATTCTTTCATATGCATTTAAGTTGGGCAACCATATTCTAAAACTGTTCCAAATTTCAAGTCGATAGCATGAGTGGTTGCTGAGATACAGGTGTGACAGACAGACAGACAGACAAAGCGGCACCATAAGGGTTCCTTTTTTTACCCTTTTGGTATCGGAACCCTAAAAAAAATAACTCTGCTTTATCTAGTAAATTTCAAATAAAAGAAATATTATGTATGTTTTTTTGGCTATATTAAGTGTTTTTTTTTTTATCTTTATTTAAAGAGCTTAGTCACTAAGCGACTATGCCGCTCTATAAGTTTACAGTTATGGCTTAAAACTGAGACAGATAAACTATCTCAGTCTCAATCCAACCCGTACTATCTTGTATAGTGTTTTGGCTTCCTTAGACAAGGGAAATGCCAACGCACTATTACATGCACCCACGTCTCGTAAATTATCACGCCAAATGAGTAAATTGCATCTTTCTGATTCGTTCCGAACACATTCCATCAAAATATGGTATATGTCTTCAGCCACGTCGCATTCAGAACAATTCGGAGACTCCGATTCAGGGCTCCCGCACACGACCGAGAATCGGTGGCCGATTTTTTGTCGGCATCCCGCTCTGACGTGTTATCACCTGAATCTTCCGTCCTTGTCCTGGCCGATAATCGCCCACCGATTCTCGGTCGTGTGCGGGAGCCCTTACGCATCAAATATTCAAATTTATTTAAAGGAATATGTCCAGAACGAATCCTAAATGCTATGACTATAGTATTTCTGTTCAAGCAGCTATCAATCCAAGGAGAACTCAAAGGTTCAGGTTATATAGTCTTATACCATATCCCCAGTCTTTTCGACCTTTCGTCAAAATATTCTTTCCATAATAAACAGCAATGCCGTCTAGCTTCTTGTAAGCGCTCCGAAAAAAAGGAAGGCACGTTAGTGGCACTCCATCTGTAGTTGCTTGTTTGGCTAAAATATCTACTTTCTCATTACCTGCTATGCCACAATGAGATGGAATCCATTGGAGAACAATCTTTTTAGAAAGTTTCTGTAATGAATCAATAATATTTAAAATTGTGTAGGCAATCGGGAGACCTCGAAAATTCGAGGTACATCGAGCCAAATGGTAAAGAGCACTTCTAGAGTCTGTAAATAAAACGAAGTTGCTACCAGGAACTGATTGAATATAAGATAGCGCTTCCGCTATAGCCACTAATTCAATGTGCATAATAGATAAATTAAAGTTAATTTTAAATTTTATATGCTCATCAAGCTGGGGGTCATAAACAGCTGCACCAGCCACACTAGTGTCTTTTGAGCCATCTGTAAATATAATATAACATTTATCATACTGACTTGTACACATCTTGTGGAAACAAGTAGCCAATTCTCCGACTTTATATGTAGCCTTTGGTTTATTAATAAAACTTATTGATGTCTTTATGATTTGAGAAATATTAATATAACTATCCCACACGTCTAAAGAAAACATTTCTAATAAATTACTAACATGTATAGATGTTTGTGGATAATTGTTAGATTTGGCTAATAAAGGCATCTTACGCCTCTTCCATAGGTTGTTCTTACAAAGCTCAGAAATGTTATTGATTGCAGTGAATACTGGATTAACTTTAAAGGCCCTGTTCTTTAACAAGAATTTACTAGCTAAATATTGTCTACGAATATGTAACGGTTGTAAAGCTAATTCACTTTCCATGACATGGATAGGGGTGCTCTTAATGAATCCGCCTATAATTCTCATACTTTGATTTTGAATCAAATCTAACTTTTTTTAAATGAACATTGCACGCATTATCATATAAAAAGCTCGCGTAATCCATACGACTTCGAATGGTTGCTATATATATTCTTCGTAAATGTAAAAGGTGAACTCCCCAACCTGAACCAGCTAAAGCCTTAAGAATATTTAAAAAATTTGTGCATTTGCATGAATTCCGTTAATGTGTCTTCCCCAATTTAGAGAGTGATCTAGCCATAATCCCAAATATTTAACATTTTGGACTACTTCCAAAGGAGTGCCGTGAATTTTAAGTACTAAGGACTCTCTGTACGCCCGTTTTTTAAATATGCATAATTTACTTTTTGAAGGGGATAGCTCCAGACATAGCTCGCCTAATAATTTTGTTAGTAAATTTAAAGCTGTTTGCAACTCTGTAATGGCATCTGGAATATTTTTGTTAGTGATGTATAATACGAAGTCGTCAGCATATTGCACTATTTGAACATTAGTAATTTTTTTACATATGTTATGGGAAGCTATATTAAACAATAACGGTGAAAGAGGATCCCCCTGAGAAAAACCCTTGTGACAATACCTTGAGATTTCAGAATTATCAGTTTTAACAATTATTTGACGTATTTTAAGAAAGTTCTACAAGTAAGTGCACAAACTAGATCCAATTTCAAGATCATCCAATATAGAAAGTAAAGAATTTATGTCAACATTGTTATATGCATTTTCTATATCAACAAAACAGCCAAGAGTTGCACAATTGTTAACAAAGCCACTCTGAATTTGGGACACTAACATACCTAGATTGTCGACACATGATTTTGTTTTCCTAAAGCCGAAAGTTACATCCGAAAAAAACATTCGTTTCTCAAGAAACCACTCCATCCTCTTATTAATTATGGTATGGAAAATCTTGCAGACACAAGATATTAAAGAAATAGGGCGAAGGGAAGAAACAGATCCAGGATCGCGTCCAGGTTTAGGGACCGGAATTACACGTATATCACGCCACTGAGAAGGGACGAATCCTGTGTCCAACAGGCAATTATAGAATTTAAGAAGATATAACTTAGCAGAGGTAGGCAAATGTTTGATCATGGAATATGATATTTCATCATTTCCAGGTGCAGTGTCCTTGCATTTGATGCTTCCTTCTAATTCCGAGAGAACTATAGGAATATTCACTATTGAATTATATGAGTGAATTTCAGGATTTGGAGCCATGACAAAGTCAGGACATAGGTTTCGCAAAAGTTTATAAGCTTTTTCACTGTCTATATGAGTAAAAGAAACACACCGACCTTTAATCCATCGCATTTTGCACCACATCTGACAAGATGAGGTTACTTCATCTATTGAATCACAAAATCTATGCCAACCGTTTCTTATTGCAATACGTAAAAGCCGCTGTGATTCTCTTATCTTATCTAGTAAAATATCAAAATTTTCAGGAATAGGATTTCGTCTGAATGTTGTTAATGCTAACCTCCTTAAAGCAACAGCTCTTGAAAGTTCCGAATTCCAATAAGGTCTTGGGGTAAAATTTTTTTTCTGGAAGTTGACAATAAATAACATATGGAATGAATAAATCTGCAGCTTCATTAATGGAATAAATGAAAAGGTCATATGCTGTCTGTAGATCTTCAGGAAAACTAATTTGTGAAAAAGATCCTTCTAAGTGGGTAGTATATTTACACCAATCTGCTTTTTTAAAATTACGTTTCTTTTGAGTAACTACATTAACCTCTACCACAGAATTAATAATAGTACTACATACCTCTACCTTCAAACGCATTTTAAGTATCACATGATCGCTGCCCAAAGTCTCGCTAGATGTGGACCATGTTATATCTGATACTACATCAGTAGTAGTAGTATCTTAATATAAACGATCATAGTTTTTGTTCGACTCGTAATGAAAATAAAGGCCTGATTATGCATTATTACTTAAAATAATTGCTTGAAAATACTCAAACAAACAATTTAGATTGTTTTGGTAAGAAAAATAACTTTTAGATGCTAAAATGTGTTGAAATTATAATTAAGAACAATAATAATTATATTGTTCGTTTTTTTTCAGATTTCCCATCGCAATAACCCTGAGGGAGGAATACCAAAAGAGGTTTCCAGCATATGAACTAAATTATAAAATGGCGCTCAATTTCAAGGTAAGATTTGTTTAGTAAATGCCGATTTTAATTCTACTTGTTTACTTTTAACTAAAATTTACTTTCTCGTTTTGATTTTTTTTCAGGTCAAATAAGAAAACTGAAAATTTCATGGCCCGCCGCCTCTTATAATTTCAATGGTCCACAATTTCAATTTAGAAACAAAGATAGTTTACTCATGCATATGTAGGAAAGTGTAGAAAAGTATTATGAATGACAAATTGATATTTCCCTACCTAAATCCCTCTCAAGCAAATAATTTCCATTTTTTATTCTTTACCTATTGTTTACTGTAAAAGAACATAAAATTCTACTTTCACAACTAATGTATCCTGATAGTAAAGTAACACATTTAGATATACTTACATCAATAGACAGTTAAACTTATACACACCTTCATGCATAAATACAACTTAATAGTTTAGGTTAGGACCATTACAGTCTGATGCTTGGGTTCGTGCCCAGGATAGGAAACTAGTAAGTAAGTTTTAAGTAAGCCATTAGGATACCTGCATCTAGCTATTACAATCTGCGAGCCGTGCCCAGTATGTCTTAGAATCTATGCTACTACAGATATTATTTTAGAAGCAGTTTCAGGCCGTTACAATCTGGTGCCGTGAGTCATGATGTAAAGTCAGGCTAGCCGGCACGCCGTTACAATCTGGTGCCGTGAGTCATGATGTAAAGTCAGGCTAGCCGGCAGGCCGTTACAATATCCCAGTCTCTAGACGTTACGCTGACTTCAATAGTGCAGTAAACACAAACTATATTTTCTATTTTATGGCAATTGTAAATTTTGACATGAATGATTTCAAGCCCTGGGTTGACGTGCACTATCTTAAAGTCATAAAGTAGTTTCATCATAAAGTAGTAGTAGTAGTTTTCATCATAAAGTCGTAAAAAAATTAAAAAATATATTTTAGAATGAACAAGTCAAGCCCTTTTATATGATACCCCACCCAACCTCGTAACCACAATTTGAAAATTTTCGCCCCTATTCGGGCCCCCTTAACATTAATAATCCTAATTCTTATTTAATTCTTTCATATGCATTTAAGTTGGGCAACTCCTAAACTAAATAAGGTAGACCCATCGTGTTGGGGTTCGTTAGATTTGTATTCCCAAGCAAAGCACTTAGGTCTGTGATGATGATCAGGGTCCAGGTGATGGAGCCGGACAGTGGCCAAAGGAACTAATAGAATATACAAGTAGACCCGTCGTGTTTGTGTTCGTTAGACTTGTATTCCCAAGCACTTAGTCTCAGATAATGATCAGGGTCCAGATGATAAAGTCAGAATAATCATATTCATATTTTTTTCTTAATTCTTTCACGTGCAGTTTGACAACCATATTCTAAAACTGTTCCAAATTTCAAGTCGATAGCATAAGTGGTTGCTGAGATATACAGGTGTGACAGACAGACAGACAAAGCGGCACCATTAAGGGTTCCTTTTTTTTACCATTTTGGTATCGGAACCCTTAAAAAAAATAACTCTGCTTTATCTAGTAAATTTCAAATAAAAGAAAAAGTAATAAGTATGTTTTTTTGGCAATATTTAGTGTTATTCCCCTTTGTAAACCCGTTTTGCCCTTGTGGTGCCGGCAGAGAATAGTATCAACTCATCCCCGTAGTGGTGTCGTAAGAGGCGACTAAGGGGCTATGATCTGGAGGATGGGGACTGGGTAGCAGCGTCCTTTTGCGTATCGCACTGTCTTACATACTGCGATCTCTAACAACCGCGGTCCATGGTACCAGCCGCAACGTGATATAGTGTGGTGGCTCCAAATTTAATTAAATAATAATAATATATTTTTTTTACGTTTTATGAGATGATTTGAATGAATGAAACTTGTTCACAACTACACTACTATAATTCGGCCATTTATACACAATAAGGAAGATTTAAATAACTAAATGAAATCAAGTATTGACATGAATCAGGTAATAGTCAGATTAGTCAGCCCAATTCTTGAATATCACAGGGTGATAAAATATCACAATATATCCATATAAATTAATAGATTACTTCTCAAGAGAGAAGATAAAGTAAAGAGTGTTTGATTGTTAATTTTCTTGTATAATAGGGTGTTTTCCAGCACTTTTTGAAAGTTACTAAACGGTCTCCCACTATGAAAATGATTAAGTCAGTTTGATTGCTAATATCAAATGTCTGTAATAAATTTTCTTCTTAAAAAAATTCATTTACTTAACAAAGACATAAAAAAAATAATACCAAGGGGATGAGCATGCACCTATATACCGAAACTTAAAAGGACTAGTTGACAAACGTCAAAGAAAATTGTCTATTTTAATAATCATATATCAGGGTGAATTTAAATTTTTAAAGTACCAGAAAAGATATTTTATCACCCGATGATATTTAAGAAATTGATCCCAGAGAAACCAGTATTTTGAGATCAGGTTTGAGTGTCCATTTTCTCAGCGCCTTCACAATACGCCGACGACTGGTAGCTGTGTTCGCAAATTGATAACGCGACATTTAGGTATAAATAAATACTGTTATTTTGTATATAATATTAACAAATATAATAAACAACGGAGCTGAGGTCATCCCGTTAATCACTTCGGGCTGCTTGCTATATAAACGCTCACAGCCGAATCTTGGCATAGTGTTCAGAAGTTCGCTGTGCATTAATTATCTGCTGAAATCTACAATTATGGCGTTCAAAGTAAGTTTTCAGTGAATTAACTAGATAACGAAGTGTCGTTTTTTAAAAAAAATTGCGCATATCAAAATGTCAGTTTTCTTTTCTACTTCCATAAAAAATTATATAATATTTTGTGTGACGTATGTCAAATATGTTTTTAAGCGTTGATAGGTAGCACGCTCATCACTGTTGGTAATTTATTTTTTTATGGATTTGTAAAATAAATTAAATTTAAATGACTTTGTTAGAAGAAAATACAAGGTTATTTTTTGCACCTGACATCTTTTTTCCCACTTATTAGTAAGGTCAAAAGCAACAACTTTTGTTCTACGACTTTGCTAACAACGCACAAAAAGAATTTCATATTCGTCGTAACGTAACGTAAGTGACCAATACACATTTTGTATGGGAAGTTGACAATTTTTTGTGCGTTGTTAGCATAGACGTAGAACAGAAGTTGTTTTGGACCTCACTGATTTGTGGACAAACGGATGTCCGGTACAAAAAATAGCCGTGTATATTACAGACATTTGACAGTAGCAAATCAAGAATCTTTTTCATACTGGGTGACGGTTTAGTAACAATATTTTAAATTTCCAAAAGATTATATTAGCAGCGCCATCCGGTTGAACGTCATGCTGAAAAACACCCTATTATCTGATCGTTTCGGTTTGAAAGATGTTTTAAGGATTTCCTTAAAAGTAATTTAACAAAAGACCCTGAGTTACATCTTTGAAGGAACTCGTTGTTTACCCTAAAACCCTGTTTATGGTATTTATAAAGAAAAAAGCAAATGTTGAAATGATAGATTAATGATATCAAACAACTTACATGAAACCGTTTCTTGGATTACATGACCAACTCCAACGTTGTAAAAATATAAGATCTTTCATAAATTTTTAAAATGTTATTATTTCTTCGCAATGTCAGTGATTGATGCCAATTCTTAAATATTATTGTGTGTTCAAACTACTCTACCCACGAAACTGATATTAAGGATTTGCATAGTTTTTACTTCCCCAAACAATATTGACAAGAGGATTAGTCCAATTTGTATGAAAAACCAAAAAAAGATTATTTAGGATTTTTTTTTTCATTTTTTCTGTTTTATTAGTGGAGCAACCAACATTATTATTGATAAATTATTTGACAGTTTTAAAACCATTTTTAACTCAAGAGTTGTTAAGCATTTTAAAATTTTAAGAATGCACTGTGTCATTACTTTTCGCCGCTGGTAGCCAAGCCCCGTAACCAATCAGGTTGATTAAAATTATGAAGTCAAATGCACAATGACTAACTGAAGGCTTCAAGACTTCAAAATAAGCGGTCGTTTCCTAATAAAATTATTTTTTTTATTTTTTTTTTGCATTTATCTCCTTTATAAATACACCTTTACCTTGCATTTGCATTAACGACTTACGCGGACTAACTATATACAAAATGTCATACAATACCTAACATTGTTTTTTTATTATTTTTAGATCATTTGCCTCGTCTTAGCACTCGCTGTAGCCACATACGGTAAGTAACATTATTAGCGTGTTGATAATTAACTAATAACGAAATCAACCTTCCCAAAACTGCGAATAGCTCTTCTAACTTATTGTCCTATTAAGTAATTGATTAATTAATTAACTAGTAATTACTTATGTCGTGTAGATAGATATCATCAATCCAGTGGCCAGTCTAAGTTACCCTGTTGTTGTCACAATTTTAAGCCTTAAAATGACCTTAGTAGCAGGGATCAAAAACTTAGGTAATGTGCCTACTGAAACACGGAAACGATCTAGTTCTATTGCTCTTAATATCAATAGATTGCTTTGATAAGCAAGATTAATTAAAATATAGGAAGAGAGAAGCCTTTGACCTGCAATTCGACGCCAAATAAAGGTCTGTAAATACTGTATGCAACGTGTAATGAAAGGGCGTGATAATACTAAAGGGCGTGAATCTGTTCATGAAACTGAACAACTTTTCCCAAGGAACATAGGTTGAAAAACGAAAATTAATTAATGACTTCCATAGAAAACTGCATCAGCAGATAGCGCATTTTGTATGGGAGGTCAGATTTCGTTTTTCTTATATCGACCTATGTTCCTTTGGGAAAATTGTTCAGTTTCATTGACAGATATCACATCTTTCCGTTACACGTTGTATTTATAGGCACTTGATGAAGCTCTATCAAGTTATTTATCATCAATTTCACAGTATCATTGATAATGGCAGGTTTTCTGACAGTAAATAATTTAAAACACAAATATACCTAGTATATGATTTACAAAAATATGTAAGGGGATCCCCACAATAAGAGTCCTTTTGCAACTTTTATTGTTGTCATACCGCGGTAAGATAAAAGATTCGGTTGCAAGAAACCACACACACACAATTGTACTTCAATGTGAACAAGGTAGGTGCACTAACAAATTTTTATCCTCTTTTCAGCTATTCCTCAAGGATATGGCGGTGGTCACGGCGGCAGTCAAGGAGGCTATGGTAGTCAAGGCGGTCATGGAAGCCAAGGCGGTCATGGAAGCCAAGGCGGTCATGGAAGCCAAGGTGGATTTGGCGGTCATGATAGCGGATTTGGAGGTCAAGGAGGACAAGGCGGTCTCGGCGGCCAGGGTGGCCACGGAAGTGGATTCGGACATGACAGCGGATTCGGTGGTCAAGGAGGTCACGGGGGCCACCACGGCTCCCACGGCCAGGAATTCGCACCAGACAGCGGATTTGGTGGCCCAAGTGGTCACGGTGGTGTAGGCGGTCACGGTAGCCAAGGAGGATTCGGACAAGGAGGTCAAGGCGGCTACGGACACCAGGGTGGATACGGAGGACACCAAGGTGGATTCGGAGAACACCAAGGGGGATACAAAATCCACGGATATTAAATATTTAGGATAATTCTAGCCAATTAAGTTCGTTAAATATACAAAGTACTGATGTGATGACAAGTATGTTTGTTATTTTTTTCCACTGTACAGTATAAACCATCACAATCAACTAATCGATAAGATTGATGACTCCAGCTACGTGTCATGGACATATCATTATAAAAACAAACAGAGCAAACAGGTCAAAAAAACCGACGTAAATTAAAAGTGGACCATTTCAGTTTCTTGCTCTAGTACGGCACCAATACGGTGGTACGGTCAGTCTATTTTAATCATCATCATATCGAATGACCGACCTCATAAACTCTAGCGTTAGAGTTTTCGAGCCGCCACAAGCCTCTGACATGGCTCAGTACCGACTGCTTGCGTAAAAAGTAGTCAGGGCCAACGACTGAACCTGCCTTACTATTAAGACAATCAGGTGATTCATCCTGTAAAGTTCTAACCAAACTGGGGAAAACAGACCCAGTGGTTTTTCTTTAGCAAAGTCCAGACTCGACAGACTCTACGAATAGAGAGCCGAAACACTTGACCACAGAGGCAAATATAGTCAAAAGTCAAAGTGTAATTTATCTATACATATAATAAAAGAGTAGAAACCGCGTGTCTGTACTTTGGATAAATTTAAACGACTAATAGAACTCAAAAATATGTTTTCTGAACATTTTGTCTGTCTGTCTGTCTGTATATTTTCGATAAACTCCGAAACTACTGAACGGATTTTCTCGCGGTTGTCGCAGATAGATTAAGCTTAGCTCTGAGCAACATATAGGCTATGTTTCATTCAAATCGGTTCATTCAATGAGAAGCTACACTAATGTAAAGTATCAAATTGCCTGTACTATAATAATTCACAAACCGATTCAAACTGAGTTTTCAATTACGAGTTTGGCTTACTTTTGTGCAACATAAAAGTTTAAATTCATTGCAAACGGTTCACTCAGACAGAAGGTACGCTAAGTTTCATGCGGCGGCGCAAATAACTCACAAACTATTGAACGGATTCAAACGGGGTTTTCAATAAACTGTGAAGCTTACTTCTTTGCAACATATTAGCTTACTTTCATTGAAAACGGCTCACTCAGACAGGTGCGCGAAATTTCCAGCGGAGGCGCCAATATCTCACAAACAACTGAACCGATTAAAACGAGGTTTTCAGTAGCGTATTTGGCTTACTCCATGCGACATGTATGCTTAGTTTCATTGCAAACGGTTCATTCAGACATAAAATACACTAAGTTTCAAGCGGCGGCACAAATAACTCACAAACTACTAAACGGATTTAAACGGGGTTTTCATAACGTGTTTAGCTTAATTCTTTGCAATGTATTAGCTTACTTTCATTGAAAACGGTTCACTCAGACAGAAAATGCCCGAAGTTTCAATAAGCGGCGCCAATAGCGAACAAACTACTGTACCGACTCCAACTGGCATTTTCA
This sequence comes from Athrips mouffetella, assembly GCA_947532105.1. Lineage (NCBI taxonomy): Eukaryota > Metazoa > Arthropoda > Insecta > Lepidoptera > Gelechiidae > Athrips > Athrips mouffetella. The sequence continues at coordinate 18,354,272 of OX383975.1, read as the reverse complement.
TGACGTGCTTGGATTAGGTACTTCCGTGCAACATATAAGCTTAGGTTAGTTGAAAACGGTTCACTCAGATAGAAGTTACGCAAAGTTTCAAGCGAAGGCGCGAATAATTCAAAAACTTTTGAGCAGATTCAAACGTGGCTTTCAATAACGCGTTTGCTTAGTTTCATTGCGATAGGTAGGTTCACTCTGACAGAAGATACGCAAAGTTTCAAGCTGCAGAACCAAGAACTCACCTACTGAACTAGTTCAAAGTCAAACGAGGTTTTCAATGACGCGTCGGGTTTCTTTCTGTGCAACATGTAAGCTTTATTTCATTGCAAACGGTTCACTCAGACAGAATGTTCGCGAAATTTTAAGCGGCCGCACCGCAATACCTCACAAACTACTTGAACGACTTAAACGGAGTTTTCAATTACGTATTTGGGTTGCTTTCGTGCAATATTTGAACTTTTATTATTGCCATTGGTTCATTCAAACAGATAATAGGCGAGTTCAAAGTTTCAAGCTGTGAAACTGAGCTGAAATCAAACAAAGCTTATAATTTTGTACGGAAGAAAGCCAAATACGTTGTTGAAAATTCCGTTTGATCCGGTCCAGTTGTTTGTGTAAAAGTCGTGGGTACAGCTAAAGATTGGTAAAATATAGATTTAGTTTTATTGTAAAAAATAATAAATAAAAATTCCTGTTTCGGCATGGCGGTGCAACAAATGTAAAAAAAAATATGAAAGTTCTAAAGTTATGAAAACTTAGGAAGTAGTTAGGTTACTTATAAACGAAATACTTAAAAAAATAAAGAGAGAAGTGAATCATTGTTTTTTAGGAATTGTCGTAGAGATAAGTTACAAAGATTGTAAGGAAGTGAAGTCCAACAGTTTTGGACTTCACTTCCTTACAATCTTTGTCAGCTTTTAGGTATAGAGTTAAAAGCATGTGAAGCTAGACACGTTGGACTTTGTACCGCTCTTTTTAGGGTTCCGTACCTCAAAAGAAAAAAACGGAGCCCTTATAGGATCACTTTGTTGTCCGTCTGTCTGTCTGTCAAGACCCTTTATCTCACGAACGGGTAGAGGTATCAGGTTGAAATTAATACCATATATTAGAATCCATGAACCACACAAGATCTGAAAATTTAAATTTTTTACAATGACGCAATCAAAAGATATGGCATTTTATGTAATCATCTCCATACATTTATTCAAAAATGCAAAACCTACAGGGTACTTCCCGTTGACCTAAAATTATGAAATTTGGCAAGAAGCTAGGTCTCACAGTAAAAATAATGGGAAAAGTCTGAAATCATTAAATATTACAACTTTTCTCACAACTAATGGTAACCAGTTGTGGTGGGCTCCCGTTTCAAGAACATTCATATAAGAGAGGGGTCAAGTTGGATGGTGGCGGAGGCGATTTTTGTTTTAGTTCTATTTTAGAAACGGGAACACTTACAAACTTGAAAATTGGTAGGTTTATATTGCATAAGCTATAAAATAACAACAAATAATAAAATTTGGTCAAGCGCGTGTCGGACTCAAAAAATCTAGCACATTAACTTACTGAAATTTCAACTAATACAATTATGTTTATGTGGTGGTACGGAACCCTCAGTGCGCGAGTCCGACTCGCACTTGGCCGGTTTTTCAGTAGCCACAGAAGCTAAAGTGACTGAGCCTCAGATTTAGTTAGGCAGCCTAACTTAGGCTTTGTTTTGTATAAGAAATAACGAAACCCGTATCATAGTTACTCCGCGTGGAATTCGACTATGATTTTACACTTACGAGGATAGTGGGCGACCTAACAGTCCACACGTAAACAAGAGGTGTTTAATTTACAAAAATCCGTATTATCGGTACTCTGTGTACCTAATAATATAAAGGCGAGAACTGCACTGTCTGTCTGTCTGTTACGCTTTTATGACTAATCAGATAAACCGATTGTGATAAAAACTTGGTACGAAGATAGTTTGAACCATGGGAAAAGTCATTAGCTACTTTTTCTGAACCCCACGCGGACGGAGTCGCGGGCTACAGCTAGTTCTATATAAATAAAGATTATTTCATTTCATTTCGTTTCGTTTCGTTTCGTTTCGTTTCGTTTCGTTTCGTTTCGTTTCGTTTCGTTTCGTTTCGTTTCGTTTCGTTTCGTTTCGTTTCGTTTCGTTTCGTTTCGTTTCGTTTCGTTTCGTTTCGTTTCGTTTCGTTTCGTTTCGTTTCGTTTCGTTTCGTTTCGTTTCGTTTCGTTTCGTTTCGTTTCGTTTCGTTTCGTTTCGTTTCGTTTCGTTTCGTTTCGTTTCGTTTCGTTTCGTTTCGTTTCGTTTCGTTTCGTTTCGTTTCGTTTCGTTTCGTTTCGTTTCGTTTCGTTTCGTTTCGTTTCGTTTCGTTTCGTTTCGTTTCGTTTCGTTCCAGTTATAAAAATAATAGTAGATTAGTAGCCAAGGGCTGTAAGGCATCAATTTCGAGGATGCAATTGATGCTTACACCCGAGCTAACTACTTTGCTTTACATCTCGATTGTGAGGTAAGTAGGTCCTTATTACCACCAAATTGTAGGTGACCAATTAGCGCTATAGGGTAATAATGTAGCTAGAAAAGCCCTAGGGCGTTAAGTAAAAACGCCCGCCGCCCCGCTGCTGAAGGCGGACGTTACAATTACTTCATTGGTAATTTTAGTCGAGTAGTGACTGCGGATCAAATTCGCGCTCGTTACATTTAGTGTCCAGGGTGTGATATAGGCAGATATAGCTACGTTAGGGTTCTTTCATCACTTTATTGTGGCGTCAGCACAGACGTCGTTTAAACCCATGGTTAAACTAAACTACGTCGCTTCACAAACAAAGTGACGCCAAATCCTATCCTACTATCCTATCCTACTCCTAATATGTATATATATATATAGGGTGACTTTTAATTAGTTCTTGATAGAAAAAGGTAAGCATGTACTCATGATACTGAACAACTTTCCCCATAGGTCGAAATACGAATATCAAGTTTTGACCTCCCATAGAAACTGCATCAGCTGATAGCGCATTTTGTATGGGAGGTCAAATTTGGTTTTTCGTATTTCGACCTATGTTCCTTGGAAAAAGTTGTTCAGTATCATGAGTACATGCATATCTTTTGCTATCACGAACTAATTCAAAATCAACCTATATATATATATAATATTATAAACGCGAAAGTTTGTAAGTATGGATGGATGTTTGTTACTCTTTCACGTAAAAACTACTGTTTGGATTTTAATGAAACTTTACAATAATATAGCTTATACATCAGAATAACACATAGGCTACAATTTATAAACCTGCGCAGACGAAGTCGCGGGCACCAGCTAGTAAGTAATAAAACTTTAACTGTGGTTGCTGAGATATACAGGTCTGACAGACAGACCGACAGACGAAGTCGCACCATAAGGGTTCCGTTTTTACCATTCTGCTTCGGAACCCTAAAATGACTTTATACAATTTCAAATAAAAAAAAATGTGATTTGTATGTTCTTTGGCAGTTTTTAGTGTTATTCCCCGTTTCGCCCGTGTGGTGCGGGCAGAGAATATTACCAACCCATCCCCGTGGTGGTGTCGCAAGAGGCAACCAAGGGGCTATGAACTGGATGATAGGGACTGGGTAGCAGCGTCTTTTTGCATATCGTACCATCTTACATACTGCGATCTCTAACAACCGCGGTCCATGGTGCCAGCCGCAACGTAATAAGCGGAGTATGGTGGCTATGGTAATTCCCCTCCAAATTTTACCACGCGTTGCTGAAATTCTGGAGGGAGCCTCCCTGTCCTGCAGTGGATTATTCAGGGATGGATGTTATGAATGAATGAATGAAACTTGTTTACTATTATATGTTCTGTGCCTTTAAATACAAACACTATATTTCGGCCAATTATACACAATAAGGAAGAGTAACTCAGAAGGAGTAAATCAGAAGGAGTCATAAGGTGTCTCACAAGGCTCGTTTGGCTGTTCATAGAGGTGTTTTGGTACCAACACTGATGTATGGCAGTGAAAGCTGGGTATGGCAGAAGAAGCATGAAAGTAGAATTAATGCAGTGGAAATGAGTATGATTGGTGTTAAATTGAGTGGCAGGATTAGAAATAGTGTGATAAGATAACGGTGTGGCGTAAAAGAAGACGTAGTGACCAAAATCGAGAAAGGGATGCTGAGATGGTTTGGTCATGTAGAGAGGATGAATGAACGAAGATTGACGAAAGAGATCTACCAGGCAAGAGTGAATGGAAACGTCGGAAGGGGAAGGCCTAGGCAAACGTACCAGGACCAAATTCAGGACGTTCTGAATAAAGGCCAGGTTAAAAGTACCATAAACCACCCCTAAACCGACGAGCATGTATGAAAGGATTGATGGAAGTACAGGAAGCAAGGGAAGTATGTCAAGACTGTGGTCTCGGCCTACCCCGACGGGAAAGAGGCGTGATGTTATGTATGTATGTATGTAGGAAGAGTAAATCAAGTATTACCATAAATTTGGTACATAATAGCCAGTCCAATTCTTGAATATCACTAGGTGATTAAATATCACAATATATCTCAATAACTTAAAAATCACAAATAATTGATTTCTTCTCAAAAGAGAAGTTATAGTAAAGAGTTTTGTTCTTGTATAATTGTTAATAATCATATGTCAGGGTAAATTTAAATTTTCAAAGTAACAAAAAAGATATTTTATCACCCGATGATATTCAAGAAATGGATCCCAGAGAAACCAGTTTTTTGAGATCAGGTTTGAGTGTCCATTTCCTTAGCGCCTTCACAATACGCCGGTGACTGCAGAGCTGTGTTCGCAAATTGATAACGATAAAAATACTGGTAGTTTGTATGCAATAATAACAAATATAATAAACAACGGAGCCCAGGTCATCCCGTTAATAACATCGGGCTAGCTATATAAACTCTCACAGCGGAATCTTGGCAAAGTATTCAGAAGTTCGCTGTGCATTACTTACCTGCCGAAATCTATAATTATGGCGTTCAAAGTAAGTTTTGTTTTGGGCCTATTAGAACAACCTTAAAATATACGGGGTATTACCGTAAACAATGAATTTATATAACTACTCAGTGTCGTTTTTAAAAAAAATCCTTTTGTCAAAATGTCAATTTTATTTTTTATATCCTGAAAAAATAATTGGCTGTTTTCTGTGACCTTTAAATACATTTTTTAAGTGTCAATAGGTGGCACGTTCATCACTGTTGGTAATTTCTTTTCTTATTGCTTTGTAAAATAAAAGATTTTTTTTAGAAGAAAATATAAGGTTATTTTTTTGCACCTGACATCTATTTTCCCACTTAGTGAGGTCAAAAGCAACAACTTTTGTTCTACGATTTTGCTAACAACACACAAAAAAAAATCAATTTCCAACACACATTTTGTATGGGAAGTAGATTTTTTTTGTGCGTTGTTAGGATAGTCGTAGGACAAAAGTTGTTGTTTTTGACCTCACTGATTTGTGGACTAACAGATGTCATGTACAAAAAATAGCCGTGTAAGTATATTACCAAAGATTTCGGACCTCCTTGCTTCGCTCGGAATAGATACCTTGCTAATTTATTTTACTATGGGATGACATCTGCCAACATGTCAAACTATCAGTGATCACTAGGAAATATTCAAAATAACCCGTCAAATCCATAGAACGACGCCTTCGCTACCTTGTGACGAATTATTTCTTTAATCCTCCTTCTAAGTACCCTTATTATTCTGTGTATATTACAGACATTTGACAGTAGCAAATCAACTGAATCGTTTTCATACTGGGTGACGGTTTCACAGTATTTAAAATTTCCAAAAGATTATTAGCAGCGCCATGGATCCGTTTGAGCTTTCAAAACGTGCTGAAGACATCCTATTATCTGATCGTTTCGGTCTGAAAAAGGTTTTAAGGATTTCCCTGAAAGTTATTTAATAAAAGACCCTGACAGAACTCATTATTTACCCTAAAACCCTGTTTAAGGTATTTGTAAAAGATTCAGATTCAGATAATTTTATTCAATGTATATTCTTTACAGAATACTTATTGAATACAATGCAAAAAAAGCTAATATTGAAATGATCGATTTATGATAAAACCATTTTTTGTGTTACATGACCAACTCCGACGTCGTATAGACGTCGTAAAATATAAGATCTTTCATAAATTTTTAAAATATTAGTATTTTTTTGCAATGTCAGTGCTTTATGCAAATCTTAAATATTATTATGTGTTCAAACTACTCTACCCATGAAACTGATATTAAGGATTTGCATATTTTTACTTCCCCATACAATATTGACAAGAGGATTAGTCCAATTTGTATGAAAAACCAAAACAAGCTTATTTTGGAAAATTGTAAAACATTTTTTTAGTTTTATTTGTGGAGCAACCTATGGGAGCAACCATCACCATTACCTATTGAAAGATTATTTGACAGTAAAGTTTTAAAACCATTTTTAAGTCAAGTTGTTTAGTACTTTAAAATTTTAAGAATGCAGTGAGTCATTACTTTTCGCCGCTGCTTGCCAAGCCCCGTTACCAATCAGGTCGCTTAAAATTTTAAGGTCAAATGGACAATAACTAATAAGGGAAACCTTTAAAATAAGCGGTTGTTTCCTTTGTCTTTTACCTAAAAATCTTTTTTTTTTTTTGCATTTTATCTCCATTATAAATACACCTTTACCCAGCATTTGCATTAACGACTTACTGCATTCTTAACGCGGAGGAACTATATACAAGTTTCATACAGAACCTATCATTGTATTTTTTATTGTTTTTAGATCACTTGCCTCGTCTCAGCACTCGCTCTAGCGACATACGGTAAGTAACATTATTAGCGTGTTGATAATTAACTAATAACGAAATCAACCTTCCCAAAACTGCTTAGCCCGCGTGAATTCAGACAATGTGCAGTCTCTCACTCTCCCCCTCCCCTCCCTCTTCCTCTTTCACTCCCCATCCCTCTCCCTCTCCTTCTCCCTCTCCCTCTCCCTATCCCTGCCCCTAACCCTATCCCTATCCCTATCCCTATCCCTATGGCCATCTTAACCGCTATCCCTATCCTTATATAAACATAGAAACGACACCCATATTGATTTGTAGACATTTTAACCCTATCGCACCCCAACCCCATCCCCAGGAGATGATGGTATTTCCCTTCCACCACGTTGGATTTCAAAATTGTTTTAGTTTTCGTAATCAGCGACCCGATAAACCATACAAACGATACCCATATTTGTTTTTCGACTTTTTCACCCCATTTCCCTCTTTTAGGGGTTCAATTTGGAGTGAAATTTCAATAACAGTGATGAACATTCCACAGAATTACAACCCTTATGCCTAAATCATAAATTTAGTGAATTTTACTTCTATAATGAAGGATTTTCAACTTCATCTCCCTTTTCACCCGTTAGGATGCAGAATTTTCAAAAACCCTGAGACACGTGAAACTTATTTTTTTGTCGTCAGCCTAAATACACATTTTGAAGATCCTTACTTCAAAACTGATGGATTTCATACAAACTTTCATCCCTTATTTCACCCCCTTAGGTGATGAATTTTGGAAAATCCTTCCTTAGTGGATGATTTTGAAGTGCAAAAACCATGTGTACAAAATTTCAGATCTGTAGCTATAGCGGTTACGGCTCGGCGCCGCGTTGATGAATCAGTCAGTCAGTCAGGACAAGCTCTTTTATATATTTAGACTAACATATTGTCCTATTAACTAATTGATTAATTAATTAACTAATAAAAAATGTAAATGTCGTGTAAATAGATATCATCAATCCAGTGGCCTGTATTAGTTACCCTGTTGTCACAATTTTAAGTCTTTAAATGACCTTATAGTAGCTGAAATCAAAGACTTAATGTGCCTTGCGGGACACGGAATCGCTCTAGTTCTATTGGTCTTAATATTCGTATAGGAAGAGAGGCCTTTGTCCTGCAAGCCGCAGCGAACTAAGGCACCTACCTTGATACTGTATTCAACGAGTAATGAAAGGGTGTGATAATACTAAAGAGTGTGAATCCGTTCATGAAACTGAACAACTTTTCCCAAATAACATAGGTCGAAAAACAAAAATGAATTAATGACCTCCCATAGAAACTGCGTCAGCTGATAGCGCATTTAGTTTTGGGACGTCAAGTTTGGTTTTTCGTATTTCGATCTATGTTCCTTTGGGAAAAAAAATCAGTTTCGTGGACAGATCTTTCGGTTACATTACTCGTAGTAGTATTTATAGGCACTTGGTGGAGTTCTATCATGTTATTTATCTTCAATTTCACAGTATCATTGATAATGGCAGGTTTTCTGACAGTAAATAGTTTAAAACAGAAATATGCCTACCTAGTATAAGATTTACAAAAAAAATACATAAGGGGATCCCCACAATAAAGCCCGCGTCACACAGAGGCGGTAGCGGAAGCGTTCCGGGGCCGGTATTTTTTGTAACGTATGAGTTCTTATGCACCATGTCACATTGAAAAGCGGTCGCGGCGCGGAATTTTGTTCCCGCCAAACCGCCCCGGAATGCTTTCGCAATCATACCGCCTCTGTCTGACTTGAGCTTAAGAGTCCTTTTGCAACTTTTATTGTTGTCATACCGCGGTAAGATCGAAAATTCGGTTGCAGGAAATCACACACGCACAACCGTACTCTCATGTTATAAAGTAGATGCATTAAAATATTTTTATCCTCTTTTCAGCTTTTCCACAAGGATATGGCGGTGGTCACGGCAGTCAAGGAGGCTATGGAAGTCAAGTGAATGGACTTAGCGTCGGTCAAAACAGCGGATTTGGGAATCAAGCGGTTGGCGGCCAGGGTGGCCACGGACATGACAGTGGATTCAGCGGTCAAGGCGGTCACGGGGCCACCACGGCTCTCACCGCCAGGGCTTTGCATTAAACAGTGTATTTGGTGGCCAAAGTGGTCACGGTGGTGTAGGCGGTCAGGATAGCCAAGGAGGATTCGGACAAGGAGGACAAGGCGGCCACGGACACCAGGGTGGATACTGAGAACACCAAGGAGGATACCAAACCCACGGATACTAAATATTTAGGATAATTATAGGCAATTAAGTTCAAACATATAATAAAAAAATTATATACAAAGTACGGATGTGATGACAAGTGTGTTTGTTTTCTTTTTTTTTCCACTGTAAAATATAAAGCATCACAATTAATTTAATCGATAAGATTGATGACTCTGGCTAGGTGTCATGGACATATCTACACTCTACACTAATATTATAAAGAGGAAAGATTTATACCTATTTTTGTATGTTTGTATGTTTGTAATGAATAGGCTCCGAAACTACTGGACCGATTTGAAAAATTCTTTCACCATTAGAAACCTGCATTATCCGGGATGAACATAGGCTATAAAATATTTTAAAAAAAGTTAGGGTTCCGTATGAAAACTTCGATAATGTAACCCAAGGTGTGAAAAAAATACTAAATAGCATCCTTATATCGAGTACGCTGCCGAAACTATTAACAATAGAGCAAAGTAATGTACTAAAGAATTATAGAAGCCATCAATATCTACAAAAAAGTCCGCAATACCATATGTCTAACTATTACAGTTATGTCACAATAACTACTTTTTCATGTTAAAATATGTTATAGTAACGCCGGTACAAACTATATAGGCCACATTATTCGTACCTATTAATTCTTATCCAAATAAATAATTTCGTATTCAAGGCTATATCAGTACCTGTAAATAACTTTTTGAATTATTCAAATCGGACATACCATTCAAAAGTTATCATGAGTGTAATCGTTATCAAAATTGAAATTAAAGAAACAGCGCCCTAAGTGACTGTAATGGTTTTATCTAACTGGTCAAGTGCGTGTCGTTCCGTGTGGTAGCGGCAAAGAATAGTGCCAACCCATCTCAACCTGTAGGTGTCGTAAGAGGCGACTAAGGGTTTACAAACCGGAAGATGGGCAGCGACATCTTTCCGTGTATCGCACCATCTTACATACTGCGGTCACCAACAACCGCGGTCCATGGTGCCAGCCTTAATGCTAACAAGCGTGGTGACTAAGATACTTCCCCTCCACATTCTTCTAGCAAGGGCTCGAATTCTGGAGGGAGCTCCCTGTCCTGTAGTGGACGTATTATGGGATGTTATGATGGTTTTGATGAAGTGCGTGTCGGCTCGAGCGAATTTAATGCACTTCTGCGTGACTAAGATGGTATGACTGGCCATAACTAGGACAGTATTTTTACCTTACTGGTACGGAACCCTCGGTGGGAGTCCAACTTGCGCTTGGCTGGTTTCTTTAGTAACCCCCGATGCAACAAGAACCTATATCTACCCGTGCGAAGCCGGGGCGAACCGCTAGTATCATTATAAAAACAAACAGAACAAATTGGTAACACTTCTGATATTTGAGACACAAGAAACCGACTAAATTTAAAAGTGGACCATTCCAGCTCTAGTACGGCACCAATACGGTGGTACGGTCACTCTTTTATAATAATCATCATATCGTGTGGGTTTTAAGGTCAATGACCGACCTCATAAACTATGGCGTTTGAGTATTTAAGACGCCATAGGCCTCTGACATGAGTCATTAACGATTGGTTCCCTAAAAAGCAGTCGGGGTTAATGGCTTAACGTGCCTTCCGAAGCACGGGATCATATCTTACTATTTAGACAATCAGGTGGTTCATCCTGCAAAGTCCTAACCAAACTAGGGAAATCGTACAAAGCGATATTTGGTCAACAAAGTAAAAAGTAATAAGTAGCAATTATTCAGTAAGGATTTACAATGCAGTACCTAATCAAAAGTTAGGCACTAAAACCCTGACGGGGTTTGAAATGTGCAGCGTTGGGTTTGAAATGTGGGCAAACGGATGTCAGGTACAGTCAAGTGCATAAATATGTATCTAAACTATCGTTTCAAAAGTACGAGTATGTATCATTGAATGTTTATTATTATAGCATCCAATCTAACTGATATAAATATGTCTGCGAAAACTGATCAATAATATGTATACTATAAAGGACAATTTGTTATATAACGAGCAATACAAACCTTTTGAGGGACATATTATTGCTCACTTAGTTATTTAGATATTTTTGCAACAAAAACGAAGACATAATAACGATGAGAAAAGTGTGACATAATTCGTGAATCTTTACATAAATACATGTAATTGCAATGGATCTCAAGAAACATATTTATGCACTTGACTGTACATAAAAGTAACGTAGTATATGTACCGTCTTTCATACAGGCACAGAATAAAGTAACAGTACTAGCTGTACTATCTCTCCATCCCCCTTGCAATTCATCCCGCACCCCCGCGTGCACCCGTCCGCATGATGCGAATCAGGCGAGTGGTGCTCCTGAGGGTCTTTTGTACAGTCAGCGTCAAATTCATATGAGCGTCTATCGTAGTCAAAATGATCCGAATTAAACAAATTCAATTTCATATACGCAATTAGAATTGTCATATTGTTATAAGCAACCAAAGTGTTCAAAATATCTTGGCAACATAGTTTCCAATTTTGTGTTCGCGGCCGTCACCGTCGAATAGATGTGACCGACTATAGTAGTCAAAATGATCTGAAGTAATCTCGATCTTATTTACTTCAGATCATTTTGACTACTAGGTATAGATAGACAGTCATATCAATTTGACGCTGACGACCGCCAACATAATATTGGAAACCTTTTTGCCAAGATATTTTGAACATTTTAGGTGCTTACAACTATATTGCAATTCTAATGGCGTATATGAAATTGAACTTGTTTACTACAGAGCATTTTGACTACGATAGACGCTCATATGAAATTGACGCGCTCGCTGTAAGTATGTAGTTAGTGTCCGAGGTTTGATATAGGCATGGATATAGGTTAGGATTCTTTGATTAATTTGTTATGACATCAGCACAGCCGTCGTTTGAACCCATGTTTAAACTAAACTATGTACCTTCGCTAAGAGGCGCTACATAATAAAACTATAATTGTATTTTGTAAGGGTTCAGTTTCGTTAACTGAGTTTGCCTTGTCGGTTTTCGGCGGACCATTCCTCACACCCGATACTTACTTATACCTTTTTATTTTGTTTTATTTTATTTTGTTATTCTTGATTAAATTTACAAGGTACAAATGGTATGAAAATTAATAACTTTTTCTAAGAAACATAGGACGAAAAATGATTAAAAGCATACATCCGTTTTTACAAAATGAGCTATCAGCTGAAGCAGTTTCTATGGAAACATATTTTCTTCTATAGTTTCACGTTGCGTTGTATATGGATGGATGTGAGCGAGATTAATGGACGCATAAACGAATTACAGTACTTTTCCTACTATCCTGCACAGTGACCAAAGGTTATCAGACTACGCGTCATGTCATGAGTGGCCCCACTGTGTGCTTCAAGTCACATGTAGACTATATCTGACCAGTTCACGACCCGCCGGTAATCATCAAGACTTAAGCTTTGATGAAAAGTAGGCACGAGACGGAAAATGAAAACTCGTCGTAATTTTGTAACGGCATACCTACAGCTTAAGGAGTGATCACACCTAGCTGAATTCAAAGACTAATTCGGCATACATTGCTCGTTGAAGTAAGGATATTGCAATTAACAGAAACAAGCCTCCTAGCAATGTATGCCGAATTAGTCTTTGAATTCAGCTAGGTGTGATCACTCCTTAAAGCCCAAGTCACACTGAGGCGGTAGCGGAAGCGTTCCTGGGGCGGTATTTTTTGTAAAGTACGAGTTCTTATGCACCCTGTCACATTGAAAACCGGTCGCGGCGCGGTATTTTCTTCCCGCAGATCCGCCCCCGGACCGCTTTCGCAATCATACCGCGTCTGTGTGACTTGAACTTTAAGTAGCGCGAGTTAATTTGTGCACTTATAAGATAGTTGGCTATTAGCATAAACTTAAGCAAAATAAACAGTTTTTAGGGTTCCGATACCAAAATGGTAAAAAAAAGGAACCCTTATGGTGCGACTTTGTCTGTCTGTCTGTCTGTCCATCTGTCTGTCCGTCTGTCCGTCTGGCTTTTTGTAATAAATATAAAACATAGGCTTGGTTATTTTCTATTATTTCACTAAATTACTGATAATTAACTGCTGTGGCTATTTTATACTAGTGCGTAGTTTTAATAAAATTATTTTTATTTTACAAGTTTTAGTGTTAACTTAACACCGTAAGGTACTGTCACCACCAGGTGGTTAGTAACCCTGACTGATGCTGTTGTAAAACCATGACCTGATGATCACTCCTTAGGAGTCGCTAGGACAAACGAGTTAAACGACTTAAAATGCCTTTCGAAGTACAAAAAACGCGGTGTTGTCATATCACTATTTACAATCATGATGTCACTAAAAATGTTCATGCCCTTTACAGATGAATCTCTAAAATTGATGGTTAGTTACACTGGTTTTGTCCCTACATGCTCGCTGCCGTGCGTACCATGGCATCTCCAAGACGACATTCCTTTTTAAATTCCGATACATTGTTGAATATTGGGAAACTGCTTCATAGGTGCTAATAAATTCGCAGATTTAAAAAAAAAAGGTTGAATGCGATCTCTCGCAGCAAGAGAAAACAGAAGTAACTACGGGGAAACCCACGATAATCGGCGCCCATATGTCCTTATTTCCCACCGGTTTAACCACGGTTTAACAGCCTCCGTGGTCTATTGGTTAGAGCGTTTGGCTCTTGATCCGGAGTTTCTGAGTTCGACACTGTCAAACAAAAATCCCTTTGTTCGACCTCCCCATTGCAGGATGAATCACCTGATTGTCCGAAAAGTTAGATGATGTCGTGCTTCAAAAGGCACGTTAAGCCGTTGTTCCCAACTTCTATCTACAAATGAAGTCAATGAGCCAAGTCAGAGGCTTTTAGCGGCTCAACAACTCTGACACCAGGGTCTGTGAGGTTGGTCATCGACCTTGTAACCCACACGATATAATGATGAGCGGTTTTTCTAATAGATTTACAACTTTGACCATTCACCTGTGACTTTTGTCATCATCATGACATCACATAAAAAGTCTACTGCTGGACAGCGAGCACCATCCATAATTTCCACTTGAAATGCACCATAGTCAAATAGTAGGTATACTTTTAAGGGTTATGGATGGCACAATGTGGTTGGTCATCGTAGTATGTTGTTTTTACAGTACGCAGAAGGAAGCTTGGCCCATCCTTAGTCGCCTTTTACGACACCCAGAGATAGTGTGATGGTCTTAGCTTTAAGTTTATTTAAGGTTAAAGCTCTGTTGAATCTATTGCTGTCACTTTCTATTCTAATGACTAAGAAAGTAACAGCAATATATTTAAAAAGTTTTGAATTTATAGATGCTTTGTGCAACACAAACAACTCTTCAGAAGAGTTTTACTTACATATAGTCCTGATTTCCCATAAAAAGCCCTCTATTGAATTTTCTTGCTTTGTCTGGGAAACCTAAACAAATCTCTTTTTCGAATTTTCTTTCTTTGAGAAAGTTTTTCAGTTTTGTGGTTTGGGTATAAAACAATAATTGTTTGTACAATTTGAGTGAAACCTTATTATCGTGGGTTTTTATTGTCGCTTCTTTTTTTTCCCACAATGGCGCCACATTGTTTGTGAAGCGATGTAGTTTAGCTGACGTCATTAAGAGATTTTAATATCCAACAATGAATAAACGATTTTGATTTGATTTGATTTATCAACCAAATTTCGATATGACGTGTGCTTTTAATAGGTCTTTACCTATGAAATTGCCGAAATTTTCTTACAGATTAATGAGATCATAATTCCTATAATTCTAATGCTATTTTTTTTCATTTGTCTTATATTTGAAAGTTGACTTCACGGTTATCAATTAAGCATAAAATAAAGTTTTTATTTTTAGTTTGATATATAAAATTAAAGGTTCGATATGCCAAATCGTCTTAAATGTCGTCCGATTTCATCATTAGATTTGTTATATTTTTTTACAGATAATATTTTTCGAAAATTAAATTTAAGCATCTGTTAGTTTAATGTCTTTCCAATAATGCTAAAAAAAAATTAAAAAAATTGGATTTATAATTCCTAAGAAAAATGCAAAAATGTTAGTACTGGAAATTGAGTTTACCTAAAATTCGCCATACAAAACGGCAATTTCATAGGTAAAGACCTAATATTTGTTTGAGGAGTTGCCGGTTTAATTAAACCGGTAAGTCTCATACTCTAGACTACGGAACCACTTCGAAAGTAAACTCTATTGAATAAGAAAGAATCATTAAAATCGGTTCACTACCGGCGGAGATTTGGCGTAGGTAACAAACATAGAAAAAAAAGGAAAAACATACCTATACAGTCGATTATAGAGAACCTCCTCCTTTTTTGAAGTCGGTTAAAAAGCACAATAATTATTTATTTGTTATGCAGAAACAGTTAATAATTATTTTTATGCTTGTGATTATTGAGACAATACATCTTTCTTACTATGACGCATAAGCAAAGTATTTATCTAGTTTTTATTCAAGCTAATTAATCAAAAAACTAATTAATCTATTGATTCAATACTTGTGTTACGAGGTACTGTCACATCAGCCTGTCCGTGGGAGGATCCAATTCGTCATACAATTCAAGCCGATAATTGCAGACTGTGATCAGGGTTGGCACAGGAATATTCTCTACACCGGAGTTCACGAAAGAGTATAACAAATTCATAACATGTAAACCAATAGACTACCCTGTCTTCCACGCTCGATGGGCCGTACCCCGCTGACAAAAACCAACACCAAATATGTAAGAGGGTACTTATCCTAGTTTGAGAAATAGGTATTTGAACTAACTATTGCTGTTGCGCTGCGCCCCAAGCCGACGACGACGTTCCGCTTTCCCCTGTTTATCTTCTGCAAAACAGAGCTGATTCAATTATTTTTGAGTGAAGATTTAAATAAAGAGTCGATGTTCATATTTCTTTTAGTAATTATTTTTCAGAAAAATATAAATGGCATTCCTACCTTGATTTAAAAACAAAATACCATCGCTCTATATAGGCATTATCCAGGGAGGAGATAAGGAAATAGCACAAACGGCTTAGCATGCCTTTCGAAGCACAGAAAGCACCTTAGATGTTAAACAATTACTACTACAATTATTTAATTAATAAATAATAATTAATAATTAATCGAACTTACCTTCTTCCGTACATTCGCACAAAGCGCTTCGCAACATCTTTTATAATGCGCACGACTAAAGAGTGGAACTCTCTGCCTGTTTCTGTGTTCCCGAGTTCATACCTATAACCCGAATCTTTTCAAGTAGCGAGTGAATGGGCTTCTTCTGCGCAAGCTGGTTCCATCGTCTACCTCATCTCTTTCCTCAGGGCTAAATCGAGGTCAAGAGTAAGCCCATGTCACTACACCACGAGGATTATTTTGCCAACCCCTGATTCCAAAGACTCATCTGATTGCAGGATAATGACACAATGTTTTTCTAGTTAATGATTTCAATGATTATCGAGTTACGACACGTCCTCGTGAAGGTATAAAGCTTGATACTAAGGAAGCTATCTTGAGTACAGTTAACGCTTCACAAGTTCCTTGACGCATCTTAGTTGAAAATGGCAAAATCTTTTTATGTAAGTACGAGTAATTCGACCTTTTATTTCCCAATTTATTAACTTAAGCAATATTGCAATAAACAATATGTCATGCGGGGAAAAAAGTACCAACTCATCTATATCCATGGATATCGTAAGTGGCGACTACGTGATTATGAACTGAAGGATGGGCTGCTGCCCATCAACCTCCTGTGTAGCGTACCATCCTAAGGTACCATCTCACATACTGCGGTCACCAACAACTGCGGTCCAAGATCGATGGTACTTCCCCTCCAAATTGTATGTATTGTGTTATCATTCGTTTTTGCTGGAATTCTGGAGGGAGCTCCTGCAGAGATGTCTTGCAGTTGACGTTTCATGGGAGGTTATATGATGGTGATAATGAACTTAAGCAATTTATTTTAGGTTTATGAATTGCAGCTGTTGGCAATAATCTAATCTCCACCAAAGGGCTAATGGTCAACCTCATCCAACCCTTTGTCAGTTTTCCAAGGTTTCCATCTTAAATCGTCATCTAAAAAGATTTGACGATGGCTATGCTGGGTACTTAAATACTCACCTCGAATCCTTTAGTAAAACATTTGATTTGGTTTAATAGCCCCTCAACTTTTACTTTTGGATGAGGGATAAAGGTTGACAACAAAGTGAGATATACCGGTTGTTATACTGTAATCCTTGAAACTATGCATTCAGGCCAAAGATTCAGACCATGAAACTGAACAACTTCCCCCAAGGAACATTGGTCGAAATACACAGTGTCAAGGATCACAGTGTTTACCGTAACACCCTGTATTTTGGGGTGAAGTAATTGAGTGGTGGTCATCAAGCTCGTATTTCAGCTGTCGACCGCAGGAATTGGTTACCATTGTACGGTATATTCAAGAGCACGTTAAGCCTGACACTTTAGACTTTGTTTCGTTCTTCTTCAAACTGCGTCAGATCTAGAGTCACATTCCAAGTTTATTAGTTTATTGTTTATTAGTTCATTAGTGGCAAGCTTGACGTGCTTTCGCCTTTGACATACGCAGTAAAACGCTGTTGCTCAACCTCCGGCTCAAATTGTTTGTCGAGTTTTTTACCGTTTGTTACTGCCGCAGGTCCTCTTGGCCCTGTGCCTGCTGGTTACCATGGCAAGTGCCGGCGACGACAGCAAAGACCCAACTACGACTACCACCTCCGCCCCCGCGAGTAACGACACCGCCCCTGATTCGCCCGATGCCGCAGTCAATGACAACTCAGCATCCAAGCCTAGTGCAGATAGAAGATAGAATTAGATGAAAGACCGCTTCATAATAATTATTTATTTGTAATCTGGCTGTTGAAACACGAACTACTACAGTACTTTTAACCACTGCCCGCAGACATGCTAACTGCAGCTATAAAGGAGCATACTCACCGAGTACATACGATATACTGCGTACAAAATAACTTTGTCCGTGGCCGTTAATGCGCAGAAGTCAAAAATGAGTCGCGGGGGTGAGCGCGGCTCCCCCCAGAGGGCGAGCGAATCGTTCATTGGCTCTCCGCCTGTCACCCACGCGCGAAAAATGACTGTCATGGACAATAACTTTGTTCTGAACGCGCTGTACGATGTATTACGCGAAACGAATTTATCTAAGCCAGAGGTCCTCAAACTGGCGCGCGGCAGCCCCCTGGGGCTCCGTAGAGAAAGAGCAAAGACACCGCTACTCACCTCTTTAATAGCCTCTCTCCATCCAACAACGGTATAATATGGTGCGTTGAACGAATGCCAAACCTGTAAGGCGCGACGCGATCTAAAAAATTCTAGGAAACCCTGCCAACGAATGCGCTATACAAAGGGCCTACAACAGTTAGCATAATTAGAACTATACCTAGAAAGTTAAGCAAGATTCGTACACAAGCGTCCCATGTCCATCGTCACTGAGTAGGATAATTAAATAGGTTTGTGGTTTAGTTTGTAGCATTATTGCTTTTGCGATACCCCCTTTCTTCTCACGTCAAGTGAGTAGTGTTATTGAAATAGCAGTTATTGTAGAAGAATATCATTTCCTAAGACAAACGATAGGGGGTTGCTAGGAAAATTATTTTTGCAGTTAGTATGATTGTCGTTACTTATAAAAGTTGTTGTACTGTAAAGTCAGTTCACTATTATCTAATCTGTGGTACCTACTGTACGCAAGTTTTTCAAAACTGACTGAGTTTTTCAAACTGAACATGAAAAGAATTGATTATGTGCCATAAAAAATATTCTTTTACGGGTGGAAATATGTGCATTATATATTTGTATTTTTCGCAATCAAAAACCTTATGAAGGGCTTATTTAGAACGCTAAATGCTAAAACTTTTGTTCGTAGAATAAAAGATTTTGCAGAATTCAAGTTGAATAAAAGTTGTTGAATAATGGCCGTATTTGGAGTGTTCAAAATTATGTAGGTATATATTATGTAGTGCGAAGCGGTCAAGTCAAAATATTGTGATTCAAGTTATCAATAAAATCTAGTGTTTTTATAAAACTATTTGTTTTATTTAGTGTCGGACGTACAGTAAAGAGCAGGTCAAGGTTGACGCTCGCAATGCGAATTCCAACCAAAAGGCTATTATTGATGTGGCCACGTTTTGGGCTAAGATTTTGTAATCACTTCTTGCCGTTGACTCGAAACTTAGAAGAAGTTGAAGTCCATTGTGTCAAGTTTGACGTGCTCTTAACTGTACCCAAGGAGGTTTTAACCCATGCTACGCCGAAGCGTAGTAAAACCTTCTTGACTATACCTACTCTATTTACCTTGGAACCAATTTTTAAAAGCCAGAAACCCGCTGTCCGTCTGCCTGACTGTCTGTCAAGAGTTCAAGACCCTTTTACTCACGAAAGAAAAAAAATAATCTTCAATATATATTAAAAATAAATATTACTAAACTAAGGTTTGAAAACTTCTAGAAGCGACCATAATCCCAGGGTATGACCATGTATGTCCGCATTTCCATGAATTTTATTAACCAAACCTATAACCTAACTTACTTCCTGTCCTAGAATAATTAAAATTTACACAAAGCTAGGAGGTCTCACAGCACAAGTAAAGGTCAAAAATTATTAAATACCTGCACACAGCAACTTTTGTCACAAGTTTAACCAATTTTGGGTAAGCTCCCATTTCAAATACATTCATATTATAGAGGGATCAAGTGTTAGTGGCCTGTGCATTAGATGCAAAGTTGGAAAAGTTTTCACAAAGGATAAATCAAATCAAATCAAAATCGTTTATTCATTGTTGGATATTAAAATCTCTTAATGACGTCAGCTAAACTACATCGCTTCACAAACAATGTGGCGCCATTGTGGGAAAAAAAAAAAAAGACAAACTGAAAGCACGGAACCCTCGATGCGTGAGTCTGACTCGCACTTGCCCTGTTATTTTTAGTAAGTGTTTGAACTGTTACTATATTTGGACCTCTCGCCAAATTTTAGTTCCTATGTTACTTAGAACATGAAAAATAACAGTCGTCTAACACTAATTTCACTATTCGTATCATTATCCTCGTGTGTGCTATTGGCGACTTTTGAGTGGAAAAGCAAAAAAAAACACGCTTTTCGGCCAATTGAGTTTTGGGAAAGTAATTCAGTAATTAATTTATAAGTAGGTACTTACGAAAACTTTGCTAGGGTTCCAAAAATAACTGTACTAAAGCTAAAAGTGAGGTTTTCCTGTCTAGATCTCGATACAAAACATAATTAAATTATACATGTATTTCATAACATTAATTAACCGCAATATATGATAGCGATAATGTGGTAAATAAACCACAAATACTGTTTCATATAAAATTGACCAGGAAGCACAACTTGTTATTTGGTCAACATTGTTTACCTGAGTCTAGCAGGTACAGTCAAGTGCTCGTCAACATTTACACTAGTATCTAGTTCAAACTTTGTACAAGCCAGGGTACATAGACAAGTTGCTTACTATAATCGTAAACGATTTTAGAATAGAATGAAAATGTATGGAATTGACAATTGCTGTTACTCAAATTTCGTTAGCTTATATCAATCTCATACAATTTTATTGTATTCTTGCGGCGTTTACGATTATAGAAAGGCACTTGTCTAAGGGCCCAGATAATTAATTTTAAGTTTCAGAAGGTATGTATCGTCAGGCCAGCATGGCTCGCTAACTAAACTTACCCTGTTGACCCTGTTGTTACTCGTAGAGTCTGTTAAATGGCCTCAGACATAGCTAAACTGTCGTTATCTAAAACAGTTGCCGAGACTAATGTCTACCTAACCTTTCAAAGCACGGAAAATAGGGAACGCTCTAGATCAAGGCCGGCCAAACCCAGGCACGCGTTCGTGGCCCGCCAAGGCATTAGAATTTGCCCGCCAACACTTCAGTCGGCCAACTAGCCGGCGGGTGAGTATTTTAAAAACAGATTCCAGGATTTTGATACTGACAAAAAAAATATTCAGCTGTTTATGAATCCCTCTGCGATTAGTTCTACTGACCTGCTTGAATATCCAGCAAATAGCTCGAAGCGACAGATCCTCAAAATGTATCGTTAGAGCAGGTAACGAAAAGTTTCGAAAATTTTTGAGAAAAGGTTTCTATTGAAGATTTCCCAACATTTCGCGACATTGCTATGCAAAATTTAAGCATAAATTACCTTATGAATATAGTAGTGGCGGTTCGGAGCCGCTACAATAAATTTTGCTCACCTGGAAAATCTATTGGCCACCCATGCTCTACATCTTATCATTCATCGGTATGGTTTGCCTAACTTCTAGATAAGTTTCATTATTTATCTTAATGTGTTCATGACTGTTCATACTGCGACTCTACAAATGGAAAGATGTTAACTATACGGACTCAATATGGGCCTCTGTCCTTGATGGCTTCACCAAACAGTATTTATAAACAAACAATTCATTTATCAATAATTATTACGTAAGTATACTAGAGTCCAGTGGTTGTTAAATTAATGAGTTTTGCTTAGTTTTTAAGTTAAGTTTTTCCAATAAAGTAAATCAAATAAGTGTTTTTCATACAACCTTTATACAAATCAGATTTTAAACAAATAATCATATTGTGAACGTCCATAGAATTTTCACACACCAATCTTTAAAATTAGTCAGTAGGTAGATATTTCGTTAAATTACTCAAAATAAAATAGAAATTTTGGGAGTTACCTATGTTAAACATGAAAATGTTTATAGTTAACATATACCACCACAAATACTGTTTCATATAAAATTTACCAGGAAGCACAACTTGTTATTTGGTCAACATTGTTTACCTGAGTCTAGCAGGTACAGTCAAGTGCTCGTCAACATTTACACTAGTATGTAGTTCAAACTTTGAACAAGCCAGGGTACATAGACAAGTTGCTTACTATAATCGTAAACGATTTTAGAATAGAATGAAAATGTATGGAATTGACAATTGCTGTTACTCAAATTTCGTTAGCTTATATCAATCTCATACAATTTTATTGTATTCTTGCAGCGTTTACGATTATAGAAAGGCACTTGTCTAAGGGCCCAGATAATTAATTTTAAGTTTCAGAAGGTATGTATCGTCAGGCCAGCATGGCTCGCTAACTAAACTTACCCTGTTGACCCTGTTGTTACTCGTAGAGTCTGTTAAATGGCCTCAGACATAGCTAAACTGTCGTTATCTAAAACAGTTGCCGAGACTAATGTCTACCTAACCTTTCAAAGCACGGCAAATAGGGAACGCTCTAGATCAAGGCCGGCCAAACCCAGGCACGCGTTCGTGGCCCGCCAAGGCATTAGAATTTGCCCGCCAACACTTCAGTCGGCCAACTAGCCGGCGGGTGAGTATTTTAAAAACAGATTCCAGGATTTTGAATCTGACAAGAAAAATATTCAGCTGTTTATGAATCCCTTTGCGATTAGTTCTACTGACCTGCTCGAATATCCAGCAAATAGCTCGAAGCGATAGATCCTCAAAATGTATCGTTAGAGCAGGTAACGAAAAGTTTCGAAATTTTTTGAGAAAAGGTTTCTATTGAAGATTTCCCAACATTTCGCGACATTGCTATGCAAAATTTAAGCATAAATTACCTTATAAATATAGTAGTGGCGGTCCGGAGCCGCTACAATAAATTTTGCTCACCTGGAAAATCTATTGGCCACCCATGCTACATCTTATCATCCATCGGTATGGTTTGCCTAACTTCTAGATAAGTTTCATTATTTATCTTAATGTGTTCATGACTGTTCATACTGCGACTCTATAAATGGAAAGATGTTAACTAAACGGACTAAATATGGGCCTCTGTCCTTGATGGCTTCACCAAACAGTATTTATAAACAAACAATTCATTTATCAATAATTATTACGTAAGTATACTAGAGTCCAGTGGTTGTCAAATTAATGAGTTTTGCTTAGTTTTTAAGTTAAGTTTTGCCAATAAAGTAAATCAAATAAGTGTTTTTCATACAACCTTTATACAAATCAGATTTTAAACAAATAATCATATTGTGAACGTCCATAGAATTTTCACACACCAATCTTTAAAATTAGTCAGTAGGTAGATATTTCGTTAAATTACTCAAAATAAAATAGAAATTTTGGGAGTTACCTATGTTAAACATGAAAATGTTTATAGTTAACATATATGAAGATGTTGGACAAAAACAAAGAAAACTACAAGTTTATAGCTGCAGCTACATTTTAATGCTTCATTATCATTTAAATTATTATCATACAACCTATCGTGATTGCTTTGGTCTGCGCTTTGGTCGTTTTACGTAATCATTGTATAGAAAAATAAACAGATATGTATTTGTTCTTCACTATAATTATGGCACCAAGTGTAACAATCCTATTTTTTTATCAAGAATATTTTTATATACAAATCATACGTATTTTTTAATTTCATGTCTTACCCTTGAAACATGATGCAGTTAATACAGGCAGATGATTTTACTTATCTTTCTAACAATCGTCCATAAAGTTCCCTCTTTTGTTTTGGTTTATTCGCTATTCCCTTTACCTACTTGCCTCTCTTAAAAATGTTATTTACTCAATCGTTACATTTTTTATATTTACAAAGCATTTGACCTCTTTGTAATCTCATTCTGGTTATAATAATTATATACAAATACTAACACATAAACGATAAAATACTAATATAACAATAATATTCTAATGACAAAATAATCTGTAGATACTGAGCGTTTATGCTTTTATATCCACTCAATCATCTTCTGCAAATTAAAACTTTGCGATAAAACAGAATAACTACGTACTAATACGTTTACCTTATTACAATCTTGTCAAACTTTTTCGTGGAAGTTTTTAAAAGCTACACAAATTTAACTTCTCAATCCCATAAATAGATTAAATTAATAGGATTAAGAAGTTGCAGACAGAAAAATACAATCAAACTGGCATCATTTTCAAGATTAAAACATAATTACTTTAAACGCCCGTTACTACTTTCTCCCTAGGTTAGGGAGATCCTTAGTGTCGGGTACTTTGTCACCGGGTAGTTTGGGGGTGTCTGGCAGCTTCGGCAGGTCGCCAGGGGGCTTGAGCCCTCCAGGGAGGTCCAGGGAAACGACCGCTGTAGCCAGCATCAGGAGGCAGACGAAGAGCTTGCAACACAAATGAACAACATTATTCAGAGCCACCACATTTTATTACTCTTTTTAACACTTCATTCATTAAATTTATTATAAGCACCTACACAATTTTTTTACTTTAGTTGGTCTACTTAACTAAGCTGCTTGTGTTATAGCTGAGGTCATACAATGCGCAATGTATATTTTTTTTACTCCGCCACTACTTGCATGACCAAATATAAAAAAAGAGTATATAAAATTATATTAAAATATGTTAATATAAAACATTTAATGGAAGAAGATTACAAACAGACTACTATATATAATACTTTATCGTGCAATTTGAGTAAAGTTATTTAGATAGAGCTTATAAAAATTTTAAGTGGTATCCACTGGATTGCTTATTCATAAGAAAAATTACAAATTCCGCTATACTATTCAGGGCATATAGAAAAAATTAAATTTCACTTACCACAACTCGAGACATTTTGTATCGTAGATGAGTTCTTTTCTCTGTTTGACCTATATCTCATATTTTCATCTTTTATATATGCCTCTGGATAATTCCATTGACAATTACAATAGTGACAATTACAGTTGAAACAATGTGACAATTACCGATAAAATTGCTTTGATGTGACATGGGATTACAAGAATAAAATTAAAACGGCTTTTAATTAGCCAACGATTCTGAATAATTATAAGCAAAATGTAACGTGATTCTCAACCCTGTTCAAAAGAAAACCAAATACTACGGCGTTCAACAAGTGGTAAAAATGACTCGGGAAATAAAAGACTATTGATAAATTATTATAAAACATTATAAATTAATTAATGCACTATTCTATAGGTACATAGCTTGAACATATCTTTGGACCCTCAATAGGCTTCGATAGGTATTAGGTACCTTTAAAAAATACCTAAAGCTTTCATTTTGATCCTAAGAAAGCTCTCCGTATGGGATCCATGACTTCGATTTTGCTTCTGTATGTGGGTGTACTCTCCATTTTCTACTCTCCATTTTCTACTCTACTCTCCATTTTCGATATATCGAAAGGATACTATTCGAAACATGCAAATTCAAAACTTTGTCCCTTGACGATAGAGTAGGATATCGATTGGATGCTAATCACTGCCAGTATGAAAATTCATCCAACTAAAATTGTACTTTAATGTAAGTGAACAAAGTTCTAAATGCGACTGTATCGAAGTAGTATCGTATCTATAATTGAAAATTGAGAGTAGACACCCTGTTTTACCCTATGAGTAGAGAACTGTCAGTTAAATCTATAGTAAGTGAAGAGAGTGGTTAACTTGTTCAAACTCGGCATGTTGGATAGCATCTATCGAAACTTTATTTTTCTCAATTTTTCATTTGCTTGCTAGATTCGTTGACTGGCTGTTGAACTTTACCTCATTATATGGCCTAACTTTTTGAAACCATCTTTTTAGTGAAGTAAACTATCAACACTCTTAAACAATAAAAGACTTTAGAGCTAAAATGTCGTTCATTCTCACTACTTATTGAGCAACCCCCGTAAAATAAAACTAGTGTATCTTACTTAGTATGTTGTAGATATGTTTATTTTCTGACATTGTTTTATCTGAGGATTTTACACACATGATTCTTTTACTTTGTTGTACTTATCGTGAAGCAAAAATACAATGACTGCAGATTTTTTTCTTTCTTTACAGGTTTAACTTTATTTGCCGCCACGAGCCAATTGCCAATTGGTCGAGTAACCTGAAAGGAAAAAGATATTTATTTAACTTTGTAACTGGGCTTCATTATATTTCATCAATCGATAAAGTGTAAAACCTATCTATACTTATTTACCTGGTTGTACAATGGCGGGACTTATATCTAAAAATAGCAAAAAATTTACATTTAAAATAAATGATGTAAGTAGGTTAATAATGATCAAAATGCAAGCAATGTTTTGATACCCCCTACACTAGTGATATAATATGTCATATTACCATTATGTTACTTCGTTTTTTTTTTTTCATAAAATAGGCAACAAGTGGTGGTTTGTAATAGGGCTTTTGTGCAATGTCCGTCTGCGGAAGTAGCACCCCTTGCCTATTTCTGCCGTGAAGCAGCAGTGTTTTCACTACTGTGTTTCGTTTCGAAGGATAAGGGAGCCAGTAAAATTACCGGCACATGAGACATAACATCTTAGTTCTCAAAGTGAGCAACGCGCTTTGCTTTCTTACTAGTGTCAAAATATGCCATTAATAAGATAATGGATGCTATGGGCGCTGGTGACCACTTACCATTAGGTGGCTCACCTGCTCGTTTGCTCACTTGTAACATTACAAAAAAAAGCTCTCTTTCGTTGCATCAAAACAAAAAGAGTCAGCAATAGACTTAAAGGAGCTTTAACTTTAAAGACGCCTTGAGCAACTGGCGGTATATCTTTTGTAAATAACGAATCGTTTGAAGCTAATTATGTTAAGAAATAATTACCAGGTTGTAAGTGTGCCGGGTAAGGATTGTTGTCAACAACATGCACTGCAAACAAAATTACAATTTACTACCGATTTTTTTTTCAAAACCTAGGTATCAGTAGTCTTTATAATCTGAAAAACGATAACCACATAAAAGTTTAAGATAAAGGCAACCACCGTTTCCCTAGACCAAACAGATGCAAAATTGTACCTCCATTGATATAGTTTGACCCCGGGTTTTGATAAAAGAACGGGTCCGGATTTACAATAACTGGAACTGAAATAGTTATAAATTGGGGGCGATTCTAGCGAGGCCGCTAAATTTAAGGCTATAATTTGACAGGTCTAAAAATGTTGCCATCTTTGTTACTGCCTATTGGCTGAAAAAATACAGCATCACTTTTAGACCTGTCAAATTTTAATCATAAAAGCGGCCACGCTAGAGTCGCCGCCAATATTATAGTAAACTGCTGTTGGTCTTAGTAGGCAGTTAAAGAGTACAAAGATAGATATGGTATTCATAATATTTTGATCATAAATTTAGCGGCCACGCTAGAGTCGCCCTTAATATTATAGTAAACTGCTGTTGGTCTTAGTTCAATGTAGGCAGTTAAAGAGTACAAAGATACTCGTAGATATGGTATCCGTAATATTTTTTCAAAGTGAAATCTTATAACAATTTACAAATTCCTAATCTAACATAGTCGCCATAAATATTTCAAGGGCTTGCTTTGTTTTACAATTTCAACAAATACACAAGCGCAGTATTACAAAAGACAATTTGCGAATGTTGCTATAGCTTGAGAGAAAGCCCTAGAAATTATTACTTTGATTTGGTAAAAAGCTAAAATGTAATGCAGTGGTGCAAGTTTGTGCAATAGTACTGATATTTCAATACTGTAGGTATGTAAATATCTCATCTATTATTTTAAAATATTATATCCACCACCATATTGATATAAATCTCTACCTCCATGATTATTTCCTCCCGGATTTTGGTAAAAGAAGGGGTCGGGATTTATAATTACAGGTCCTGAAAAAATTTACAAAATAAATATAATACCTACTTCTCTTCATAATAATAACGTTGGTACAACATTGTATCGGTTCGTAATGTTAAGTGGGCCTACTTTTACTCCCTAGTTTGAAGTGTACGTTTCTATTCTATCATTCTCGAAAGCATACTGAATAATTTGAAAATGAAACATGCTAAAGCAAAAAACAATGATGCACCGACATTATTAGGGTTAGGTGCTGACGGCTTAAAATTGTGGCAGAACACTCAACTTTAAGTTTTATACCCCAACAAGAAGAATATCTCAAGTAAGTAACGCTAGATTGAGGTTACACCTTGTATACTGTCGCGCCTGAAGCAGACTGTACTGTTATTTTGCTTGGCAGTTTCCCTCATGCTCATGCATTAATTTCATGCTTGATTCATTAAATGGTCTAGATTCGCGGATCGTCTGTCAATCATTCAAGAACTACCAATACTGGGCAGACATAGGCCACATCTAAAGATCGTGGCTCTTAGCCGAGAAAACAACTTTGTGTTAATTATAAGCCTAAATAAGTTTATACCTCCATTATTATTGCCTCCCGGGTTTTGGTAGAAGAAGGGGTCAGGATTGGCAATCACGCCTGATCCTGAAAAAGATGACAGTAAATAATTACCTACCACCAACAAGATCACGGTTGGAAAGCCAGCGCGGTTGCTATGGCATATTATGGCACTGAGTAAACTGACGGGCTATGGTTATATATCTATGTAATGAGTATGAATCGTAAGTTGATCAAATTCCTTATAAGTATATCAACTTTCGAAAAATCATAAACACCAGTTGAAATGTATTATTTTACGTATAGATTTCAGGTAATTGATCAATTTACGGAGTCTCGCGGTAAAACGAGAGGTGTACGCTGATTAGTTGAATGTCTCACTTGCTTTTACCCTGCTCTCCGCCAGCCGGCGGAGAACAGGGTAAAAGTGGCATGCATGCTTGCCACTAATGCCATCGACCAATCAGAGAACAGTGTATTATTTTACTGGTGTCAATTTAACGTAAAATTGCCTAAAATACGTTTATACCTCCATTGCCTCCCGGGTTTTGGTAGAAGAAGGGGTCAGGATTGTTAATCACGCCTGGTCCTGAAAAAGATGACAATAAATAATTAGATCACAGTTGAAAAGCCAGCGCGCTTGCTATGGAACTGAGTAAACTGACGGGCTATATGGTTATGTATCTATGTAATGAGTATGTCACCGGAAAATGATATGAATCGTAAGCTTATCAAATTCCTTATAAGTTGATCAACTTTCGAAAAATCATAAACGGTTGTTGAAATGTATGAGGTATTTTACGTACAGATTTCAGGTAATTGATCAATTTACTTTTAAAATTTGATTTGTAAAATGATCCTACGAAGGAGAGGTGTACGCTGATTATAATGCCATCGACCAATCAGAGAACAGTGTATTATTTTACTGGTGTCAATCTAACGTAAAATTGTATAGGTACTGAGCAGTGATTGGTCCATACGTGCATTTATCAACTTACCGCCAGGCAGCGTAAGTTGATCAATTAGCAGAAATCTATTATGTTAAATAATAAAATTAACCTGCCGTTTATGATTTTTCGAAAATTTATCAACTTACGATACTTATCATTTTCCGGTGTATCCAATGTGCCTATTTTAAAAAACTTACTTCCTCCATTATTGTCAACGACGTGAACTGAAAAAGGAAAATGAAAATAGTTAGTTTTTTCTAAGTGGTTTTGATAAGCTTTTGGAAAGATTTAACATTTTACGTGGTACTTAGTTGCCAAAGTTAAATAAAGCGCTTTTACAGTCGAAATAAAGTAGCTTGATTAGTATGACAGCCGGATAAAGCAATGCGTGAGAGCAGGGCGGCGGCGGCGGAGCGATACGTGCCTCACATCGCGCTGTCACAGTAAGGAGATGGGCTTCATCTCTTTACTGTGGCGCTGTCCTGCTGTAATTTTAATCAAGCTACCTACAAATTATGTAATAAACTTAGGTCTAAATAATATAAGTACAATATTTCGCCTGTAGAGCTCGTCAAAGTAAACTAAAATGATGCGCCTCACCACCACGCCGCCGCCAATATACCGAGGACGGGCGTAGGGTAGGAGCGTGACATTTGAACTTTGACACTCTATCTAGTTACAGAGCATCATTTTCTATTACATTTCTAAAAATTACTTATTAACGTTTATAGAGAAGAATGTTGCTTACCTCCGTTTTGAAATTGATGTCTAAGTTCTGATCCCACGGTAATCATGAAAAATAACAAATTTATAAGTTATAATTATACCTATATAAAACATAATTGCAGTCTAAATAGTGTAGTTTGATTGGAATGACAGCAAAGTGAGAGCAGGACGGAGTTATGCGTAAGATATTGGAGAGACAGAGACACGTAACAATCTGTAGTGTTATCACGCATAATTGTGTAGGTATTAATGAAACTAAATTATTTAAATGGGAGTTTTGTACAATCACAGTTTGAGAACCATTACCTCCATCCTGTTGCTGCGGCCTTGCCATTGCTAGAGCTACCACGCACAAGATCTGAAACACAAATGAACGAAACATGATATACTTAGGTAACGATACAAATTTAGCAACTGAAAATTTATCTGCCGGACGATGGCCATTTTTATTATCTCACGTACATGATAAAATCGATAACGTTGTTACAATTGATAACGGGCATATACATAAAATGGCATTAGGTATCTTTGGGCGTTACGGTGTGTTCCAGCTAAAAATATTTTCTCCTTGTTCACTTTACTAAAAAATAAACCGTAAACCCAGGTAGCAAAATGACGTCTAGGACGAAAAAAGTACGTCATTTTAAGGTCAATTTAGGGTCAGTACTGAATTCGTCGAGATAGGACGTAAAACTGACGACATTTTTGGTCAGTATAGAGTCGGTACTACATTGGTCGGAATCTTTCGTCTAACTGACGTCATTTTTAAGTCAGTTTAAGACCGTACTGTATTGGTCAAAATCGTCCGTCAAAATGTCGTCACTTCTTGGTCATTTTAGGACTGTGCTGTACCAGTGAACAGTAAGCGTTTTTCAAGAATCAGCTGAAGTCCATTAAAGGTCATTCAAATTTAATGTCCATCCTGGTCACTTTGGGTCAGTTAGCGAAAGGTCAGCTGTGGTCAGTCTTTGGTAGGTCGACAAAGTCGGGAGAGTGACGTAATCTTACAGTTTATTCAATGAATAACGGGTCAGTAATTTATTTATCGAAATTGTTCGTAATTTATTTTTTTGGTTAATATAAGGTTGGTAGGGTACTGCATTCGTCGGAATCGTACGTCAAACTGACGTCATTTTTATAGTAATAAATATATGTAGGAGATGGCGCTGTACAAAACGCAGCATTTTGTATATCGTGGTATTGAGATTTTTTCTCGTAGAATGACCCTCTCGCAGTATGACGTGGTATGTAGCCGTGACATTTCCTTGGTGGTGGAAATGTAGGGTTATAGGTTATACCTATAAATAACGTTCCTAGATGGCTAGATTGGTTAAAGTGACTTAACATCACTTATAACATCACATCTTCAGTTATGCAGCTATTTATTTTTATTAAGCCACCTACAGCAGCGCCGCTTTGCCTTTGCCTTGAAGCCACGTCTACAGAATGAACTACTACAGTACGTCGTGAGTACGTCGTAAGAGACGTCATCAGTACGTCGTAAGAGACGTCATCAGTACGTCTTCAGAGACGTCATCCTACCGTCCTCATATGACGTCATAAGGCTGTGACAATAGTACGTCATTGGCTGGTCATACAGACGTCATAATATGACGTCTCCTACGTCGAAAATGACTGTATTATGACGTAATTTTGACGACATTTTGCTACCTGGGAACAGGTACAGTAAAGAGCACATCAACCTAGACACACTGGACTTTGTACCGTTCATATTTCAATAGACGCAGGGGCTAGAGTCGCACTGCCAGTTGCACTTGTCGTTGACTGTACTTACCTAAATCAATAAAATAAATAAATATGGAAAACATTTCACATCAAGTCTATTTATTTGGGCAATGTTAGTAACGACCAAATTCGGATACATGCTTTTGCAAGGTTTTTTGTAGATTTCTACAAAACTGTACTATATAAGTATCAGAGATTGATATACCCTACTCACATACATAAAATTCAGTAAATTCTATGATTAAATTAATAGCTAAATAACAGCCAAACAAAACAAACAGCTCACATTTTTCTTTGTTTTTGAGCTGAGCTAGTCAATGAAAACTCCGACTCTACAATCTACAATACACTAGACTTGAATTAGGTGAATATTGTAGGAAAATTCTGTTAAAATATAGCCATCCCCCAAATGTAGCTACCTATTTCCAAAAAAGTTAGGTGTGAATATAACACAACATCACGTCTAGTATAATCCCCGTCAGGGAAGGAAAAGACTAACTTATCTATAAGTAATTTCAATTTCTCAGTACCACTTAAAATTATGAAATCATACAATATTTGTACGTCGTATTGGGGCTCATAATAACATCAGTAATGTACGTGTTTCATAAGGTTTTATTTAGTTTAGAGCGATTTTAATATTTTTAAAAACTATAGGCCCATTGCCATGTTTAGTTTCGGTCAATGTTGGCTAAAATGTTCAAACATTGACTATAATATAAATAAATAACAAGGCGTAGCAAATCCCACACCTTATCTTGACATAATTGTAATCTTTTGATCGCTTATTTACATCGCAATTTTACGCATCATTCGGTAATAACAAGTTCATTATTATAAAGAAAGAATAATCAACATGAAAAAAAAAATGTTTTCCTCCTATTGCGTAAAGATAAAAATTGCGTGTATTATTCCTGAGAAAAAAATATATATGGACACAATATTATATATTATATATAGTAACACTCTTTTATTATAAGTTTCTCAGATACTTTAATCACGCTACGCAAAAACACTCACCTACTCAACCCAAAAAAAGTACCTACTGTAATTTAAACACAAAGAACTAACTGAGATCAATTAAATGCTACACTTCGCAAACAAAGGACAATAGATAGGTAATACAGTTTAATCGATGCTTCGACTTTATCTATACACTATAAATACCTCTACTTATGCCTATTAGATAATACAATTCATGATAACATATCTACATCATACATACATAGTAAGGATAGGCAGAGACTACAGCCCTCCACAATGTGTGCCTCCAGTCGCGAGTAGAGAAGCGAAGGAAGTATAATCTTGCTTGACATAGGTACTTCCCTTGCTTCCTCTCTACTCTCATCAACCCTTTCATACGTGCTTGTCGCCGAGGCCTTCTCCTTCCAACGTTTCCATTCATTCTCGCCCTCAGATTACTCACGCCTGATAAATTTCTTTCGTCTAACTCCTCATTTGAAATTGAATTCGAATTTATAAGTATCTAACACAAATAATCGCTAAAATCGCAAACTAACGGCTAATTCTGGTTTTTAGGGTTCCGATACCAAAATGGTAAAAAAAAGGAACCCTTATGGTGCCGCTCTGTCTGTCTGTCCGTCTGTCTGTCACACCTCTATATCTCAGCAACCACTTATGCTATCAACCTGAAATTTGGAATAGTTTTAGAATATAGTTGCCCAACTTAATTGCACAAGAAAAAATTTTGAAAAAAGTATGATTATTAATATAAAGGGGGCCAAAATAGGGGGGGCCAAATTTCAAATTGTCGCTACTAGGTCGAGTGGGGTATCATATGAAAGGGCTTTACTTGTACATTTTAAAATATATTTTTGTATTTTTTTAAATTTCTTAGTTTTAAAGTTATGATGAAAAATGTCAAGAAAAATACCATTCCCCCCCCCTTATCTCCGAAGTTTGAGTAAGGAAAAATCTGAATTAATTACAGTTGACAGAAGTTTATATAAACTTTACAGCAAAAATAAAACGATCTTTCTAAGTTGCACAGTTTTTCAGAAATCTGCAAAAAACCTTTACAAACAAATTTAGTTTTGCGGTCCTGAAAATGGACTTTATTGCTTCCAAAAATACTATAGGTATATCGGAACCCTCGGCGCGCGAGTCCGACTCGCACTTGACCGGTTTTTTTTAATGTGTTGCTACCAGTAGTGTTTATCCATTTACAGCTTCAAAAGACCTGTGCTTTGCAAAACTCGAAAAACCGCGAAATTTATGCACCTTTTTTTGGTTTGCAAATAAAAGATATAACAAGTTCCATTCCCCGCGGTATATTTCACAGAAAAAAAATCAAATCTTAAAATTTTACTGTTTTGAAAAATATTGAAATTTTGCTGTATCTCGGTAAGTACCTAAGTACTCATTGCTGGCTGGCTGGCTACTTTAAAAATTTATAGATTTTTTTTAGTTAGTCAAAGTCAAATTTATTTATTGCAGTGATCGTAAGATATTCATATATCATCATCCACCATCAATCATTAGAAATTAGGTACCCAATTAGATACCCATGGCCACCGTAAGTGGTAACAGAACAAGTAGGATGTATAGGTAAAGCATAATATCAGCGTCAGCGCTACGTTGCTTACTCTATGAACCAGAAAAAAATCAGTTCAAGGTCATTGTGATAACACTTATGTGCGGCTGACTGATTTCGGTAATTAGCTAGCATAACGTGCCACAAAGACGATTGAAGATAATTTCCTATGTAACTTTCACCTTATTTTCAACGTAATAAGTTTATTATTTAAAACTTACCAAAAAAGTCTTCATTATTGTTTATAAACTTAAAAGTGATAAAAATAAAAATAAATTCTCAAAATCACAAACTAGACTGTGTGACCGAATTTTATTGTGGTGTCTTATATACTAATTCTAAGACCAACGATAACCTACCTCGACCCGCCAAAGTAAATATACCGATGGTAAAACACACATTAACACGTAATTGCATTTACTTACGAACAAAGAACAAAAATGCGTAGTTTTTCCTGTAAACACTTTTGCTAATCCAATGTTTTTAGGGTTCCGATACCAAAACGGTGGAAAAAAAGGAACCCTTATGGTGCCGACTTTATCTGTCTGTCATCATCTACTCATGATATCGACTTGAAATTGGGAATATTTTTAGAATATGGTTGCTCTAAATTATGATTATGAATGTAAAGGGGGCCCAAATAGGGGTGGCAAATTTTAAATTGTCGTTACTAGGTCGAGTGGGGCATCATATGAAAGGGCTTTACTTGTCACGGAGTAAGGAACTTTCCTTTACTTGTACATTTTAAAATATATTTTAGTATTTTTACGACTCTTAGTTTTCAAGTTATGATGAAAAATTACAAAACAAGCCATTCCCTTATCTCCGAAGTTTATGTAAGCAAAAATCTTAATTGATTGCAGTCGACAGTTGATTGCAGTCGATAGAAGTTTATGTACATACGAGTATTACAGCAAAAATAAAACGATCTTTCTAAGTTGCACAGTTTTTTAGAAATCTGCAAAAAACCTTTACAAACAAATTTAGTTTTGCGGTCCTAAAAATGGACTTTATTGTTTCCAGAAATACTATAGGTATATCGGAACCCTCGGCGCGCGAGTTAGACTCGCACTTGACAGGTTTTTTTTTTAAGTAAACGTCGGTCTAATATTAACCGTTTCTAGGTATTCGCTTTGGTGATTCGTGGGTGATTCCCTGAGCTCATTAAGTTTGAACATTATATACATATTTAAGTATAAGGCCACACTGCGAATCTATTTTTCTGTAGCGTAATATTAGTTATTTGGTTCTGTTGTGGGCACTGGTCAGGGCACAGTGGGCATGCTCACAACCCTAGTTATTTCTGTCGTAGCCAAATTGTCATTTCACATTATTTTATTTATTTATTTTATTGTCAAATTTTATATGACAATAATACACCACAGAACAATAGCATATAGTAAAAATAATATAACAATGCAGATACTGATGGAAAAGCACGTGGCGTTATTATGACTGTAACAGCCCAAATAGACCAAGGCCTGTGCCAGGGCTAGCCACATCTATTTTTCCGTCAAAAATAATGTGCCATCTGCGAACCAAAAACATTTGCAAATAAGAACTTAACTAAAGTAAGGACGCTGATGTCTTAAAAACATGCAATCATGCAAACTATCTTCTACTTTTACATATTTTTTACACTACATAACTATCTAATCAAATTATATACATAATGATAAAAATAATAATACACAAAATATAAAAAAACCGGCCAAGTGCGAGTCGGACTCGCGCACTGAGGGTTCCGTACCACCACATAAACATAATTGTATTAGTTGAAATTTCAGTAAGTTAATGTGCTTGATTTTTTGAGTCCGACACGCGCTTGACCAAATTTTATTATTTGTTGTTATTTTATAGCCTATGCCCTATAAACATACCAATTTTCAAGTTTGTAAGTGTTCCCGTTTTTAAATAGAACTAAAACAAAAATCGCCTCAGCGACCATCCAACTTGACCCCTCTCTTATATGAATGTTCTTGAAACGGGAGCTCAACACAATTGGTTACCATTAGTTGTGAGAAAAGTTGTAATATTTAATGATTTCAGACTTTTCCCATTATTTGTACTGTGAGACCTAGCTTCTTGCCAAATTTCATAATTTTAGGTCAACGGGAAGTACCCTGTAGGTTTTTCATTTTTGAATAAATGTATGGAGATGAGGAGATAAAATGCCATATCTTTTGATTGCGTCGTTGTAAAAAATTGACATTTTCAGATCTTGTGTGGTTCATGGATCCTAATATATGGTATTAATTTCAACCTGATACCTTTACCCGTTCGTGAGATAAAGGGTCTTGACAGACAGACAGACAGACAGACAGACAGACAGACAGACAGACAGACAGACAGACAGACAGACAGACAGACAGACGGACAACAAAGTGATCCTATAAGGGTTCCGTTTTTTTCTTTTGAGGTACGGAACCCTAAAAACCGGCCAAGTGCGAGTCGGACTCGCGCCCTAAGGGTTCCGTACCTATCTACCATATGATATACTAAAAGCTTTTGCTCTTTGATTTTAAAAACTCTGCGACCATCCAACTTGACCCCTCTTTTATAGAAAAGTTCTTGAAACGGGAGCTCACTTTAATTTGTTACTATTAGTTGTGAGAAAAGTTGAAATATTTAATGGTTTTAGACTTTTCCCTTTATTTGTACTGTGGGACCTAGCTTCTTGCCAAATTTCATAATTTTAGGTCAACGGGAAATACCCTGTAGGTTTTGCTTTTTTGCGTAAATGTATGGAGATGAGGACATAAAAAGCCATATCTTTTGATTGCGTCTTTGTGAAAAATTGAAATTTTCAGATCTTGTGTGGTTTATGGACCTTAATATTTTTTCTTAATGCATTTTTTATCATGACACCTGCAAGTGTCAAACTTGACCTGTTCTTAAATGTACAGCTAAGAGCACGTCAAGCTTGACACTCGCAGTGCGACTCTAGCGCCGACGCGTTTGAAATAAGCACGGTACAAAGTCCAATGTGTCAAGCTTGATGTGCTCTTAACAGTACTTCCTAATAAAATAAGACATAAAGAATGACAAAGAGCAAAGACAACCAGAATTTGATTAAAAGAGTTCCCGAAGAAAATTATTATACACTGCTTCTGAGTTCATGAGAAACAGCAAAAGTAAAAACCGCTAGTATCCAAACAAAATTAAAAAGCCAAGTGACATCAAAGCTCTCAGCCAAGCCAAAAATATTTTAAAAGCTCAAAATGTCACTGTCAAATCTGTTGCTAAATATTCACGAAGCAGTAATTCGTCCTATAAAAGGAAAATGTTATTTAGTTCATGGAGAATACGATTACTATCACTATTTATGCGATGGATTCGATGACAGAGTATGTTACTTCGCTTGTATCGGAATTTTTAACACTGCTGTTTTTAGGTTATGTTGACATCAGCTGTTTTCTATCCATTTTTTTTTTCGATATTCCAAAGCTTACCAACACATTTTGCAGCTATGTCAAAAGCAATAGGCTAAAGCTGTCAGCAAAAACAAGTTTGTAAAACAATGTTATTCTTTCCGTCAAACTCTGGTTTTAGTTTCATGGCTGCAAAATGTGTTGGAATAAATGGATAATACTTTCAGGGTTGGGGTTGTGGGTACAGAACACTGCAAACAATATGTTCCTGGGTAAACCAGAATCATAAGAATGCAGGCACCGTCCCATCTATTCGAGAAATACAGGAGATATTGGTCCAACTTGAAGATAAACCACAATCTTTTCTGAATTCTAAACAGTGGATAGGTAGTTTTGAGGTGAGAGATTATTTATAATTTTCAAGTTTTTGGTTTTCACTTTACGCTGGCATTTTCGAATCCAGATCTTTATCCAGCATTTTTTTTATATCACAAGTAGGCAAACAAGCAGATGGACCTGGTGGTAAGTGTCACCACTGCCCATGACTCCCACTGTCTTATTAGTGAAATAATTTGACACTAATAAGATAGCAAAGCATGTTACCCACCATGAGAACTAAGATGGTATGTCTTATGTGCCAGTAATTTCACTGGCTCCCATACCTTTCAAAGCGAAACCAGGCCTGTGACACTCCGCACACTAAGTATGCAGTACCTATAGGAAGTTTTTGAACTAGCTCAAAAATAAAACTGTGTTCATCAAAATTTTATTACCATATTACATTACGGCACGGCGCCGTGCCAGCTATTTGAAACCACACTTACAGGTTCTTTTTTTATTTATCGGCTGTCAAATTTTTTAGTTTGTGACGAATTTCGTGTTGCAAAGTTCATCAATGACAGCAACATCATTAAATATTGATCACAAACCCGAAGATTTTGGAAACCATGCGGAGCAATTTCCTGGTTTTGGAATGCAACAAAAACTAAAATTGTGGTATAAAAATTTCAGGTATGCTTAGTGATAGACAAACTGTACGATATTCCGTGCAAGATTCTCCATGTGAACAAAGGAGACGAGTTGGACAGCATTGTGGAAGCACTGAAGACTCATTTTGAGAAGTTCGGCAGCCCAGTAATGATGGGAGGCGATGTAGACTGCTCCTCTAAAGGTGTCATGGGATTAAAACTAAATGGAACAGATGCCAGTTTATTGATTGTGGTAAGCATGAGTGTTAATATTTTATTATCCTTACAGAAAGGCAGAACAGCCATTTCTGATGTATTTTTATTTTGACTTTTTTTCTAAAAGGAGCATCAACTGTAGACAGAAAAAGATAAAAATTTTAAATCATAATCACATGGTCCATTAGTTTGGTTTCAGCCCATGATGTCACATTCGCAGAATTTCACACATTGTGACATTCTGCCTAAGTTGTACTTGTAGGTGCACATAATTGTTACTTGCACTTGTAACCTAAACTTGTAACTTGAACATGTAACTTATGACTGAACTTGTACTTCTAACTTGTGAATTGAAGTTGTAACTTGTACTTGAAACTTGTACATGTATCTTGTAACTTGAACATATACTTGTACCTGTAACTTGTATTTTTAAGTTGTACTTGTAATTTTTACTTGTAGCTTGTACTTGTAACTTGTACATCTTGTGAATTGTACTTGTAGGTAGGTACTTTTAATATGCTCTAGGTAGGTACTTTTAATATGCTCCTCGAGGCTTATTGATGTGTCGGGTGATAAAAGGGCTGGCAGCTACCTCGGGCAGAGGATAAGTCTGGCTATCCAGAGAGGGAACGCTGCCAGCCTTTTGGGCACCCTACCCAGGTATGATGATCTGGGTGACATTTTCTCCAGTAAAATTACGAGAGATTGTATGGCGAAAGTGAAATAATTGATAATAGCCGTGATTCTTTTTCAGATCGATAGATTATATTTCTGTGTAAAGATTTTTAATGGAATCCACCTAAATTTACTTCATTTATTTATTTATTTTGCCGTCCAAACATTAAAAAAATATGGAATTTCGGAAAAAAATGTTAATAGATTATTTTTTTTATTTACGGCTTGCTATATATTCAGAATTTCATATTATACATGAATCCACCTAAAAATATTAGCTTTTTTGTATTGTTTAACTTTTATAGCACGAAATTTAAATACAGCTTATCTTCGCAACCAAAAATAGTAATAGATCCGTTTTGCTTTCTAATAATTTAAATAGTGCTATATAATCACATTTTTGGCAAATCCAACATAAATGTTTACAAAATCATTGTAAACCAGCGATTACAAAAAACTTTTTTTTTATTTAGTATGGCATTTTTGTGAATATATATAAGAATCACTTACATTTAAAAAGGTTGAGTTTAGCTCAGTTTATTGCTATTATTTTACCTCGACTTTATTGGCCCTTATATGTAAAAATAAGTGGAGATTTTATATTTTGAAATAAATTGATATTTTTAAATATATTTATGGTGGATTTTGATGCCTATATGTAAAGAATACGTTTATCTATGATATAAAGTATATAATTGTCTATTACTATTTTTGCCTTAGCTGTTATTCGAAAAAAATATTCCGCTTTAAATTTTAGGTGGATTCGTAAATATTGCGTCTTAACATCATATTTAAATACGATATACACAAAAAAGTAGCTATTAGCATTTAATGTTTTGCAAAACCGTATTTTTACTGGACTAAAGGTAATTAGTACCTATTATGTATGACTTGATCTGTAAAGACATGAATAAAGTTAAATATTTCAAAAAAAAAAAACTTAAAATACCACTAACTTTAGCATTCCAAATTATGTTCCATTTTTGTTATTTCTTTCTCAAAATGTTGTTTGGGAATACCTTCTTTAATGCAGGAAATTAAAGTCAATTTTTAATTTCTTTTTTATGTAGCATAATAATGAAATATTACCATAATATGCTCTACTTATACTGTTTGGAGAACGTGACATTTTGTGATCGTGACATTCTGCAAACTTGACATTTTGCGAAGGTGACATTCTGAGGTTGTGACATTATGCGCCGAGAGCTTTACTTGTAGCTACAGATAAGAGTTACAAAACTAGTACGAGCAGAATGTGAACTTCACAGACTACACTACAATCTTAAAAATCATACACCTGCTCAAGGTCATCCCGTTTTGCTCAAGGTCATTGACATACAACAAAAAATTTGTCTGATTTATTAGTTTTTTGTATTTATAATTAGGCAACTTACACTTTTACTCTCACATTATTTTTATATCAATTACTTTTTAATTTCAGGATCCACATTATGTTGGGAAGGAACAAACTAAGG
The DNA here is from genome assembly GCA_947532105.1 of Athrips mouffetella. Taxonomy (NCBI): domain Eukaryota; kingdom Metazoa; phylum Arthropoda; class Insecta; order Lepidoptera; family Gelechiidae; genus Athrips; species Athrips mouffetella. Next base: position 18,313,455 of record OX383975.1, on the reverse strand, counting down.
AATTTCTCCACAACAAAGGTTATGTGAAGTGGCAGCCATTAAAAGACTTCCTCTCATCTTCATTCTACAACTTATGTTTACCACAAGTCCAAGCAAGCAGTAAAAAAGGTGAAAAATAGAATACCTATTGAATCAAACAAAGCTTTAATTTAAATTCAGCCTTTATTTATACTAAATATTAATAATTAGTTATCCTAAATAAGGTAAAATAATTTAATAATAAATTAAGAGATACTGACTAGACTATTCAGACTAGTATGTTCATGTCATGGGGACTTGATATAAAAAATATAATAATGCAAAATGGTAATGATTCATCATCATGGACTTCCAACTTCAAAATGACTTCACTCGGTTATCAAACAAGACCGACCAAGGTACTTATAAATGGACAAGAGCTTTGAAAAATATAATAATTTTTGGAACAACTTTAAGGTAACAGATTTGAACGATGAATATGATCATCAGCCCCTCCGTCACTTTTGTAAATTGATCTAATTTCAAAATGCAATTTGGCTAATACATTTCTTAAAGGTGTACAATCTTAACAAAAGGCCATGCTTATAAAAGAGGCCCGCCCGTATAAAGTGGCTCGAATTTTACACGAAAACAAGAGGTTCTTAAAAAAATATTGAAACATATTTTTAAGAGCTCATTTTGGAAGCAAAACAATTTTAAGAAAATCATTACTTCCCATACATAGTGAACCAACCCATATATGATGGACTAAACATCTTTTCCAAAGTGCAAAATATTTTTCGTATAATCACGGAACTGTTATATAAAAATAATGGCATAGCCAAAGTGGTTTTTCGTATATTGCAGCCGCTTAGTATTTATACGTGGACACGCTTTATAAATGCACCAAATTATACCCAGGTACTAGTTAGGTACATAGCTCTCAATTTTTGATAGAAGTCAATTCCATTGAAAATCCAAGAATTGGCTCCTATCAAAAATTGAGAGCTTAGAACCTGGAAAAAAGTTGTATTTATAAGGCGTGTCCACGTAAAGGCGATTTAAGACTAAGCGACTGGACCAGTATGTTGAGGTTCAGTTTTATGGTTGAGAAAACATGCTCAGTTTGTCAGGCCTATTTCAAAGTCACTACAAAACCTCTAGAAAAAGCACTTATGTGTGAAATTTGAGGCACTGGCGCGTTAATCAGTATTCATGATGAGGCAGACGCCCTGCAGGATCCAGTGGCTCGGGTGCTCGGCGGTCCACAGGTTGGACTCAAACACCAGCCCCACCCCCATAGCGTTGCGCCGGGTGGACGTCGTGTACACCGGCGTTTTAAGGGTATTCTGCAATTCACATCATATTGTCAGACTACCTACATACTGGGGTATTTTTAGACCCGTAGCAAATCTGAACAACTTTTCCAAAAAACTAAATTTTTCCCAGGGGTTCAAAAGTAATCCAGAAGCTCTCAGGAAGGATAGACTATTATAACAAAAACGTTAAAAATCTAGTCCTAACAATTCGTTACAAACTAAGTGTGCTGTGTTAGTATGCTACTCTCCAGGGGTTCTCCCTTCTCCCAATCCCTCATTTAGTACACCTATCATGTAGACAGGAGGGATGGATATTGAGGACACCTAGATGAGATGAGACCAACAAGCAGCTCATCATATTGACCGTCTCGTGGCTGCGGCTCAACGCAAAACTTGTCATGTGGTTCTTTCCTAGGATAAGGGGTAAAATAGCTGTGATCTGATCACCCGTCTGCGTGCGTCGCGGCGTCACCAACAGAAGTAATAATAATGCTAACATTCACTACCTTATCTCCTAGGCGATGTAAGGATCTTGAACCGGACAATGGACAGCAGCGTCCTACATATCTTATAACTACACTGCTCCAACAAATCACCAATGTCACCCGCGTCAATGTTTCATTTATTCATATCGAGTGGGTAGTAAGATCCATGACCGACCTCACAAACTCTGGTGACAGAGTTATAGAGTCACCAGAAACCTCTGTTAGCCATAGCGACTATTGCCCGGGACCAACGGCTTAATGTGCGTCGTGCCTTCCGAAGCACGGAATCACCTAACTTTTCGGGCAATTAGGTGAATCATCATGTCCGGGGAAGTCTTACAAAGTGATTTTTATTTGACAGTGTCCCGACCGAGAATCGAACCCAGAACGAGAGTCGTTCTAAACAATAGACCACGGAGGCTGTTGACTACGATACATCCCTCCGGCTATTTAGCTTAGAAGATTTTGGTTAAAGCTCTATCTGTCAAGCAGTGGAAGTTTACAAACCTGTAGCTTGAGCTTGTGCGCCTCTATAGGTATGATATAGATGATGGGCATCTCCGTGACTAGCACCTTAGGGTGCGAGCGAGCCAAACAGCCTCCCTCTAGGTCCCAGCGACAACCTTCTAAGTAAAGACCTCGGACGTAGCAACCCTGAAAATCAAATGCACTTATCAGAAGCACGTCTGTTTACAATCTAATAAACGTAAATTTTTTACTAGTTTATCAAAGAATTATTAAGATGACGATAGATGGTTTTATCTGCAAACACTATTTAGTATATAGGTTTTTATCTACATTCATGTCGTAATCTTTGAATTATGATTCAAAAAGTTGGTACTTAAGGCTGAATATTACGCAGAGTACGCATAAAAAATTAAAAAGTTACCATTACGTAACGATTTTTGTATGAAAATTTTGCAAAGGTGTTACGTAATTTAACTTTTTAATCATAACATAACACTTGGATAAAATTCTTCTTGAACTTATACCTATTTAAAGAAGACTGAATATAAAGTCTTTTAGAGAGCCGGTTATAAATGTAACAGTTTTTCGTAGTAGCTGTCAAATATCAGTAGCATATTTACGAAGTGTACCTTATAAACAACCTATTATTTTGGAGCAGTTACAGTAACAGTTACTATAGTTACAATTATTTTATCTGTAGTGGAAAATATGCGCGCGCAACCTGAAATTAGAAGGACTTGGAAGTAGATATTAGTTGGCCGCCATTTTCAAATAATTACCTTTTTCGAGTATTTTGTGCCCGTGAAAGTAATGTGAAAGTTTATTGAAAAAGTAGATAAAGTGGTGCAGTCAGGATACTGCAGTTACACCAGAAGATTCTTAATAACATAACCTACAAAGAATTGGGAAAGAATGAAAATCGAAAAGAAAATCATATCTTGTTAAGAAATGTTCTGCTTGTATATTTCAAAGAAGACCTAGTGGATATATTAAGGCGGCTTCTTCAGACTCATATCAGAACTGTAATATACATAAGTTACCTTTGTTGTTTACTTACTTTTGTTTAATTTTTATAAGTAAGTACCTACCTATTGCATGAGTGAAGATAAAGTAGTATACGCAACTGCATATAATATGGTATTAAAACACTCGTTTGATGCTATTATCACACTTGGCTACGCCTCGTGTGATAAACCCAAACTCGTGTTTTAATAACCTGTTTTATCTACACTCATGTCGTAATCTTTGACTTATGATACAAAAAGTTGTACATAAGGCTGAATATTACGCAGAGTATGCATAAAAAATTAAAAAGTTACCATTACGTAACGATTTTTGTATGAAAATTTTGCAAAGGTGTTACGTAATTTAACTTTTTAATCATAACATAACACTTGGATAAAATTCTTCTTGAACCTAAACCTTTTTAAAGAAGACTGAATATAAGGTCTTTTAGAGAGCCGGTTATAAATGTAACAGTTTTTCTTAGTAGCTGTCAAATATCAGTAGCATATTTACAAAGTGGACCTTATAAACAACCTATTATTTTGGAGCAGTTACAGTAACAGTTACTATAGTTACAATTATTTTATATGTAGTGGAAAATATGCGCGCGCAGCCTGAAATTAGAAGAACTTGGAAATAGATATCAGATTTCCGCCATTTTCAAATATTTATCTTTTCCAAGTATTTTGTGCCCGTGAAAGTAATCTGAAAGTTTATTGAAAAAGTTGATAAAGTGGTGCAGTCAGGATACTACAGTTACACCAGAAAATACTCAATAACTTATGATCTTGTCCCATATTAGTCTAGGACATTTTATGACATAACCTACAATGAATTGGGAAAGAATGAAAATCGAAAAGAAAACCATGTCTTGTTAAGAAAATGTTCTGCTTGTATATTTCAAAGAAGACTTAGCGGATATATTAAGGCGGCTTCTTTAGACTCATATCAGAATTGTAATATGCATACTCGTAATATAAGTTACCTTTGTTGTTTACTTACTTTAGTTTAATTTTTATAAGTAAGTACCTACCTATTGCATGAGTGAAGATAAAGTAGTATACGCAACTGCATATAATATGGTATTAAAACACTCGTTTGATGCTATTATCACACTCAGCTACGCCTCGTGTGATAAACCGAAACTCGTATTTTAATAACCTATTTTATATGACAGTTGCATAAACTACTATTATATGACAGTTGCATAAACTACTATAAGAGACACCGTCTCTTACACCCCGCATAGTGTTGATACTGAGGTGGGCCTCTCCTCTATCTCGTCGGGGCTCAGTCAGGAAGTGACACGTGTGAACTGCGTGGAGCGGTCTAGAGGCCACGTGTGAGACAGGCGATCTGATCGTGGCGTTCAGACAGACTGTTCAGTATAACAGTGTGAGTGTTATTACCGTAGTAGGCCTCTCTTCTATCTCGTCGGGGCTCAGCCAGGAAGTGACACGTGTGAACTGCGTGGAGCGGTCTAGATGCCACGTGTAAGACACGAGATCTGATCGTGGCGATCAGACATACTGTTCAGTATAACAGTGTGAGTGCTATTACCGTAGTAGGCCTCTCTTCTATCTCGTCGGGGCTCAGTCAGGAAGTGACACGTGTGAACTGCGTGGAGCGGTCTAGATGCCACGTGTAAGACACGAGATCGGATCGTGGCGATCAGACATACTGTTCAGTATAACAGTGTGAGTGCTATTACCGTAGTAAGCCTCTCTTCTATCTCGTCGGGGCTCAGTCAGGAAGTGACACGTGTGAACTGCGTGGAGCGGTCTAGATGCCACGTGTAAGACACGAGATCTGATCGTGGCGATCAGACATACTGTTCAGTATAACAGTGTGAGTGCTATTACCGTAGTAGGCCTCTCTTCTATCTCGTCGGGGCTCAGTCAGGAAGTGACACGTGTGAACTGCGTGGAGCGGTCTAGATGCCACGTGTAAGACACGAGATCGGATCGTGGCGATCAGACATACTGTTCAGTATAACAGTGTGAGTGCTATTACCGTAGTAAGCCTCTCTTCTATCTCGTCGGGGCTCAGTCAGGAAGTGACACGTGTGAACTGCGTGGAGCGGTCTAGATGCCACGTGTAAGACACGAGATCTGATCGTGGCGATCAGACATACTGTTCAGTATAACAGTGTGAGTGCTATTACCGTAGTAGGCCTCTCTTCTATCTCGTCGGGGCTCAGCCAGGAAGTGACACGTGTGAACTGCGTGGAGCGGTCTAGAGGCCACGTGTAAAGACGACACGCGATCTGCACATGAGCGATTAAATACGACTCCGGGATGTGTAGTCCTGATAGCCAGATCACCAACGGCTCTTCGATTGTGGACTGAAACCAAAACAATTTATTAGATCCAAAAAGATTTCATGTTTCTAGTTTCTACACACATCTAGAGATCTTACGTGACAGGATCTTAGGAACATTTCCGTAACCGAAAAAAAAAATGTTAAATGGACATCCATCTTTTTCCAGCAACCATGCCTACAATACGCTAGAAAGAGACCCATTTAGACTGCGAGCTCTTAGGACGTTGTTCACATTCGCGTGCACTCTGTGGCTGTCTTTGTCTATGTACACACGGCCGCACGTCGGTGGAAACACTTTGACCCTGAGCGGGTCTCTGGTTTCGGGTGTTTGTAGCGTAGCGCTGGTTCAGCTTATACTGGTTTCTTTCTACTTATTTTCTGCCGTGCGTACTTGGCATCTCTTTAATTTGATTTATAATGAGCAGGACGGAGCGATACGTGTGTCTGTCGCTCCAACATATACGAATAGCTCAGTTTTGCTGTCATTCTCATCAAGCGTACATTATTTAGAGTGTAAGCAGGGTGAGAATTAGAGAATACGAACCCAGTCGGTGTACTGTTTGGCGCGTCCCATGAAGTGTTCCATCCACCCTCCTAGCGACTTGCATGTGGCCGGGGCAAGGCTGCGCCACGGCTGAAATCATCGAAATTAAATTAAATAAATTACCTAATATCAAATCAAATAAATCATAGGTACATACAGGGTCTAAGGAGCGGTATACGGAAAACTGAAAGGGCTTACTTAGTAGACAAAACTGACCAACTTTTCCAAAAAAAAACGAATAAAAAAATATCAGCCTCTCCATACTACTCGTAACTGTCCAATCAAGTTTACAACTTTGTTGGAGCGGCCGATTTTTTTTTTCTATTGAAGTTGTTCAGTTATGTATGACTATCTAATCTGATGACTAAATGAGTCATAACTAATCATGCCTTTTTAGTTTTCGAAAACCTGTCCCTTACACCCTTTTTTCGACTTCTTCATGCAAGCTGCAAAAATATTAGAGGACACTAAAACGGTTTGATTCCATACAGATAACTTTTGATTTTTTTTGGTTTGTTTGACTGTCAACCACTTGCAAACTGGTGAACCGAACTGGGTATCCGATAATAACTGACAACGTATCTTTTTGTGTTGTGTTCGTAATTTTTAAGACAATGTTTGTGTGAAAAGAAAAGCCGGAAAAGTTTCCCGGAAAATTTACAAAATCGGGAAAACCTGAAAATGCTTTATCTAAGGGCTTTTTGTATGAACTCAAGCTTAGGGCTGCCCATGCAAAGCCGGAGCGGGCCGCTAGTTTTATACTATACTATTGAACGAGCAATATTTGTATATATACCGGGTGTAATAATATAAATGTATATATTTGTAATAGAATTCTCAAAAACGGCTCTAACGATTTCGATGTAATTTACTATACTGGGATTTTCGGGGGCGACAAATCGATCTAGCTGAGTTTCATGTCTGGAAATATTAGTTTTCTCAGTGTTGTATGAACATTTCTTGAAAATAGCGCCTATCAGAAACCCTGCAGAGCCATCTGTTGTAAAGTTCGGGTGCCCCAGGGTACTCTCCAACCATTACAATTTCATATTTCATTTATTGCATTCAAATGGTATTACAATGGTCTTACATGTAAATAGTCTCACATTTGATACCTTTGTAGGTGTTTCATAAAAGTCCGTTATTACAATTTAAAAAAAAAATATATTATGCAAATTGTTAAATAATCAATGTCAAAATAATACAATTAAAAACATATTATATATATATAGGGTGACTTTTAATTAGTTCTTAGTTAGTACTGAACAACTTTCCCCAAGGAACATAGGTCGAAATACGAAAATCAAGTTTTGACCTCCCATAGAAACATGCAGTTTCTTTTTTTCTGATAGCGCATTTTGTATGGGAGGTCAAATTTGATTTTTCGTATTTCGACCAATGTTCCTAGGGAAAAGTTGTTCAATATCATCATGGCAGAAAAAGCATGAAAGTAGAATAAATGCAGTAGAAATGAGAGCGTTGAGGAGTATGATTGGTGTGAAATTGAGTGACAGGATTAGAAAATAGTATGATAAGAGAACGTTGTGGCGTAAAAGAAGACGTAGTGACTAAAATTGAGAAAGGGATGCTGAGCTGGTTTGGTCATGTAGAGAGGATGAATGAAGGAAGATTGACGAAAGAGATCCACAAGGCGAGAGTGAATGGAAACGTTGGAAGGGGAAGGCCTCGGCGAACGTACCAGGACCAAATTCAGGACGTTCTGAATAAAGGCCAGGTTAAAAGTACCCTAAAACCGACGAGCATGTATGAAAGGATTGATGAAAGTTCAGGAAGCAAGGGAAGTATGTCAAGATCGTAGCAGGTGGAGAACTGTGGTCTCTGCCTACCCTGACGGGAACAAGGCGTGATGTTATGTATGTATGTATGTAATATCATGACACGCATAGCTTTTGCTATCAAGAACTAATTAAAAGTCACCCTATATACAAAACGGATTCTAAATAAAAATGTCAAAATTAAAGTTACAAATTATTAATCAGCACACTGCGCATGACATTTGACAATGCCGACGGCACGTCACTGCTTGGTAATTACGGGAAGCGCGGGATGAAGGCGGGGTACGGGGTACATCTGTCATGCGCCGAATACTGGCGGTAGGATAGTACTCCAGTAAAAATACGGTTTTGCAAAACATTAAATGTTAATAGCTACTTTTTTGTGTATATCGTATTTAAATATGATGTTAAGACGCAATATTTACGAATCCACCTAAAATTTAAAGCGAAACATTTTTTTCGAATAACAGCTATGGCAAAAATAGTAATAGACAATTGTATACTTCATATCATAGATAAACGTATACTTTACATATAGGCATAATGATCTACCATAAATATATTTAAAAATATCAATTTGTTTCAAAATATAAAATCTACACTTATTTTTACATATAAGATCCAATAAAGTCGAGGTAAAATAATATAAATAAATTAAGCTAAACTCAACCTTTATAAATGTAAGTGATTCTTATATATATTCACAAAAATGCCATACTAAATAAAAAAAAAGTTTTTTGTAATCGCTGGTTTACAATGATTTTGTAAACATTTATGTTGGATTTGCCAAAAATGTGATTACTCGTACTTAGCACTATTTAAACTATTAGAAAGCAAAACGGATCTTTTACTATTTTTGGTTGCGAAGATAAGCTTTATTTAAATTTCGTGCTATAAAAGTCAAACAATACAAAAAAGCTAATATTTTTAGGTGGATTCATGTATAATATGAAATTATGAATAAATAGCAAGCCGTAAATAAAAAAAATAATCTATTAACATTTTTTTCCGAAAATCCATATTTTTTTAATGTTTGGACGGCAAAATAAATAAATAAATGGAGTAAATTTTGGTGGATTCCATTAAAAAGCTTTACACAGAAATATAATCTATCGATCTGAAAAAGAAACACGGCTATTATCAATTATTTCCGTTACGCCATACAATGCTCTCCTAATTTTACTGGAGTATAGTACTTATAGTTAAGAAGACAGCCTAGTATATTACCGCGGGCAGTTGTCCGTTGAACAAGCAGTAGGCCACGTTGTCCAGTATAGGGTCCATGCCGATCTCGCCCGCCAGCGCCTTCCGCAGCATCGTCAACGTGGTCTTCATCTTCTTGATCAGTTTGTTGAACCTGCATCAACAAATCGTTATTCTACTCATTTTAGATATGTCTCAGATTGTCATATCTTATATGTCGATTAAATTGGGTCGGGTTATCTTGTTTTTTCCGGTGTGTAGGTACATGTATTATGTTATTTCATATCATTCCTGTTAGTAACAACCTCTCTTGATGTGCCCACGACACAGGTTCATCGAAAATTTGTATTCTCTGGAACCATTTTGTATTTGTTTTATTTTAGGTAAAGTTAGGTTAAGTTTACTACATGCAAAATAACTCTGTCTGTGACCGTTAATGCGCGCAAAGTCAAAAAAATTGTCGCGGGGGTGCGAGCGAGTCGGTTATTGGCTCTCCGCCTGTTATGCCGCATGGGTATGCGCAGAAAATAACCGTCATAGACAGACTTGTTCTGAACGCGCTGTAAGTCTGACCAAAAACCTATTAATTTAATTATATCCCCCAGATTGATAACTATTTTACGGATGTATGATATTCCCTGCGACATATACAAGTCGAAGCACGACGAGCGTGGGAGTGATGTTCATCTCGTTACACATACCTCTCTAGCTCCTGCAGCAGTACCACGAGCGTGGGAGTGATGTTCATCTCGTTGTAGAGTGTGTCACACACATACCTCTCTAGCTCCTGCAGCAGTACCACGAGCGTGGGAGTGATGTTCATCTCGTTGTAGAGTGTGTCACACACATACCTCTCTAGCTCCTGCAGCAGTACCACGAGCATGGGAGTGATGTTCATCTCGTTGTAGAGTGTGTCACACACATACCTCTCTAGCTCCTGCAGCAGTACCACGAGCGTGGGAGTGATGTTCATCTCGTTGTAGAGTGTGTCACACACATACCTCTCTAGTTCCTGCAGCAGTACCACGAGCGTGGGAGTGATGTTCATCTCGTTGTAGAGTGTGTCACACACATACCTCTCTAGTTCCTGCAGCAGTACCACGAGCGTGGGAGTGATGTTCATCTCGTTGTAGAGTGTGTCACACACATACCTTTCTAGTTCCTGCAGCAGTACCACGAGCGTGGGAGTGATGTTTATCTCGTTGTAGAGTGTGTCACACACATAGCTCTCTAGCTCCTGCAGCAGTACCACGAGCGTGGGAGTGATGTTCATCTCGTTGTAGAGTGTGTCACACACATACCTCTCTAGCTCCTGCAGCAGTACCACGAGCATGGGAGTGATGTTCATCTCGTTGTAGAGTGTGTCACACACATACCTCTCTAGCTCCTGCAGCAGTACCACGAGCGTGGGAGTGATGTTCATCTCGTTGTAGAGTGTGTCACACACATACCTCTCTAGTTCCTGCAGCAGTACCACGAGCGTGGGAGTGATGTTCATCTCGTTGTAGAGTGTGTCACACACATACCTCTCTAGTTCCTGCAGCAGTACCACGAGCGTGGGAGTGATGTTCATCTCGTTGTAGAGTGTGTCACACACATACCTTTCTAGTTCCTGCAGCAGTACCACGAGCGTGGGAGTGATGTTTATCTCGTTGTAGAGTGTGTCACACACATACCTCTCTAGATCCTGCAGCAGCACCACGAGCGTGGGAGTGATGTTCATCTCGTTGTAGAGTGTGTCACACACATACCTCTCTAGTTCCTGCAGCAGTACCATGAGCGTGGGAGTGATGTTCATCTCGTTGTAGAGTGTGTCACACACATACCTTTCTAGTTCCTGCAGCAGTACCACGAGCGTGGGAGTGATGTTTATCTCGTTGTAGAGTGTGTCACACACATACCTCTCTAGATCCTGCAGCAGCACCACGAGCGTGGGAGTGATGTTCATCTCGTTGTAGAGTGTGTCACACACATACCTCTCTAGTTCCTGCAGCAGTACCACGAGCGTGGGAGTGATGTTCATCTCGTTGTAGAGTGTGTCACACACATACCTCTCTAGTTCCTGCAGCAGTACCACGAGCGTGAGAGTGATGTTCATCTCGTTGTAGAGTGTGTCACACACATACCTTTCTAGTTCCTGCAGCAGTACCACGAGCGTGGGAGTGATGTTCATCTCGTTGTAGAGTGTGTCACACACATACCTCTCTAGCTCCTGCAGCAGCACCACGAGCGTGGGAGTGATGTTCATCTCGTTGTAGAGTGTGTCACACACATACCTCTCTAGCTCCTGCAGCAGCACCACGAGCGTGGGAGTGATGTTCATCTCGTTGTAGAGTGTGTCACACACATACCTCTCTAGCTCCTGCAGCAGCACCACGAGCGTGGGAGTGATGTTCATCTCGTTGTAGAGTGTGTCACACACATACCTCTCTAGCTCCTGCAGCAGCACCACGAGCGTGGGAGTGATGTTCATCTCGTTGTAGAGTGTGTCACACACATACCTCTCTAGCTCCTGCAGCAGCACCACGAGCGTGGGAGTGATGTTCATCTCGTTGGCCTTGCGCACGCGCCAGATCTCGTACTCGGAGGGCAGCTTGCCGAGCACGTCCAGAGCGATCACGTCGATAAAGTCTTCGCGCGACATGCCGCCGCCCGTGTCCGCTGACAAACAAAACCTTTAAATTAGCGCAACAATGGTAAAATCGTCGCTTAAGAAACAACACGTATCGCATATCGGTAAAACGGTTTTTAACGCCTACAGATAAACATTTCAAATACGCATTTCGTAGTGTTAACCATTTTCTTTTTAAACAAACTAATAAGAGGTCTTTATTTTAACTGACGTATCACCGTCTATGAAACGCGGTCCCGTGGCCAGACCGTTTGTTCGAAAGGTAGTAAGTAAGCTTGAAACATTTTATGCAAAATACATGCATACATAACATCACGCCCCTTTCCCGTCGGGGTAGGCAGAGGCCACAGTCCTCCACCTGCTACGATTTTGACATACTTCCCTCGCTTCCTGTTTTTTCATTAACCCTGTATGATTATTGTAAAAAAGAAATACTCACACGCACGTTAGGCTTAATGTAAAAAAGAAATACTCACTTTGCTCGAGCCAATACGATGCATACGGTTCCATTTTATAGTGTTCTAGCCGCGTTAAGAAATGTAATACCATTATAAGATAACATATAAATTTAGGTACATCCGCAATCTGATTTTAAATCTCAACATTAAGTAAGTAACTTACCTTCCAATACCGGTACTAAATTGTGTAGCAGCGTGAAACAAATACACAACGTATTATGTAAAAAATTAAGTGAACGAATGAATAAGTAAATATTCCAACAATTCTCCCAATAAATCATTGTTTATCTCTTTATGCACGTGTTTTAATATGCTTGTTGGTGAAAGTTTCGCTGTCTGTCCCCTAATACCGATCGATATGAGGAAGCTCACACTACAGGGTTTAGACAAATAATACACTCGTAGAAAATTCGTAAATCCGTAGGGCCGTTAGGTAACGCAAACACTTTAGGTTAGGTTGTGTTAGGGTTAGCGAGCGTACTGCGGCAACAGCCGGCGAGTGCCAGAAGCTAATTCGGTACAGTTTATTATTTATCGACAGATGATCAACTTACGATTCCGTTTTATCTTCCGGTGACACATACATTCCATATCATTCGCAATTCTTCGAAGATGGAGACTTTTTGCAATTTGCGTGCAAGGTATAATTGAATAGTAAACAGCATACATGGAATCTCTTTGAGTATTACATACCGGTTTGAGGCTGCACTGCAACTCAATGAGATGCATCAACATACTTCGTACTGCTTGGCGGACGTACTCGATCTCTGTGTTGGGATGTAGTGTGAATAATTACGAAGAGTTTACTAGAAGTTAGGGCGTTACATATCTCGCTTGTTAAGTGTTAAATTCCCATAGCAGCGGCGTTAGTTCTCATTTTATCCACCTGCAAACAGTATCGGTGTCTGTACAGTATTACATGTATAACATACCGGTTTGAGGCTGCAACTCTATGAGATGCATCCATATACTTCGCACTGCTTGGCTGAAGTACCCGATCTCTGCGTTGGGGTGCAGTCCGAATACTTCCGGAGTATTTACTAGAGGCAGCGTGTCGATGAACTCTGAAAACATTTCGATTTAACAGTAACACTTTTCCTTACCATGCCAAAAGCTCTCGGTTTACGATATTATCGTACTATAAACACAAAGTTATAAAGTTACATATTCATGTCTTTTTGAAAGAGTTTTGGGTTTTGTGTAATCCTTTTTAGGAGGTACCACTCCCATGCCTATTTCTGCCATGCAGTAGCAGTGTTTCCACTGCTGTGTGTCGGTTCGACGGGTAAGGGAGCCAGTGAAATTACCGGCACGTGAGGAAAAACTGCAGTGGAAACGGTAAACTGTTATTTATTGAATAGCTAGCTTGGACAACGAGAACAAACAGTAAAAAATAAGTAAACAAATCACGTTGATTGGAATGACAGCACTACAGAGCAGGACGGAGCGATGCGCTACACATTGGAGCGACAGAGACACGCAACGCTCCAACCAGCTCTCACGCATAGTTCTTCCTACCATCATTCGATTTAGCTGGCCAGCGTGGATTGTTTGTTACAGACCTATGGGGTCTTATACTTGGCACATAAAAAACAAGAAGTATTCACCGATATACTCCTCGCGCTCCATGTCTGGTGGGATGACGTAATCAAAGATGTGGTCCTTGTAGAAGTGGAACGGCTGGAACTTGTCGAAGAGGAACTCTCCCAGATATTCCTCCATGTAAGTGTTCACCACGCGACGATCGAAGTCATCGATCACGCGACCGCCGTACATCACCTATGTTTTTTTATATTTAATAAAAGCATAGAAAGAGAAGTAGATAGAGCGTTGGATATTTTCCGTTTCACTCGCAACAGAAAGCAAAAATAGCTGATTTGTTTGTGAAAAATACACAGAGCATGTCATTTCATAGGATTCTGGGTGAGCTTGTTTTATCACTAATCAATCAACTTGAAAAATACACTCTTTTATTTGCAAAAAAAAATATCTCCAACGATATATTGCGATTTCATTGTAAATTTATTGATTTTTGAAAAAAATATTAAGCAAGCAAGCTGGGCAAGCTCGTCCCATCGTTAACCTCGTCAAGAGTAAGCCCAATTAAGCCCATTGACAATAACAAAAAAATATTGGTTGTAACATTTTGTTGTTAATATTCTCAAGACTTAATACCGAAACTTCACTGTCGAAATTATGTAGTTTGATTAGAACGAGAGCAGGACAGAGCTTTGCTTGAGAGCGAGACGGAGTGGCACATGGAGCAGAGGAGTGGCACGTATCTCTTTTGTTCCAATAGCTTACGCATCGCTCTGTCCTGCTCTCACACTGTTGTCATTTTTCGACTGTAGGTAAATATTTAATTTATTTCACTAACAGTACCTGGGCGACCAAGCCTCGCTCTATAATAGCCGCCTCAACATTAAAATATTATCGAATAAGCAAGCTATACTACCCGCCAACAGATGGCGCTGTATCTGTTTAGAACGCTGTATTAAAAAAAAGGTTAAAAACACGGGGAAAACTAATTTTCCCAGACTGATACCTAGCTAGATCGATTTTTCGCCACCCCGTATTATATTTCGGACCCCGTATGGTAAATTATATTTCAGTTTTCAAGAAACCGATTACAAATATGTATACAAATATTGCTCTTTTAATAGTATAGGATCTACAGAATTAATAGTAAGGGTGCTGACGGACAAAATTTCTATATGATGCCTCTTTGACTGATGATAAAAAGCATCCTCTAAAAGGTACAAGAAATATTGGCAGACATCCACATCCCTGCGTTTTTGATAAAAACTTGTTAGGACCAAATCGATTCGTATTGAGCTGATTTATCAACTATAATACTTTCATTTTATTCATCCGAGTATCTGCTGTCTAGTAAGTATCTAACCTGAATCACTCTGCGGACCTTTAAATAGACTAAATAATATGTAATAAATAAAAGTACTGACCTCTCCGAAGAGGTATTTGAGGGTGGCCCACGGCGTGGGCGCTCTAGCCACCCGGCAGCGGTTGAGGTAGGTGCACAGGATCTGGGAGCACACCGTGAAGTCCGACTCGCCGAAGTCGTACGATATGTTCCATCCGATCTTGTCATATTTGCGCCGCTCCTACAAGAAATTTTATTTTTATTAAAGAAATATAAACGGGAATTAGTACAAACATTACCACAGAATCACAAACAGACCAGTCTTTAATTATACCACACGCCCCAAACACTACATACATCGAGCGCGAATTTGAAATTGGACGGTTGCGTAGGCCCGCATATTCAGTACAAAAGACCCTCAGAAGGATCACGAAAATCTCGCGGGCGGGTGCGCGCGGGGTAGAATGTACGGGGGCGGAGAGTGTCCGTTCTGTCTTCTTCTTTGCGTGTCGATGGCATCGTCATTTTAATTTTATATTTGTTTAGCCCAAAATTCGGCAACATGCACTGCATTTTGTGTGGCGTCCATTAACTCTTGCTGTGTGCAGGTGGAAGGGGACGCAGAACACGATGTTAGGTGGGCCATAGTTTGTATCGCACCACACGTGCAGATCAGATTAGGATCCTTTGAGAAACCCCACCTGGACATGTTGTCTTTACTGCAGCCAACCTGAGTCCGAAGTCTATTTAGAGACTTCCAGGTCAGCCATAGCAAATTCTGTCCAGGCGAAAGACTCTCTGAAGGTGGAACAAAAGGGGAAGGAAGTGAAACTCTTTCACGCCACAGTCTGCAGCGAGCCTGTGAAGGGTCAGAGGTCAGGCTATCGACACACTTTACGAAATTTTTTCGGCTTTTTAGCCTTTGCGGCACTGGTTCGTGGCTGTGCAGAGGGTGTCGTGTGTCTTTCATCTTGGCCTTTTCACATAAGCTAGCCACAGATCTGCGGACATCTGGAGGCGCTATTCCAGCCAATGGATACAGTAATTTGACCGGAGTCGGCCTTAGACAGCCAGTAATTAGCCAGTAATAATCCGTTCTGTATGATAGTACTATTGCTTTATTCTGTGACTATACCCACTGCTTATATCATTGAAACATAGGACGCAACTCAGCGCCCAGTCTAGTCCAATCATGTCGCTAAATATTAAAGGAAATTTTAAGGACAAAAGTTAAGACTAGAATTACTAAATAACGTCGCCGTGCAACGAAAATTCGTAAAGATCTGTCCGTAGGAAAAAGGTGAATCTTCTCACAAAACTGAAAAACTTTTTCCCTGGAGCTAAGTCGAAATAGACTTTTTGGCGATTGTATTTTGTGTGATTTAGTGGAAAATAAAGATAATATTAACCAGTAAATTAACTACGGAGTGCGCAGCTGATGAAGATTTAAAATGATCTCGTGTTTAAGTTGTTGTCTCAAAAAGACACGGACATTTTCCTTTGTAAAGTCCACTGTCGCTTTACGAGCCGTAACTGAACAACTTTCAGCGAATTAAAACTTTCAGGAAATGAAAAAAAAAATCGGCTTTTCCATACAAACTGTCCAATCAAGTTTGCAATTTTATATGGGGAGGCCGATTATTTTTTTCATTTCCTGAAAGTTTTATTCGCTGAAAGTGGTTCAGTTACGTTGACTGATCATGACCTTTCAGTATTCGGAAGGCTGTCCCTTACACCCCATATACACACGCTACCTCAAATATTAAATCAAATGCCTAAAGAACTAATAATATATGCTATAAAACCAAATATCAGCAAAAAGGCCCTGAAAAAATATTTTATTGAAGGTAAGTATGTGATCCCAGACCATGCTCCAATTGTTGAATAATAATTGACGACTCCTTAAGGGAGTACAATCTTCTTTTCCCTTAAGTATTAATAATTAATTTGTAATTTAATTATAGTAAATAGTTTCAATTTTATTTTTACCTGGACGACCGCGTGGAAGAAGGCGAGTACGTAGACAAGTTTCCGGTACTGCGAGTGGTCGCTCTCTTCGAGCGCGTGCGGCCGCATCTTGAAGTAGGTGTTGCGGAGGTTGAGACGCAAGCCGTTCGGCGGCTCCGTCACCACTGCCCAACACATTTTAACTATGTATTTTCTTAGAGAGAGAAGGAAATACAGTTCTGGATATCTTCCGTTGCACTCATTCACATTAGAAAGAAAGAAGTGAAAGGAGCATGAAATTTGTCTACGCGATTATAGGTAAAACTTCCTAATATTTTGTGTCTCTTTATGTGACACGCTCGCGAAAATCTGTGATATAGTATTTTCCTTTGTCTTAGTGAATTTAATTAGAATTTGTGCAAAGTTAAAAATTATACAAATTTCACTATCAAAGTCTATGCACATGAAGCATTTAGGTATAACGTAGTCAATTCAAGACAAAGTTTTAAAATGGCGACTATCCTCTTTGCTCTTTTCATTAAAATATCAAAAACAACAAAATAATAATTTGCGATAAAAGAAACAGGCAAAAATTGTCATGGTGTTTGTGGGAGACTAGAGCCTAAACTATGCCGCAACATGTAAGTATTTTAGGACTCCAGGTAACTAAAAAATCTTTTTGTCTTATTTCACTCCGTGTAAAAATGGTATTGAGCCACAGCAGGCACTCGGGATTGTCACCATCAGTTAGTGTTGGCAGCAGAGCAGCAGCAGTTACCTTTGAGCGAGCGCTGCAGGATGCCGATGGGGAAGGTTGGAGTGGGGTCGGTGGTCAGCCACAGCCGGTACTCAGGGTTGGGCTTCACCATCAGCTCCAGTTGCTTCTCCAACTCTCGCAGGAAGGAGACCAGTAGATGACAGTTCTGTAGGATCAGCCACTGCCCGTGGGAAATCGCGCCTTCTAGAAGCGCTAGCGCCGCCTGGAGATATAAATTAATCATCAGCTTTTAATCACTTGTTCACTCACTTCTTCATTTTATCGCTGGAGTGAAGAGGGAACGGTATAAAGATACGGTATAACTTCCCAAAAGTCGGAGCGGTCTGTAAACTTTATGTTACAAGCCCCTCGTAATAGTAAAATAATAGTAAAGTACGCGACAGCAATGTATGGCGCGCCATACGTTTCGCCCGCACTCACGATCTGTCGCATACTATATCTCCAATATGCGTAAGGCTGCTGCCAATGCTGTTTAAGATGGTTACTCTTGTACAACACGGTAACATATAAGAATGAAATAAGAACTAATCTAGAATGGGCACTTCACCCGCCATTTCCAATAGCTCCCCATCCGATACGTTTTAGTGACGAACTCGGTAACTCACCCCCTCCTGCCCCTGCCCGAGTGACAGGTACTTGAACTTGCCGCCCCCGAAGCCGCAGCGGTCCGCCAGCTTCATGAGGTCGGCCGTGGGGTCGGAGCCCGGGCTCAGGATGAACACTACCGGCGTGAACGTAACTCACCCCCTCCTGCCCCTGCCCGAGTGACAGGTACTTGAACTTGCCGCCCCCGAAGCCGCAGCGGTCCGCCAGCTTCATGAGGTCGGCCGTGGGGTCGGAGCCCGGGCTCAGGATGAACACTACCGGCGTGAACGGGGTCGTCTGCTCGAATATCATGTCCAGGCTGGTCAAAAACAGACGGTTAATAAAACAAACATCCTTTGAGGAACCCTGGACAAAATGGCCTCAGAAGATGAACTTTCTTTATGACAAGTTTCTTCTTCTTACTAGTGATTAAATATCGAACCCATTTTTAAATTAAAGTTATTTGAAAAAAAAATAACAGTTTATGTTTGGTCCATGCTAGTACATACAGTCAGCATAAAAAAGTAACTAAGCATTTCAAAAAGTATAAAAATAAATAAATCTATCCAAAATGAGTTTTCAAATTATTTTGAACATTTTTTGTTTCACACGAAGCCAGCAATAATTTGAATATTAGTGTTGTTGGTCACATTGAACGTGTGGATCACGTCACGCGCTCCACCAGAATATAGTAGTACCCATGGCCACTTGGGCAAGCTATCGAGCAAACTAGAATCGTCCCACGATAACTTGGCATAAGTTATTAAATGGCCACACAGAAAAATCGCGCTGTGGTAACACTTTATAACCGTCATTCAAAAATTACATATTGACTTTTCTTGAATAATAGTCGTGGTTTTTTATGGAATTCTTTCTTTATAATGGGAAAAACAATTAAAAGTGAAGTTCGAGAAATTATATTTAGGATGTTAACTCATATTGCAAATCCTTAAATGGATGTTAAATCATATGCTCCGTGAGCAAAAGGAGCAATGTTTACAAGAAAATTTAAACTCAACGTGTAAGTCGACAACAAAATGTTGATACTTTTTATTATTTTCTGTTCTTTTTTTTACTTTCAATCAAAACGAAAAAGGCATCGACGACGTCGTAAAAATAATGTATTTTGTGCAAAAATGTGTTCCATAACTTCCATACCTATTACTCATCATCATCATAACATCCCATGAAACGTTCACAGCAGGGCAGGGAGCTCGCGAACTGCGCGTCTGACACAGACGTCAGAGCTCAAATTTTACTGGTGGTGTCAAGCTTTGCATGTTCTTGTCTGTATCTACTAGAATCAACTCTGTCTGTTTTTAACAATATCCGTAAACGTTTAATATACTCAATCGATATATTTGTATGAGCAAAATTCCTGTTGCGGGTGACAAGCTTTACCTGCTCTACATAGACGCAATAACTAATCATAAATAATACAAGTATTTATGTGATGAAAACTATAAACAGAAGTTAGAAGCTAAATTAATCGAATAAGTATCAAAACGTTTTTTTTTTTACTATATCACAGTATTACCATCATCAAACTTTTGATTTCTACCGCTGTCAGTGCGTTGCCAAGTTATTGTGGGCCGACTCTATTGAAATATTCGCGAGTGCTACGAGAAACCTAGATCCAAGTTTTATTTCTCAGAATGCAAGCCCTAAACAACCTTTGTTTACAGCATTCGGGATTTCATCTGGGGCTGGTTCGAAGTGCAATTTAGACGTAATTCTGGCGGAAACGAATTCCAAAAAAAGTTTGAGTACCACCGGTACCCGAAAGCAAGTGGCTAGACACCTGAAATGCTTACCTACTTTTGATGCTTACTGTACACCTAATATCAAATGTAGAGCAAAGGTTCCGTTTGGGATGTCTCCTCTATACTTGTAGTGAACATTATTCAAAATAGCGATCTCACTCCGCCCAACCCCACACTAAGAAAATCTTGTATCACAAACACACCTAGATCCAGAAACCATAATACCCAAACTCATCTGGTGAATTCCCACCAGCGCTGTGTCATAGCTTGGTCAATGCGCTGTCAAATTGAGCAATCCTATTGGCTGGAACTTTCCATCTCACAGCTCAGCTCTCTCGCACTGCACTGGTGGAAATCACCCATCAGATCTCTATTAAGGATCTCTACTCTGACCGACATTCAAACCCAGAACCTTTCGCTAGACAAAAAGAGATATCCCCAGAAAATTTTACTTTCGATTCAGGCCATGAAACTAGACAGTTTTCCCCAAAGAACAAGTCTGCATGCGAGTAATTTTTTTTTTACTAATGAAACCGTGTTGAATAGATAGAAGTCACATTTATGTTCTGACACAGTACAAAATAAGGACAGTTTACAACAAAATTATATACCTGATAACGGGCGGCGTTATGTACTCCTCACCCATGGTGACGGTGATGTAGTCAGTGATGGCGCGATACACTCGGTCCACGCGGAAACAGCGAAGCAGCATCAGCATTTCGAACGGCTTCATCGTGTTGCGGTAACCGTCCGGGATCTCGTTAGATTCTGGCGTGTCGCTGTCGAACCACTGTCATAGATTGCAGACATTTTAATCTCTAAAATTATTAATTTTAGAGACGGCGGAAAATTTTGACACTTGAAAATAGCTTAAAAACAACGACGGATTATTTTCTATATTAAATGTATTAAAGATATAAAAAGATGAAACACAATAAAATTATTCTTGGAAATGTCACCAGAAAATCGTAAGTTGATCAATTTCCGCGTCTAAAAAAAAACTTGTAGGAAATACGTAGATCCATAGGTCCGTTATGTAAGGCAAACACAACCTAACCGATCCGAAGCGAATTCGGTACAGTTTAGTATTTTTCGACAATTGATCAACTTACTAGGAAATAGATCAACTTACGATTCCGTGTTATTTTCCGGGGACATAAACATAACAAAGACATTACGAGTTAAAATGCCAAAAGGAAGGAGACAGACCTCCTGCCAAGCGTCGACGTTCCTGCTGATGTGGTCGGGAAGCGCGATGAACGGGTGCGGGAAATCCGTGCTCAGCTTCATGATGTCTTGCCAGCCCTACATCAATACATTATCTTAACATTAGATTTTGTCCGCAACTTCGTTCGCTTGTTTCAAAAAAGTATACCAGAATTCAGTCAAACTTAATAGTTTGACTGTCTGTTAGCTAATGCTATCAAACAATAAAAGTGATTAAAATTATTTCAGTAATTTTTGCGCGATGCTCGGACAAATAAATAAACAGACAAAAAATCCAAAAATTTGTGATTTGGATTCAGGGGCATACGTGATATTTTGTTACAAATATCTTCAATGTTACAGACAATATCAAATTACAATTTACAAAAGCTCCCTCTCGCACAACACTACAATAACGATGATTTAATGAAGTCACCTGCGCAGGTATCCAGGACGCAGGGTTGGCGCGCAGCGACTTCTCGAGCGAGATATTCCCTTTGATGAAGAAGTCCAGCTCCGCCTGAGAGATGTTCTCCTCGCTCTGCTCCAACTTTATGTCCATTTGCAGAGAGAACAGCAACTTGTGACGCTCGAATATACCTATAATAGTCGTTTAACATTTTACTTATTTTACTACAGTCAAAATCATTTAAATTGATTAAGATGACACCAGGCCCGAGATATGCGTGGGAACAGGACGAACCGATAGGTGTCTCTGTCGTTTCAATGTCGTACACACTGCTATAATTCTAATAAAATTACTTTATTTCGACTTAACTTTTGTTTTGCCTATTTTGATCCACTGGAGCAAGGAATATACTACTCTCACTGTAGTATAATCTCTCTCAGACATGGACATTGAAACTATTACCTAGTTGGACGAAAGTTAAAACAAGCGCTAACGATTAGCTAATGTAATGTCACGTGATAATAAATTGCTTTTCATGACAGTACTTTTCAACATTTTCGTATTTACCTACAGTAGCTAGTAACATTATTAGTAGGTAATAAAGTCTTGCATGAGACAGTACAAAAAAAAAACCAGTCAATGCGAGTTGGACTTGAGGGTTCCGAATAAAGTCCATTTTAGGACCGCAAAACTAAATTTGTTTGTAAAGGTTTTTTGCAGATTTCTAAAAACTGTGCAAATTAGAAAGATTGTTTTATTTTTGCTGTAATATACACATACATTTCTATCGACTGTAATTAATTCACAAACTTCGGAGATAAGGGGGGAAATGGCATCTTTTTTTTTTAATTTTTCATCACAACTTAATATATTTTGGAATGTACAAGTAAAGCCCTTTCATATGATACCCCACTCGACCTAGTTACAACAATTTGTAATTTTGCTCCCCTATACCAAATTTCAAGTCGATAGCATGAGTGGTTGCTGAGATATAGAGGTGTGACAGACAGACAAAGTCGCACCATAAGGGTTCCTTTTTTTTACTATTTTGT
This sequence comes from Athrips mouffetella, assembly GCA_947532105.1. NCBI lineage: Eukaryota > Metazoa > Arthropoda > Insecta > Lepidoptera > Gelechiidae > Athrips > Athrips mouffetella. Next base: position 18,290,644 of record OX383975.1, on the reverse strand, counting down.
TATCGGAACCCTAAAAAGGGAGTAAATTTTCTGCCAACAAACTGGTAATCAATTTGGCGGAATTCGTGATGTTATAACTGTTTATTTATGTCAATGTCAATCCCATCATCATTATATTCTACTAGCGTTTAACGGACCCCAGCAATCACCATATAATAGAGAAGAGGAGATATCAGAACAGAGAAGATGCATGGGTCGAAAACTAAATAATATGTTTCCATCTATTAGAAAAAAACCGGTCAAGTGCGAGTCGGACTCGCGCGCCGAGGGTTCCGATATACCTATAGTATTTTTGGAAGCAATAAAGTCCATTTTCAGGACCGCAAAACTAAATTTGTTTGTAAAGGTTTTTTGCAGATTTCTGAAAAACTGTGCAACTTAGAAAGATCGTTTTATTTTTGCTGTAAAGTTTACATAAACCTCTGTCAACTGTAATTAATTCAGATTTTCCCTTACTCAAACTTCGGAGATAAGGGGGGGGGGAATGGTATTTTTTTTGACATTTTTCATCATAACTTGAAAACTAAGAAACTTAAAAAAATACAAAAATATATTTTAAAATGTACAAGTAAAGCCCTTTCATATGATACCCCACTCGACCTAGTAGCGACAATTTGAAATTTGGCCCCCCCTATTTTGGCCCCCTTTACATTAATAATCATACTTTTTTCAAAAAATTTTCATGTGCAATTAAGTTGGGCAACTATATTCTAAAACTATTCCAAATTTCAGCTCGATAGCGTAAGTGGTTGCTGAGATATAGAGGTGTGACAGACAGACGGACAGACAGACAGACAGACAGACAGAGCGGCACCATAAGGGTTCCTTTTTTTTACCATTTTGGTATCGGAACCCTAAAAAATGCTGAAAAACTAACCATTTAAAATTTTGTGCGTAATTTTAAAGTTTAATTTATTTTGTATTAAAAAGATCGTAAAAGAATCTTAACTGAGCTTTGACGTCAAATCTACGTGATTTCATACCAAATATATGGAATACTAGCTGTTACCCGCGGCTTCGTTCGCGTGGATTTCGTATTTAGGTTGTTACCGGTTTTCCGAAGCAATGAGATATTTTCCCGTCATTTCGGGGTAATTTTAAACTAAGGAAAAACAGGACTAACCCTGCGCAAATCAATGAGTATAATTCAAGATCCAGCTGAATTTTATATAATATACAGACGTTACTCATACATAAGTTACTCAGAACAGAGGAACTTAGCAGCAGTATCCTAACAAATGTAAAGAGAGAGATGAGAGACACCTTTATGAAACCTACCTAAGCAACCTAAATACGACTTGCCAAAATGTGTAAATGAGTATGGTGGGAGGACGTGGGAATACATGCTACCTAACATATTAAATGAACTCCCACAGAAACTGCTGGCAGAGCTACAAGTTAGCGAGAAAAAATGTAAAACATTACTTAAAAAATATTATTTGGGTGATGAATGATGCTGCTTCTTGTACAGTCAAGGGCACATCAAGCTTGATACATTGGAATTTGTGCCGACCTTATTTCAATAGACGTAAGGGCTAAAATTGCAATGTCAGGCTTGACCTGTCGTTGACTGTTCCTAATTTTAGGTTAGTGTTATTTTATATTCATACTTTTTAAGTCTGTGTGAGTGAAGCGACTCGTTCGCGCAACGTATAAACCTTGATAGGTTTCTGTAGCGCGTCTTAGCTATAAAATTTATGTAAAAAAATGTAATGAATAAATGATTTAAAAAAAAAATGTAATATTTCAAAACAGAGCCAATTCGCAGAAGAAATTGAGAAAAACTAAAACCCTCTCCCTCTCTCCCCTCCCTCTCCCCCTCCCACTCCCTCTCTCTCCCCCTTCCCCTCCTTCTCCCTCTCCCTCTACTTTACCTGTACCTGTACCTCTACCTCTCTACGTCTCTACCTCTCTACCTGTCTACCTGTCTACCTCTCCCTATCCCTACCCTTAACGCCAATTTAACCGCTATCCCTAACATAGAAACGACACCATATTTATTTTTAGACATTTCAAACCTATCGCACCCCAACTCCATCCCCAGGGGGATGATGGTATTTCACGTCCACCACGTTGGATTTCAAAATTGTTGTAGGTTTCGTAATCAGCAACCCGATAAACCATACAAATAATACCCATATTGGTTTTTAGACTTTTTCACCCCATTTCCCTTTTTTAGGGGTTGAATTTGGGGTGGGATTTCAATAACAGTGATGAACGTTGCATAGAATTACATCATTAATGCCTAAATAATAAATTATGTAGATTTTACTTTAAAAATAAAGAATTTTCAACTTCATCCCCCTTTTCACCCTTAAGGGTGTCGAATTTTCAAAAACCATGAGACTTGTAAATATTAATTTTTAGTCGTCAGCCTAAATACAAATTTTTAAGATCCTAACTTCAAAACTGACGGACTTTCATACAAACTTTCATCCCCTATTTTACCCCCTTAGGGGTAGAATTTTGTAAAACCCTTTCTTAGTGCACCTCTACGCCTCATAAGGAACCTACATGCCAAATTTGGAATCTCTAGACCCAGCGGTTTGGGCTGTGCGTTGATATGTCAGTCACGTTCTTCTTTTATATATATAGATTTGAAACATGTCACAGTGGGCAAACGAGCAGGTGGTCCACCTAGTGGTAAATGGTCACCATCGCCCATAACATCCACAGTCTTATTAGTGAAATAATTTGACACTAATAGACAGCAAAGCGCGTTACCCACCCTGAGATCTAAGGTGGTATGTCTCAAGTGCCGGTAATTACACTGGAACATAAATGGAACATTCAATAAAAAGTAGTTGTCCTCGTGCCTATTTGGCGGGGGGCGGAGAGCGTCGTTTCTGTATTAGGGTAGGTTGGGTACTATTAGACTGCCACCAGTCGGTGTAGGTCTATCTGTTCAGGCGGCGGCGTCGCTGTCATCCATCGCATTGTGTCAGTTTGGTGTCTGTTGTTCGTACTGTTCGTAGTAGTGGTGTCGTTAGTTCTTCATTTATCCGCCTACACAAAAAAGTCGGTAGAACTGTACTTCTTCTGAACGTCTGTAATTGAATATGAAAAGACATCTTACCGGTACAGCCGTAGTCATAAACGTTCTTGGTGAGCATGTCTATGATGTTCCGGAGTCGTTTTATGAGGATCACGTTAGGCATCGCCTTGCGTAGCGAGAACGAAAACACCTGGCAACACATAATTTTGTCTATTGAGTATTATGATTGTAGAAGTATACCTATATAAATGTTTAGAGGTTTTATTCAACGAGGCTGGTATTTTCAAATTACACAAAAGTTCTAACCTTTTCGGAAACAAGTATATATGATGAGTAAACATATAAAGTACTCACATCAAGGTAGGAAGTGAGCGAATACTGGTACATGGAGTTGACACCGGCCATGTCAGATAGTACGAAGAACAGTATGGAGCCGCGCTTGGCCACCGGTCTGTACCCGTCGCGAAGCATCTCTATATCCCTTGTCGTTATCTCCGCTAACTCCAGTTTCTCCATCACCTGTCATATTAAATCAATGAGTTTTTCTCTACAGTTGATTAGAATGACAGCAGTGTGACAGCAGGACGGAACGATGCGTAAGATATTGGAGTGACAGAGACACCAAGTATTGCTCTGTCCTGCTCTCACGCAAAGTTCTATTCTGGCTGTCATACAAATGTAAAATTATTAGATTTTCGATACTTCGACTCGAAATTCATATCAATTCATTATTGCACACTAAAAAGGTTTACAAACAATGAATTTACAATATGTGGCCAAAAATCGGCATTATCATTAAAATCGGAATTAGATTAACTTTCTTAGATGGCCTTTGAATTTGAATCAGCGATAGCTCGCCTACTTTGGACTTGGTAAACTTGCAGCAGATTCTTGTTGGCTGGTTTCCATCATCAGGTTCTATAGCACTCAACACGTCCGATTTGGATTAGTAGGTCTTCGCAACAGGGAGCTCTCTGGACCTTGAAGCTGATCCTTGTTCTTTGGTGTCTACCATCATATTTATAGCCCTCACCTCACTTCGCCCGCTTTGGATTAGTCGGTTTTCGCAACAGGGAGTCTTCTAGACCTCTTGTTGTTTTATTTCCACCATAAGATTCTATTGTACTCACCTTGCCTGCTTTGGTTTAGTTAGATCACGCAGCGAGTAGTCCTCAAGACCTTGTAGCAGACTCTTGTTGGTTCGTCTCCATCATCAGGTTTCACTTACTTCGCCCGCTTTGGAGTTAATGTTTGCGAGGGTGTTGTCCAATTCTACATCATCCAGCATGCTGCCTATAGAATTGGCCAGCTCTCACGGCAAGGAGCCTTCAAAACCTTCCAGCAGACTCTTGTTGGCTGGTCTCCATCATCCGGTTATACAGCACTTACCTCGCCCGCTTTGGACTTGGTGTTCTCGAGGGTGTTGACCAGTTCCACATTGTCCAGCATGTTGCCGGTGGAAGTGGCCAGCTCACGCAGAAGGGAATCCTCGAGGCCTTGCAGTAGACTCTTGTTGGCGCTGGTCTCCATGATGAGATTTTCACGCTGTTCTTCTAAATCGGCGCGTTCAGCTCGGACCACAACGCTGAGCAGCTGGTCTTCTAAACCCTAGAGGATAAGAAAAATGACCAGATTCGTCAGATCTTTACAATTTTGATTCTTTGCTCAATGTCACAAACTTAAATTTTATCGAAATATGTTCGAATTAATTTAAAACCAATGCGGCTCAACAGATGGCGATACACTAAAAAAAAGTTGTTTAATCCCATGTTCTCAGTGACACCTTTACCTCTTGTATTCCGATACTATGCTCGCGAACGAGTGTTCGTCGGAAACCGTCCATACGTCGACGATACGGTCCTCGGGAGCATTTGAAAGGCACCAGATACTTTAAATCGCTATCAAAAATGTAATGGTTGAATTTTTACATTTGGTTAGCGTTCTGGGTGTCCAAGGTGTGGCTGTAGGTAAAAATGCTAACCTGAATGGTTGAACTACGGGTTAAATTGGCGCGCTTGGTGGTGAGGCAAACTGAGCAAAGAGAGGTGTAGTTGTGGTAGCCTGGTGGTGGTGTGTTACCTTCATGGTGACGGTGTAGTTGATGACGACGGCCTTGGCGTAGGCGGCGGGGTTGAACTGCGGGTTGGCGAGCTTGGTGGTGAGGTACATGCGGAAGTTTGGGTCGTAGTCCACCTCCGTGCTTCCAAGGTACACGAATGTACGGCCGCTTTCAACTGTACATACATAAGGTGGTCCTCAAAACTTTTTCAAATAGCCTATAATAGATCCCTGCTGGGCAAAAGGCTCCCCTCTAATGTGCAATTCCTCTCTGTTTTGAGGCTCCAATTGCCAGTCTCTCAGAAAGCTGTCTAGGTCATCGCGCCATCGTCTCCGGAAGTCAGCCTCGACGGCGGCGATTATGCTCTGGCACCCATTCCGTGACTACTCTAGCCCACCTATCCAAAAGTAAGATGTGTCCGTGCTTCGGAAGCCACGATAAGCCGTTAATCTCGGCTACTATCTAAAGTATTAACTATTCGTTAAATGAGCCATGTCAAAGTTGAAAGGTTCAACAACTCTGACACCAGGATTAGCGAGTTTGTTCATCGATCTTAAAACCCACACGATAATGATGACGTAATTTGGAGTCGTAGTCGACCTCCGTGGTTCCAAGGTACTCGAAAGTGCGACCGCTTTCCACTGTTTATATATGTACAGTCAAAGGCAGGTCAAGCTTGAAACTCGTAATGCGACTCTAGACCGTACGTCTATTGAAATAAGAACAGTACAATATGTCAAGCTTGATGTGCTCTTAACAGAACAAGGAACTCATCAAACTACAAATATTACAAGGTTTTGACGTGTGAATGCCAAATTAAACAAAACAACTTTACTTTTACGATTATTTTAAAGTGGGAAAATAAATTCCATATTCACTGGTTACTCTTGCATCAGATTTCACCCATTATTAATCTACTAAGTAATATCCTTTCTTAGTGAGCGCCCGTATTATCGAAAACTAAATTTCAGTTTTATTGATTGAGTAGTTCTGGCTATGCTTTAATATGCGAGTGAGTCTGTCAGCGTATTCTTTTAAACATATAAGGAGGATAAACATCCCCCAAGCTGTTTAATGTCTAAGTACATGAATGAACTAATTGACGGACTCAGCAGTACACATGTCGGATGCTTTGTTGACGGTATTTGTCTCAATAACATTAGCTACGCCGACGATATGCTGCTGGCTCCGTCGATGAGGGCATTGAAGAAACTGCTTGCACAATGGATTGCTATACTTATAATGTGAAAAAGACCGAATTTATGGTCTTTAAGGCCGTCGGTAAAAAAGCCCCAACAAGTTTTCCTCCTATTACTCTCAACGGGGTGCCTATAAATAGAGTTATTAGCTTTAAATATTTGAGACACTATGTTACTGACGATCTTAAAGACGATATGAATATTGAGCGGGAACGCAGGGCGTTAGCTGTAAGAGCAAACATGTTGGCCCGCAGCTTAGCTCGATGTACGGATGAAGTGAAAATCACAATTTTTAAGGCCTACTGTACATCAATGTACTCGAGCGGTCTGTGGGCTAACTATACGCGTCGTGCAATGGATGCCCTGCGTATCCAATATAATAATGCCTTCAGGGTGTCGTTAAGGTTACCACGTTTTTGCAGCGCTTCAGCAATGTTTGTCGGAGCCGATACAGACAACTTTACAGCGGTGTTGCGTAAAAAGCAAGCTTCTCTGCTGAACGGAATACGTGGTAGCGGAAACAACATCCTAAAGACAATTGCTGATAGAGATGCTTGCCTAATCATGCGGCATCTAATAATTAGTAGTAAGTCTGTTGTAAAATTTCAATACTAATATAGTTTATAAGTGAATTCTAACATAAATGGATCAGGGATGTCTGAATAAATGAATTTTATTATTATATAGATTTAAAGGAGTCAATCAAAGTAGGCACGAATAGGCTCGGTATCCTATATATAGGGAGATCAGTGGTAATTATGTAGATGCAAAATCTTTAGACGATGTCCGACTAACCTTTGATATTCTTCTCGAGCACATTGTCGACGACGGGGTCGATGTACTCGTTGACATCTTGGAAGAGCACGGGCAGACCGTACTTGATTGCCATCTCGAGTTGGCGCAGGAACTGAGTGTCGTTAAAGGACAACACCTGCAAAAATAACTATCTATAGAATGTCGCGCCACAGATTTCACATTTTTTTTTGGTTTTAGACTGTAATGATTTTTAGGCAACAACCATTTTTTTATTTTTACGCACCCACTTACGCGCCATGTAAAATAACTAAAACAAAACCATATAGAAACTTCATTATACATACAGCGTGAATTTGTATTGGTTTTGCACCCAATGCCCAGTCATTCTGCTCATGAAAACAAGCAACTTTCGACATACAAAATGAGTCTATCACGTGACCACTTTACTATGGAGGCTCTCCGATCCCCGGCAACAACCTAAGCCGAGGTTCGAGCCCCGCAAGGCGCCCTGAGGCTTGTTGCCTACTTAGTTTAGTTTTTCTGGATAGAGCCATCCACTCCCCAAACGCCCGGTGAAGTTGTAACAGCCCCTCAGGCTAACAACAGAAGTCCACTACAAAAAAAAAATAACTATTTAGGCGAAAAAAATGTTACAAGTAAAAAATTTTTTTCTTTGGGAAAGTTGCTTGTTATTATGAGTAGAATCACTGGGCTTCGGGTGCAAAACCAATACAAATTCACGCTGTATTTTTTATCAATAAAACGGAGTTAAAAGTAAATTACGTTATGCGAAAGTAATACAACATCCTTTGTAGTTGAAATTGTAATACATCACTTTCGCACAATGACATTTTCTTTCAGCTCAGTAGTTAGTAGTATTTATAAAGTCAACGACAAGTCAAGCCTGACACTCGCAGCGCGACTCTATCCCGTACGTCTATTGAAATAACAACGACACAAAGTCCAAAGTGTTAATGTGCTCTTGACAGTACAAGAAGCAAACCTTAAGGTTATTCTTGGCCTCTTTCTTCTTGATCCAGTTGAGGGCCTGAGTCTGCGGGTCGATGCAAAGCGGGAACCGAGACGCGCGAGTCGTCAAGATACCGTTCTGTACAGACAACTCGTCTGGAGGCAACCCTTGAGAGTTCCACCTGCAAACACATCACTAGTTATAGACCTACAAGGTTGTGCTACAGAAATAGCCATAGAAACTCCTACGGGTGAAGTCAATGAGAATAGGGCTGAGCGGAGGTTATCCTATGATGTTTAAATTGCTGCCAAACTAGCTTAAATGTTTCGAGTGTAATGTGCATAAAAAAAGTTCTTCCATATTTATTGAATTTCCAAAATTTCCATTCAGATTCAGATAATTTTATTCAATGTAGATTCTTTACAGAATACTTATTGAATGTCATGCAGAATACAATGCAAATAGAGCGAGTCTACGCCGTTTCGGATCGTGCTATGGCAGAGTAAAAGAAACGGCAAGAAACCACTTCAGCACGGCCTACTTTAAGAGTCGGCTTTTTACAATGTGTTTCTTGTGTTTCGCTGGAATATCAGAGCACCATACCTCCTTGTCATTGATATAGTCATCTAATCTATAGTAAGCTTTTTAACATAATATTTATTGAATTTATTAATTGAATCTCCAGACAATTAGGCAAGGGATGTGAAGTGAAGAGCGTTTTGAAAGAGTTCAAAATGGCGGCCACTTGGTTTAATTTTGAAGATAGCTGATTCGTTATCGGAGATATAATGGACTTTCATTTTGAAAAAAATGCAATCTGTTCAGTTACAAAAAACATCAAGAAAATAGAAGGAGCCATGTAGGTAGAGTACAATCCCATAACCCCCTACAAACATTACGTAAAGCATCCGACCTTCCAAGTACTTCTATCGATATTGTTTGGATTACAAATTCGATGTCAAAGAATTCTTAGGTGCAACATCGTCGGGGCGAAATCCACGGGCCACGGGGAAACGCCCCAATTTCCATCCTACTCTAGCACTATTTATCGCAATACGAATTTGTGAATATCTTACCTTAATAGGAGTCATTTGTCTGGTTGATAGAATACGCACTAATATCAAAATTAATAAAAAAATATACTTACCCGCTAATCTCGACCTCATTGGTCAAATTCCTCTCGACAGTAAACGGCTGAGTGAGCGGTATGCCTCTCTCCAGTATATCACCGAGCCAGTCATCATATATCATGGTTTGTCTGAAATCGAACGAGAAAGGTCCGGTGTAGCTGAGGAAGGAAGCTGCTAGCAAACAGTTGCCGATCAATCGAGCCTGCTCCGCGTATAACTCTTTAAGGTCATTCGTCCAGCGGATCTGTTCGCTCGCCAAACCGGACATGAGCTTATCAGCGGCGACCAAACGCCTCATCATGATATCAGTTTCCTCTTGCAGTTCTTGTCGCCGCAACATTGCAGTGTTGTATTTATCGTTGAGCTTGTCCAATGTGTTCTGTAGGCGATTGATCTCGCGGTTTAGGGATTCTAAGTAGTTGATCGCTTCGGTAAACTCTTTTTCGAGTGCTTCTACTTTCTCCTTCTTCGGTTTTACTTCTTTGTAGACGGCGCAGTAGCCGAGCACGGCTTGAACGAATTTCAGTAAGCCGTAGCTGAAAAACATATTGTTTTTATTTATTAACTATCAATAAATCACATAAAATACGTCCACTTCTGGACTATTTGGAAAAGCGGAAAAATTGATTGCCGCCAGAATAACTCCCGAATTTATTAAAACCATACATAACAGCTTCTTCTTAAATCTAAGACGAGCGACTCGCTATTACTTCTTATGTCGAAATAAAAAAAACACGAGATCCTTATATGCTTACTTTTTAATTTCCATTGTTTTTATTCTTTGTTAGGAGATTTTCATTTGTTCTAGCTAGCTATTGCGGTTCAAAAGATTCAGCTCTTGATGGTCGGACGGAAAGACCAGACATACGACGTAGCCTATAATAGAGTCCCTCCCGCCCTTTGGCACCTTTTGTGTCATCATATCAGCCGAAAGACGTCCATTGCTAGACACACGCCTTCCATAGATCTTATCCCATAGGTCCTACGCTGCTCGCATTCAGCGGCTTCCCGCGACGTTGACTTGATCGTCGGTCCACTTTGTATATGGGACCTTAAAATAACCGTGTATTCTGTGTCAACAGTGATGTCGCAGGCATATCGTATGATTCGCCGTTTTACATAATGCCTTAGTATAATTATTTTAATTCGTCATTTTACATAATGCTTAGGTATTTTATAAAACGGCGCGTAATTCATTGAAGGAAAATTTGGTTAGGTCGCAAGATAACCTAACCGACCTTAACCGATGATCCACCAGTGATCCTAACCCATTTACAAACCGACGCCATTTTACAATTTGCCGACCGTTCACAATTTTCCCGTAAATGGCGAATTATACGATTTGCCTGCGACAGTTATATTTACCCAGCTTTACTGATGCTCTGCATAGCGTCGAGCTTCTTGCTTTTCTTCATGTGCGCTTTGACAGCTTTCACCTGCGTCTGCGTGATGAGGTCGCAGTTCATCTCCTGCAGCGTCTTGAGGAAGTTGGGATCCGCCATCATTCCCTTAGCGCCCTTCCAGTTGATCTCCTTCACGCCGCGGATTATAGCCACGCATTCGCACACCACCTACCGACATACGTGATGATCGATAATCTCGCGTAGTAAAATCAGAAAAGAATACATGGAAACGTTGAAAAGGGAAGATCACGGCGAACGTTCCAAGACGTTCTGAACAAAGGCCAGGTCAAGAAGAGTACCTTAAACCGATGAGCGCGTATGAAAGGGTTGATAGAGATGATCTTACTGATATCAGCTTTCTCCAAGTCTACAGACGCGAGTCTCGAGGTACATTTACTTCACAGATGTGCTTATACCCCTTCAACTTGTTGCCGTTGGTATACCTGCAAGACTCCCGTGATTACCTGCACAGTTCTAGGCGGCGTGGTGAATGACCTGATCTCAGTGATGTTCCTTCGCCACGTCTTCGAGCGCCAGTCTGGTGGCTTGGAGCGTTGGAGCGCGGGCAACAACTCCTCTGCCTCGGACTTTTTCGCCTCAATAACCACATTCCTTTTAGTTTCTATTTCACTTTTTACTGTTTCATAACGAGTGTTGCCAGTCTTCAAATTTATTGTTAACCTGCAAATGTGCTGCATGCCTTTTTAATTATCTATGTTGCCACCCTTCAAGTTTATTGGCAGATTCCAAACGTGCCGTATCCTTTAAAATTGTTACCTACTTCAAGTTTGGTGAGGTTTTCAGAGGTTTTTGTTAGCCTTTAAGTTGCTTGCATTTAAGTTTTTTGCTAGCGTTTAAATTTGTTACTTGCTTTTAAATTATAAAAATTGTTGCCAGTCTCCTAAGTCTGTTGCTATCTTTCAAGTTTGTTGCTTACCTTCAGTGTGTTGCCTGCCTTCCAGTTTGTTGCCTGTCTTCAAATTTGTCGCCTACCTTAAGGTTTGTCGCCTACCTTCAAGTTTGTCGCCTGTCTTCAAAGTCACTTGCCTTCACGTTGTCACCTGTAAGAATCTCTATAATACCTGCACGGCCTCGGGCGGCGTGGCGAAGGAGCGGATCTCGGTGATGTCTGCCTTCTCCAGGTCCTCGGGCGCCACAGTACCTGCACGGCCTCGGGCGGCGTGGCGAAGGAGCGGATCTCGGTGATGTCTGCCTTCTCCAGGTCCTCGGGCGCCACAGTACCTGCACGGCTTCTGGCGGCGTGGCGAAGGAGCGGATCTCGGTGATGTCTGCCTTCTCCAGGTCCTCGGGCGCCACAGTACCTGCACGGCCTCGGGCGGCGTGGCGAAGGAGCGGATCTCGGTGATGTCTGCCTTCTCCAGGTCCTCGGGCGCCACAGTACCTGCACGGCTTCTGGCGGCGTGGCGAAGGAGCGGATCTCGGTGATGTCTGCCTTCTCCAGGTCCTCGAGCGCCACAGTACCTGCACGGCCTCGGGCGGCGTGGCGAAGGAGCGGATCTCGGTGATGTCTGCCTTCTCCAGGTCCTCGGGCGCCACAGTACCTGCACGGCCTCAGGCGGCGTGGCGAAGGAGCGGATCTCGGTGATGTCTGCCTTCTCCAGGTCCTCGGGCGCCACAGTACCTGCATGGCTTCTGGCGGCGTGGCGAAGGAGCGGATCTCGGTGATGTCTGCCTTCTCCAGGTCCTCGGGCGCCACAGTACCTGCACGGCTTCTGGCGGCGTGGCGAAGGAGCGGATCTCGGTGATGTCTGCCTTCTCCAGGTCCTCGGGCGCCACAGTACCTGCACGGCTTCTGGCGGCGTGGCGAAGGAGCGGATCTCGGTGATGTCTGCCTTCTCCAGGTCCTCGGGCGCCACAGTACCTGCACGGCTTCTGGCGGCGTGGCGAAGGAGCGGATCTCGGTGATGTCTGCCTTCTCCAGGTCCTCGGGCGCCACAGTACCTGCACGGCCTCGGGCGGCGTGGCGAAGGAGCGGATCTCGGTGATGTCTGCCTTCTCCAGGTCCTCGGGCGCCACAGTACCTGCACGGCTTCTGGCGGCGTGGCGAAGGAGCGGATCTCGGTGATGTCTGCCTTCTCCAGGTCCTCGGGCGCCACAGTACCTGCACGGCTTCTGGCGGCGTGGCGAAGGAGCGGATCTCGGTGATGTCTGCCTTCTCCAGGTCCTCGGGCGCCACAGTACCTGCACGGCCTCGGGCGGCGTGGCGAAGGAGCGGATCTCGGTGATGTCTGCCTTCTCCAGGTCCTCGGGCGCCACAGTACCTGCACGGCCTCGGGCGGCGTGGCGATGGAGCGGATCTCGGTGATGTCTGCCTTCTCCAGGTCCTCGGGCGCCACAGTACCTGCACGGCCTCGGGCGGCGTGGCGAAGGAGCGGATCTCGGTGATGTCTGCCTTCTCCAGGTCCTCGGGCGCCACAGTACCTGCACGGCCTCGGGCGGCGTGGCGAAGGAGCGGATCTCGGTGATGTCTGCCTTCTCCAGGTCCTCGGGCGCCACAGTACCTGCACGGCTTCTGGCGGCGTGGCGAAGGAACGGATCTCGGTGATGTCTGCCTTCTCCAGGTCCTCGGGCGCCACAGTACCTGCACGGCTTCTGGCGGCGTGGCGAAGGAGCGGATCTCGGTGATGTCTGCCTTCTCCAGGTCCTCGGGCGCCACAGTACCTGCACGGCTTCTGGCGGCGTGGCGAAGGAGCGGATCTCGGTGATGTCTGCCTTCTCCAGGTCCTCGGGCGCCACAGTACCTGCACGGCCTCGGGCGGCGTGGCGAAGGAGCGGATCTCGGTGATGTCTGCGTTCTCCAGGTCCTCGGGCGCCACAGTACCTGCACGGCCTCGGGCGGCGTGGCGAAGGAGCGGATCTCGGTGATGTCTGCCTTCTCCAGGTCCTCGGGCGCCACAGTACCTGCACGGCTTCTGGCGGCGTGGCGAAGGAGCGGATCTCGGTGATGTCTGCCTTCTCCAGGTCCTCGGGCGCCACAGTACCTGCACGGCCTCGGGCGGCGTGGCGAAGGAGCGGATCTCGGTGATGTCTGCCTTCTCCAGGTCCTCGGGCGCCACAGTACCTGCACGGCTTCTGGCGGCGTGGCGAAGGAGCGGATCTCGGTGATGTCTGCCTTCTCCAGGTCCTCGGGCGCCACAGTACCTGCACGGCCTCGGGCGGCGTGTCGAAGGAGCGGATCTCGGTGATGTCTGCCTTCTCCAGGTCCTCGGGCGCCACAGTACCTGCACGGCTTCTGGCGGCGTGGCGAAGGAGCGGATCTCGGTGATGTCTGCCTTCTCCAGGTCCTCGAGCGCGAGCCTGGCGGCCTCGAGCGCGGGCAGCGCGGCCTTCAGCACCTCCTCCGCCTCCGACTTCTCCTCCTCGATCACCACCTTCTTCTCCGAGATCTCCACCTGCTTCACCGCCGCCACCGCCTGCTTCGCGGTCGTCGTCTCCGTGGCTGAGGACCAGGACTACACGTTACAGACCAACAACGATCGGTTGGATACAATCAGAACTAAGGGTGGATTTCCACTACAGCTATGCGAGGTAGCTTAGCGGTGAGCTAGACAAATCAAAACCAATTAGATTGATCCATTTGAAAGCGCACTTGGCTAACTAAACAAATGGAACAATGCTATTGGTTAGAATTTTTCCAACTCACTGTGTAGCTCCCTTGCACAGAACTGATACAAAACTACCTTAACGCCTGTGCTCTAAGGATTTCATATTTCACAAGCAAAATATAGGTAATGACAGCAACGCCTTCTTGTCACCATTATAACAGTAAATATATAAGCTAAAGCAGTATGGAAACTCCTAACAAACGTCCAAAACTGGCGCACTCACACATGCGCACACCACTACAGGAAAATAGGCAGTTTTCACGCTGAAGTCAATCGTGGGTGCCAAAACCATAATACAAACAAATAGGTACGTATAGGGTTCCTATAAGTATGTCCCTGTCCCTGTGCAATAAAAGGCGATTAAGTACGAGTATCTTAATCTGCCCTAGTGATATGAAAGGAGACTAAGTGTCTTAATCTGCCCTTGTGTAATAAACTTCCTTTTGTAGTAAAAGGCGACTAAGTGTCTTAATCTGCCCTTTTGTAATAAATTTCCTTGTGTTGTAAAAGGCGACTAACCTTACCCTTGGGTGCTAAGGTGGGTGCTTTAATCTAAGCTTATGTAATAAAAGGCGACTAAGTGATTAACCTTCTGACAACATTTTATGCATAACTTTTTCTTTGTAACTTTCCTTAGAGAACCTAGGTCGAAAGACGAAAGAATTGCAAAACGCGCAATCGGCTGACGCATATTATTTCTTATTTCGACTTATGTTTAGTTTTACGGTCCAAGAACATGCTAAAAGGAACAAAGTTGATAGAAGCACCCAATATTTGAGTTCATCATACTATTCTTATTTCATAAATTCTGGGTTACAACCCTGACGCTCCGACGCAGAATAGTTCTTTATTCAAAAAAGGCCCCGAGTTTCCATTCTGCTTTAGCTCATAATATATATTGTTGTCAAACTATTGGCATCATACACATCGATTATGAGTTTTAGACACAAAAAATATTTTTGGACGTATGTGACTTTTTGAAGTAAGATAACGAGGGAAAGATAAAGAACGCTTGAGAGCTTAGAGTGCAGCGTAAAATTCGGAGCCTGTCCGTTCTTTTAATGCCTACTGTACCAACTTAATTCCAGTGCCCTTAGTATAAGTTTAAATAAGTACTAAGTTTAAAATGTCCTCACCTTTGGAGATCTGCACGAGTAAAATCTCGCACTCTTTAGTCTGCTCGGCCACGATCACCTTCTGCACGGCTAGTTTCTCATTCAAGTCGGCCAGCTGAACGTTCGCCTCTTCAATCTTATCCAAACCGCTTTTTAGACGCTCGCACTGTTCAAAATAATTTTTATTTGAATAGGTAAAACAGTTACAAAATCGGGTAATGGACCAAAAGCAGGCTAAATATAGAAAAATTATAGAGGTATAGAGATAGCAACACTGATAAGTGAATTGGGAGCCCGGCCCCTTTGGCCTCAAATCATAAGGGGGCTTAGAGAAATGGTTTTCTTATGTCGTAAATGCTAGTAGAATGTATGGGATTGACATTCGCAAGCTGGTGGTGACGAAGACAACAATGATCCTCTTTGAATTCTTGAGTTGAAAAAGGCAAACTTTTCAAATTAATACAGAGCGATTAATATGCCTCCGACGATAAGTGTTAATAAAAAAACTCTAAAAATTTACGTTCGTTAAAATCTTTCATTCGCTGCTCGCTTACGCATGAAATCATTATCGGAGTTATATTAATCGTAATATACCTGTGAGCAGCTGTATGTAGTTGGTGATATAGTCCATGTAGTGTTTGGGCGTGACGTAGTTGTTTCTCCTCAGTGTACCTGTGCGACGATGAACGCGTCCTTCTCGTTGAGCAGCTGTATGTAGTTGGTGATATAGTCCATGTAGTGTTTGGGCGTGACGTAGTTGTTTCTCCTCAGTGTACCTGTGCGACGATGAACGCGTCCTTCTCGTTGAGCAGCTGTATGTAGTTGGTGATATAGTCCATGTAGTGTTTGGGCGTGACGTAGTTGTTTCTCCTCAGTGTACCTATGCGACGATCAACGCGTCCTTCTCGTTGAGCAGCTGTATGTAGTTGGTGATATAGTCCATGTAGTGTTTGGGCGTGACGTAGTTGTTTCTCCTCAGTGTACCTATGCGACGATCAACGCGTCCTTCTCGTTGAGCAGCTGTATGTAGTTGGTGATATAGTCCATGTAGTGTTTGGGCGTGACGTAGTCGTTTCTCCTCAGTGTACCTGTGCGACGATGAACGCGTCCTTCTCGTTGAGCAGCTGTATGTAGTTGGTGATATAGTCCATGTAGTGTTTGGGCGTGACGTAGTTGTTTCTCCTCAGTGTACCTGTGCGACGATGAACGCGTCCTTCTCGTTGAGCAGCTGTATGTAGTTGGTGATATAGTCCATGTAGTGTTTGGGCGTGACGTAGTTGTTTCTCCTCAGTGTACCTGTGCGACGATGAACGCGTCCTTCTCGTTGAGCAGCTGTATGTAGTTGGTGATATAGTCCATGTAGTGTTTGGGCGTGACGTAGTTGTTTCTCCTCAGTGTACCTGTGCGACGATGAACGCGTCCTTCTCGTTGAGCAGCTGTATGTAGTTGGTGATATAGTCCATGTAGTGTTTGGGCGTGACGTAGTTGTTTCTCCTCAGTGTACCTGTGCGACGATGAACGCGTCCTTCTCGTTGAGCAGCTGTATGTAGTTGGTGATGTAGTCCATGTAGTGTTTGGGCGTCACGTAGTTGTTTCTCCGCAGCCGCAGCAGGAACTCCACCGAGTAGCGCGCCACGGACATGTGCACGTGTACCACGTGCTCCACGATGATAGGACGGAACTCATCGGGGATCTTTTCCACCTGCGCAAGAGGACAGAAGATGGTAAAAGAACTATTACACAGATTTGTCAGTATTTACTGATCTCAAAATTGAAATACTCTACTATAGTACATAAAGCACTTAGTGTTATCGTTATCTGTGTCAAAATTTGTTGAACATTAACTGGGGGTGGTACTGGGGTGGTTCAAATTGGCACTACGGTCAGGCGGGGGCGCGCAGCACACTATTAAATCACTAATTCAACAGGTGGTTTGGAGATTTTATCTGTCTGTACGGATCCGTGCTCAAAGACATTGGATAAATTTTTCACGAAACTACGGTTTTATATACTTTTTAATTTATTATAATGAGCTACAAAATTTTGCTGACTTAAATCAAAATTAATTGTGGGATAAAAAAAATTACTAGTAATTTATGATTTTCCGGGTAACGATGTCTAGTAGGGATTATAAATCTTTTATTATTTCTTTACTAGCTTTTACACACGGCTTCTCTCGCGTTATATTATGTCTTTGTGTCATCCTAGTGTTTTCTACAGGAACCATGCATTTTTCCGTGAATATTTTTAGCATATGTGTTAGTCCAGTGCTTGATCTATCTAGGTACTTTCCAAATTCCGTCGAAATAGGTTCAGTCGGTTCCGCAGTTTAGATAGTGGAACAAGAAACAATCAAATAAACATCCATACTTTCGTATCTATATATATAAAAGAAAGTTGTGTTAGTTACACTATTTATAACTCAAGAACGGCTAAACCGATTTGGTTGAAAATTAGTGGGGAGGTAGCTTAGAACCAGGAAAAGGACAAAGTGTTTTTTTTATAATTAGTAACACAAGAAACACATTGTAAAAAGCCGACTCTTAAAGTAGGCCGAGCTGCAGTGGTTTCTTGCCGTTTCTTTTACGCTGCCATAGCACGATCCGAAACGGCGTAGACTCGCTCTATTTGCATTGTATTCTGCATGACATTCAATAAGTATTCTGTAAAGAATCTACATTGAATAAAATTATCTGAATCTGAATCTATAACTCAAAAACGGCTGAACCGATTTGAGTGAAAATTGGTGGGGAGGTAACTTAGAACCAGGAGACGGAAAACATATATTTTTTTTCCTTTTTCGTTTTTTTTTTTGCAATAATAGTTTTTTATACAAAAAGAAAGTCGTGTAAGTTACACTATTTATAACTCAAGAACGGCTGAACGGATTTGGTTGAAAATTGGTGGGGAGGTAGCTTAGAACCAGGAAAATGCTATAGGATGGCTTTTTACTTTCGAGCGGAGCGAGAAAGGTATTGTATTCGTGAAAAAAAAGTTTTTCTAATTTTCTCAAAAATGTGTTCTATATCACTTATGCATCATAAAAAACAAATCTCCCAAAAATTTCCGTCCGTCGGTCGGTCGGTCGGTCGGTCCGTCGGTCGGTCTGTCCGTCACGCTTTGGCCTAGCGGCTAAACGAATGGTCCGATTGACACCATATTTGAAATTTAGGAGTTTTATGCAAATCCATCGATGGGTTCTAAGTGGTTTCTGGCTGGCTCTCATTTTGAGGGTAGCTGTCAACGAAAATGATAAATTGTAATTTTCTCAAAAACGGCTCATAGAATCTTGATGAAACTTTGCATGACCAAGCATCTCCATGTAAGATATCTTGCGCCAGTATCAAATGATCTGTGTAATTTCATATAAGGGGTGTTCCTGTACCACCAAATCGTAAATATGTGATTTACCCAAAATTGGTTCCATTGAGGTTATTTTAATGTTCTATAATTTGGAATCTGAATTGGTTATCTACCTGACTGGATATTCTATTTGAACTTTTTTTTTGCAAAAATCCAGTATACAGGGTGTACCAAAAATTTAAAGGGCTTGCTCAGTAGACTAAAATGAACAACTTTTCCTAAGAAATGTGTGTTGTGAAATTCTATGCAAGTATCTTACGCTAGTATCCATTGATCTGTGAAAATTCATATAAAGGGTGTTCCAGTTCTGCCAAAATTTAAACATGCGATTTTTTCGAAATCGTTTAGGGTTAGTATGTTTTAATATTTGACAATTTGAATTCTGAATTGATCTGTGGAGGTATATTTCATGAGAATTTTTTTTGGAAAAACTTATATTCAAGTTTGTATTTCCATACTTTATGTATAGCATTACAAATTTAAGTTTGCAGTTGATACTTTTTACTTGCCTATCGCGAGAAAGTAAGTGCTGTGCTGCTGTACAATTTATTTTTTTATATAATTAGCTACACTATAACTCAAAAACGGCTGAACCGATTTGGTTGAAAATTGGTGGGGTGGTAGCTTAGGACCAGGAAAAGGACATAACTCAAAAACGGCTGAACCGATTTGGGTGAAATTGGTGGGGAGGTAGCTTAGAACCAGGAGAAGTATATAAGATGGCAGGGGTAGGGGCAGCGCAAAAAATTGTACTTCATCAAAAAATTAAATCTGCTTATTTATTGCCTATAAAGCGGAACAAAGTTCGCCGGGACAGCTAGTTTATGATATTAGTGAGATGATTCAGATTACAGACTTACGTCAGCTAGAAATACGTTAGCGACAGCGAGCAAGGCCTGCTTGGGCCACGGGAACTGCCAATCTATCGTCGTGTTGTTCACCAGACCGGGGAAACTTCGGCATCTAACGACAAACATATACAATATAATAGTAGTTTAAGATACAAGGTTCGTAAGTAGGGTTATTGCAATTTTGTTACCCGAGACGAAGTCGAGGGTAAACCATGATCACGAGTTTGCAATAATCTTTACAGCCTTGTATATTACGACGTTTTTTATTTCATTTAAGAGAAAAATGTAAATATGCATATTTACTTAGCAATTTGAATTATTTACCAGAACGGCGCGTTTTTGTCATTTGTCAGTGTAGAAAATTTCCTTTAGTTGCAGTAGTTCGGTTTTGGCCTTAAGGATTTTTTCTAATATTTTTTTTTATAAAAGAATTAAGTTCGGCTGTTATTAAATCTGGTCATTATATTTTTGTCAAAATATGAACTGTCATTCACGTCGATCCTGCCGAATTGCTCTTTTACTTTCATCTAGATCTAGGCACAGACCTAAATGCCTGACTTACTACGAAAACACAACTTCAATACTAAATGAATATCCACAAGGTTACCTGTTCCGCAGAATATCGCCGCTCGGTGACATGGACAGAACGACGTGTAAATTGTTACAGCACTTTTCACAGAAGTAATGCCATACTGCATCTCTGTAAACAATAGATACATTAAGTTAAGATAACGGCACGAATCTTATCTTGAGCAGCCTGTCAAAGTCAGAGAATAATTCTACAGCAGAAAGTCGCAAAATTTCACAACCACAGGCATAGTTCGAACCTGCGCCTTCTCTGTAGGCTACCTTCTCTGTAGGCTGATGTTTTTTAGTGAAAGTTATAAGTAACGGCCGGTCAGGCGCTCGGGCGGCAGTGTGGTTGTAGCTGCGGCTTTTGGTACCGAGCCAGCGCAAGTTAGTGTAGGCAACGAAGCAGTTGGCCCCAACATAATTCTCTCAGGCAGATTTTATTTGACAGGATGATAAAGTATCATGAATTAAATGTAAATTCAAAATATCAAAAAAAAAAAAAAAACAAAAAAAAAATCATACATTTTTTGTAATTTTTGTATGGAAAAATTAAAAGTACCGATTTTTTTATATACCCCAGCAAAGTTTCATCGACTGAGGATTTAATGCGGGGGCCTTCATACAACGATCCGCTTCGTTGCCTAGACTAAGTAAGTAAGTAAATACAACTAAGGAGTAAGGAGGTATGAACTGACTTGCCGACGCCGTATCCGGCCTGGCCCGACTCGTTGCGCACGGCGTTAATTATAGCGTCCTTGTCGTCATCTGCGAACAGCGCCGGGATCATCCCTATCATCAGGATGTTGTTGATGAACTCCAGGAAACCTTCCTCCAGGATCTGGATTCGAAGAAACAAACAACAATCCATATCACTCGCAAAATTTATAAAGGAAACAATTTTGGTTTTTACACATTTACCACTTTTCCAAAGAGACAACTAGGATAAGCTCTTGTTGAATGATACAAGATTCTCATTTCCAAATGCCGGAAAAATTGCAAGGTCTTCTATCGATCCGAGAGATAGATGATTCTAGTAGTTAAGCCCAAACGAAAGGAACCGAGGTTAACATCGAAATTCCAAATATTCAAAAGATACGAGTTTTTTTGGTTTCCGTGCGTAAAGACAGTATTATACAGGGTGTTAGGAAAAGTACCGATTTCCTTTTAACAACATGTTGTATAAGTAGAACAAAGTACCTACATTAAACATATTGATAATAAAAAAGAATACATACATACATAACATCACGCTTTATTCCCGTCGGGGTAGGCAGAGACCACAGTTCTCCACCTGCTACGATCTTGACATACTTCCCTTGCTTCCTGAACTTTCATCAATTCTTTCATACATGCTCGTCGGTTTAGGGTACTTTTAACCTGGCCTTTATTCAGGACGTCCTGAATTTGGTCTTGGTACGTTCGCCGAGGCCTTCCCCTTCCAACGTTTCCATTCACTCTCGCTTGGTAGATCTCTTTCGTCAATCTTCCTTCATTCATCCTCTCTACAAGACCAAACCATCTCAGCATCCCTTTCTCAATTTTAGTCAATACGTCTTCTTTTACGCCACAACGTTCTCTTATCACACTATTTCTAATCCTGTCACTCAACTTCACACCAATCATACTCCTCAACGCTCTCATTTCTACTGCATTAATTCTACTTGCCGTACATCAGTGTTAGTACCACAAAAAAATAAAATACTTCCTATGAAAAAAAAATTGCCAACCCTATTTTAAGAATCACAAAGCGCTCCGCCCCGGCATGGCGGCGGCGCGGCGCACCAATTGTAAACAAGTAAAATAGGTCCATGCCCATGCCATGGTCCATGGTCCTAGGGTCCATAGATACAGGCACGCCGCGAGTCTGGCGAGGGTTGACACATTCAAATTTTAATTTTTTATTGTTTAAACATGCTTATTGTTCTATATTCTACTTATAGAACATGTGGTTAAAAGGAAATCGTTACTTTTCCTTACACCCTGTATAGGTAATTACTTGAGAAGCGGTGAAGAGAAAGACGGAAGGTTTTCCTTCGACCCCGAGTTGGTTGTACAGCCGTTTCATGTCGTCTTTGAAGGAATTCTCGTTGTAGTTTCGTGTTATCGTTATCTCGAACATTTCGCAACCTGTGGTGAAGAGGAACCAAGTTAGAGTAGCTAGTAATAAAGAACGACTGCTATTGTGGTAGACTGAAATTGTATCTGTTGTTACAGGAATTCAAATGGCCCGCACGCTCCGGTAAGTGAAGTGTAGGGTAGTTGGCAGGCGTCTCATAAACAACAGTCGAAGTAATGTAGCTTTACTTTTGCTACACATTAGAGCGACGGACACACTATCAAGCTGTATTATTTCGACTGTAAGTCCTGTGCGTTTCAAATGAGAACTGAGACTGGTTGATGGCTAACTTCACACTTGCGCGTAACGGAGTAAAGTTTTTTTTTTATGTCACAAGTGGCTAAACGAGCAGGTGGGCCACCTGATGGTAAGTGGTCACCACCGCCCATTATACCCACTGTCTTATTAGTGAAATAGTTAAACACTAACATTAGTTTCGTTAGTTTGTTTGAAATACTACTTCATATGATTGCGGCCGCAAATCTATAGGTTCAGTCCTACTCTCGTTTGAAACGTACAGCAAATAGAGATAATAGGAAGCAGCTGAGTCTGAGTCAGTACGAATCATGGCGCTGTTGCGGTCCGTGCGAGAGTGAGTGAGAGGGAGCTATTACCCGCAGCGAAGGCGGAGAGACGGCAGATGGACTTCTTGCCGGAGCCGCCGACGCCGATGATCATGGCGTTGCCGCGGTCCATGCGCAGGATGCGGTGCGTGCGCGTCAGGTGCTCCAGACAATCCTCGAACAACACCACCGACATCTTGCCGATACGATCGTTGTAGTCGTCCAGGATCTAATGTCATCAACAAAATATTCATTGCGCATTTATGGTATTTTAAAAGGTATAACAAATATTGAACCTGTCTTCTTAACCTAATATTATAAATTTTATTATTATCAGTATCATTCAAACCTGTTATTTTACGACCTACAAATGAACTTCAAGTAGGAATCTGGCTAGTAAAGATATCCTTTTCAATAATTTGGCAATGATTACCTACACATACTTATTTAAAATATTAAGAAAAACTCGTGCATAACTTAAAAAAGAATACGGGAAATTAAAGGGAAATCTGACAAAACGTGTTATTTGAGTTACCTCTTGAAAGAGGAAATACACCGCTTCATAGTCGAGCAGGTCCTCATAGTAACGAACCTCTTCTTCGTCGAGCGCGTTGCGGTAGTCACCGAACAGCAACGGGTCTCGGAGCACATACTCTTCCAACTGATCAACAAGTGACGTATAAATACATAACCGTTTAGTGGCATAATGTCCCTTTCCTAAAATGTCCCCTGGTTCCAAAACGTCCCTTTTCCATAATGTCTCTTTCCAAAAATGTCCCACGTATGGCACCGAGACGTGGTCGCTTATGATGGACCTAATAAAGAAGCTCAGCATCACCCAAAGAGCTATGAAAAGGGCAATGCTCGGATTCTTTCTGCGGGATCGAATCATTAACGAGGAGATTCGCAGAAAAACTAAAGTAACCGACATAGCTTTGAGAATAGCTAAAGAGAAGTGACAGTGGGCAGGGCTCATCCGATGCCCGATGGGGGCGTACAGATTCTAGAGTGGCGTCTACGAACAGACGGTAATGTAGCCCAGCTTCCCACAAGGTGGACCGATGTTCTAGTCAAGGTCGTGGGAAGCCGCTAGATGCGAGCAGCTCAGGACTGGACATCATGGAGATATGTAGAAGAGGCATTTCATTTGGAGTTGGCTAGCAGCAAGGAGGTTAGGATCAAATCAGCCGATTTCGATGGCTCGACCATGTGGAAAAAATATGCAGGGCTTCTTTTTTATTTCACACGTGTCCGTTTATTGCAGGGGCTTTATTTACAATGAAAAATATTTGACTGAGAATTAATAATTATTATAACTACTGTTTTTCTGGCAGACATACTTAGTTTATAAAAAAAACTGCTGCTTGTGTTTAGCATACAGTTGCTGCTTATGTTTAGGATACAACATTACAAAAAATTTGGCTTTATTGCAACAGGCATATAAAAAAGTTGTTGCTTTCGACGTCACTAATAAATAACGGATATCAGGTCCAAAAAAAAATAACCCCATAAATAATAGTAAGAGAATATAAGACAATTGACTTACGGTAAGCTCCTTTTCTACCTCTTCCTCTTCTACCTCTTCCTCCTCTTCTTCTGCCTTCTTTTCTGCCGCAGCTGCGCCCTTTTTCTTCTTTTTCTTTTGGTCTTCCTCCACACCTGAAATTTTAGTGAAAAATCTAGTTCCACTTTTCCAAATAATTTTCGAGTTCCCATACAAAATAAGTCGATCACTGACTATGGAGATTGCTTTCGAGATAAAAAACTTTTCTTCGGGAAAGTTTCTTTGTTTCATGAGCTTCAAGAGCAAAACCAATGAAAATTCTGGTTTTATGATCTTTGGTCTGCGGGCTCGACCAATTGTAGTAAAAGCACTTTTTATATAATCTAAAACCACAATCAAAACAATTGGAAGCCAAAAAAAAGTTGTTACACCTAAGGAAAATCGTGATGATAAATAAACCGTTTTAGTTTGAGAATATGACAAGTTCCTTGCCGGTCGTTTGTTGTCTATAGATTTTGTATGAAATGACTTTCATATATGTCGTCATCGGTGATATGATAGTATACGTTAAAATTCACGGGATATTAACTGGAGGCGTTTTTAATTTGTATGCAAAACTTGGTGTCAAAAGTTAATGTTTGTTTGTATTTTTATGTGTACAATAAACAGTTAAATAGAGATGACAATATTAAATTTTCAGTGAATTTCCATGAATACTATTTCGATCCACCCATGCTTGGCAAACAGCACCTAAATGGCGTAAATCAAATAGGCACGATTACAATTTGACAGTTTCCCATCCATTGTATTATAAGGAATGTAGTACGGCCAACTGCACGTCGGTAGATACTTTTTCAACTCTATTACCACGCCATAAGGTCCAAAAGTGTTTCTACTGCCGTGTTGTTGAGTTTACGTTTTGAAAGTCATCAGTGGCCAAGATTGAGCCGGTACGTCGTCGCTTTGGTCTGGACTTCATCTTCTTCCACCTTCTCTACCTTCTCTCAGACAACGATCTCCTCAAGCACCACCGGCTTTTGGGAATTTTGGGACATTGTCAATGCGCGAAATACAGAGTAAAATGGTTTACGACACGTTCAGGAAGGTTTCTTTCATTTCATACATCATTTTTCAATGACAGAGAGTGATACCAACGTTTATTCTGTGACATGCCGTAAAAGGCGACTAAAGAAATCTTGGTGACCAGTTAGCTCAAGTTCATTGGCGCCAGAAGAAAAGCAAAAATGAGTGGTGGTGGTGCGTTTCCTCCAACATAAGCCGTACTGAGCTTCTTGAGGGAGCTCCCTGCCCACCAATAGACGTTAATGACACCGACCTGCCGGCAGCTCCTCGGCCAGGGCTTCTTCCTCCTCCACCTTCTCCTCCTCCTCGCGGACGACGATCTCCTCGAGCACCACCGGCTCCTCTTCAGGGAAATACTTCACTATGTGTGTGTGCATGTGTTCCGCCATCAGCGCGCCATCCTTCAAACAATAACCACAAGTTGTCATCATTGCCTAAGGATGGTTTTTCACTAGTGCTGTACGTGCGAGGGCTAAGCTGTGAGCTGGGGAAATTCCAGCCAAAAGGATTAATCCGTTCTCCTGTATTGTCAAATGGAGCAATCTAATTGGTTAAAATTTTCCAGCTCGCAGCTTATAGTCAGAATAATGTAGCTCGATTAGAATGACAGAAGTGTGAGAGCAGGACGGAGCGATGCGCTATACATTGGAGCGACAGAGACAAGTATAGATCCGACCGGCTCTAACGCATAATTCATCCTCCTGTCATTCTAATCAAGCTATATTATTTCGACTGTAGTTACTTCTCACAGCTCTGGTGGAAAATCACCCTTACCCTCATTGCGTTTTAACGGAATAAACTACTTAACCCGTTTTAACCATAGATTTAATACTTCGCGCGCGGCGCTTTTAACCAGATTGCGCTCTTCCAAAAATTATGCGAGCAGAGTAGGACGTAAGATGAGATGAAGCTGTCCCTTTCTAATAGATTTTGCATGACATTTTGTTTATGTTGCCATGACAACATCAACAAAATGTCATGCAAAATCTTTATTAAAAATCATTTTACCAAAGAGTTTTTAATTCAGATAAATCAAAAGAAAATGATTTTCTGCATTTATAAATATTTAATGAAAACTGAGAGAGAAGTTTATACTTTGCACGTTGTGGATATAAAACTTAACTTTTTGCACGTAAATTGTGCAAACTTCATTCGTATGGCAACAATTAGAAAGGGACGAAGTACATCGACTATGATGTCTTGCTCTGCTCGTTTTGCCTCTGTAAAAATTGTTAGGAGTCCTCAGTCATGGTGAATGTAAGATCATTGGTTTTAACAGAGAGTGACTGCCATCTTATCTCGGCAGCAACCCAGGGAGCAAACCAGACTTTATTCCAGGTTAGTGGCCACCTGAATGTCCGATTTTTCAAACTGCCAAATAGCCTCTGACTTGGCTTAATGAGTACTGTCAGTAAAAGCAGCTGACTACATCTTTCGTGGGTCTGTTTGTAAAATATTACAACAAAACACTTGACAATATAGTGCAATTTCCAGACACAAAATCTAAAGATCGTGAAGCAGCAGTGTTGTCACTGTTGTGTTTCGGTTCGAAGGGTAAGGGAGCCACATGAGACATACATCTTAGTTCTCAAAGTGAGCAACGCGCTTTGCTATCTTATTATGTCAAAATATGCCACTAATAAGACAGTGGGTGCTATGGGCGGTGGTGACCTCTTACCATCAGGTGGCCCGCCTGCTCGTGTGCTCACTTGTAACATAAAAAAGATTGTGAAACAATTTTATTTAAATGAGCCGGTCGTGTCCCACTGCAGGACAAAAGCCTCCCTTCCATCCTTCCACACATCCCGGTTTTGAGCTAGCGCCTGCCAGTGACGACCGAGCCTTCTGGCGTTTGGCTCCCAAGTGATGGTTGTTTTAGCCCAAAGTAAATTTGACATGCGGTCACTTGCATGCACTTGTATGCATGTAAAACAAACGTTAAAAAAGATGATGATAAATTAGATGACTACCTCAATGAAAAAATGCTATAATGCTCTGATATACCAGCAGACCACAGCATATTGTACAAAGCCGACTCTTAATTGTGCGAAAGAAGTTTCGTGCCGTTTCTTTTACGCTGCCGTAAGTACGCATCCCAGACGGCAGTAGAATTGCTAAACTTAAACAATGTTCTTAAACTGAACTCTTATACGCATCGCAACACTGGTTAATCAAGTAGTACCTGTTCGACCGAGCTTCGCTCTATAACAGCCGCCTAACATTAAAATATCATCGAGTGAGAAAGCTATGCTACCCGCCAACAGATGGCGCTGTAGGTGTCTGTCTAAATCGCGGTATTTTTAAAAATTATAAAAAACACAGGGAAAACGAATTTTCCCAGACATGAGACCTAGCTAGATCGATTCTTCGCCCCCAAAAACCCCTGTAAGGTAAATTTCATCGAAATCGTTAGAGCCGTTTTGGAGAAACTGATTACAAATATATAAATTTACAAATATATATAAAAATATTGCTCGTTTAATAGTACAGGATTTTTAGAAGAATCTACAATGAATAAAGGAAATCTGCAATGTTTTTACCGCAACACTGATGAGCCTATCACAGATGACCCTGGTGAACTCGTTCCGCCAACAGCGAACTACAGCTCGCTTGTCGCTGAAGAAGTTGGGGTGGATAAGACACAGGCCCGCCGCGATACGGGACAAGTCTCGCAGGTTGAATATGTAGTGGAACTTCGCCGGCGTCGGCGGCAGCTCAACTATCAGAATCTGTAGGATAAAATGTAGCTAACTACAGTCAAAAAGAATGTAGGTCGATTAGAACGACTGCAGGACTGAGCCATGTAGTCTAGGCAACGAAGCGGATCGTTGTATGAAGACCCCCGCATTAAATCCTCAGTCGATGAAACTTTGCTGGGGTATTACACTATATGAGACAAACCTTCTATAAAAAATTCAAAAAAAAATCGGTACATTTAATTTTTCCATACAAAAATTACAAAAAATGTGTGATTTTTTTTTTATTTAAATTTAATTCATGAATCATCCTGTCGAATAAAATCTGCCTGAGAGAATTATGTTGGGGTCAACTGCTTCGTTGCCTACACTAATGTATGAGAGCGGGACGGAGCCATACGTGTCGCGCCGTCATGGTTGTCAAGCTACACAGTCCATGAGCAAGCCAACATATCCGTATAAATTGGGGAAACTAGTTTTCTTTTTCACTACAGTAATGGTAACTGTTCATCGTTCACTTCATTCCTCTCGGTCTCTTACAGCTACAGTTTATATAACAGCACATTCAAATCGCAACTGGATCGGCGGCGTTTTCTGGATGAGCAAATCAGTTGGCTGCTTTAACCCCGTAATAGCTTTGAGGACAGAGTTGAGTTCGACGATGTCGTTCCATCGTTGAACTGAACTCTGTCCACATTTATTGTTTGAGAGTTTCGAAGTCACTAACACTATCATAACAGTATGAGTTTTTTATGAGTTTCAGATATTTCAGCGAAGTTGCAAGCACCATGATCACGAGTGTGTTATCAATTTATCATCAATCAATTTAAGAGGCTATGGGAAAAGATAGATATTTGACAGTGCGCGCAGTCTTTTCGCTTGAAAGAAAGGCATAAAGTGCGCAATCCGCAACGCATTCGATTGCGACAGATATACTGTGCGTGTTACCAAAACTAAATGAAGTAAGCGCCTGATATAAAATATCGATTTTTTGTAAAAACTAAGTAATAAAATAAAATTTTAGGTTGCGCAAACCCTAGCAACTACAAATACCTTTCTGTATACTTAATTTCACTACTTAAAATACCTCAGATTCCACAAAAAGAGGAAAAAATTGAAGGGGCAACTTTGGTTTTTTGTTTTGTCGAGTCGATTTTCACTAATCATGTTTTGGTCTTGGTGATGCCCTCACTTTAATTGTCAAGAAACTTATACCTTAAAATCACGGTAAGATACTGGGTAAATAAAAAGATGTTTCTCTTCAGATTACCCAAAAAAAAATTACATATCGCCTTAAATAAAGAAGTTACTAAATGACAATGAATTTATTTTAAAATATGAATATAAAAATCATTATCTCACCTTATATAAGTCCAGTGTCATTTGCACGATCTTATCAACGATGTTCTGTATCTCCTCAGGGAAGATAGAGAAGTGTCCTTCGAGAATGGACAAGTAAATGTGCCTCAGAGTGCTCTCCGGCGGAAACTGGAGGTTGTAGGACGAAAACATTGAAATGAAGCGCGGATCCACCTATAACAACGTCAATTACAGCATTTAATATTTTCTACGTACAGTCTAGAGCACATTAATCTTGACA
The DNA here is from genome assembly GCA_947532105.1 of Athrips mouffetella. NCBI lineage: Eukaryota > Metazoa > Arthropoda > Insecta > Lepidoptera > Gelechiidae > Athrips > Athrips mouffetella. The sequence continues at coordinate 18,261,042 of OX383975.1, read as the reverse complement.
CATTGGACTTTGCATCGTTCTTATTTCAATAGACGTACGAGCTAGAGTCGCACTGCCAGTGTCAAGCTTGACCTGTCGGTGACTGTACATGTTATATCACATTGAGCTTAATTTAACATGTTAGAGGAGAAAAAAAAATACACACGTAGTTTTCTCAATTTTATTTTCGTAGAAAAGGAAAAAAAAGGACCCAGCAAGACTTTGAAGAATTATAAAAGTGGGTACAATAGGAAAATTCTTTTGTAAACTTGTGTGGCTAGAATCTCATTCTCTGTACTGTAAGAGTATCGTCCCGAGAACCTATCGGGCGTGGCCAAGAAACTGATGAATAGATTGTTGGTAGAGTGGTAGGTTTTCCGCACTTTAAAAGGCACGCTAATCAACCGTAGGTACTATCTAGCCATTATGCCATGTCAAACTAATTAGGACTAATTGACCTAATACTTCAAAGTAGACAACGCTAGTCATTCAGTTGGCGAAATAGTGTAAATGTAAAAGAAATTTGAACGAGTAGCTTGAAGACGTAACACCTGAGTTGGAAAAGCTTTGGCATAGTATCCCAAAGTGCGACGGCATAGTTGAAAGTTGCAGAGTAAACCCCGACTTGCGTCGAAATCTTCTTATTATCAAAAATTTTGAAAATATTGCAGAGTAACTTACGTCATTTCTCCCACCACCCGCCTTGCCCATAGCGGCGAGGAAGCCGATGTCTTTCAGGTTCTTCCAGTTGAGGTCTTTTCCGCGGTCATAGAAGCCCTTCCTCTCGAACAGTAACTTGAGCAGAGCTATGGGCTGCTGAGTGCCGTATGTGTCCACCTAAAAGGGAGAAAAATGGTTAAATAGCCAGATATTTTACCACTCGAGCAGAGAATCATGTTCGATATTCAAATTTTATGTCTTTTTCGATACAACACATTATGTCACTGGAAAATAACACGGAATATTCCGTGCACGAAATCGTAAGTTGATCAAATTCCTAGTAAGTTGATAAACTTCCAAAAATTTTTAAACTGCACCGAATTCTCTTCTGACACTCGCCGGCTGCTAAATAAACAAACAATAATTCGAAAGAAATATCTCATTATCAATCATGACATCCCACGAAATTTTCACTGTAGGACGGGAGCTCCCTCTGAAATTCCAGTTTTGCTGGAACAATGTGGTGGGGAAGTACCATAGTCATCACGCTTGTAAGCGTTGCGGTCGCCACCATAGACCGCGGTTGTTGGTGACCGCAGTATACCTGAATGTATCTAAATGTTTGAATGTATTTACCCGACACATATATCACTTACGATAGGCATGTTCATGTCATCAATGAAGACCAAGAGTTTTTTCCCGACGGGCGGGCCGAACACGTCTTTAGTTCGCTTCTCCACTACGGACTCCAAGTTGCGCTGCACGTCCATAGATGATGTTCGCGATGAGAAATTCATTTGCTGAACTAGCTGCAAAATAAAATAAAAACTAAATTTAAAAAGGATTATTTTTACTTAGTGTTTGTGGAAACCATTTTCAGGTAATGAATGGTAAAAACGGAACTCTTACGGTGCGACTTCGTCTGTCTGTCGGTCTGTCTGTCACACTTTTTCAGAAATCTGCAAAAACATTTACAAACAAACTAAGTTTTGCGGTCCTAACAATAGACTTTATTGCTTCCAAAAATACTATAGGTATACCAGAACCCTCGGCGCGCGAGTCAGATTTGCATTTTCCCGGTTTTTTTTTCTTTGGAATAACTAGACTATATTATTATTATACCAACATACGACCGATTTAGTCCAGTCAATCTACGATATGAGGTTGCGTTAAATGCACATTTAGAGAAATAGTTTAAAATAATAATATAGGCTATTTGAAACTGTAAATAATTAAATCCGGCAATTTCGTAAAAACACATTTTTAGGGTTCCGATACCAAAATGGTAAAAAAAAGGAACCCTTATGGTGCCGCTCTGTCTGTCCGTCTGTCTGTCACACCTCTATATCTCAGCAACCACTTATGCTATCAACCTGAAATTTGGAATAGTTTTAGAATATAGTTGCCCAACTTAATTGCACAAGAAAAAATTTTGAAAAAAGTATGATTATTAATATAAAGGGGGCCAAAATAGGGGGGGCCAAATTTCAAATTGTCGCTACTAGGTCGAGTGAGGTATCATATGAAAGGGCTTTACTTGTACATTTTAAAATATATTTTTGTATTTTTTTAAATTTCTTAGTTTTAAAGTTATGATGAAAAATGTCAAGAAAAATACCATTCCCCCCCCCTTATCTCCGAAGTTTGAGTAAGGAAAAATCTGAATTAATTACAGTTGACAGAAGTTTATATAAACTTTACAGCAAAAATAAAACGATCTTTCTAAGTTGCACAGTTTTTCAGAAATCTGCAAAAAACCTTTACAAACAAATTTAGTTTTGCGGTCCTGAAAATGGACTTTATTGCTTCCAAAAATACTATAGGTATATCGGAACCCTCGGCGCGTGAGTCCGACTCGCACTTGACCGGTTTTTTTTTTTTTGTAAAAGTGCAAGTATAAACAGACCTGCGCTACATAGTAAATAGTATACAGGTTGAGTTCATCTTATACTGGTTTTAAGAATATCAACGTCGTAATCGTATATAAGCTATATAGCCTTATACGTAATGTCGGGGATTACTGAGCTTTTAAATTTTTGAATGTTTTTACTGGTAATTTAATAAATTATCCCCTAAAGTGCATTTAATGCAACCCGCTCCATACAAACTTTTAGACTGACTGGACTAATTATACTTATCGGGCCCTCGCTAGTTTTCCCTAAAATCGGGTTTTACAGTTTTATTTCTCTGTATGTAATTTAAAACAACTTTATCTCGGTTTACCGCAACTAGGCTAAGAAAAGCCTGTCAACGAAGCTACTCAAATAACAAAATATTTCAACAAAAAAACTGAAAGATTCAGATAGAAAAAAATTTCAGATAAACTGCATAAAACAATTAAATGAAAGAGAAAAAAAGTGATTTTCCAATTGGAGGCGCCGGGTATCGATCCCGGTACCTCTCGCATGCTAAGCGAGCGCTCTACCATCTGAGCTACGCCCCCGGTAGTAGCCCTGGCGAAATACGCCGTCTGTTCACCAGCGTAACTCACTGACCTACTTTTGTAACCAGACGTGTCTATTTCCAAGTCAACGTCTTGATTACGTGCGATATTGCTCCGTATGCATATTTATAGAAGCAAGTTACCTAAACTTGTTTAGCTATGCGCAACAACAAAAGATTTTAATAAGGAACCATTCATTTGATTAAACATGCGGTATCAAAACTTGTGTGATAACATTTTATGACGTGATAAACGTCTGCAAATGTCGAGGTATAAGTTTGAAGTAGCAAAATGGATTTACATGAACTTAAAAAAAACAGTATTCTTGTCAATACAGGATGTTAATTTAATTGCGTGCCATTGCTTAGGGGGTGTTAAAATATTTAAGAAAATCCTACTTAAAAAAATTAAACTCCATTGAAACTAAACTAACGCGGAGGGCCACCGCGCTATCACCGAGCCAGCGCGCGAGTATCAAGTAATTCTTTCTTTTTTTGAGTGTGACTCCAATTTTCTTTTCATACTTTAACGGGCTTAGGACCGTCAAAATTTAATACCTATAAATTATAAAAAAATATATCTTTGATGATAAAAAAAAATTAAGTAGGATTTTTTTTTGTGTTCCTTTATCGTTACTGAAACACCCCCTAAGCTATGGCACACAATTAAATTAACACCCTGTATAACTCGATAACTAAAATTATATAAAGAAGTGTCATAATTTCCATTTGTTTCTTTATCATTTGTTTTGCTCTAACGTTTTCGATGATATTTACAAAACGGGTTTAAAACGTCGACCTGGCTGAATATTATTTTAGTTAAAGTCGCCACTTTTAATATAAATAAACACTCAAATGCCACTTCATAACTTATCATTTCACGAAACGCCACCCGCAGGACAGGGAGCTCCCTCCAGAACTCCAGCAAAAACACGTGGTAGGAGGGGAAGTACCATAGTCACCACGCTTGTTAGCGTGGCGGCTGGCACCATGGACCGCGGGTGTTAGTCTTCGCACAAGATAAGATTGTACAATACACAAAATAATGCTGCTGCCCATCCTCCTGTTTATAATTCCTTAGTCGCCTCTTACGACACCCGCGGGTAGATATGAGTTAGTACTATTTTTTGCCAGCAACACAACGGCCCTTTCAGTGACAAAATCAAATTACGTAGAAAAAACATAACCAACTAAACCTAACTTAATATGATGGGTAAAGAAAGGCGGCCTTATCGGTGTAGACGATCTATTCCAGAAAAACTTTGTCATGAATTCATAAGCTCCCTCTCATAAGGGCCTAAATAAACTCGTGTAAAACCTTTTACGGGCTTATTCTGGGGGCTAAAAGCATGCTACAGCTATGGTTAAGTTAAAATCTAAAGTTGCAAAAAAATACTTTTAATACAAACAGGGCCAAGACCACAACTATCTGGCAACCGCCAAGTAACAGACGGCGTCGAGGCCGACCACGGCGCAGATGGCGCGATGAACTCGACGCTTTCTGTAAAGACTGGCAACAAGAGGCTCAGAGAAGAGACCAGAGGAAGGAACGGAGGGAGGCCTTTGCCCAGCAGTGGGACAGAAATAGATACAAACAGGACCGATAATTTTGTATAGCACACACCAATCCATACAATTTATGCTGATATGAGTGAGTTAATACTTACATATTTCTCAGGTGGCAACTCTCGCAAGAAGTTTGTAATGATAGCAGTTTTTGATGTGCCAGTGTCGCCGACAAGCAGCACTGGTCTGTGGACCTGAAATCACAAATTTAATGAAAGAAACTTCTCTAAATAAATTTCTGTCTGTGTGTTTTTTTTATTCAACTTCCTAAACACCAACTCTTCCCTTAGAAACTGCGGTTACATTCACAAGTATAATAGTGTAATTTATTTTACTATGGGATGACATCTGCCAGCATGTGACATTGGGGCATGCCCCGTGGTTTAATTCGCTATGCAATATCATATTTAATATTTCATTAATTATTATTATTATTTATTTAATTATCATCGATTATTATATAATATTCAAAATAACCCTACCAAATTAATAGAACGACGCCTTCATTGCATTTACAAAGATAAATAGGATTATGTAATTTGTTGTGACTTTACTTCACACATCCCTAATTTGTGACGAATAATTTCTTTAATCCTACTTCTAATAACCCTTATTATTCTGAGGGTACGGTTGGCCAAGAAAGGGGTTCAACACTTCCCAAATTATCGGTAAGATTGATCCTTAATAAAATAACTGTTACAGAAGAAAATCTATTTCCTTGTTTTATAACATGTAAATGAACTTCAAATATTAAGGTGGCGTTGAGCTTTATGAAGCACTCTTGTATAAAACAAGCCACACAGTCTCTACTATTTGTGTGCCTCCCGGCGCATAATGTCACGTTCGCAAAATGTCACACAAGGGTTTACCACAGCAAAATGTCACGTTCGCATAATGTCACACTTAATCGTGACATTGTGCGAACGTGACATTCTACGAAAAAAATCATGAAAAAATTTCTAAGTCCACAAAGAATTAAAGTCCAAAATCTATAGATAGTAAAAAAACTCAAGTTTTTCTAAGTCCCAAATCTATAGGAAAATAATTCAAAAAATTAAGTCACAAAAAGTCGTGACATTTTGCGAACGTGACAATTTGCGAACGTGGCATTTTGAGATCGTGACATTCTGCGAACGTGACATTTTGCGAATGTGACATTTTGCGAACGTGACATTTTGAGAAAGTGACATTTTGCGAACGTGACATTATGCGTCGGGAGGTTTGTGTGATCCAGGTCATCTTTAAGGCGTTGACGGTGGGCACGAGGATGGAGCTGAACTTTATGCAGCAATGTCGTATATATGTCGCAGGCAAATCAAACGGATTTAGATCACTTCGTTAGCCACGGCAAACCCAACCCAAGCGAACCCGATACCGAGTAGGGATCGGTAAGGTAATCTTACGACGACAACGAATTAAGTATTATACTAAGTCAAGCCGCTCTTTTACTGTAGCTACGAGTACAACTCACGCTCTCTGTC